>CM053787.1:512405606-513605606 GCA_028749045.1 Cupressus sempervirens | reverse complement strand
TGCATAAAACAGTTTTTAACGGCCATGTATGAGCTGGAAAAAAGAGTATGAGCTAGAAGTAAGAAATATGAAAAAGTGTAGATTTTGCTAGTTTTTTGAAGATTGATAGGTTTTAAAGTGTGTTGATTTAATTACCATTAATGTCACAATCCTGTTGTAGAGATAGATAAATTCTGAAAGATAGAGATTTTCATTATCAATTGCATAATTGTTTGAGCTTTTAGAGCAGATTTGAGTTACAGAGTGATTTTCAATGATTATCTAGCATATATCATTCATAATTGATTGAATTGCTTGAATAAATGGCTAAGAAAGAGGGTGAATTGATTGCACAAGTACAGATTGAAGAATCTACATCACAAACCAAAATCCCTAGTTTGTTTATTGAAGAATGGATGCATATTCTACCTAGTTCTATGAATGCACAATCTGCAAATGATCGTGCCTTCAAAGATCCATATGCATTTTGTAGAGATGCAGAGGTTCTAGATAGGAATGAATATGAATTATTCTAGTTATTTTACAAGAACAAAACAAAGAAAGTTCCAGTTTTCAACCCTTGGGTTAGAAATTTAAGCAAACTAATTATGGCAAAAGTGTTTGTGGATGTGGACCGAGTAAAGGCATTAATCAAATGAATCTAGTCAACAAATCATTCCATCAAAGAGATAGGAGCATTTTCCTAGCTCTGGTGAAGGAGACATTCATAGAAGCATTTGATCTAGGAGGCCCAATGTCATTGCCTATTGCCATAGACAACTTAAATGAAAATTTCAAAAGCTAGAAGAGCTTTTATATGGGTAGGGCAATGACAAGATACATCCCTATGTCCATAAAAGAAAAGGGAGAGATTTTGAAAAAGAAGGAAGTAGACAAAATTATGCCTCTTGAATTCTTTCAGATGTATTTCCAGAATACTGTCTTTGGCCTCAACAAAGTCTTAGGTTCAGATGGAACCATGAATGCCCTAGGAGGACACTATGTCATGGCATTGAATATTCAAGACCCCAACACCAATTTTGGGTATGATTATGTGACATACATCATTGAAAAGATCCATGAGGAGATCATTGTTGCACAACAAGGACAACTGGAAAATTTTAGGTTCCCTCACTACTCTTTGATCATGCATTTGATCATGTTCATTAAAAATGTCGATTCCTTTGATTAGAGCTTCTTTAAATGCATAGAGGAATGGGGAGAAAGGATACCAGTGCAAAGATGAACAAGGGTATGGAAAAGGGTCTACCCATATTCCAATGTTATTTCCTTTTATAATGATTTTTTGCATCCTATTTTAAAAATGATAGGACTGGTTAATGAAAGAATTCCTAGAAGTGTTAGAAAGGTTGTTAAACCTAAAATGTGTTTTGATGCTGGTAAACAATTAACACATGATTGGAGAAGTGTTTTTCTATTTGAGGAGTATATTGTTATCAGAATATATGGATGCCCACAAACACCTCACATTCTACCCAAGTATGTCCCAAAGACACTAGGGTTTGTAGAAGTCTTTTGGAAACTGATCTCATTAAACAAAGAATATCTAGGTAAACTTGTCAAGAAAGGGACATTATTGTGTAGATGTACTAAGGTAGGAGATTTTGAGATAGGCAAGAATACTATTGAGGAGATTGGTGCCTATTTGAGAGGGTAAAAATTGCCAACTTGACCAACATGAACATATGACCCCTGCAATGTAGTCAGGCATGCCCAAAAGAACATGAGGGGATATAATTTACCTCCAAAAAACCTATGTGTGAAGAGGATTTCATTGCTGATAGGTTAAATGAAGATATATATAGGGAGAGAATGATCAAAGATAGAGATGTTCTTAGGTTTGAGTAGGAGATGAAAAAAGTAAATCCATCCTTTAAGGGATTCTATCTTGAAGAAAACTATTGTTTAAGGTTGGACATGTGTGTGCAGAATTTTGATGAAATATCAGCAAAAGTGCTTGAAGATATAAGGAAGAAAGTTGATCCTAACTATTATGATGAAGATATTGTAGTTGAAGTCAGTGATGATGAAGAGAATCAACTTGAAAGATCGGAGTGGGTAGAATAGAGGAATAAGAAACAAAAGATGGTGGAGATTCCACAACAGGCTTAGAAAAAGGCCTTGCAGATCTTGCCTAGGAGTAGCTAGTATTTTGATGATGTTAGAAGGAGATATCTAATAGTTTAGGCCTCTGAGGATGAGCATAGAGCTAAGAAATTGCAGCTACAAGCCCAAATGATTGATGATAGGATCATAGAAGCAAATGAGATTATGAATGATGATAATTTCATCAAAACATAAGAGTTTAAAAGCTTCATCTTCAAATTGAAATAAAATGAGATGACTCTACAAATGAAGCCAGGTGATTCTAATGAGGTGGTTGTTGAGTTAGTGCAAAAGCTGCAAGAATATGATCTTGCTAGTAAAACCCTCACTATAGAGTAGGCCAGCGATCTGGTAGGAAGAAGTGGGATGATTTTCTTCCCAAGATGGGATATTAGTTCCTCTTTTCTACTAGACCAAATGAGGAGACAAGACAAGTCTATCTTATTTTAAGATGAAAATCATCTTGGAGAACTGAGAGGTTTAGGATACAATATTGATGCTCAAACAATGGCTATATGGAGTCTAGCTCTAGAGCATCAAAAGCCTACCCTTATAGAAATTAAAGAGTCCCCTAGGGGGGAAAGTAAAATTTTGGAATGTGCACTCCATCTCTACCAACTAGATATATGGAATGCAAACTTTAGTGGCACTATTGGGTAAGAACAAAATGGATGTTCTTGAAGCATAGTTGGAGGGAGCCTATGAGTGGTACATTAAAACCAGGAGGCACTATGAGGAAGAAATGAAGAATACTTATGTCTTGGAATAGAACACCCTCAGATTGGAAAATGAGGTAGCAACATTAAGAAATATTGTCAGAATAGCTACAGAGGTTAAAGACCAAGGCATCCAAACAAAGGGTCAAGCATCAGAGATAGAAGGCACATCAAGTCAAGCCATGTAAGTTGATGAAGAGGATTTAGAATAAGGCAAGGAGATTAAAATTAGAAAACTCAAGAACTTATTGATTCACAAAATAAATGCATTAAAACTAGCCTCCCAGAATGTACACAATAATTATCTTGTGTTGCAAGGAGTAAAGTATAGGTGTTAAAAGGCAGTTGCTCTATTATCTCCTCTTTTTAGCACATGGGGCCCTTATACCTAGCTTTTGATAGCCTTGTACCTTTACTAGCATAGAAGAAAGATCTACCTAAGGTAATTGCTATAAATACTAGAAAAATGATCAATAAGGTAAAGGATCTGAATGGTTTCTTTGTTGGTAAGTTGTAGCTAATTCAAAATAAGATGAAAGAAATTGCCACAAGAACACCTAGTTTTGTGCCCACAATTTTGGAAAATGATGGAAGATTTAAGGACTATGTGGAATGGTCAACATCTTTTGATAAAATTCTAAATCATCCTAGAGTCCTAGCATACTATAGCGATGAGGCAGGTGCAATAGTGGTGTATGATTTGATTGACATACTCTACAAATTAGAATCATAAATGTCAAAAATAATTGTAGAGGTTAACGCAATAACAGATGCCAAATGGAAAAAATGCCTTGAGGACTTAGATACATTTAGGGATGCCACTTGGTCTAATATAGAAATAGATATTGTTATTTGGGAAGTGATAGCATTCTTAAAGGCCCTACCATCCAGGGAGAGTGATTAGGCAGTTCAAGGATAAATTAGAGGCAGAAAAGACAAAAAGCTAAAGAAAAGGCAAGGAAAACGACGAGAGCTTGAAAACAATTAACATTATGTTAAAGACACCTGCTGAAAGTGCCACCTACCAGTTTTGTAACTACATCCTAAATTTTGATCAAAGTACAAAGAATGTTTGTAAAGTAATAATATAAAATATCTTTGTATTCATTTTCCAATATAATTTTGACATGCGTCCTCTCATCTAAAGCTTGTTGCAATCCTTCCTATAATAGGATTTCCAAGATGTGGAGTGAGGGTCCTAAGTCTGTACAATTTTAGTGTTTATGTTATGTTGCAGTCGATCCACTAGTTTTGTGTCAATTTTATGTGATGTATTCAATTTTGCAATCTAGGAATACAAAATGAATCTTGAATGACATTTTGTGATGTCTTGAGTTATTCTTGAGTTTATACCAATATTGTATTGTTTTCAAGGAAGGTTCTACAATATTTGTGTCTATAAATTTTGTCTCCATTTCCATGTATCTGTAATTTTGGGATTGGAATGAACAAAGTTCTTTCATTTTAATGCAACTTGGATGGGTTGTATATATTTTCATTGATTGCTTTTAATTCAAGGAGTTAAGTAAATGCTTTCTTTGAACTGATAGGGTTTTTAGGTTCATGGGAGGGATATCATAAGAATGAAATTCAGGGTTAACCGCTGATAAATTCAATTGTAAGGCAATTAAATAGGTCAAGTTTTTCTGGGTAGACTCTATATGGAAATGGATTAGGCATTGATCATCAGCTTAGATGTAAATTGAAGAGTTCATATGGTTGCACAAAGCACAATTTAAAATCAAATCAATATTTACTTTTATGTAACAAAGATTCAAATTGTTGGTTGTTACTTATTTGTGATAGAATTTCTTTGAATTATAGTTAGATGTTGTAATCAAGGAGTCATTACAAATATAAGAAGAATTATTGACCATTATCTACTATAAGGGATAGATTTGAAGAGAAGAGTGTGAATGAATGAAGTGTGAAGAAGAATATCAGATATCTAGTCATTTTCATCCCAAATGTGCACCCGCCTTGGCCTTGCAAAGCCTAAAGTGTAGAGAGTCCTTTGTGATTTTGTTGAAGTTGGTCTATATCAAAAGAAAATTTAGTTGAATATAGGAAATAGCTAACCCTTAGACTAAGTCTTGTCTTCTACATCCTAGAATTGTGTTCTAGACCAACTTGTTAGTTTTAAGACACCAACAATATACATTTAATGCATAGTGTGATTTGAAATGATTTAAGGATCATGAAAAATATTGCAAGTACCATTTATTCATGTGAAGTTTCTTGAGCAAATTGAAGAGTGACTTGACAGTGAATTCAAGTGCGAAAAGAAGTTCTTGAAGCGCAAAGTTGCAGGAGCCCTAAACACGATTCTTAACGTATTTTACGAAGTTTGAATTCTTTAAGTACATTCAGTTATAGTTAAAATGGCTACTTAGACCATTTATGAAAGGATGAGATATGTATTCAAGAAACACCTATTTGTTTCACTTATGGATGACTCATTGGGAACATTTTTGCAAGTTCCACAAAATGTGCTTCATGTTGAAGACATCATAAGCTATATACATTGTAAAATTGAGAGCATGGGTGATTAAAATATACACAAGGACTTAGGGACCATGTGTAACAATGACCTATCTTTGAAGTCCAAGTATGTGCACCTAAGCGGGTTGAATTTAGTAAATTATGTTTTTAATATGGATTTTGACAACAATGGTTGGACCCGAATCATTCTAAGTAGGGTACATGATGAAATGTTTTGGCTAAGTGATGCACAAGTTGAAATTGATAATGACCTAATTCACAAGATCATAGGATTGAGTAATGAGGGATGCAATCTTGTAAATGAGAAGAATGTAAGGAAGATGGTTAAGACAAACCTAAATACAAGATTTGATGGAAGGAACGTGAAGGTAGACTCAATTCAGGACAAAGGAGTAAAATTGTTGAGTAAGATATTAGGGTACAAGTTTAACCATGGTTCGAGGGTTAACTAAATACCAACCAAATTCTTACATGCTACATATGTAATGGCAGTTCAAGGAAGAAAAGTAAATCTATGTGAAATTATAATATTATAATTGTTAGATAACATTGCCAAATTGAAGAAGACAAAGAACGCAGTATTTAGATTTAAGTCCTTATTGACTCATTTATTTTTCTATGCTACAAAGAAGTTCCCAATAATGGAAAATTGGGATAGCAATGAGTGTGAAATGAAATTGGTGACTCAATGTTGCAAATTAAAGCTAGAGAATGTCATAGATGATGACATTAATAAAATTATGAAGAATTTCAAGACTAAACTGAAACAGAGGTACAAAATATCTCCCTCCATGGTAGAGAAATATAAGGATGAAATATGCTTCATGGTGGAAACATATAACACCTGTATGGAAGTTGTGGAACCAAGGTTAAAATTCATAGAACCCACGGGATATGAGATGAGCACAAAACTTATTGAAGGCTATGTGCATATCATGCTTCAATTTGAGAAAGACATTAAGTGCTCTAGATGGGGAACCTATGACAACAAGATGAGAATAGTTCATTTTGAACTACACAACAAAGAGAGTAAGAATAAAGTGGAGAAATTAATTGATTCCATCCTTAAGAAATTAGGTATGACTCATGAAGGATTCAATGAGGTAAAGGGAATTGCATTAGAGATCAACGCAAGTGGACAATCAGAGGTGATAATAGCAACACCTATTGTTGTTGCAAGACATTTAGAAGGAGTAACCATTGCACAACCATGTGCACAAGCCCCTATTGTGCCATATACAAAAGTTACACAAGTGCAATTAGTAAGGACACAAAGTGATCATCCTAGGAGGAAACTAGAGGTGAAAACACCTATTATGCAGAAGAAATCAAAGAAACTGGTTAAGGTAAAATAAGAACTTGTACCATCATCCAAGAAAAAAGTCAAGCAGATCACAGTGGACTAGGTAAGAGAAGAAAGACAATGCAAGTCACCGATTCTAAAGAATCTAAGGATGAAGCTAAAGATAGACTAGTGGAGCAAGCAACATAGGAAGGAAGAACACCAGCTAGAAAGAAAGCATGGAAGCCAAAGGTAGAAAACTTTAACATGCAAATTATCAATGATAACAATTTTGTACAGTTGAACAAGTATTATAGTTTGTACAATAATATGGATAGAAGGCAGTTAGAGAATGCCATAGTAAGGAACATGATACTATGGAATAAGATGTTTGATAGTATACAAAGTAAGATTCTAGAAGATCTACTTAATAGGTTGTTAAATAGAAAGAAAAGAGTGTTGGAAGAAGACAACAAATTGAGAATAAAAATGATCAACAAGTTGTGTGAAACTAACTCCAAGGAGGACTCAGATAGAATTTTAAAGGGTATTGAGCCCTTGCAGAGGAACAAAAGAAGAGAAATTATTGTGATGGGAGGAAACTAGGAGGATGTTAGGAAGGAAACGGAGGAGGAAATTGTAAAATTCATGACCACAATGCCAAAGGTGAGTGTGCAGTCCAAACTTGTGAACCCAATCTATGTGGAAGCAAGCACACCTTCTAGTAATGAAGAAGTAGTAGAGGAGATACAATAGACACCCTTACCACTGCACATTGTTATGGGTATTGAATCCATGCAAGTGGACAATACTCAAAATAATTATGGATGTAAAGGAGAATCCTTTTGTAGCATTTGGCAAATCCATTGTTGGCAATATCATAGCATATACTAGCTCTGATGATGATGAAGAAAAGGAAAAGAAGAAAGAGGCTAAGGAAAAGAGAAAGGAAGAGGTCAAGAGGGAAGAAGAAGAAAAGATGATGGAGGAGAAGAAAAAGCTAGAAGAAGAAGAAGAAAAGAAAAGAAAGTAAGAGGAAGAAGCAAGGAAGAAGCAAGAGGAAGAAGTAAGGAAGAAGAAAGAAGAAGAGGAGAGAAAGAAGGAAGAGGTAAAGAAGAAGAAAGAGGAAGATGAAAGGAAGAAGAAAGAAGATGAAGAGAAAAGGAATAAAATAGAAGAATCAATTGATAAATTGGAAGAAGAAAAGAAGAAGGCCGAGGAAGAAAAGAAGATTATAGTTACATCTACTCCAGTTGTAACTCTTATAGTAGCAACAATAATAGTAGCAATGACATCAATCAATGACACCAAGACTCTTCCAAAGTACCCCAAGAGGATGTTGAGAATTGACCTCAATCAAATAATGCAACAACAAGATGTGCCTAAGGGGACTTGTGCTCTACGGATACCACACATACCTCCTTTGGAGGAAAATTAACAAAGTGCACCCTTGCTCCTAACTCTACCAACTATTATGACATCAAGTGTTATGGAGCCCCCTATGAGTACACCATGTGAAACATCAATTACAAAATCCCCTATTGACACACAAAGGAAGAGTCTTATCGACACTTCACCCATTCCCCAAAGGAATGTGTTCCATTTCCAAATTGATATGATGTCCCAAGGTGAAACATATAATACCCAAATGTATCAAAATGAAGACCCTAACATGATGTTCACCTCCAAAAGGACATAACCAACTTCTAAGATGACAACAACCTCAAGTAGGGCAAGGACCCAACATTGCTAATTTAAAACTGAATCAAAATCCACCTAATGTGTACACAACATATCAACATCAACATGCACAACAACAATAACCTCAATGGTGCAAGGACTTAATGTCCCTAACGCACAAACTAATCTAAATCCACTTGACTTACACACAATATACCAACAACAATCCCAACAACAACAAGTCATTATTGCTAAACAACAAGAGAAACTAAAACATCAATTGGAATACCAAAGTTGCCTAGAGCAACAAACTACCTATCAACAATAGTTGTTGTAACTACAACATGTCTCCCAACAAAATCAACAGAGACCTCCACAACAACAATCACATACATGGCCTCACATTCAACCAATAGAGATATCTCAACAACAACCCCAACAAATGGCACGACAACAACCACAACAAGTCATGCAACAACAACCCATGGTACATCAATCAAAATCAATACCACAACAAGGACCTTTCTATCTCTGAGGTGCCAACGTACCTCCACCACTTAGCGATACATCACCCAAGTCTTTAGATACAAAAATCTCAGAACCGAGTAGACATAGTTCTCACCATAGAAAAGGATCTACTCGTAGACATAAAAGACTCAAAGAATGGCTTAATGCTTAACACCCTAATGAGGATTTACTACAATAGTTCAAATAATTAGCCAAATAAGTTGAGGCATTGGGCGTATAGAAGCAACAATTCCTATACACAGAAAGGGATTTTTGTCCTAATCCCTTTGACAAAAATCCATATATACTTCCATTCCCAAAACCTTTTGAGGCACCAAGATTTGAAAAGTATCGAGGAAAAGGCAACCTGATTGATCGCATCAAGGAATTATATGTCTCTTGTACCAAACTCAATGACAAGCCCACATATCTCTTGAGACTATTTCCTTCTTCTCTTAGTGGGCCCACACTTGAATGGTACTCCAAACTACCTAGTAATATCAAATCTTGGTCAGAACTAGTAGACAAATTCATCTCTCACTTTGCTTTCAACATAAGAAACGAGGTGACACTGTATGATCTATGCTCAACAAAACAAAAGACAGGAGAACCATTCGTAACATTCCTATTGCGTTGGAGAAACCTTGTCCATCAATGCTCACTGAATATTCCTGAAGAACAAGAAGTTAATCTATGCATTGAAAACCTAGCCCTTGATTTAATGTACGAACTCAAGATCAAAAATCTGAGCACCATTTCTAAGTTAACAAAAAAAGGAAAAAGCATTGAAGATTCCCTCATTCACAAAGGTATCCTCAAAAGAAACAAGGAAAACACCAATACAAACTCGTCTAATGACAAGGCAACATTTTTCTCCAAGAACAAAAATGTAACCAATGATGTTATTGTGGATGTATGAATAGTTAGCATGACACAACTCCAAATGACTCTAAAAGGTCCAAACCCTACAAACACACAAACTCCTAACCAAACACCACCTCAACAATAAATTACTGAGGCCTTAACACAAGACAGACTGCAAAAACACCCCAGAAACAAAGATAGAAAATTTACACACTTGGGGATACCACTTGAGACCTCACTTCAACAATTACTTAGCAATAACTTCTTTTAGTTACCTTTGATCAAAGATGAACCATTAAAGCCACTTGGTGGGATGACAAAAAATTCTATGATTACCACTGCACCAAAGGATACAATACCACATCATGTTTTCAACTAAAACATGAAATACAAGACCTTAACAGTGATGGTGTGATCATAGTCGATCCGTCGCTACTAGCTTCCAATTTTGATCATAGTATTTTTAAAGATCCTTTGGGTAATCATAACAAATGGAAGGCTTCTAGTTCAAACTCAAGGTCCCAAGCCAATGTAAATTACACACACACTAGATATGACTACATCATTAACTATTTTAATGAGTCTGACTTTTGTAACATGTCAATCATGATAATAATCTCCACAAGTGTTCTAAAAATTCTTAGGATACTCCCCCAAAGGAATGTCATCATCATTCATGCTAACATACCCTTGTGGTATATTAAACCCTGGTTACTGGAGCTAAGAGACCTTTTGAGGAATTTTATCATCCACTTTATGAATGGAGTGCCTAAACTAAACACCATGTCTTAGTAGCCAATTCCTTTCTATCCACTGGATTAGGGGGTCTCCCATGCCCATAAAGACATCCCATAATCTCATGGTCCTTAGTAGAGGCAACAATCCCTTAGAAAGTGATGTCGCTTGTGAAGAGGATCTTGGTAGCCCTAAGAAGTGAGTGCAATGTAAGGGGGAGCTTGTGGTGCCAAGATTCTAGGTTGTTCACTCTAAATAAGCATGGATAAACTTTGGTTCAAGTGGGAATCCAATGGATAAAGTTGTAAAATCCTAGGTTGTGATGTGTCTTTTAAGTTAAGAACAAATTTTCTTGTTTATTTTGTCTTGTATGTTTATAACATTAATTAAGATAATTTCCAAATTTATAAATTCTCACTAAGTATATTTGAGCCTTTGAAATTTTCAAACATAAACATTTTGAAAACATTGAAAACCCTTTTTTCAAAATCTTGAGAACATTGCAAACATGAAAACTTGTAGCATTAGGATTTATTGGCATGAATTAGAGTTCATCTTTATATAACACACTCTTGCATTATCCATCTTTTAATCCTCACACTTGCATCTTTTAGCCTTTATTTTTCATTCCTTAGTCCTTATAGAATATTCTTTAGGCTTCATATTGTGTCCCTTATTCCTCACCTTGCATATCCTACTCTTCATCTTGCAACCCTTAGTCTTCATCTTGCATCCCCTAACTTGCATTGGTTGCATATCCTAGCCCTCATTTTGCATACCCTAGTCCTCATTTTTCATGTCCTAGCCCTCATTTTTTAGCTTTACATGACCTACATAGTCCTCATTTTGATCATAACATCATCCTCAATCAACCCACTTTCCGGTATAGTAATCTAAAAATCGTTAATCCTTAGATCCCCAAGTTTCCATCTTTTTTACAATTGTACCCATCTAGGCTGCAACAACACCATTGGAGTGGTTGACATCGTATGGGTGCACTTGGTGTTGTTTGTGCCCACTTGTTTGCCATAATAGTGCATTTTGACCTCTAGATTGCATTTTTAGACCCTGGACTTTCTCGTATATGTTTACATAAATCCTCATTTTGATCATGTCCTAACCAACAATTTGCATACTCGCCTCACATAGCCCTCATTTTGATCCCCTTAATTCACCTCATTTTGAACCTAGAACCCTTTGAACTTAGTTACAAATCATAATGAAGTATGAGTCTTTGTGTATCTCCTTATATGAATGGATAAAGGATCTTGACCTTGGTCTTTTTGTTGACTTTTTTATCATTTTTCTTGGGTCAAATTTTATCTATGTCTTGATATATTTGACCTATTCCTTTTTATCAACTTGATCTTTCTAATTTTGTTCTCTTTTGGTCAAGATCCAATGTCTATCCTCATAAGGTTAAACTATTAGATCTATATTTTCTAAAGATTTTCTCCTAAGTCCAAACCTTGCATACACTTGTCATAACCTTAGCACATCCTTAGTCTCCCTAAATGACATTTTTCTTTAACCCTAGTTTTCACTCATCTAGCTTGAATATCCCCTAGTATGCATATCATCCCAAAATCCTAGTTTGCACATCATTTTAAAACCCTAGTTTGCATTTCACAACCCTAGTTTGCACATCATTTCAAAACCCTAGTTGCATAGTCATTTTACCTTGTATAGTCCAAAGAATTTCCTCTAAGTGTGAAAATCCTCCTAAGTAAAACAAACATTTCCAACAATCAACTTGCCCAAGTCCTTAATCATTTGTCAAACCAAACACTTTGCATAACCTCACACTCATATCTTGCATTTCTAAGATGTCTTTATCAACCCTAGCATACTGCTTTGGATAGTCCAATCTTAGTTGCATACATCAACCCTTAGTCTCATTTTCACAATCCAAAGTCCAAGGTGTAGATGCTCAAAAATGGTTCACATCTACTGTTTAGTCAATTTTTCATACTAACTCATCACATTTTCTCATTTCACTAATTCTGATATTTTGACCAACTTGATTATCATTTGATTATATTTCAACAATATCCTCCATCATTTGTATTCCCTTCCAAATCAATTGTAGATCATTTTGGAATCGGTTCCCATTGTATACAATCATCCCAAAGCAACCCAGAATCATTCCAAATCAACCTGGAATCATCCCAAAGTAACCCAGAATCATCCCAAGTCAACCCATAATCATCCCAAATCAGCCCTAATCAACCCAAAACATGTCAAATATCTCAAATTAATCATCATTTGTCAAAACCTAGGCATTGTCATGTCTCTCAATGCCTTGGAAACCTATCAAATCTTATCAAACCTATCAAATCTGACCTTAGTATTGTCATGTCCTTGAACACTAGGTCAAATCTATCATTCTTATCATCCGATCATTGACATTATCAAGTCCCTCAGATCATGGCATTACCCAATCAATTTAATAACATTGACAATGTCCATCGATGTTATAAGATCAACCTTATTAATCTATTTCAATCTTGTGTCACTTACAAGGTTCATTAAATATCATGTGTTCTTAATCCATGTCATGTATCCTTGGCATGTTATTAATCCTAACTAGTCATTCAATTTGATCATGGCTTTGATCTACACAAAAAGCCTCTTCTAGCAATTTCATTAGTGGAGGTGGCCTACATGAAGAACATGTCTATGAGAGTACATCTGTCTATATTGAGAAAGAAAAAGAAGAACAAAAACCCACTTTGATATCTCCTAACAAGTATGGACCCAGGTTTTCTATCATGCATAAACAAGGCTATGATGGATGTAGTGGTCTTGGATCTCAGAAAACAAGGAATTATTGAACATATCATTACAAAAGGATGATCTCCTAGTTTGAGGCTTGGATTTGAATCATTACGAATAGGTCCTCTTAGTACTAAGGCACCCTTGTGTAAATGTCTTGAATGTTTTGAATGATGAAAAGACATCTGAGGATACCCAACCTAAAACCAATAATATTGATAGTCCTTATGCACTTGACCATATCTTTGTTGACCTTAATAGCCTACCCATGGAGAATAAATGTCTTACTATAATTCCACCCATCTCTCAAACCAATCATACTCCTTGGATCGATACATTATAGGATCCAAGTCCTCTAGCTTCTAAGCATGAACCTGATAATATCACTAAATCTAATACCTATATATACTTTCAACCAAAGCCCATTCAACACTGATGATGGCATCCCCTCAAGTTATCCTGAACTATTGGGTTGGGACCAATGTGGACCACCGATCTTTGATCAATTTGACAAAGATGATGCTCTTATAGATATCTTGGAACTCTATGAAGGTAGTATAATTGATGGTTATAAAGAAGAATTTCCTCCTAAATTGATTACATTGGCATATTTTGGGGAGTCAACTCCATCTTCCAGTTAAAAAATAGGAAACAAAGGAAAAAATAACAAGAATAGGTCTCTTGGTGAAAATTGAAAGGCACCATTAGACAGTCAAAAAGAAAAATTTAAGCATCTCCCAAAGATACAAAATGAAAAATATGATGCCATGAATATAAGTGTTTCAGTGTTCAACATGCCATGAAGTATTTTTGATCTCTCTTGATCAACATTCATGTGGAGAGTTGTTGGTCTCAATCCTCCCAGTTCTTCCTTATATCAAGTTGCTAACACCTAAATCTGACCCCTTGACTTATCCAAGAATGAACATCGAGCCTTTATCTTCTAAGCCACTAGATATTTCATCGTCAGTGACACCCTTTACAAGAGATCCTTTGACCAAACTCTTGTTAGATGCCTTGACTCACAAGAAGCTATAACTTCCTTACACAAGGTTCACGAAGGTATATGTGGAGGTCATTTCAATGGTTTCAGCCTAGCAAAAAAACTAGTAAGAGTTGGATATTATTGGCCCGCCATGGAACATGATGCTTATAATTTTGTCAAAATATGTCATAAGTGCCAAATACATAGTAATATGATCATGGACAAGAATATTTGTTGGCTCATGTTGTTTAGTGAGTGATTTATTTTTTCTTTGTTTTTCTTCGATTATGTTCCTGTGCCACTCGATGATATAAATTGATCTATGAGAGTGGTCAGGATGATTCATGGCCATCTTTTATTTTTTGTCTATTAAAATGTACCTTTAAGAGTTTGGGGAATGTATATATGCCTTAGGATGGATAAGATCATTTTCCATTCTTGTTTACGCAAATGGTTTGCATATGCGGTCTAGCCCATTATGCCATGGTGTGATGCATCATGTTTGCCATATCAAAATAAAGCTCCTTTTACATATAGCGCACTTTATGAAAGCAAAATTCCTCACCTCATAATTAACTAGTCATCCTCTCATCTCTTTCATCTTTGCATGTACATCTTGTTCTCCATCACCATGTTCTTGTAATCTGATACACCAAAGTCATCTTCATCTTGCATTCCTACATTCCTACATAATCATTCAATATTTATCAACCTTCTCTAGCTTTCTAGCAAGTTTGACCTTGATTTGACCAAGTTTGACCTATGTTTGACCAATTTTTACCATATTTGACTATACTTGACTAGTTTGACCTATGTTTTGAACTCTTTCTATGGTTTTGAGCATATAGACCAAATTCTAGGTCATTCCCAGTTCATTTGCACTCTTTCTAACCCTTTGCATTGTTCCCTGTCAACTTTCTACCAAGTCTAACCTAGGTTTGACCAAGTTTGACCTTTTTTTGATGAAATTTGACAAGATTTGACCATATTTTGCTAGCTTGACCTATGTTTTGACCTCTTTCTATGGTTTTGGGCATGCACATAGTTTCAAGCCATTATGAGTCCAGTTGGAGTGATTTTGGCCCTCGAAGCCTTCTAGGATGCATTCTACACTGTCAGAGCATAGTTGGGCTTCCTAGGTGCACCCTCTATGCACTTGGGTGCATTTTGGGCATAGTTGGATGCCCAAAACTACTATTAGGGCCCTAATTGACCTCTATTTTGCACTTCAGACCCCATAACTTTTGCATTTGAGCTCTGATTTGCGATCTGTTAGTTGCATTAGATTCATCTTCTTGTTGTCAAAAAATTGACCTATAATTTTCATTTTTAGTCAATTTATTGAGGTATCACCCATGAAACTACTCCCGAAGCCTCCATTGACCCTTGTTTTGCACTCCAAACCCCATAACTGTTGCATTTGAGCTCCAATTTGTGATCTATCAATTGCTATGGCTTATTCTTCTTATTGTTGACAAATTGACCTATCAGTTTCCTTTTTTTCTTAATTTATTAAGGGGGAACCCATATATACCACCCCTACTAGGGCATACTTTTATGGCTTTTTCATCAATGTTCTTTGACACAATTCTCTGAATCACATTGTATTAAAGAGGGGCAAAATGTAGATGCTCAAAAATGGTTCGTGTCTAATGTTTAATCACTTTTTCATACTAACTCATCCCATTTTCTCATTTCACTAATTCTGATATTTTGGCCAACTTGATTATCATTTGATTATATTTCAACAATATCCTTCATCATTCGTATCCCCTTTCAAATCAATTGCAAATTGTTCCATAATCGATTCCCATTGTATCCAATCATCCCAAAGCAACCCAACATCATCCCAAATCAACCCAAAATCATCCCAAGTCAACTCTCAACATGTTAGATATCTCAAATCAATCATCATCTGTCAAACTCTAGGCATTTTCATGTCACTCAGTGCCTTGGAAACCTATCAAATCTTATCAAACACATCAAATCTGACCTTAGTACTGTCATGTCCCTCAGCTCTAGGTCAAATATATCATTCTTATCATTTGATCATTGACATTGTCAAGTCCCTTAGTGATTGATCATGGCATTGCCCAATCAATTTAATAACATTGACAATGTTCATTGATGTTATTAAGATCAAACTTATCAATCAATTTTAATCTTGTGGCACTTACAAGGTCCGTTAAATGTCACATGTTGTTAATCCATGTCATGTTTCCCTGGAATGTTATCAATCCTAACTAGTTATTCAATTAGATCATGGCTTTGATCTACCCATCATTCTCCTAGTCAATCTACATAATTATCACATTTCATCATGGGATAATCTTGTATTTATTTGATGAAATTGGCCAAACATTTACTAATTTATCCTACAGGATTAGACAACTCATAATCTTATCCTATGTCAGTCTAATCAGTTTCATCCCACATTACTAATTATTCTTCCTAACTAACATTCTCAATTAATTAATATTTATTAATTAGTTGATTCATCCTTTGAAACCATGGAAATTCTCAATTTCCTAAGCCCTATTTTCCATCTCAAATTTCCATTTTACTAATTTCCATTTGTGTGGATATATGAATTGTTAATTCAAATATTCCACCTATTCTTGACACATGGACATGACGTGTCATAGATATTATCCCTACACTTGGCTAAAATATATCATATTTTGATATATTTTATTCCTTACACATGTCTATAATAAGCCTCCATCGTCATAGATTCTTGGCTACAAGTGGCTTTCAGGTGTCATATGTACATCATAGATTCTCCTCCACTTTTAGCCATGTTGACTTTCACGCATCATAGAGTCCTACAAGTGCCTTTGAGGTGTTGTATGCACATCATAGAGTCTCCTCCACTTTTAGCCATGTTGAATTTCATGTGTCATAGAATCTCATATTTGGCATATTATGTCATGGTTGTCCTAGATATTCTAAGGGATATCATGCCAAGTTACATATTCCAAGTAACAAGTGTCCATCCTCTCATTCATCTCTCTCCTCCTGCATGTTGGCTATAAATTGAGCCATCTTGCTTTCATTTTCAATCTCTTAGAACCCATTAGGCTTGAAACTACACTTCTAGTACTCTCAATAGCATCATCATAGCATTAGTCTTTGCTTTCAATTGTATAGGCACTACAAGCAATTGGAGCTACATCAAATGGAGAAGAAAGAAGGACAAGGGAGCTACAATTGAAGAGCGAGTTTGATTTGTTTTATTTGCTTTATGCTTCAATTGGTTTTCATGGTAGATTAGAAGGGTTTTAGTGTATGTTTATTGAGTTTTTATGGTTTCTCATAGTATGCTAGGTTCTAACCCATTTTCTAGTCCTACACAAGTTCCAAAATAATCGATTCCTTGCATAACTTAGGATCATCTTCATATCCCTTAGTCAAAGCCCAAAACATCACTTGCATTTGCACTTGTACATCATCCCCTTAGGCCATTTTCACCTTTCATACTGTAACCTTGGGTCCTTTTCTACTTCTATAGCTTGCATAACATACATAAACCTTAAGAATCCAAAATAATATCCTATCTTGTATACACACCCTTCAAGTCTACCAAGCTTCAACATGTTTTACCAAGTTTCCACTTGTTTTACTAACTTGCACACCCTAGGTGTGCATTTGGTATTATAGATGCACACTTGGTAACTAGGGAGTCCATTTTAGGTTCCAGAGTCCCAAATTGCATTTTCACAACATGCATTGCATTGCTAAACCCTAAAAAATACATCGTGCATACATACTTTGTATTTCTGTCACCCAAAAACCTTATCTACCAATTGTGCCCTTCTCAATTCCAAGTTGTACACCCCAGGGTCACATTTGGTGTTGTTTGGAAATAATTGGTTTTGTAGGTGTTCACTTTGTTGACAAAAAGTCCATTTCAGGTCTGCATACTTAGGTATCATGCAAGCTCTCACAAGGACACAATAAACTAAAAGACCAGAAGACTTATATCAACCATTGTTTTCTCAAGAACAAAAACAATTAAGAACTTGTCCAAGATAATGAAAAGCCAAGAAACCTCAACAAATTTTTGACCCAAGTCAAACCAAATTTTCACAATCATTACAAGTGGATGCACTAAGCATGTATCCTCCAAGAAGTGACCCTCTAGACACAAGAAAATAAACCCTTAATGACATGTCCAACATGAAATTCCCTCTTAACACATCACCTACACATGGAATTGTGCATGGAGTCTTGATTTTGTACCTATACCACCTAGATGTGGGAGTGTACCTACAACACCTGAAGACGAACTTACCCATTCATCTAAATTTGGTAAACCTAACACAAGAAACTTTTATCGTTCAAACATACAACAAGGTACCTTTCACTTAAGTGATGATTTTGACATGGACTATGGTATTACCAATGAACAAATGGCTAAAGAATTTGAAAATAAAACCTTTTGAAAGAACTTCAAACTCTTGGCAACCCAAGAAATAGTGAAGTTTAACACCAACTTGGAAGGACCCAAGTCTAAGATTCAAGACAACCCTACATTTAAGAACATACAACCTATGATCAACCTAGACTTAGATAAGGGGAAGAAACCTTTGGAATTCTCAACTACAAAGGTAACACATAAGAGACCTCACCAAGAGTCAAGTATTGAGATTCTCCAAGGTACCTTTGTACATATCAACATCAGTCCCCTATTTGATGCACCTCCATCACTTAATATCAACAAGACTTTTTAAAAGTACCCTAAAAGGACATTAAGGATTGATCTTAACCAAATGATACAACAACAAGAAATACCTAAGGATAATTCCACCATAGGGATGACAAACATACCTCCTTTGGAATAAAATCATCAAAGTTCCCCCTTGTTTTTATTCTTCCAACTACAACAACATCAACTAATATGGGGCCTCCAATGAATTCATTATGTGAAACATAAACTATTGTTGCAAGTGCACCTATTGAACCAGAACTAAAGAGTCTCGTTGACATCTTACCAATCCCATAAACAAATGAAGCCTATTTTAAAGTAAACATCATATCCCAAGGTGAAGCATTAGACCCTCAAAAATATCATGTCAAGGATCCTAAATCAATTCTCACATCTAAGGGACATAGTAAACATCCAAAGCAACAACAACATCTAGTGGTACACAAATCCAACATTCCTAACACACAACATAATCAAATTCCACTTAACGTACATGTGATGTATCAACAATAATTCCAACAACAACAAGCAATCTTTGTGAAGAAACAAGAGAAATTAAGACAATAGATGGAATATCAACAACAATTGGAACAAAATATCGTATACCAACAATAATTGTTATAACAATAGCGTGTGCCACAACAAGCTAAACAAATACCTCTGTAACAACAATCTGACATGGCTATATGATCAACAAATAGAGGTACCTCAACAACAATCACAACCAATGGCACATCAATTACAATAAGAATATTTCCATCTTCGAGGTGCCAACATACCTTCATATCCTAGTTATACATCTCTAGAGTCTTTAGATAAAGATATGTCTGAACCAAGTAGACATAGTTCTCACCGTAGTAAAAGATCTACTCAAAGACACAAAAGACTCAAAAAAAGAACTAATGATCAACAACTTAATGATGATTTGATACACCAATGTAGACAATTGGCTAAGAAATTTGAGGCATTACAATTCCAAAAGAATAAATTTCTATACAAGGAACGAGATTTACATCATAATCCCTTCGAAAAGAATCTATTTATGCCTTTATTTCCAAGACATTATGAGGCACCAAGATTTGAGAAATACTGAGGAAAAGGTAACCCACATGACCATATAAGAGATTTTTGTGCCTCTTTTACTAAGCTTAGTGATTAACCAACATATCTTATTAGATTATTCCCTCATTATCTCGATGGACCAACACTTCAATGGTATTCTAAATTACTTGGCAATATAAAATCATGGACTAAACTAGCAGAAAAGTTCATATCTCAATTTTCTTTTAACATAATAAATGAGATGACATTATCCTATTTGTGCTCAACAAAGTAAAATCCAAGAGAACCCTTCATGAAATTCTTGTTATGTTGGAGAAGCCTTGTTAGTCAATGCTAATTGGATATTCTAGAAGAACAAGTCAACCTATGCATTGAGAACCTAGTACCTGATCTGATGTATAAACTTAAGATCAAGAGTCCTAGCACTATTGCCAAATTAATTAAAAAGGGAGCTAGCATTAAAGATTCCCTCATTTCTAAAGGAATACTAAAAAAAAACAAAGACAATACTAACACAAACTCATCTATTAACAAGGCGAAGTTCTTCTCCAAAAACAAGAATGTAAAAAATGATGGTATTGTTGATGTCCGAACAATCAACATGACATAGCCTAAGATGAACCTTAAAGGTGTAAATCCTACAAGTTTGAAAACTTCTAACCAAGCGCCAACTCAACTCCATATAGTTGATAACTCAATAGAGGAGAGACCTTAAAGATGTCCTAGAAATAATGACAAAAAATTTACACCATTAGGGTACCACTTGAGACTGCACTTCAACAGTTTCTCAAAAATAACTTCTTATAGTTACCCCAAGTTAAGGATGAACTAGTAAACAAACACCCTTGGTGGGATGATAAATAGTTCTTTGACTCCCATCATAAAAAGGGACACAAGACCACTTTATGTTTCCATCTTAAACATGATATCCAAGATATAATCGACGATAGAGTGGTTAACATAGACCCTCCACTTTCTTCCTCCAACTCTGATCATACCATTTTCAAGGATCCTTTGGGAAACCACGATAAAGGGAAAGCCTCCAGCTCAAATTCAAACTTGTAGGCTAATGTCAATTACACTCACACTGGGTATGATTGCACCATCAATTGCTTTAATGAATCTAACTCACACATTTACATTTACCTTAAACAGTGAAGATCCTCATTCAACTATCACCATACCTTACACCAGAATTGCCTTATCTAGCATCCCCACTAGATCTACATCTCCTAGTATACCTTTTTCTCCAATAAGACCTATAACTTATTCCAATTAAAACCTTGTTGATTAGCTTGAAAAGACTTTCGCATAAATATCCATCTTGGATTTTCTATGCTCATCTCCCCAACATCAGAAGATCCTTGACCAAGCCCTGAAAGAGTCGGTAGTACCTAATAACATTGATGTTGCCCAATTCGAGGCCATGGTTGGTAAGTTATCTACATCACAACATGTCAAATTGTTGCCTCAAGACATCCCTAGAGATGGACCTAATCATAATGATCCCCTCCATCTTGAGGTATTCATTCATAAAGCTAAGGTCAAATGTGTCTTGATATATGGTGGAGTAGGACTAAACATATGTACCCTAAAAATTTGTCAAAAGTCTTAGTTACACCAAAGTGGATGTGGATCCTTCCCATAGAATCTTGATAAAATCCTTTGATAATGGTGAACATTTCTCCAAGGGTTTCATTGTATTACCTATTAGAGTTGGTCTCGCAACTAAGAATGCATTGTTTCAATTCCTAGATATTGAAATGAACTGCAATATGATACTAGGATATCATTGGATTCATGCCATGAAAGTAGTACCTTCTACATATCACCAGTGTCTAAAGTTGTCCTATAATGGTGTAGAGGTAATCCAGATCCTTTTTGATTTTTTGCTAGCCTAAGAGGAACCACTACATACCAAGTCCCAGTAATCAATGAAGTGAAACCACTTGATTTCTTTAAATATGTTGATCCTGCTAAGCTCACAAATGCATTCAAAGGAAAGCCCAAGATTGAATACCTAGGTTGTGGTGAGTGTTCTATGTCACTATCTTTTCACATTGGGAAATTACCCATTTCTCCCAAGTCATATTGATGCAGGAGCATCCTAGGTTGCATTGCTATCATGCATGTTTGCCAAGTTCCTTGGTTATTATCGAGTTGCAATGCCTTGCATTGTTGGGTTCTCTTTGGTTGTCAAGTTCACAATTGTTGATGAGGTTTTTTTGGTTGCCAATTTCACAGTTGTTTCTGAGTTCTCTTTGGTTTCCAAGTTCACAGTGTTGTCGAGTTCTCTTTGGTTACTGAGTTCATAGTTGTTGCTGAGTTCTCTTTGGTTGTCGAGTTCATAGTTGATGCAAAATTCTTTGTGGTTACAAAGTTCTCTTTGGTTTCTAAGTCCTCTATAGATTGTAAAGTTCATATATGTACCAAACTTGCCATGTGTCAGTATTGTTTTGGCTCTTCTTAAAGAGTTGTCTGTGTCTGGTTCCAATTTTGGCCGACCATGCTTATTTAATTTCATGATGTGTGTTTGTTGAGAGCCGACTTGTGGCTTGATTTGCATTTAATGTAAGGGTTTATTTATTTGGTATTTGTAATAGGTCAATGTGTGGTCGTGCAAGTATTTAAAGGGGTCTTGGATAGAGTCTTAGGGTAGAAAGGATAGATTAGGAAGATCAGAAGTAAAGTTGGGAATGCAAAATTTATCATTAAAGATTGAAGTCTAAAATGTAATGTTGGTCATAACCCAAAAGGCCTTACATTTGGGCATGTATACTGATGATTTGATGACTCTATAAAGGCATTTTGGCTCTTCTATCTCCTTTTGTTTTTGTTCTTTGTTTTGTTTACTCTCACAGGTGGATTTGATAGCTAGGTGTGCCTTTGGCCCTTGTTATCCAAGTCCTCCCTGTATTAGGTGGTATTGTAGCTTGAGGTTCATCGTTGTGGAGATTGGATTGTGTAGAACGCTAAGTGAATTTGGTTGTAGGTTTGTGGATTTTACCTATAACTTGTAGAGGGTTACTATCTTGCAAGAACTTGATTGTAAAGATGGTTCGAGGTAGGAGAAATGTTGACAATGATGTATTGGATACATTGAGACAAATTGTAGCCATATTAGATGTTGTGGAGACAACCGAGAGGAGAGGAGCACACCTTGATGATGTGAGTGATGATGAAGCAACAACACCAAACCCTAATCTAGAACCTGAAGAAGATCAAGATAAGGCAAGATTGTTGAGAATATTATTTAGGGAAAATTCAAAACCTATTGTAGAAGGTGTTCCTTACGATGGAAAATTGGATACAAATGTTGTGTTGGATTGGATCTCTGAAATGGAGAAGTACTTTTTAGTATGAAAATACTCCTGATAATAGGAAGGCGAAAATTGTAGTTACTAGATTGAAGGGCCATGCTTCTCTGTAGTGGAAGCATTTCCAAATTAATAGAAAAAGGAGAGGAAAGGAGAAGATTAAGACTTGGCCAAAAATGGTGAAAAAGGTAAAGAACAATTCCTTCCTACTGATTACCAAACTATCTCATTACGAAAGATGCAAAATTTGAGACAAAGAGACATGACTATGTGTTGGCTCCTGAATTAATAGCTTTTCAACAACCCAATGATAGGAACAAATACATATAGGGGTAGCTAACATACCTGTTCAACATACTCCTTCTTCTTTAGGATCATCAAAACCTAGGCAAGTGAACCTTAGATTCATTCATATGGTACTAGTTCCAAAACATATTTCTGAATCTGGATAAAGCAAATAAAACCCTTATTTCTCCTATACTTATGCAATGACAAAGGCATACAATAGCAAGTTACAAAACCTATGAAATCCAAAAGCCAAGTGAGGGCATCCTTTCAACTCTTCAACATAAAAGTGAAATGGATAATTGATTTAAGTTTGATATCAACAAAACCCAAATATGCAACAACAAGAACATGTTGATCCAGTAACTGATCAATGCCTTATCTATTGGGCAATTCCAAAAATCACAAACATACATCCATGATATTAGTCACATATCCCATACATCAAGATATCAAATCTATCCAATCATTTTGTGAATCAGGCATCAATGTTCATAAAAACCCTCATACTCATCAAATATCCTTCTCATGAACCTACAACCCTGTCACGATAAGTAAGAAATTACTTGGCTCTTTTTTCCAATAGAAAAACCTAACAAGACATACAACTTTAAGGGCTACGAACGAGTTTAAGTTCTTTATTCCTTAACCACAAAACATTGCAGATAACTAAGATAGGAGACGAGAATCAAAATAAAACTAAAAAGTTTGATGTTTCTTGTATCCATTTCTTTGAAACAATGCACTTAAGATGCATGTAAATAACCCATGAAACAACTAAATAGATTAGAACCATCTACATAACTTCATTATATGTTGTTCGTATACAAAGAGAAAATTTTGTGCATGAGTAGTGGGATCACAGCTAGAGCTTTGTTCAATAGTCTGGACAAACAACTAACCACCAACCCTAGAGAAAGAATGAAGAAAGATATAGGAGAAAAAATAAATCTTGGATCTAATCTGGAAGTGGCACTTTCCACTTGGATCTCCTTCTATTGTTTCTACAAAGCTTCTCTCTTCTCTCTACAACTAAAATCTGAATGGAATCTCACCATTGAGCTTCAACAAACGCAAAAATATCTTCTCCAAGTGATGAGAAACCCCTATATTAATGAAAATATTAGATATGCATCTAAAATGCTGATAAATCCTTTACTAAACTAATTTTAAGGTAAAACGACATCACCAACTACATCTCCACTAAATTTGGCACACACCTAATTCATCATTTCACCAAAAAACAAGTCTGAACCACCATACTAGAATGTAGTTGATAAATAAGCACCCTAGACAAAACCTTGATTATCTCACACATATTCCTTCCTATGCAAAAATAAATGGCAAATCTAGAAAGTTCATTCTAAGAGCTTTCATTAGTATATGATAGACATATACTAGCTTAATAGAAATTCCCAGGATAGCTGTTTGAAACTCCATGTTCATGAGTTATTCTCAACTATGCATTTGTTTCCAAAAATTAACTTTGGATAAAGTTAAAACTTTATAATATAATCCCTTTTAATTTAAATGGTCTTGCACGTTCAAACCTAGAAAATAAATAATTTTTTTCTAAACTTTAGAATTTTCCCTCCAAATTTGTAACCAAGTCAACCCAAGTTTGATTAAGCTTTGACACACATCGCCACCTAGGCACCATGTAGCACACTCTAGTTTGTCCATAAACTGCCACATGTCACCTAACCTAATGCCATGTGGTAGCCTCCCATTAGGTCTCTCATACATAGTCCTCACCACATCATCATCTTACTGGGCACCTCGCCACATCACTGCCACATGGCATCACCTGATTCATCCATTGTCCACTCACAAGCCTTTGTCACAGTGCCACATGCCACCATATGATTTTTCATTGCATTGTCACTTTGGTTAACTAGTGAGCAACTCTATTTTGTGGCAATGTGACGATCGTTGATTTTGTGCCACATGGCACAATCTAGTGTATCTATCTGCTTGGTGCCACATCAACTCCCCTTCCACATGTCAACATGTCACTTTCTCACTTTGGTTATTTTACCTACATCTTTATTTCATGATAGTGCAAGAACCATTGATCTCGTCATGTGTCACAATCATGTGCATTGATCCTACTTGTCACCATGTCATCAGCACCTCAATTTCCATGCCATGTGTCGATCACCTATTCATCCAGCTGGCTACCACTTGTCGATTGTTAATTTTTATTTCTATCCACATCATCTACTATGTCATCTCCTACGTCATTGGTCAAAATTATGTCCTTATCTAGCTCGAGGTAGCTTCGGGTGGGCCCCTCATGTGAGGTCTAACGTCTCTAAAGGTGATGACTTTTAGACAACTATGCTCTGTGCCTTCCAATATAAAATACTTGAAAAGGTCCCAACAGACTTGAGTGGTCCTACCAGAACAAGAGGATTCTATGGAGAAAGGTACTTTATGATTTTTGTTGATGATTTCACTAGAATGATGTGTGTAACACTTCTTAAAGAAAACTCTAAAGCATTTGAAAAGTTCAAGTTGTTCAAGAATAGAGTTGAAAATGTTTTGTGAAGAAAATGGTATTAAGAGACAACTATCAACACCTAAGACATCTAAGCGAAATGAGATCGTTGAAAAAAGAAATAGGTATGTAACTAAAGCAACAAGAGTAATGATGTTTGAGAGTGATGTATCCAAGACATTTTGGAGAGAAGCAATCAACACAGTAGTATACACCATGAGAAGAGTAAAAATTAGAAAGGTACAAACAAGACTCTCAATGGATTATGGTTTGGACATGCACCATCAGTAAAATATTTAAGAATTTTTGGAAGTAAGTCTTAAATAAAGAGAGATGATGATGTTGGTGAATTTGATGCAAGAAGAAATAAAGGCATGTTCATGGGTTATTCATTGAAAATAAAACATTGTAGATGTTTTAATCATAGTACTAAGACAATTATTGATTGTGTGAATGTGAAAGTGGATGAAAAGTTTGGAGTACTAAACCTCTTAGAGAGAATATTAAAGTTTTCTTTGAGACTAACAATGGATTTCATCATCATGATCAAATTATTGAACAAAGAGAAGACCAAATATTAGAACCAAGAGAAGAAGTGAGAGTTGAAATAGTAACTCCTACACTGAACAAGAATTTGACAAAGAATCACCATGGTGATCAGATTATTGGAAGTAAAGACAAAGGAGTGATGACAAGAAAAAAAGTACTTGAGAAATTATGTTTTATTTCTCAAGTTGAACCTAATAACACAGATGAGGCATGCAAGGATGATAATTAGATTCATCCAATGAAGGAAGAACTAGATCGAATTGTAAAGAATGAGACATGGGGATTGATTCCTAGACCTGAAGACTATAATGTTCTAGGAACTAAATCTTAAAATATATAGTCTTCCAATATAATTGGTTAGGGGGGGGAGGGGTGAATCTGTTATCCAACTATTATCACAAATATCAACCTTAAACAAACTTAATCATACAAGCAATATAATAAGAAACCACAACAAGATACGCATGCACAATAACACTAGATATGTTAATTAGGGAAACCCTTTATCAAAGGGAAAACCCTAGTGGGGATGGTACCCACAAGATGATGTACTAATATAAATATTTATTTTTAGAGGATGGACCCTTTTAGGAGTCTATAACAACATTCAGTAGATATTAATCCTTGTTAGGAGACCTTGGATCCCTGTTAGGAGATTCCAACCTTGATAGGAGTTGTGCCAACCTTGTTGGGAGTTATGGAAGACAACTGGACCCACTGCCCAAAAAACTTCAAGTGAAAGATCAATGAACCCACTGTCCAAATGATCTCTATATTACTCCTTGCAGAATAATAGAAATGAATTGTACTTCCTTCCTCTTTCTCTATCCTATCAACCAGACTTTTGCTCCTTCTGATATTATAATCAGATCACAAAACTCACATCCAATAATCCCTTGCATCACATACTCACATTCAGTAAACACACTACTCCTTTTCACACTTCATACTTCATACAATGATGACAACACATTACAAACAAGGAAAACATATTTCCTTTATACCATATCTTCAAAATAATTCCTTGAGTCAACCTTGAGGGTTTCCAAATTAATTATAATAAGATAATTTATTTATTTATAATTACAATAGCACTGTTGGATCACAATCTATACAACTTCTCACATGTGTGACACTAGGGCTTGCACATCCATTGACATCACCATTTGATTGTCCTTTGTCACTAGCTAATTGTGCATCTTCTTATTACACCTCAGATGAAAGATATAATACAAAGATCAGAGATTGTTTTCCAAGCACCTTGTCTCTGTGCTGCTCTTAGTAAATCAAGCATATCTTTCACACATCTTTGACTTAGACTTTGTGCATTGAACCTTAACATTAGGACATGATATAGAACATGTCCTTAGCCATGCATTACTAGAAAATCAAAACATTATCCGTACAACTAAGATTTCAATCTATTACTCTTGCAATCTTTACAGACTTATTACTATGTTGACATCAATGACAAACACAATCATGAATGCAACATGTCAATACTCTCCAATACTTAGGATACTTCTCAAAAGTAGTATCATCAACATTCATACTAACAATCTCCCCCTTTGGTACTGATGACAACATAGATGAAAAATATCTAACCTCCACCAATCAGATCTAAAATCCTCTAGAACACTGCTCTGTTATTATTCTTCTTTAGGATCGACAACAGTTGTCCATAGTAAACAACTCACTATACATTAGAATTCCTTATGATGCATATCTCCCCCATAGAGATGTTCCTCCTTCTTTACATGAATCTTTCTAAATCTCCCTAATAAAATAGAGATTTCCATGCACTCTCCCCATACATACTTAGGAGATTTTTTTCGTGCATATTCACCCCCATTAACATTAATGACAAATGCTTTATTATGTCAATTTACTATTTCAAGTCTTCAACTAGCTCAAGTATCCAAAGACACTATTCAAGACCAAATTTTGAGTCCTTAATTACTTAGCTCAACATGGATACTCCCCCATATAGGAAGCATTAGCATTCAGTCGAGTCTAACAATAGTGCTCTATACCACTGGACTGATGCAATCTCTGCATCATCTACTCAAAAGTAGGCAAAGACATAACCCCAAGCATACCTCTCAAGTACTCAAATGTATCTTTAGGTAAGGACTTCATAAAGATATATGTAATATGATCTTTAGTACTCACATATTCCAATCTAATCTCCTTTTTTGTCACGTTCTCTCTCAAGACATGATACTTAATAGATATATGCTTAGTCATAGAATGCAACTCAAGATTCTTAGACATACACATTGTACTTGTGTTATCACAGTATATGATAATAGGTTTTGCAAACTCAATTCTGATATCCTTCAACATCTGTTTCATCCACATCACTTGATTACAATTGTTTGATGTTATAACATACTCTGCCTTAGCTGTACTTTGTGAAATACAATCTTGTTTCTTGCTCATCCAAGAAACCAATCTTCCTCCAAGAAAAAATGTTCCACCACTAGTTCTTTTTTTGTCTTCCATACTGTCTACCCAATCCGCATCAGTATATGCACATGGAGTGAAATCACTTGATCTATCACCACATTCCATAGTCACATGTTCCTTTCAAATATCTAAATATCCTCTTTACTATTGCATAATGATACTCCTTAGGATTAGCTTGAAATCTAGCTAGAATCCCAATTGTATTTGCTATATTTGGTCTGGTGTGAGTAAGATATTGCTAACCTCTAATCATGGATTTGTACTTCTGCTCAACTATAGGTGTCTCATCCTTACTAGATAACTTGTGACTAGATATCATAGGTGTACCAACAAGATTACAAGTTTTGAATCCAAATCTTTTCAACAAGTCTTTTAAGTACTTACCTTGCAAAATGAAAATACCATCATTGTTTTGCACAATCTGCAATCCTAGGAAAAACTTCATTTCTCCTATCATGCTCATTTCATTCTTCATCTCTTTAGCAAACTTATCACTTGCTTCATCATTTCCTTCAAATATGGTGTCATCAACAAATATTACTATTATCAGCAAACCATTCTCAATTTATTTCAAATATAAGTTACTATATGTCGTACCTTTAGCAAATCCAAGTTTTGCCAAATAGTTGTCCAACCTTGCATACCAGGTTATGGGTGCTTGCTTCATACCATATAGATATTTCTTTAGTCTACATACTATATCTTTTTCTCCTGGTAGAGGAAAATCTTTAGGCTACTCAATATATACCTCTTCTTCAAGTTCTCCATTCAAGAAGACTGATTTAACATCCGTCTGATATACTTTGAACTTCTTTATAAGCCAAGAACATTCTTATTGCTTCCATTTCGACTACAAGGGCATATGTCTCCTCATAGTCTATGCCTTCTTGTTGTGAGTAACCTTTGCATACAAGTTCGGCCTTATTTCTCACAACTTCACCTTGCTCATTCATCTTGCTTCTGAATACCCATTTGGTTCCTATCACATTCTTGTCTTTAGGTCTAGGAATTAACTCCCATGTTTCATTATTCACAATCTAATCTAATTATTCCTTTATTTCGTGAATCCAATGATCATGTTTACATGCTTCATTTTCACTTTTAGGTTCAACTTGAGAAATCAAATATCTCCTCATTAACTTTGTTTCTTTTCATCGCACCTTTGTCTTTGCTTTCAATTTTCTACTCTGGAGGGTGATTCTTTGTTAGATTCTTGTTTGGGGTAGGAGTTGACACCTCAACCCTTAACTTATCTCTAGGTTCAGAACTCTGCTCTCCTCTTCACTCAATAATTTGCACATCACTCTACATATCATTGTTAGTCTCAAAGAAAATTTTTGCATTTTATCTAACAATTCCATAATTATCTTATTCTTCATCTAAATAGCCAAGAAATGTACCTTCATCACTTCTTGGATCAAACTTACCAACAACATTATCCATCTTAATTTAACACTTGCTTCCAAATATTCTAGAATACTTAACTGATGGTGAATGACCAAACCATAGTTCATAAGGTGTCTTGCTTATACCTTTTCTAATTTGTACTCTATTCATATTGTACACTGTAGTATTGACTTCTTCTCTCCAAAATATCTTGGATAGACCATTCTCATACAACATCACCCTTGCTGCCTTTGCTAGTGATATGTTTCTTCTTTCTACAATCCCATTCTATTTAGGTGTCCTAGGTGAAGATAAATGTGTTTTGATTCCATTATCTTCACAAAACATGTTAAAATCTCTAGAGGTAAATTCTCCTCCTCTATCTGATCTCAAACATTTTATCTTAACACCAAATTCATTCTCAACTCTCTTCTTAAATAGCTTAAACTTCTCAAAAGATTTAGACTTCTCTTTAAGAAATGCTACCCACATCATTCTAGTGAAATCATCAACAAAATCATGAAATGCCTTTCACCATAGAATCCTCTTATTTTGAAGGGATCGCTTAGATTTGTGTGAACAATCTCCAGCTTCTTTGTGGTTGTGAACTTCTTGTTGGGAAAAGATACCTTCTTTTGCTTAGCCAAAATACATTCTTTGCAAACCACATTAGTAGGCTTTATTATTTTAGACAAATCTTTGACTGCAAACGTGCTACTAAATTTTATAATATTATCAAAGTTTATATGATAAAATATCCTATGCCATAACCAACTGTTATTTACTTTAGCAACCAAACAAGTCATTTAAGTGGGATTCAACTGAAATACATTACCTCTGGAGCTAGTTCCAGTTCCAATCATCTTACCGTCCTTATCCTTGATAGTAAAAGTCTTTTCTATGAATTACAATTGATACCCTTTGTCCACCAACTATCCAACACTAAACAAATTTTTCTTTAATCCATCAACAAAACAAACATCATTAGTTTTAGTTCTTCCATCTAAAGTAATAGATCCAATCCCTGTAATATGGCATGCTTCATTTTTACCAACTCTAACAATACCTCCACCATAGTTTCTAAATTTAAAAAACTTATTCATATCACCAGTCATGTGATGTGAACAACCACTGTTTATTATCCAAGTAAATTTCTTTTCAACTTGGGAAACTATAGCCTTTTCTTCTCTAATTTCTTTATCGAGATTATCTTCCTTAATAGCTACAAATCCTAGCTCATCATCACTTTCACTCTGAACTTTTTCATTAGAGTCCTATTCTTCATTAGTATACAAACAATTCCCAGGTCTCATAGGATTGAACTTTCCTTTATACTTTTTCTCTCTTTTAGGACATTTAGATTCATAATGACCAAACTCATTACATGTTCAACATTTAAAGACATTCTTACCATCTTTCTCTCTTCTCACAAGAAGTGTTATACCTTCTTCAATCTTCTTGTATTCATTAGATCTAGTTTTGTTGCTACTATAAAAATTTCCATGTGTACTTGTGCTTCTAGACAGACTTGGTCAAACATTCAAGGCACTAAAAGTTCTCTACTCTTGTTAGTTCTCCTAATTGTCTCAGTCCTACTTTTGTTGCTTCCAATCTTCTAGGCAATGTTTCCCTGGTAAACTCCGTAGTACAAGGTATAAGTAATTGAATCATCTAAGCTACTTGTCTAAAAGGAGGTGTCAAGGTTTTCAAGATCTTCCATACAACCTCATCTTCTTCATTTTCCCACCATATGTCTTGATTCCTACAATAATCTCTAATATCTTACCAGCACAACTTCTTACAGATTCATCTTCCATCATGTTAGCATCTTGAAATGCACATATCCAATTCTACAATCTTACTCTTTTCATATTTTTATCTCCTTCAACAATAGATTCTAATGCTTTCCAAATTTTATGAGATGTTTCAAGTGACTTTACCTGACTATATTCATTCTCTAGAAGAGCTTATAGTAAAGATTCTCTAGCTCTCATATTATACATGAATAGATCTCTCTCTGTTTCACTACATTCTTTAATCTTCTCTTCTTCAATAATTGTATTTTCACTCTTTGCCAAGAGCCAGTAAACCGAACCTATACATAGTAGACGAGTCTTCATATTCTCCTTCCAATTGCCATAGTTGGGCCCATCAAATCTAGGACTATCCTTTATGAAAAAGATTCACCATGGATCTCCCAAAGTTGTTAAGCTTATCCTTCAAGGACTTGATGCTCCAATACCAATTGATAGAATATATAGTCGACCAACATAACTAAGAGGGGAGGGGGGTGAATTAGTTATCCAACAATTATCACAAATATCGACCTTAAAAAAACTTAACCATATGAGCAATATAATAAAAAACCACAACAAGATACTCGTGTACAATAACACCAGATATGTTAACCAAGGAAACCCTCGATTAGAGGGAAAACCCCAGTGAGGATGGTACCCACAAGATGATTTACTAATATAAATATTCCTTGTTAGAGGATTGACCCTATTAGGAGTCTATAACAACATTCAATACATACTAGTCCCTATTAGGAGATTCCAACTCTGTTAGGAGTTGTGCTAACCCTATTAGGAGTTGCAGAAGATAGTTGGATCCACTACCCAAACAACTTCAAGAGAAAGATCAATGAACACACTGTCCAAATGATCTCTGTATTATTCCTTGTAGAATAATAGAATGAATTGTACTCCCCTTCTCTTTCTTTTTCCTATCAACCAGACTTCTACTCCTTTTGATCTTGTAACTAGATCATAAAATTCACATCCAATAATCCCTTGGATCACTTACTCACATTCAATAAACACTTTGCTCCTTTTTGTACTTCATATAACAATCACAACACATTACAAACAAGGAAAACATCTTTCCTTTATACCATATCTTCAAGATAATTCCTTGAGTCGGCCTTGAGGCTTTCCCAATTAATTATAATAAGATAATTAATTAATTTACAATTACAATATAATTGTTGGCTCGCAATCTATACAACTTCTCACACGTGTGAAACTAGGGCTTGCACATATGCTAACATCACCATCCGACTATCCTTTATCACTATCTGACCATGCATCTTCTTATTACATCTCATATGGAAGATATATTTCAAACACTAGAAACTACTTTCCAAGCACTCTGTCTTTGTACTGCTCTCAGTAAATCAAGCATAGCTTTCGTACATCTTTGACTTAGACTCTACACATTAAACATTAACATTAGGACACAATATAGAACATGTCCTTAGCCACACATCACCAGATAATTAAATATTATCCATACAACTAAGATTTCAGTCTATTACTTTGGCAATCTTCACAAACTTACTGCTATTTTGACATCAATGACAAACGTAGTCATGAATGCAACATGTCAATACTCTCTAATGTTTAGGATACACCCCCAAAGTAGCATCATTAGCATTCATGCTAACACTAAATGGGTATTTAGAAATAAGATGAATGAACAAGGTGAAGTTGTGAGGAATAAAGAAAGATTGGTATGTAAAGGATATTCACAACAAGAAGGTATGGATTATGAAAATACATTTTCCCATGTTGCCAGAATGGAAGTAGTAAGAATATTCTTGGCTTATGCAACAAGTAAGAAGTTTTAAGTGTATCAGATGGATGTAAAGTCAAAAATTTTGAATGGTGAACTTGAAGAAGAAGTCTACATCAAGAATCTTGAAGGATTTCCTTTAACAGAGGAAAAGGACATGGTATGTAGATTGAAGAAAGTTGTATGGTATAAAAAAAAGCACCTGGAGCTTGATATGCTAGATTGGAAAAATATTTGGCAAAATTGGGATTTGCTAAAGGTGTGACAGATAGTAACTTATGTTTGAGAAAAATCGAGAATGGATTATTGATCATTGTATTATTTGTTGATGACATAATATTTGGAGGTAATGATGAAGTAGGTGATAAATTTGTTGATGAAATGAAGAAAGAGTTCGAGATGAGTATGACTGGTGAGATGAAATTTTGCTTGGGTTTACAGATTGTGCAAAATAGTGATGGTATTTTCCTATCACAAGAAAAGTACTTGAAAGACTTCTTGAAAAGATTTGGCTTAGAAAATCATAAGCCTACTGGTACACCTATGATAACTGGTCACAAGTTATCTAGCAAAGATGAGACACCTACAATGGAGAAGAAGAAGTACAAATCTATGATTGGAAGTTTGCAATATTTCACTCACACCAGATAAGATATAGAAAATGCAGTTGGGATAGTAGAAAGATTTCAAGCTAATCCTAAGGAATCTCATTATGCAACAATAAAGATGATATTCATATTTGTAAAGGGTACACTTGATTTTGGACTATAGTATGATAGATCAAGTGATTTCACTTTGTGTGCTTATACTGACATAGATTGGGCACACAATATGGATGACAGAAAGAGCACTAGTGGTGGAGCATTTTTCCTTGGAGGAAGATTGGTTTCTTAGCTAAACAAGAAACAAGACTGTATTTCACAGAGTATAGCAGAAGCAGAGTGTGTAGCAACAATAAATATTTGTAATCAGATCATGCAGGCGAAGTAGATGTTGAAGGACATTGGGATAGAATTTTCAGAACCTGTTATCATACATTGTGATAACACAAGTACAATGAGTATGTCTAAGAATCCCATGTTGCATTCTAAGACTAAGCATATATCTATTATCATGTTTTGAGAGAGAAAGTTGCAAAGAAAGAGATTAGACTAGAGTATGTAAGTACTAAAGAGAAGATTGCATGTATCTTTACAAAGCCTTTGCCTAAAGATACATTTGAGTACTTGCAAGGTATGCTTAAGGTTATGCTCTTACCTACTTCTTAGTAGATGATGTAAAGAGTGCTCAATCTAGTAGTACAAAGTGCTATTTTTATGTAGACTAAATGCTGGTGCTTCTTGTAAGGGTTAGTAACTGAGATGAGAAGTCATCAAGGAATTTTGGTATTTAGTTTAGAATAGTGTCTTTAGACAGTTGAAATTATTGAATACTTGGAGTAGATTATTGACATAATGAAGCCTTTGGCGTTCATACCAATGGGGGAGAAGTGTCTCCTATGTACGGGGGAGAAGTGTCTTCTATTTACAAGGGAGAAGTGTTATAATGGATAAAAATGATTAACGTCAATAAGGAGAAATATTGAATGGGATAGAAGTGTGAAAATTGATGTCCATCCATAAAAGAATGAGAGTTGTTCCTGAGAGTCAGAGTGTAAACAACTGATGTCAATCCTAAGAAAGAGGAAGCACAAACATAACAATATTCCAATAGATTTTGGATTTGATTGATGAAGAGGATTTGAAAAGAAGAGAACAACATCAACAACAAGAGAGTTTGATTTGGTATAATTGGATCTTAGATGTTTTTCGTCTATTTTTTGATTAATGCCAAAAGGGGAGATTGCTAGCATAACACTGATGATATTCCTTTGGGGGAGTATCCTAAACATTTCTCGAACACATGGAGAGATTGTTAGCATGATTGACATGTTGCATTCATGACTATGTTGGTCATTGATGTGAACGAATTATTATTTTTGTGAAGACTGGGAGAGTAACAAATTGAGAATGAGGTCGTACATATTATATATTGATGATCATGTCAAGCTCAATTAAGGATGCATTCTACACTGTATCCTAATGACATGGATAAGTGCACATACAAATAGTCAAAGATATGAAGAAGATATGTTTGATTTATAGAAAATAGTAAGCATACAAAGTACCAAATAAGTGGTTTATGATGATTGATTTGTATATCTTTATTAAGATAGAATCACGATGAGTGTAGTTAGAGAGTGACAATAGACATCCTAATGATGATGTCAATGAGTGCATAAGGTATGGGGTTGCATATGTGGAAATTTGTAAAGATTATGATCCGACAATAATTTGTAATTACAAAAAGATGCAAATTTTTGTAATATCTTAATGAGGTCCTATTATAATTAATTGAGAAAGCCTCAAGGGCGACTCAAGGAATTATTTTAAGGATACGATATAAAGGAAGGCTATTTTCCTTGTGAAGAAGTTTATGTCATGTCTAAGAAGTGAAGTAAATCTCAAAGTGTCTTAGGAAAATGAAGAAATAAAAACTAGTTAAGTTGGTAAACAAGGGACATTTCCATTACGTGACTAGATTGATCACTTTGGTCACTTGACCTTCATTTTTTTAATAAATGGGGAGGGTTCATAAAGGGATTTAGACATCATAATGCATCACACATCCTCAACAAGAGTACATGTCTATCAACTCGAGTGCCCATGATAGATTTTTTGTGTTAAATCTCGTGTTAACTTAATTTGGGAGTGATTTTTGATGTTCAAAATGTGTTAAACTTGAAGAGTTTTTGTCTTAAATCTGTTGATTCTTCCTCTGCGACTCGTTTGCAATACTCTCTAGTTAAACTTCATAGTAGTTGCCTAGCTAAAAGATGAAAGAGTACCTCTATGATTTTCTATTCATGGTTTAAATCAAATTCTCTAAAAAACAATTCTACAAGTAGTAGCTTTAGAATGAAAGGTAGGTGGGCCAAGGTTATTTAGACCATTACGCAGATGACAAATTGAAGTAGCTTGATTGAAATGGTTCAATGTAAATAAAATGAGATAAATAAGAACCCTATCTATTGAATTTCAATAAAAATCCATTTTTTTTGGAAATAAACCCTCTTTATGCTAGGGTTTTTGAAAATACCATAGAGAATCCAAATGAAAATAAAAAATAAAAAACATAAGTTTTGTCATTGTTTCAAAATTCAGAAATCCAACTTTCCTAAAAACCTAGAAATCGTTTCACCCCTGGAAGCTACAAAATAGAATCCAAATTTGTTCAGAGGTGACAAAATTGTTGCCAATAACAGGGTATTGACTTATATACCACTAACATGGTAAAACCTTCTGCATGTTGGGGTAAGATAGAGTTCTAGTTTCTAACATAATGAGGATGAGCTATTGTCAATTTTCTTGAAATGTTAATCTTGGGGAAAAAAATGAAATAAAATAAACATATGGAGAATGAGAAGTAAACAGAATAACATTTAACTCCTTAAACTTGGTATTATTACAGAAATGGAAACCAAGAAAAATATTTTAATCACACAATATTGTGAGCTAGAAAACACAAATCAAAGTGGAAAGCTCAACAATTACAAAATGAAATTGTAAATATACACAACAAATGCAGTTCTACACTTCTATGCCCTCCTCAATCAATAGAGTTAAAAGATTGAAGAAATTAATTGATCACTGATCTTTTATAATTTTTTTCACTAACAAAATGCAACAGATTAAGGACGCATGGCAAATTTGAAGGAATGCCCAATTTGGCAACAACACAATGCAACCGCCAAGGCATTAAATTAAACGCGTGTCCTCCTTCATTAAGCCATTTTACTTATAATAAATGTCTAATAAATGTCCAAACAAAGATGAAGGAATATTATTTGATTTTTAAAATTTTTTTATAAGAAAACCACTAGCAAAAATTGCCACAACCAATCAAAATATAATATTAAAATATTTTTTAAAACTATTTTTATAATAATTTTGACAAACATTTAACATTCATTATTGTTAATTTTTTAATAGCATAAACTCAGCAAAAACTATACTCTCCTTCTTAATAATAATAATAATAAAAGAAAGAAAGAAATAAATTATATATATATATATATATGAAAAAGGGTCTTTAAGAAGCGTGTTTATTTTTGTGGGCGCGCGAGAGCGAAATTTATCGCCGTTACAAGAATGAGTTTACACGGTAGAATTGAAGAAAGATAAAGCTGAAGTTTGTGTGCGAAGACGGTTTTGAGGCATTTGCAACACAAAATGGTGCTGGAGGAAGGACATCGTCATCATCCGACGGAAATGTCTTCTCCATCTCATATCGAGTACGATGATGAAGAAGAAGCGGATGAAGGTTTCGAACAGGTTGAAAAAATTAAAACGCTGCTGTCGGCCTTGAGTCTTGTTTCCAGGAATGTGCCTCTTCCTCACCATTTACTTCACCATGTCACTTGTATTTTTCACCATTACCCCTCTAGCCGTCGCCAACAGCAGTCTCATCTTGATGATGACGACGAATTTCTTCATAAAAAGGTGAGCTATCGAGGATTTTTCCATTTCTTTTCATTTTTTAATATTTAGTGCCACGGCTTCAGCAATTAGCTTTCTGTAGTAAAAGGCTTCAAGTAGACATCGGGCATTCTGTTTGTTGTATGCAGACCGCTTAAGCTCTTCCGCAGTAGAATGTGGAGGAGAACTGGGCTTTTATCTTATGACAATATAACTTGGTAGTTTGTAAAATCACTTGGCCCGGTTTCGCTTCTCTATATAATATTGTTAACTCAGCCACATCAAATCCCTTTTTTAAATTGACACCGGTTAAATGTTTTTAGTGGAGGAATAGGAAGAGATGGCCCTAATTTTGACAACAATCCAAATCACTGGGGGACAACCCTCAGTCCTGTACATTTTCTATTCAATCCTATCATAGGCAATTTAAAAATTGAAATTTGAACGGTATTATGCTGTAGGAAAGCCAAGAGAACCGCTATAAGCCATCTTCTAAGGCTATTGTGGGCTATTTTCTATGCCCACTAATCGGGGCCATTATTCCTTAGTGATGGGGAGCTAAACTTCTGACATTTCGATAAACCATACTTATACCAATTTCTGAAATTATTCAATATATCACGAATAAGTGAAGAAGGGTGAAATAGAACCCTAGCATATAATCCTCTGGGCTATTGGAGGTCAATCTTCAAAAACTTTTATTAGTCTAATGTCCAATTTGATTGGGTTAGTTCACATGAAATGATGGGAAGCCAGGCTTTGAAGGTGACTGGTTTTTAATCAGCGGGGACCGTATTGAGTTGGGGTTTTTCAGAACTCTTTAAAATAGAGCTTTGGTTTCTTTTTCAGGTAGCAGAAACATTGTGGAAATGAAGTCTGTGCGAAAATAACAATATCAATACTTGTCCTGAGCGGTTGCTATTTTCTTCCAAATTGAAGGCAGCTCTTGTAAAATATGATTTGATGCTCAATTTCAGTCTATTATTTCTGGGTGCATGAGCCTGCTGGATTTTTGAGTAGTCCTTGTTTGCAGAAATTGCTCCACGTTTAAGATGGCAATAGATTGGATAAGATGGAAAGCCAGTTCCTACCAATTGGCTTGCTGAGTCATCTGTCAACCTTTAGTTTTTTTGTCTGCAATCAGCACCTTAATCAATTTATATACTAATGTCCGTTACCCTAGAATAAAACACAACAAAAGGGCTTAGCAAAAGAGTAAGATCAAAGATGAAAGATGTCTTCCAAAATCATACAATTTAAAGAAGAAAGAATATGAAGTTTGACAAAACGGCAGAGAATTGTAATGGCTAATTTAGGTGATAATTGGATCATGTAAACCAGAATTTGGAAAGAAGAATGATGCAGAGGAAGGTGGACCCTTAACCCAAACTCATTAGGAACACTCCATTTTAGTATTTGTTTTGTAACAACACTCTTAAAAACTTCTTTATCAAGAGGGTCATCCTCTAGATCCAACCAAACAACCTTACACTTCCCAAGACCTACTAATGGTCAGACACTTCTATGTCCACTATACCCGCCTCTGATCAACTTTCCAATGTAATGTGACTGTCTGCAACTTTGCCCTTTAACCATTAGAACCTAACTTGGATCATCATTGCCTTGGATTCCCCTATCCTCACCATTTAAGGAGAACCTTCACTCAACACATTAAATGATTAAGACACCAAACACCAACTTGTTCACAAAGCAATATGACAACTCTATACTGTCCTATGACCGTTACCACTATTTGTTATGACAGTCACCTATCAACCCCCATCAATGTATCCCATCCATCATATGCACTGAGACATTTGCCAATCCCTCCTTTTGGACTCTTATTAGGCCCTGTCCACACTCTTTGACACGATTGGTTCATCCACCTAACACATGTATCAAACAAATACAACTTGCCGTATCACTGTTCAGTGATGACAGTCCCAACTAACTCTGCAAAATCCACTTACCTAGCCCTGTCCTTCGGGCTCCTAACTTCCTCAAGAACACATACACCTTAAAGGCACTCTTCTCCTTATTCTCCACATACTTGGAGACAATCTTCATTCACCAAATTTGTGGACAAGCCTTTGCCAAAACTCTGTGACAGTTTTCCCTAACTGTGAAAGTTTAAACAGACCTATCTTCCCTCCAACTTACGTGCAAGTCCCTGCATGATCTTCCGGCAGTATATTAGACAGGTTATATACATCCTCTCCATCATTTCTGCAAATGTGGAGCCTTATTACACATGCAAAATTGAAGGAATCACATTTTGAATAGTCACTATTACCCTAGTTAAGGATTTGTCGGTTTTGATTCAAAACAAAATATCTTAGAGGATTCTTGATCAAATCAAGTGCTTCAAAGTCCAGGATATGGATGATTCAATACACTAACTTGCTAACACAATGAATCTCTAAGAAAGAAGCATCAAAGTCAAAAATACGAGTTACAAACTACTGTGAAAACTGACAGAGCATAGAAGCATGCAAGGAAAATGCCAAATTTTATTGATTACATTGATCACTTTACGCCTTGTGTTGGGCTTCCCAGCCTCTTAAACGCCTTTGCCATTGGTTATTGCCAAAAAACCGACTGTCATTACCCTTAAGCTGCTGACAGGTTACTTAACTGAGGCATATTATGTTGTCAAGTTGACAACCAAGTCGTCAACTCAACAACTATGACTCTTTCATCCCCTTACATCATGGAAATGGTCTTATGACGACCTTACAAACATGTTTAGCACTAAAAACCCCTTATGCTACCTAATAGCCCTCTATTTAGCCCTCGAGGCCATTCTTGCTCATATTGGCAAAATTGTTTACATGGCATGTTTATTGTCCGTATTACATGTGATATCCCTTATTATATCATCAAATGACCTAATAGGCCTTGTTCATCCCTTCAAACCCCTTAAGATTGTTACAAGATTCAAGAAGAGTTGGCAGATTAACGGATTTCCGGATGATTCATTGATTAACAGAGGAACAAATGTGTTCCTTATAAAGAATTACAAGGATGTTGTTTCTAAAAGAAACAACGTAGACTGAAGACGGAATTAGAAACAAAACTAGAGACAGGATAGGAAACATTCCTATCTGGACTGAAGAAAAAAGAGACGGGATAGGAAACATTCCTATCTAGACTTAAAGATGGACTACAGACAAGTAGTTGACTATTATAGAAAGTATAAGATATTATCTTAATACCCTCCCTTAATGGTCAACGTACGGATGTTTGAACATTCTGTGATAATTGAGACCCTCCTTGGATCTATAGAATGCTGAAACCAAGAAGCTTTGCCAGAAGAGTGCTATGACTCAAAATAAGTTGCATTTACAAAACTTCGTTTTTGTGGAAAAAACGGTAAACCCAGAATCTCACACAACCTTGCATATTACAGACAACTTGAAATGATTTTTGAGGAGAAAATCAACAAACCCAAAAAAATAGAAACAGATTTAGAAGGCGAAAAATGTAGCTTCGCCTTGATCAGGAAGCTCGACAACTTGTGCTGTTGTTTCATGTAGCTCCTTCAAATATGTCCAGATTTTTGCAGCTGACTTGCCGGAAGGAATCTGCGGTAGCTGATCATCGATAACAGAGAGCTTGAGAAGCATAATAGCCTCTCGATTGCGATCATCAAACTTGTCCTGTTCTGCTTGGTTGGAGGTCGGAGGAGACTTTGTGCCTAGAACAAGTTCATCCAAACGACGATATTCGAAGATGGCGATGATGCGCTGCTTCCAGGTTCCATAATTGCGACCATTGAATTTGGAATTATGTTCGAGCAGAATATTTGTCAGAGATGCCATGGCACGTTTTTCAATGAAAAACTGTGAAAAACTGTGAAGGCACATTCTTCGAAGCAAAAATACGAAAGACCCAGAAGAATCAGAGAATGACCCAGAAGAGAGCTTGAAAAATCTAGAAGGAATCTGCTGTCATTTTTTGGATCCGTTGGCTCGAAAATCGAGGCACAAAAATTGAGACACCCAGAAAAAAGGATGGCAACCCAGTTGAGCTCTCGAAAAACCCACCAAGAATCTGCAAACAAAATATTTTTTCGACCCCAAAAATTAGGGTTTTGAACAAAATATCAGGCGGCGGCTATGGAGGTCAATAGTTGTAGACAAAATGGCAGATTTGAGAAAAAACATTGCAGAACCAGACCAAGAACTAGTCGGATTTAGGGCTACAGCTGTTGGGTGGAGGTCACAGCAAGATTGAGGCGGAAATAGGAAGCTTTGGCAGATGTTTGCGGCTCCAAACGTGAAGGAGAATTCCTGATGCAAATTTGATGAAAATCGTAGGTTGTAGACTCGATTTCCTTTGCAAATCATGTGGAAAACGCAAGCAAAACTCAGTATTCAGCAGAGTAATCACCGGTTTTTAGCAGTAAAAAAAATGCAGCTTTAGACACCCAAACGAAATCGCATTTTTCAGATGGGCAGAAAAAACAACCTCCAAAAAACTTCCAGAATTTTGATTTTTCAGTCTCTTGAAACCCTAGTCAAGAACAGGCAGCAATGAACTTCAAAAAAAAAGAGAGATAGTTTCGAAAATTTTAGAGCAAATAATTTCCAAAGAAATTATAAAATTCTCGAAAAAAATTGAAGTATTGGCTCTGATACCATGTTACAAGATTCAAGAAGAGTTGGCAGATTAACGGATTTCCGGATGATTCATTGATTAACAGAGGAACAAATGTGTTCCTTATAAAGAATTACAAGGATGTTGTTTCTAAAAGAAACAACGTAGACTGAAGACGGAATTAGAAACAAAACTAGAGATAGGATAGGAAACATTCCTATCTGGACTGAAGAAAAAAGAGACGGGATAGGAAACATTCCTATCTAGACTTAAAGACGGACTACAGACAAGTAGTTGACTATTATAGAAAGTATAAGATATTATCTTAATAAAGACTACAAACCATTACCCTTGTTACATGGTGACCCTACTGGGTCTCTTTGCCTCACATTGGCAACTTTGCATGCATTGACTTGACTCAAATTAAAACTTATTGGCACTAATGATCATGATTAAAATGGTTTAAGACCTTTTAGGTCCTTGTAGTCTTCAAATGCTTTAGGTCATCCAAGTGACCCCTCTAGTGTACCTTCCAAGTCCTGATGCTCCTGCACGAAAGAAACTGGACTATTATCCTATTCTACTTCGAGCCTGAATATCCTAAGGAGATATGGTGTTTAGGAGCCTGGGACAGTAAAGGACATGTTGAAAATTTGGATGAAGAGTTTGTGATTGGGAAGGTCCACACTCATAGAAGTGCTTTTCTATTTTTAATGCAACGTAAAATGTTATATTATTGTGTAAAATGGTATCCTATTGAATAATGAATGTCCTTCATAATTTTTCCTCTACATGAAAAATGACTGGGACAATCTAAAAATTGCTTGAGTCATTGAATTTTTTCTATCATGTATAAACCCATCCAGTTTTTCAATATAGCCCTCTACCTGACATATCTTTTGCATACCATTCCTTATCCAACAGTCCAATAAAAAATATTTGTGTTTGTCTAATACTTTAAGTTTAAGTTGCCGATTCACAAGCAGGTTCGGAAACGGATGTGGGATTTGGATGCGTGATGTGGGATTTTTTTCAGGATGTGGATGCAGGAGGAAGTGTGTATATATGTATTTAAAAATAAAATAAAATAAAATAATATGTTATATATATGCAAAGAAATATAAGAAATATACAAAAAATAAATCATTTGATAGTTTGATACTTTACCATTGGTCAAGATTTAAGATATTTCATATGTGATATTTCAACGTAAAACGGTAAACTTCATAGACATAAATATCTAAATTGAAACTCAGAAATAAGTTTAAGAGACAATTAGTTATAACAAATTGCTCATGTCCAAGATTCCGACAAAATCAAAACTTACTTCATGATTGAAGACTCAATCAATTAATCAGATTTCAAAACATAAGGACTTGAAAGAAAATCCACATTCTGATCATCTCCTCCAAATGTTGCAACTTCAAGATCATTTGAACCATGTACGGTTCCACTTGTGCTAGATGCACTATTTCATGGTATCATCATCATCATTTGGAGTGTAGTAAGATCATAAAGTGTTGCTTCCAAATTTACTCACCCAAACTTGCACACTTAGGGGTTACATTTCAAAGCTTGGCTGCCCCTTCCTTGTATTGATCATTCTTATGTGGCAAAAGATGCAAGTTGGTGTGGATTTAGACCAAGTCCTCAGCTTTCTTGGAGCCCAACCAGTTGTGCTTCATTGAATGGATTTAAGAGTATGCACTCCAATTCCTTTCAGTAGTAGAAGAACTAGCAACCTAGATAGTTCTCACAAAACATACAAATGAAAAGCAAATTAAAGATTGTAAAACACTAAATTCTAGAATGCAAGGGGTAAACATAAAACAAAAAAATAAATAAAAAACTTACTTGTGATAGGATCTTGATTGCAAGAGATTGTAGATTCTTGAAAGGTTGACCATACATGTACCACCATATGATAACTCCCATTTTATTTTGGTCATTTATTGCATATGAAGAATGCTCGAGTCCCAAAGCAAATAGCCCAAATTCTAGCCTCACTTTTTCTTGCATTTCCTCATCTTGGGAGTGTCTTGTAAAAGCTTTATAGCACCCATTAGCAACCTTTTTATGCACATATGGTGCAACTCTATTTGGCATAGGAAGTACTTCCTCGCTAGAGTACCTCAATGATAAGGTATATGTAAGGAGTTGCAATGGTGTAGTCATCTTCTCCCAATGATGACGGATGATTTTTCCGCCTTATTGTATAAGGCTTCACATGTTCCAGGGTCACTCTCATGTTTTTGTATGGACAATTTTGCCTTTTTAACCATGGTGCCCATGCCATCATACAAATACCCCAAGCAAGGTGTATCTGAATCCAATACAAATGCCACACGAGCCCAAAGCCTTGACCTTTTGGTCTCTTTCTAAATTTGAAGCCTTCCTTATGCCTACTAAGTAGAAATGACCATTTGGCTGAATGCATTTTGTAATTTGACAAGTCGTCTCATAATAATAATATGAGATGCAAAGCAGGTCTCAACAACCTAAGAAAGTTAGCAATATGTCAATAAATATTAAACAAAGACAAAGTTATAAACAATTTGATAATTGAATATGAACATAAAATTTATTCAAATTAAATAAACCCATGAAATTCACTAATTACAATTTACCTTCAGCAACTCCAATTTGGAGTATGATCTAAAATAGATTGTGACATGTGGTGGTTCATCACAAACATTTTTATCTCCTCCCCTCTTGTACGGTGGATGGAATCCAAAAAATATTGTCATACTGAACTTCAATCAAAGCACCTGCACCCTTGCAATTTTTCACTTTGTTTGTAACCACCTAAACCACTTGTACCACATTCTCACTACCCACCATCTCGATGGCCTCAATGATAATTCTAGAAATGAATGAAAAATCCTTCACTTCTTGTTCACAATTAATCTCCTTCAAAAACATTGCCCCTTAAGACCATTAATCAATGGCCAGTTTTTTGTATCTTTCCAACCATGAGATGCAATAGTTACACCCAAACTTTTCCAATATTTTTTAATTGGTTGAAGTTCTTTCGCTATGTGTGTCCTCTCCTATTGCAATAGAGTTGTACACACCTTTTCATACCCTGGACTTGTGTAATCAGCTGGTGCTTCTTTGATGGCTGCCACCATTTTCTTCCAATATGGTGATCTCACCAAGTTGAAATGAAGACCATTGGCATAAAGCCATCATGCAATGGTTTTATCAGCACGGTCTCTTGTCTCTGTTTTAAATGCGGTGTGCAATGGGCTTCTTTTTGTGGGCTGTAATTTCCACTTCTTCCTCTTCCTCTCCCGGTATAGGGACCTGCAAGAATGAATGTTGGGAGGACATATTTGGTTCCTTGTGTGCTTGCATCTTGGTCTTTGCGAATGAAGGTTGATGATAACTTTTGTTTGATTTTTTAACCAATGCATCAACAACTTTTTGTTGTTTTACAAAGGAAGCTATTTCTGCATTAGTCATCCCATGCCCAGTTTGTCTTTTCACATTACAAATCCTTTGCCAGCAGGGCCCATAAAATGAAGCTTGTCTTGAGAATATGAGCCATTGAAAGGTTTTCCTTGCCCTCCTTACCCTCCCATTGAACTTTGACTATCGGTGTAGGCCATTCCTGCACAATACAATCTAATTTCTTGCTATAATAAGAAATTAAATAAATTTAAATTAGGAAAACAACTATGAACATCAACTATACAAGTGCAAAAAAATGAAAAAAAAGTACTAAAATATATAGCTAAACTTGTTTGTTTATTTCTTTTATAAAATAAAAAATTGAAAAAAACTTGAAATTTTTTTTCACAAACTTGAAAAAATTCATCAAAATCTCAAAATAGCTCATCAAAATACTCAAGAATGAGATCAAATGCTTATCTTAAATGCTTAAAACTCCTTTGAGGAAGCTATCTCTTGCCCTTTGATCTATTCTCTTCAAAAATAATCAACTTGCCTTCAAAATGCCAAAATAGAGACCAAATGAGAAGAGAGAGTGTAGCTGCAAACAAAAAGAGTTGTGAATGCTTGAATGGCCTTTTCAGGGTCGTTTTTGGGTTTGAGAGCAAAAAAATAAGTTAAAAAAATCATAATAGAGCACGTCTTTTAAAATTTTTAAAGTGAAAGTGCTATTTAAATTTCTTTTTTCTGGTCTTCATGCTCGTGGAAGCTCCTAGATGCTTCTGGAAGCCATCCATAGGCCCTGGATGCGATCAGAACCAACATCAGGCTTCCGACTGCTTACAAGAGCCTTTGAAATGGCTTCCACAAGGCTTTTGGAAGCATCCCACCTCCAGTTGCCTCCACTTCATCATTCAGACCATCCAGGCCCGCACAAGTACCTCGGCTTTAAGTTTAAGTATGCTTGTATTTTTATAAACACGGTTTCATTAATTTTTTATGATCTTATGAATTTGTGCAACATAGTACTCAGAGGAGATTAATCCATTGTATTTTGCTCAAGAAATATAACTACCTGTCATAAGCAGTGTAATCTTAATGCAGTGTCATATTTGTTTCCTACATATTTCTGCTAACTGGTCTTATATTGTTTGTAATGCAGAACTGTTACACTTATAATATTCGGGCAAATGGAACTTCACATGCTGTGTTACCAAGTACATAATCTAGACTTTTTTTATAACTACAATTTTAAAAACTTTGGCTCTTAATATATTGTTCTGTTAGACCTGGCTGCAATATGGTTATAAATTATATATTGAATATTCCTATTAGGGAATCTTGTAGGACATCTCTTATAAAACCTGCACCAGTGAAACCATTCCTTTTTTTTTATACGTACAATTTTAAAATCTTTGGATTTTAATATCATCATTCTTTTAGATCTGACTGCAATATGGTTATAAATTATATATTGAAAGTTTCTATCAGGGAACCTTGTAAGACATCTCTTACAAAACCTGTACCAGTGAAGCAATTCTTTCTTTCCCAATGCAGCTGGAGAATAATACTGATACTGAAGCTATTTGTTCTGGTTACTAGTGCTTGGACATTAGTGTTGATATTATTTAACTCAGTGACATCCAGTTCGGCTTAGGCTTTAGTAAATGTATATATTGTAGATTATTTATCTCCGGGCTTGTAATGAAGTTTTTGTTCTGTTATCACAACTTTGTACTGTAACCTGTATGTTGTTAGTTGTTTAAATTTTACTGAATCATTGGGTTTAGCTGTTCTTTAATGGATTCCCTTCTCTTGCCTGGCTTCTTCTACAGAATCAACTTGCACACCTTAAATGAAGATATATCCTGTTTATAATTGTGTGCCATGTTTATAAACGTGATTTTCTAACTACGTTCTGTAATTTTCTTAGCCTTTTGAATGCTATATCTGGATTTTTTGTGACCTTTTCACACCATCACCCCATTGCAAATGGGGACCCCATCTTTTTGCTTGGCAATAGGGTAGGTGTCTTAGTGAGCTTTAGTTTAGTGGCAATTTTGGAGTCCAATGCAATGAGATGAGTTTGAACAACTTTAGGTGCAAAGTTGTGTCCACCTGAGAGTCAAGGCATTTTAGAAGAGTGTATTTGTGAGTGAGAAATCCAACACTTAGACAAAGCTGAGTTGGAGATGATGGAGGGAAAATCTATCTAAGTTTGAGATCTAGTCATTGAGAGAGAAGGAAGTATAGTGGGAATGAAGAGTTGAAATGAAGATGAAAATGGAGACAACTGTTTGGTGTGAAATCAACACGAGAATGCAAGAAAAGATGCAACCATAAGGCAAAAGTTTGAGCATGCAAGACATGGAGTTTTGAAGTCTTTTGAAGAATTAATGAGAAAGAATAACATGAAAGGAGGGGTGAATTTTTAAAGTTGTATAAGGAAAGCATATATTTTGGAAAGCCAAGACATGAGACAACTTGGAGAGGTTAGAATCTGATCCCCCCAAGTACGGCTAAGAAGATGGTTCAATGGTGAGGCCAAATGAATATGTAAGCCCAAGTTCAAGTTCAAGCTATGAAAATGGAATTCAAAAAACAAGTTGCAAAAAGAGGATGACCAAGTTTACAAGTGAAGAAAATAATCATCAGCTTGAATTTTCTTTGAAAATCCAAGTGTTTTTAGAAAGTTCCAAACTTCCAACATCATGAAGCCCCTTAAATTACTTCTAAAGATTGAGACCAAGGAATCGAGATTTCAAATATAACCAATTTTAAGTCATTTCAATGAGAAGATTTCTAGGAGACAAGGAGAATTCACGAAGATGAAGTAATTTGGGAATATATGCCATGAAAATTTATTGAAGGTTTGATAATGTTGAGTATTGAGAGATATATCTTTATTTCCAAGGAATTAATCAAGTTTATAAGATAAGCATGTTAAGGTGATGTCCACTCATTTGTAACCAATTAGAGGGCCCTAGTTGTACATCTAAGAACATCCAATCAAATCATTCCAAGTGTACTTGTGGAAATCTCTTATCTGACGACTAATGCCCATTAAAGATACAAAAATTAATCAGTATAAAAAGCTTCCAATTAATCAGATAGGGGTCATTATCATTAATCGGATATAAAAATTTTATTGGAAGAAATCTTGAGGGCTAGTTTAATTTGATGTAATAAAAATTTGAACTTCAACAAATTTTGTTTTATAATGTTAAAGATTTTCTTCAAATTCTGTAATAATTATTTTCCGCACTAAATTTAGAATGTCTCTCAGTGCAAATGTATTTGGTTTGCACTTGGTTTGCTGGTTTGACCCTGATTCGTCCTAGGTTCGGCTCAAACAAACTAGACTACTCGACTTCGAACCTTGGGCAAACATAGGCGAAATAGACTAGAACCAATTACCAGTTCGAACCCAACCTCGGGCCGACTTTAAAATAGGTGAACTGGGTAGCTAAGTTGGGCTTCTTTGCACTAGACAACTTGCCTTCAATGTGTATTAACCTTAGGAAAGAGATAAATAATTCTTATCCATCATTCGTTTATATTTTACAAATCAAACTTTAAAATAGTATAATATTATAATATTCTAATATTAGATTTTTAGAATTAATATTCTAATATTAGAATATTATAATACAATGTTTATAATATTATATTATTATAAATTATAATGCAATATTTAAACTTTATATCGTGGTAAAATATAATATAATATTTATTATTTATTTTTTACATTATGTTGAAATAGTTAGTAATATAATTTTACCATTACTAGTTATTTTATATTAAATTATTTTGATCTTTATTATTTCATAGTTATATTTATATTTATTTTACGATATTATATTTATATTAGTTAAGAACTCGTACTTTTAAAGAAATTGTATTTTTTAATTGTTCAATAAAAGTACCGTTTTGCCAATTCTTTCGCTAAGTCCAAGTTTTTCAATTTTTTTGTGTTGGCCAAGTTATTGCCAAGTTCGAGTTTTTCAATTATGGATTCAACTATAGACTCTTTGCTTTTCCCTGCTAAAAAGGTACAGATTGTGGTGGAGTGACTGTGACTGTAATCTCTAGTGATTGTGTTTTTTATTATTCCCAGAAATCCCAGCCCAAGCCAAACTTGATAAATCCTATGCAACCATTGAGGTATCTACAACGAGCGTATACCTTTACTTTTGATCACTGGCTTTTCTATATATAAATTAGTGATTGGACCTATTGAGGAATATTGATTGGATTTCTAACAATATGTTTTAACTATTGGCATGTTTGTTCATGATCCTCTGTACTCTCTTCTTGTCTTATTTTATTGTATATTTATATCCAATGGTTTCCTTCATTTTATATACAATAATTGTTGATTGATTGTTGATTGGGACCAATCTTCACTATTCTAACATTACATTGGGCCTAGCTACCATCTTTTTGTCCAACACCACAACTTACTGCTTGTTATCTCTAGTAATCATCCCACCCTTGCTCTAAGGATTGCCTCACATTTGTTGCCATCCTATTGTTTGAATGCTAGCCACCATTGTCCTTGGAATTTATCTTTGAGTATAATGAGCAAGCCCACAACTACCATGACCAAGGCAATGACTACCATGACCTTTCGTACCATTCTCTTTGGGAATCGACAACCCTTTTTGAACAACAAGGAGCTTCTTGCCTCACGTTAATGCTCCAAATCTTATCCTTTGTGATCACTTGAGTTTAATTCCAAGCAAATGTGAGGTTGGTTCTATTGGCATTCCAAGAATAGAGACAGGGTGACCAACTTTATTAATTACGAAGATGTCTATCCTTAAATTAGGGTTGAAAAAGCTAACAAACAGGAGAAATTACTAACTCACATGCTTTTGAGGCTTGCCAAGCTTCACAGGGTGTTCCTAGAGATCCTTTCATGATGAAACAAACAAAACAAAATAAAACAAATTAACATACAAAGACTACTTTGTATTTATTATAATATTCTCTATTTTCTTTCATGATGAAACAAATAAAAAAGATTAAAACAAATCAACATACAAAGAAGACTTCGTATTTATTAGAATATTCTCTAATTTTGGTTTGCTATTATTAGCATATCTTAATTGCTCTATTAATGGTCATCTACATTGTCACTATCTTCATTCTCGTTGTTTTTAGTGCTTTAGTCTTGCAATCTTTATTTAGGTCTCCTCAGTTTAATACATTAGATTACATTGAATATTTGACAATGGTCTCAAAGTAGTAGGCCATTTGTGTATCCCTCACTGAAGAACCCAATTTCATGTAAAAAATATTGAGGCTTTAAGTTTATCACTATTTTTGCAGTTAGCTACAAACTTTAGCAAGGGTTTACTATGAAACTTAGATTGTGTGTTTTCGAATTGAAAATTGCGGTTTTTTTTTGGAGTTTTTCAGCTCTATTTTCTAAGATGTTCGGTTGCAGTCTTTTAAAAACTGCAATTGTAACCTTTTATGAGGTTTAAAAATCCCTGAGTTTCACTGAAAATTCACATTTATTCGGCCAATTTTCATCCATGCTTTTTTTTTTCCTGCAATTTTCGTGTCTATTGCTGTTAGTGGGTTCTGCACATTTTTGCTTGAGCATTTCTTAAACCCTCCATGGTTTGATTTTTCTCTACCATGTTTATTACATTTTTTTAGAAGAGGGGTAAATGCTTTGACTTGGAGCTATGAACCAATGAGGCCACAAATGGGGGACCTCATCCTCAAAGAGATTTGAACCTTGATTGCTAGAACAATAACACAACTTAACCATCACAACATGTAACCATGTTTTTACATTAGTAGAGACATGGATTTGAGTTTTTTTGAATTGTTAGTAGGAGCAAATTTTGTTTAAATAAATAACCCACAATTTTTCCTACACTTTCAAATTGTGATTTCCAAATTTCTCCTTTGTTCACATTTAGGGTTTTTCTATAACTCATGGGTTTTCATATTTTTCTCCAAAACAAATTATCTTGTTATAATTTTTGTCCTTTAAGAATATTATTTTTGGGTTTTGCAATTTTTTTTTGTTGGATTTATAATTTTGTACCATTAAAAAAAATTATTTTAAGGGTTTTTTATCCTTTAAAGATTATTGTGGGGTTTTTCAAATTTTCCCATAAAATAATTAGGGTGTTAATAATATTTTTCTCCTTAGAAAAAATAATGTAGAGGGTCTATACTTCTTTTCCTCAAAAATTGAGGGTTTGCTCCTCTATGACCTGGTCTTGATTTTTGCACTTTGGGAGGGCTCTCTTCTTTTTTGAAAGGTTTTACCATTTGTGCCCTTAAAAACAATAATTGATATGCTAATCTGTATCTTGGATTTTGTGCCAACTATCTGTTTAGATTTTCAATTTTATTCGAAAAATTGTTTATGCGTTATGTATTTTGCAGAGTTGCTTGTGACTACTTTAGGTTTTCTACCATTTTTGTTTGAAAAACTGATGCTTTGAAAACTTCAGTTCTAGGGTTTTATTGGTTTTTTTCCACAAAAGTTGTGGCTTCTTGTAGCCTTTTTTGAGTTGTAGTGCTCATCTGCAAAAAGTTTTTTGGCAAATCATGCTATCTTGCAATTAGTTTAGGGGCATCGTGCTCATCTGTAGAAGATTTGGAGGGTTTGCGTATTGTTCCTCAAAATCACTGGTGTTGTTCTCAGTGTCTCTAGCTATAGGGAGGACTACTCTATTATCGAACATCAGGTTGGACATTTGTCATGATTTCTTGTCAAAAGTTTTGCAGACTTTGGGAGTGTTAGTGACAAACTATTCTCAATTGTAGTCAGTGGCATGCTCCTGTCTCTTGTTGCAAAGCATTCTAAAGAAGGGGCACCCTTCTCTTCTCTTTCTAGGACGAGTTTTGACTACTTTTGGTCATTGACATTTTGAATGTCTAGGGAGGGTCTCAACAACAATAGAATGTTTTAGAATATTCACTATTTTTAGTTTGCTTTTTCAGTCTACTATTCTTAGCATTTTTTGGTTGCTCTATTAATGGTTATCTTATTTTAAGTAGTTATTTTTAGTTTTGTTATTTTTAACAGTTCAGTTTTGTAATCTTTATTTAAGGAGCCTTACTCTCCTTAGCTTCATATATTGGATAACATTGAATATTTGAATAATATTTAGCTTTGGTAGTTGTTCTTAATGGAGTATTGCTTGTACATACCAACAATGAATGTCTTACCTTTGGTAGTTGGGTTCAATGATGGACCTTAAGATAAAACTTGTTTACAAATCCCCATAGATATATTCATTGCTAGTTGCTTACAACATCATCAACCTAGTCTATGTCACAAAATAGTCCTCTAATGGTTAAATTTGTCCTATGGTCACAATAATTCCATCAAAGATCTACAACAATGGATTGTGCATGATTACAAAAGAAAAAACCTACAAACATTTATTACAAATGTATTACAAAGGTTTAAATAAATTTTCTTGATTTTTAATTAGTCAGTGGTTAGTTTTCATCCATTAGACTAGTGCCTATTGTTGCAACATGGTAAAATCCTACTAAAATCCTAGGGTCAGAGTAAAACCCTGACTATTTGATGAGTCTAATGTGCTTGGCTCTATCTTGTAGAGCTTAAAATCTTTATTGAATGATCTAAAACTATTTCAAGTGTTGGAAATCTAATAGGGAAAGTAAGATTTTGAGAGGGGGGGGATTGAATTAGGATCTATCAAAACTTTAATACTTAAAACATGAATCATATTTGATGTCATCATATAAACCCTTATCTCAATATTACCATAAATCACTTCAACCATTTACTGTGATAAATTATCAGATAGTATCTAATTGCATGAATGAAAACTCGTAAACACATAACACATTAACACATCGATTTGGTTACGAAGAAACCCTCCAAGGTGAAGGTAAAACTGTGATGGGGATGACACCCACAAAATTTTCACTACTGCAGCAATAAAGTTGTGCATGTTAAGGCTTCAAAGTTTTGATCACTTCTGGTGATCTACCCTGTGAGGGGTTTGCCCTGTTAAAAGCTTACAGAACTGCTAGGTTCTACTTTGATTAAAGGATTTTTCGTCACAGCTAAGTGACTACTCTATTAGGAGATTTACAAAAGCCTATTAAAGCTACTCTGTTAAGAGATTTAAACCCTGAAACACCTGTTAAAATGTTTAGTACTTGATCCTTTGGTTAGCACTCCAATGCTTGATAATAGATCTCCTCTATGCAATGTATTATCACCTTACTGTGATTGATCTTTTGTATCTCACTCAATAATGTTCACTTTACTGCTCGATTGCTTTTGTCCATATCACTCTGATTCACCTCCGAACCTTCCCATGCAATCAAACACTCTATCACATCTACTCCATAAACACTTACACACACGAACTAGGTCATAAGACCTCCTTAAATAGCTATTTAGGTGAACCTTCTAGATCCCAATCAACAATCTAGAATGACTCCTTTTTCCACTTAGTCCTTCCATTTTCCTGATTGGTTAATTTCCTTGCATAGGGATTAATGATCCTTCCACAAACGCGTAATTAACTCCTAGAATCTCTCCTCGATTCTCTAAACATACTTCCAACTCGACAAAAATGGTTTACATTAGATTTTGTGCCATTATAAACAATTATACAAAACTCTCTTACTTGTCTTCTATATTGTCCTAGTGCCCAACCTTAACTAAATTCATTTGTTGTCGCTTGGCTTATACTGAGCTTAGCCTTTTCTGGATTGCTCGGCATATACTTCTCTTACTCGACTTCTTCATTACTTGGCTTGAACTGTTTTGCTCCGCAATAACGATGAGTACTCAACATATATTGTTGTTCGGTCTTAGCTAAATAAGTACACCACTTCATTCATATGTTCGGCCTATTAAGATGGCGCAGTCACAATGATAACCGACCAACTTTGCCTAGAAAATGACTAAGTGTTTGACACTTGACACTAATAGACAACTTGTCTTACGGATTCAACATCAAGTGCTCTACATACTAACCTTGAAATATCTTTTCTTTGCCATATATTTGTAAACAGGAAGATACAATTTATAACACCTTTTGGGTATAAACTAACATGATCTTTTTTGAAGTTTGGGATGCCTTAAAACCCTAAGAACTCTTAAATAAAAGTTTAGACCAACTACAACAAAGGAAAAGAAGGAATCCATTGTATTGATTTCATGAGAAATTGAATAGAGCCATGGAAAATGTGAAACAAATCCAAAATTAATTACATACATAAACACAAATTGAAGATTTGCAATTTGATCTGGGTGGGTGAGCTTGCTTGAAAAAATGAACAAAGATTGACTCATAACAAGAGAAACATATGCCCATAAGTGGCTCCACAACAAAGGCACATTGTTTTGAGAAAAGATAATAAGGTTGTTCGACACTCGTATAGAACACTCATGTTGTTGACGTCATGGAGTCCGGAACATGTGCACCAAATTGCTCTCATAGGACTCGAAAATACTTTGTAGTTGTTGCCAAATAGAGCCTCTAGTGTTTTTCCTTCATATCGATCAATTATAAATTCATTCCTCTTGTTAATTCAATTAGAAATGGTCTTGTGAAATGGTGTGATTGCCTGGGCTTTGCAATTTTCAATTGTTGTGATAAATGAAGGCATGGTTGCTACATTGGTTTCTCCTTTGTATTTAGAAATGGTTTTTGTGAACCCTTGTATTTGATTAGCTAGTTTTCACTAAGATAATACTGTAATGTTTCTAATGGTCATCTTTAGTGAGTTTAGTTTTGTCACTTATTTTGTCCTGCATTTTATCACCACAAAATGTAGGTAACAGTACAAAAATTTTCAACTTAGTTTCACATTTCTCTGAGATTAGTTCATTATTTAATTGGTTAACATTGATCAATCAATCAACCCCAATTGGTATAATGAATCCTTTTACTGAAGACTTTCGTCAAGTCCTTTTCGTTTTTCATATTAATAAGCCTAGGCTTGATTTTTGAAGCCTTCAATGTCCTTTTATGTGTTTTTGAGTGTGTGTTTGTTTGCTTTTGGTCTTTTGGTTTTTGGTTTTGTTCAACCCTATGCTTTCAGTTTTCTCTTTGATTCGGTATATCTTAGAGCGTAATTGGACTTGGCAGTCAAAGGATATGACTATTTAAGTGCCCAAAAGGTGGACTCTCCAAATGCAATTGCATAATTAAAATATCATGTTATATTTTAATGTTGACATTCATTTCTTGCACTTCTTGAGTTTCTTTTTAATTTTTCAACTTAACTGACTTTATTAACTATATAGTTTGATTGTATTTCTCCTTCTTTCTTCCCTTTTCTTCTCCTTTCTCCTATGTAGAATTGGGGTAAAACCCAATTGATTCTCTTTAGAGCTCCTATTATTATGGCATAAATCTCAAGGTAGGATGTAACCACCTAGGTTCTCCCTTTCTTTCATCTAATCACTTAGAATCTCTTATTCGCACTGAAATAACTATATCTTGGATTATTAGCTACTCGCGGAAGTAGTAACAATGGTGCTAGGGTTTCTGGCAATGGTGTGGTGGTAACTAGTTCTGGTGGTGTGATTAGGACTGGTGTAATGGCTTCTGAATTTGGCAAGGGCGTTGGTGTTGGTGCTAGGGTTTTTGGAAATGGTGCATTGGGCGTTGGATTTGGTACTGTGGCTTCTGTATTTGGCAAGGGCACTGGTGATGGTGCTAGTGTTTTTGGAAATGGTGCAGTGGTAGTTGGTTTTGGTGCGATTAGGACTAGTGTGATGGCTTCTGAATCTGGCAAGGACGTTGGTTGCAACGTAGTAACAATGGTGCTAGGGTCTTTGGCAATGGTGCGGTGGTAGCTGGTTCTAGTGGTGTGATCAGGATTGGTGTGATGGCTTCTGAATTTGCAAGGGTGCTAGTTGCGGAAGTAGTAATAATGGTGCTAGGGTTTTTGGAAATGGTGCGATGGTAACTGGTTCTGGTGGTGTGATCAGGACTGGTGTGATGGCTTTTGAATTTGGCAAGGGCATTGGTGCTGGTGCTAGGGTTTTTGGAAATGGTGCATTGGGTGTTGGCTCTAGTACTGCGGCTTCTGTATCTGGCAAGGGCGCTGGTGCTGGTGCTAGGGTTTCTGGTAATGGTGCTGGGCTTGCGATTCTAGTTTTGGTGTAGTGTTTGTTGATTTTGGTTTAGAATCTAGCAAGGGTGCTTGTGTTGGTGCTAGGGTTTCTGGCATTGGTGTGTCGGTTGCTGGTTCTAGTCGTGTGATCAAGACTAGTGTGATGGCTTCAAAATTTGGGAAGGGTGCTGTTGTTGGTGCCAAGGTTCCTGGTAATGGTGTGTTGGGCGCTGGCTTTGGTTTTGTGGCTTCTGAATTTGGCAAGGGTGCTGGTGTTGGTGCTAAGGTTTATGGTAATGATGCTGTGGCTACCAGTGCAACAAATATTAAGAAAGGGTTTTCATATGCCTAGTCCTTGTGTAAGGGTGGTGGTTTGGGAAATGCCACTAAACCTTTTTTCTCTCTTCCAATTCCCATTTGCAAGCCAATATCACTTAATCTGGGGGATGAGTCGATTGTAGAGATTGAGGAACGTACTAGGGATCCCTCCAAGGATTCTATTATTTGTCACTTTATGGGTTTTTGGCTCACTCTCTCGGATCTCCATGCATGGATTTTGAAGCATTGGGATCCATATATTACAGCTATTGTTGAGATCTTCCCTTTGGTCAAAGGTTTCTTCATTGTTTCTTTCGTCAATTCTAAGGATAGGAAGGCCATTCTCTGTGATCAGGTCTTTTCTTGGGAGAACCGCTTTCCTTTAATGGTTAAATCATGGCATCCAGATTTTATGAGTCTTTCCTCAAAAACCCCAACTTGGGTAAGGTTTCCTAATCTTCCTCTTCATTTTTAGGTGAATTCTGTTTTTATGGAAATTGGCAAGGCTTTAGGGGATTTCCGTTTGGTTGACTCCCAATCTTTTGAGCATTTCCATTCCACTTATGCTAGGATTCTGGTGGATATTGATGTTTCAAAGGGTCTCCCAACTGAGATTATTTTAAGTTATTTAAAGGGTTCTTGGACTCAATCACTAGATTATGAGGGCCTCCCGTTTAGGTGTAAAAAATGTTTCAATACTGGACATTTGGCTACTAAGTGCCAGAGTGGAAAATCTAGAAATAAACAACCCTGGTCTTGGTGGAAGGGTGCATTGGAGCAACATTATTCAATAGTCAAAATATCTACTCTGGTGGATAAGGTTTTTGGATCTGTAGAGTTGGGGGCTCCATCCTCTACATTGGAAGTTATTCCTTTTGGTCCTTCTCAGATGGTGAATGCTTCTGATTCCAAGATGGATGTCAAGTTTCTTATGTGGTTGGTCCTTTGTCTGCTGGTAGTCTTGGATCCTTTCAAAAGGAGAATGAAACTGTTGTTCCCGGTCAAGGTGTTAAATTTGGTGTTCTTGGTGCAGACTTTGGTCGAGGTAAATCTAGTGTTTTTGGTGTTGAGACCGCTAATTTTGGACAAGGTAAGATGTATTGTGCTACGATTATTGGATTTGGTCATTGTATATCTGCTGGCATTGGTAATGTTTCTTCTTCTAGTTTTGGCATTGACATTTTTGGCTCTGGTGCTTGTACTTTTTCTGCTATTGGAATTGATAATTAGACTGCTGGTATTAGCTCGAGTCTGATGGCAGAAGTGATGACAGCTGGTCCTTCTCAAAAGCTAGACGAGTTTCCCTCTATTTTGGATTCTCAAGTTTGGTAGTCTAAGGCTATGTTGGTGGAGGAGGGGTGGATGCCTGTTACTAGGAAAGGATCTAAAAAGGGCCTTCCTCAATTTGATATGAGTTTACGCTCCCACAAAAAGGGAGTGAAAGGGAATTTGTAATCTTAGTGCTAGTTGGCTGGTTAGGAGTTCCTGTGGGTTCCTTTTCTAGATTTGTTTGTTGGTGCTGCTAGACATATAATGCTTTTCTGTTGCAGCTTGTTTTTGGTTTTTAGATTTTACTTGGGGTAACTGGTCCTTGTATAACCTTTGTTTGGATCCTTTTGGGATGTTTGGGCTTTCTTTGAATATCTTTTGTGTCTATGATGTAAAGGGGTTTAGGGTCCCCTCAAAACTTGTTTTTACTTTAATCTAAAATTATGTAGTTTGATTTATTTTTGAGTTACTTTATGTTTTATTTCAAAACATCTAAGTTAAATATTGCTTTTTGAATAATATTTGCACACAATATATTAACTATATAGTGTAAATGTTATTTTTGATCCATTTAAGTGATATTTTCTAAAAAATCAATTAAATAGGTTCTTAATTATCACTCCTTGAAAAAGTTGTGCAAAATCAACTTTCAACCTATTTACATGTAATTGCCTTGAGAGAATGCAATTTGCACTAGAAAGGCAATTCTAAAAACATTTTAAACAAGTAAAAGCCAAGTTTTTAAAACATGTAATATACCTCCAAGATTGAAATTTGCATGAAAATGGTCTTTTACATGCTAAGTGTCACATATAAATGCATTTAGAGTCCACAATTTTGCCTTCTAAGGCCAAAATTGCCAAATGCATATTACATACTGCATGTTTTTAAAATATGTAATGGAGGATGGAGAGTGTGATTTGCATTGTTTGTCCATATTGCATGTTTTTAAAATATGTAATGGAGGATGGAGAGTGCGATTTGCATTGTTTATCCATATTGCAAGTTTTAAAATATGTAATGAAGCCTGGAGAGTGCGATTTGCATTGGATAACCAAAAGACATGCATTTTAAAACATGCAAAGGGCCTCCAAGAGTGCGATTTGCACTTCTTTTATTTACATGCAAATGAGTTCATGCATTTGGTCTCCAAGAGTGTGTCTTCTAACTCCCCAAATGCATTGATTTTAAGCATTAAAGGCTCCAAGAGAGTGCGATTTGGCATTTCAACACATGTAAATGGTATTGGAGACCACGATTTTACATTCCCAAGCCAAAACTGGCTCAAATACATGCATTTTTAGGGAACACTTTTGGTAAAGACGCCTAGAAAATTGAGGTTTTCATCCACGTTTATGTATTTTGGAGCCACGTTTTTGCATTTGGATCCATGTTTTAGCATTTAGGGAAGATGTTTTTGCATTCACAAGAATAAAATGACCAATATATATGCATTTTTATGGCACGTTTTTGCTACAAACGCCCAGAAAATGGCATTTCCAGCCCATGCATTTGGATCTAGAGGGCACATTTTTGAGTTTTAATGCATACTAATGCATTTTTAATTCATGTTTTTTACCTTTTTATGCAAAAACTGTTAATTTCTAGGATAGCTGCAGATGTACTAACAATTGCCTTTTTATTGATTGTGTTCCAAATGCAAATGAAGGCTTATAAATATGAGAGGAGGAGACATGTCTCATGAAGAGACATGTCTCTACGGTTAAACAACACTAGTTAACATATTAATATAATAGTAATATAGTTAACCATATATGTAACTCATCTTAAGCATATATGTAATATTAATATGTTAAACGTATATGTAATATATTGTTAATGTTATAATTTTGTCGGATAAATTATATTATATATATGAGATATATAATATATGACAAATACTATATATGGTATAATTAACTTATATTAAGAGTGATATATATATATATATATATATATATATATATATATATATATATATATATATATATATATATATATATATATAACAATTATAATATTTTGAGGGTATATTACTTGTGTTATAACTATAACTAATGTAAGTTAATATGTTAAAGAGATATATCTCTTCAAGAGACATGCCTCTTTATCTCACATATATATTCATTCATGTAGTAACTTGAAAAACACATAAAATTTCACAAGTGTTATTACGAGTTAGAATCCTATTTCACTAACATGGTATCAGAACACATTCGATCTTAAGGATTTTTTTCTTTTGATATATATATGGTGAATAGAAGAATACTTTGATGGTGATTCTATATTGAATACAGTCTCACAACATACCGAAAATACGAAAGTGTTGTTACGTTCACAATGGTCCTCAGAAAAACAATATGGTATTATAACAAGTTCTTTACTAGCCCTGTGAGGTTTCAGTATAAGTCTAATAGTCAAAATTGAAGAATAGTTAATGGACAGGGACATAAATATCCAGCATGAAATGGGTAGATAACTGTGAGAGCACAGTAATTAAATATATCGCATAAAATATATCTTGGATGGGTCATATTGAAGAGATTAGAGGCAACGAACATAGCACCATATATAGATTAGTTTATGGAAAGATAAGAAAGGAAAAATGTATCAAACATAATGAGATATCCCTTCTTGCAGTGAACAACATTTGCTACAATTAACATCGATCCGAATGGGGAGAAAAATGGACAGGAGAGCAGTCAACAGTTGATAGTTTAACTCTATTGGAAAACTCTTAGTTGCAGATACGTGGAATTGAATAGAGGAAAAGAAAAGAAAATACATCCCACCGAATATGATTCAGTTATCAAAGCATATTAGTTACTCAAATACCACTCAAGAGAAGTTATTAGTGTCGGTAAAGAAAGAGAGTCTCTTTGGCAATCAGTAGTCCTCCAACAATTCCGGTAAGAAGCTCAATGCTTATTCAGAAATGCAACCTGTTAGCATAAGATTGTTTAGAAGCCGGTTATGGAATACTAGCGTCAAAATATATTGCTGACAAAACACATATGATGCGAAGGAGATGATATTATATTGGACATTGGTATCATGGCATTTTAATAAGACTATACTTACCCTGTGCATAGGCCATATTTGGAGGCATTTAAGTTTGACCTTTGGAAAATTGTAATTACATCTTTACAGTACGTAGCTTTATAAAATATTGTGAAAGGATTTAGTCTGTCTTAGAACTAGATGCCGCTATCGTGGAAATGAATTTTTGCAATTCAAAGTAGGTGGTATATATTATTGCCACTTGAGTTTGAATATAAAACTGCGTAAGGAAGAAATTACTTACCAACGAGATAGTAACATGAAAGAGTTGCGTGATACGTGATCGAGTTGCGTTGAGAATGGAAATGATGATCTTCATCATGTTGGGAAGTCATGGAAGAAAAACATTTCTACAACGATCACAGGGTGGAAATAAACAAATCGATGAGAGCCTTCCTTCTTTTATCTTTCTTTCTTACAGAGAAGGGGAAGGGGATGGGTTTGATCTTGTAAAAAGTTATAACATTTGCAATTTGCAGAAAATGGTGTCGGGATTCTTCAACTGCATCTGTGAAAACAAGAAAAAAAGAAGAAGAAAAAGTTCCCGTCATGAAAAAAAAAAAGCTGGTCAGGGATTACATAGATTATAGTTTGGAGACATCAAAATTCTACTGCAAGCCGAGCGAGTCTCTGGGAATGGAGAAGGTCAGGCAACAGGTATTAAAGAACGAGTTACACAATGAGATGATGCAGAGAGAGGTCAAGGAAAAGTGCGCGGAATTTACAACGGGTGAGGATGTATTCAGGAACTTTAACCTGCGGGTGAAGCCCCTCGTCGAAACTCACGAAAAGAAATGGGTGATACTTGATGCGAAAATCAAGGGATTGGATAGAAAGCGCAGGCCCAACTTCATAGAAAATCTCTTCGTTCCGCTTGTGTCGCTGACAGCGAATACGTATGATAAGTTTTCAGGTTACTCGGCTGCAGGAGCTGTAGAACTTGTTCTTATAGTGGGTTTTGCTTTTGCTTCACATTCTTTCTTCTCAAGAAGAGTGGACAAGAACCGAGTGATGCTTCCTCTTACTGCTACACAAGAACTATATTATCTTCTGATGACTTACACTTGACATTTGCTGATCATGAATGAGTACATGGTAAACTGTTATCAGCTGATACCTTGAAACAAAAGCAAAATGAGGAAAATGCAGGTAACTTGATAGCAGCTGATGCCCAGGAACAAAAGCAAAATGAGGAAAACTAATGGGTACACAGGATACAGACTTTAGCGAATCTATTTTAGTTCAAGAAACTAGTGCAAGTGGGCTTAAGGAAAAAGATGAAGCTGTTGGTTTGTCTGACATAGAAAGTATTGATTCCAATTCAACAAGAACTTCTATGTTTGAACCCCTATCTTCAAAATTTGAACATCCCTTTCCATCTCCTGGCATACCTGCTCCATCTCGTTCAGCCCTGCATGTTGCTTCTGGTAGAGTGGTGGTTCCTCCAGCTGTTGACCATTTACAAGGACAAGCTTTTGCAGCTCTTCAAGCTCTAAAGGGATGATTCCTTGTAAAGAAGAAAAAGAAGAACATAAAGGAGCCTATCATATTTAATGTGAAAATAAGAATAAAATTGTTCGATGGCATAAGAGTGAGAATTTTACATTGTGGGGGAAATATAATAAACAATGTTTCATTCCCACTTGAACCATCCTTAGTGAGGAGCTGATTCAAAAGAGGATCTAAGAAGATATTTTCATATATGGGCCTTCATGTATCAAGGATGCGTAGATATGTATTCATTATCCTCCAGTATTACACTTATCTACTCATTGTAGTCTCTCTCTTGTTTGTACTTCTATATGTGCTATTGAGAGTCATTTGCCTTAATCTTTTCCTTTGTTTTTGAGTATGCCCTTGCAGGAAAGAAGATTGGAACATTAGGCATGATACCAAATATTGTGCAAACTCAATCTTATGATATTAGCTTCAAAGAAGTTGTGATTTAGGATTCATTAATCATCTGACGATCAGGTTGGAAAATTTGAGTCTCTTGAAGTGAATATCCTTGATGATTGACATTATGAGAGGGAGTCTGACTGTTCACTAGAGGCAACCTTGGAGAAAGAGAGGGAGCAGAAAATAAAATGCTTCAATCAAACTTTTGATGATCTTGGTTCAGAAGGAGTAGACCTTGTTGATGGATTCTCCACTAGTCAGAAACTATAAATAGCTATAGGACTATGATTCATGGGATAAAGTCTCATGTTTGTAGGCTGGAAGACCTTATGCTATCAGGATACCTATTGAACTAGGAAAGCATTACATGACTTGCTACCAAGAGGTTAGAAGGATGATAACAGATTCAGAGGAAGTTTGACACTTCATCGGAAAGAACCTTTTGCTAAGAGGTCAGAAAAGGTGATATCAAACTAAGAGAGAGAAACCTTATTCTCTGACATGTATTATGGTGAATGTTGTGACAACACCACATGACAGTATTCATGGAGACTTCATGGGAACTTTTGATGTCTTACATGTATGAGCCTGTCCCCTGTGTACATCATGAAGAAGTGACAACTTCTAAATGATTATCACTTGTATTAGGAGAAGTTGTTGTAAAGTGACATCCTTACAATAACTTGTATCATGATTCATTTTTTGTGAAAGTGTTTCATGTAAGGGCTTTATCTTGTAAATCAACAACTAGGCGGTTGATATCATTAATTTGATTATCTACAAGTTGTTTGTATAGATATATTTTCGGTACTTGGTGTATATCATGCCTTGATATTTTGATAGGCCATTACCACATTGAGTACTTGGTGGATATCATTTAGTTGATGTTCTGATAGGCCATTACTCGGAGTATTTGGTGAATATCATTTGATTGATATTCTGATAGGCCAATGCTCATGTTACCAAATATAATATCAAATAATAATTGGTGAATATCATATGTTGATATTTTGATAGGTCAATACTTACATGATATCATATTCTAGAAATCTTCTGATCAAAGATTTCTTATATGTATTATTTTTGAAATATTACCTATGATGTAATATCTATGTGTTTTATCCTTCTTCATTAAGAGGGAGTGTTAATGTTATAATTCTGTCGGATAAATTATATTATATATATGAGATATATAATATATGACAAATACTATATATAGTATAATTAACTTATATTAAGAGTGATATATATATATATATATATATATATATATATATATATATATATATATATATATATATATATATATATATATATATATATATATATATATATATATATATATATATATATATAACAATTATAATATTTTGAGGGTATATTACTTGTGTTATAACTATAACTAATGTAAGTTAATATGTTAAAGAGACATGTCTCATGCCTCTTTATCTCACATATATATTCATTCATGTAGTAACTTGAAAAACACATAAAATTCCACAAGTGTTATTACAAGTTAGAATCCTATTTCACTAACATATATTATTATATGATAATATATATATATATATATATATATTACACACACACATATATATACGATATTTATCTTAAAGATTATTTATCATCAATATGTATCTCATGTCAAAATCAATTTGATAGAAGCTACAACCTTAACACTTCCTCTTAGCTAGGGAGAATTTATAGAACACATTATATTCTCAATAATATGAAGAGATATCATTTCAATATGATATTCAATTCACTATGAGGCTAAATTTCTCACCTTTCATAACACACAATTGAAGCAATTTCCATAACTTTAAAACACCACCTTAAGTGTGGTTTGTAGTAATAACTGTCATAGTGTCCGGCAAGATTCGGCCCAAAGAACCATAACAAGTTGGTTATCATGGTGTCCGGCAAAATCCGGCCCAAAGAACCATGATAATAGGTCTACTATTTATAAGATCCCCACCTTACAATGGTTACCTTCTGTCTATTTGTTATTATGACTTCCAGCACTCTGGGACAACAACTTATGAAGTTTGTCATGATAACAGGTCTACCATTTATAAGATTGTCACCTTATAATGGTTACCTTCTGTTTATATATGTCAGTGAAAGATCGTCACCTTTCATTACATATCATATGTGAAATAGTAACCACCATGATAGTAACCACCATGAACCAAGTCAAAGGGTGATGCAAAGGCTTTCACCTCAATTCTCTATCATAGAGAAGAATGCATTACAAGGAATTTCACTTAGAACTTTTGCTCATAGAGAAGCTATCATTCACAAAGGATTGCACCTCAGAAATTCTCCCTCTGAACAATGATCCTAGGAAGTCAGGTCCAGTAGTTACTCCCTTAAAGGCTCTCTTCCCCCAAGGATTCTTGTCAAAGTCGCTCTGAATCTGAGATCAATTTCTTGATTTTCTAGTGATAAGTCATCACTTCCTCATGATATACATAAAAGTAGGCCCATCAAAGTCATGTAGTCACACACATGTATTTGTAGACTCCCTTTGAGTATCAATCTTCTAAGCGCCCGCGTTGCCTTAGAAGAAGTGTCATACTCCCTCTTAATGTAGAAGGATCTCATAATCTCAATCATCAAAGATGTTTGCTCTAAGAGCCTCACTTTATCCATCTTGATCATTAGGGTCTTTTGGAGCTACTATTTTAGATTGAGCCTGCACAATATTTGGTAGCATATGTAAAGCACCAACCTTCTTTTTCTTGTAAGATCATCCTAAAACATAAAGGAAAAGATCAAGGCAAATAACCCTTATAGTATGTATAAAATTACAAATAAGATAGATAAATGTAACCGATAAGAATACTTTTCTGCACACGAAGATCCAAAAATTGTCTTCTTAGATTATTTGAGAATGGAATACATCCCCTCTAAAGAAGGTTTAAGTGGGAATGAAACATTGACTATTATTCCCTCCCACAATTTAAAATTCCCACTCATTCTTATATTGCTGAACAATTTTGCATCAGATTAAATATGTATTCCCTTTGGCATCATCTCTCGCGTTGATTTTGCAAAATCTAAGATCTACCCCTTTTGCAAGTAAAAAGCTGATCCAAATATCGTATCTAAATCAATCCATATTCGTGTTCTTACGTTATGTGTTGCCCAATGATTCCTTCCCAACCAAGATACTCTTCAATTTGCGTAGTGGAAGGGTGGTGGGCCCATAACCATCAACATCCTTTTTCCATCCGCAACCAACTGCGCTAGTGGGATTATCTATTCAAGATGATTTTAAGACAATGCTTGATCCACTTATCCAATCTGATTTTGTTGCCTGTGCTGTTCAAAATGAGCTGAAGACCTTGATGAGCTAGTTAGATAGTGGAAACATTGAATATTATTATTCCCCCTTTAATTTCCACTCATTTCATTTTATGGAGTCGAAAAATTTCTACCAATTTGCTTTAGGAGTAAGCTTGTAATCTATTTGTGATCTGCATGTGTATCAATCCTATTGAAGTAAGCTTGTAATCTATTTGTGATCTCAATGTATATCCATCCTATTGAAGTAAGCTTGTAATCTATTTGTGATCTCAATGTATATCCATCCTATTGACAAAATGTTGTTCAACTGAATCACATATTTCCTATCTCAACTACCCTGAGATGACCCCTCTCCTTAGTAAGTTTTCTTTCAAAAGGTGGGCCCACAGTGCCTAGCACTTTTTGTATTAATTGAAATAAAGTTTTCACTCTTGATCTGTTTAAGGTGGTAGTTAATATGAATATCTTATTTTGATAGTAAATGTACATTCTTATTCATTGAACTTACATTCCCATTTCATACTTCCTTCCTTATCACTAAACTTATGCTATCAACACTAGATAATCCATCTCAACATTGTTTACTCCCTCTTAATCAATAAGACCAAGTTCACTGAAGGTTAACTAAATAACATCCTTAGTCTTCTCCCTCTCTTTCAAGGTTGCCTCTAATAACATGTCAGACTCTCTTTAAATCTCAATCTCCCTCTGCTTGCAATAACATTCTCAAAGGAAAACATCAAGGCATATAGCTCTTATAGTATATATTGAAATACAAATAAGAGAGAGACTAATATAATTCTCAAAATAAGCACTTTCCAATAAAATATAGATAAAATTTAGATATAATCTATACTTTGAAGATATATACATATATTACATTCAAATAGATTATTAAAATCACATTTTCAATAATAATTATGAATTTTCGGTTGATTACACTAATTATCCAAAAATAAAGAAAATATAAAAATAAAATAAAAATGGGTAACCATAATGAGAAATGATCTTATTAATTATTAATCATTGATGACATTAAATTAATCCCTGTCTCAAGAGTGTGTGTGTGTTTATAGAAACAAGAATTTTAAATATATATCATACCTTGTTTACCTTACCAATCTCATTGCCTGATATTCTAATCACTCCATAATAAGTGGCTAAATTCAGAATTGATTTCATAATGATATATATTCACGTATATAAACATTTAACATCACATATAGTGCAACATAAATAGAGTTTATATCTATATTCATTATCTCATTAGCATAAAGAAAATTTAGGTGAAATTTTATTATCTCATCTTATTGGTAGGGACCGATGTCACATCGCCGCTCCTTTCATGTTAGTTGATGGCTTCATTGTCCAATCTAGTCATCAAATCTTTATATTTCAAAAGAATGTCTCCCTTTATGACTAGTGCACTTCTATATTGAGTTGGTTGGTGGCGGGTGTGGATGTCGGCTGGATGTCGGCTCATTGATGTTCGTTTTAATTTATTTACTTGTCTGCCTCCTATGTAAGACGTCGAATTTGTAAGGAACACCTTGATTGTGGGTCAAACCAATGGGGTTGCCTTCTTAATTTAACAATCCTTTTGCTCGCTAATTGGTTGCATAATATTGTTTTACTCTGATAATGGGTTGAGCCAACTCAAATGCCGTCCTCTGTTTTTATCTCCTCATGTATATTCATTCCTCTCAGAAATAATGTATTTCCTTGCTTTTTAGTATGCTTTGTTGTTGTTTCCTCCTCTGAAGTCGGGATAGGTCCGTAAGTATCGATTTTAACATGTGAACCCCTAGTCTTCTAGTAGCGTGGCTTTTGAAAATCTTATCATGGCATTCCTTCTGCACTCCCTTTCAATTATTCAGTAACCCTTGACATGCACTATTCTCATTCAATCTGGCTATAGCTTCTTTCCTCCAATTTAGCGGATGTGCGAACTGTTTGTAATTTCCGATGAGAGAATGATTGACCCTTGCACGACGCTGACATGGGCTGCCCATCTTATCGTGAGGCTCATCCTATACTGGGAAGTCTTGCTATGGGGTTATGTATCCTTCCTTATGTGGTCCCGTAGCCATTGGTTCCTTATGTTCTCCTCCTAGTAACTGATGCTGTGTTCCGATTTGGACAAGCAGGTAACAATATTCATGGGTGGGTGACCGCTATGTCTCTGCAGTCAAAGTATGACCTTCATAATTCAATCGTCTTCCACATAGGTTTGCTAATGAAGATGGATTGAGTCAGTAGAAAGTTGCAAGTTTTAATATCCCCATTCACTTCCAACGCTATTCACTATTCAGTGCCTCGCTAATTCTTTGGTGCTTAATGCCTCACTAATTCTTCATTATTCACCAAAATGGCCATTGTGATTGATCTAAGATTTCAAGAAACCAATTTGGAAGCAACGACCACCAAATAAGGGTAGCAACCCTGAGTCGGCAAAGTCAAGGAAAGAAAGATTCATCGATATTTTAAATTCTACGGATATTATAGCACATATGTCATTAGAGTGGGGTTTGACATACCCTAACGTTGCTTCGAAAGTCCCTATTTTGCATATTGTGCTTCCAAATAATCTTCTTGAATTGGTCACCTTGAGGGCATATTTTTACACAAAAATGTCCCAAATACACGAGTTTTCAAAAACGTTTTGCATTTGGAGGTGTAGAGAATCACAATTTTGCATCTACATGTAAAAATACTTCATGCATTGACCAAGGAAGATTGCATTTGCCAGCATTGAAACAGTCAAAGAGTTGTTTGGAAATTCGAATTTGGAGGAAAGGCATTCATTCAAACCTATCAATCTCCCACATTTGGCTCTTTGAGCTCCAAGTAAGTCGAAGTTTTCAAACCTGTGCTATTTTGTTGCATATTTTGGCTTATCATTGTGCAGTTGTTAAAAGACATGCCATGTATTTTGCAAATTTCCTTTAAATAATATGAAAACTTCTATTTTCAAATGCTTGGAATTTCCCCGAATTCCAATTTCAAAATTACATATAGTAGAGAACTTGATAGTTGTCATGTTTGAGTCAATAACCAAAGGTATGTTTTTCGTTTTGTGCATAGTTTTTCTTGTCGTTTGCTTGCTTGTTTGAAAGAAAGTTGAGGATTCTTTTCCAAGATTGCAAGAGCATTTTACACCTTTTCACATTCCACCTTTTCATGCAAGTGCATCACATCTTTTCATATTTCACCAACATATGTCAAAGCATATTACATTCATACACATTTACATGTAATTACATCCTCCAAACCCACTTACATGTTGTTCCATCCTCCATATGCATTTACATGTAATTCCATCCTTCAAACCTAATTACATGTTTTCATCAAGTAACAATTACATCTCTAGAGAACCCAAATTTGGTAAAATTTCACACTTTTAAAACACCAAAGTTGCCATTTGCACACATCCCTATGCACCTAGCTTGCATTCTTGGTCATCCCAACAAAAACCCATCATTACCCACATGCAGTCCGTCTTTTTAAGTCTGAATTTGGCCCTTTTCATTCAAATACATATGCTTTTTGGTTCATTTCCAGCCATCACATGTGTTCCATGAGTATCTCATCAATACTCCGAACACCTTGTTCATTCATAAACCTGTCATCCACACCCAAAATTACAAAGCTTTCATGGACTCAATCCCATTGAAACTTTCATGTTGCAGCAAGTCAAGATATACCAGAATTTCTACAAAGAATGAAGACATCCAATAAACAAGGTGTGCTTTGAATCAAAAGAAGCAATAATTCATTTGGTCTCAATTTTCCCACTGGTTGTCCAAAAACCCGAGTTCATGTGGTAATGCATGAAACACTTATCTTAAAAAAAAGAGAGTTAAAGGTGCCGATGGAATTTTTTTTCGAGTTAACATTCGAACACCATCGAGAAGGTTTTCAAAGTGTCAGACTCTAGAATCTGTCGATCTATAAAGGAGAATTCACAACTTGAACGAGAAAAAGCTTGATCACATCAAATTTTCAAATGACAATGAGCAATTCATCAAAGAAAGTCAGAAGTTATCGAAAGACGCAACACCATTATTATCAAGGTGAATGCAGTTGCACGAAATATAGGAACTCCCAATCTTGTGATCATTTCGGATTGCATCATCAAGTATAAGGCCTTTGCCGACAATCTACAGGATTGTTTTGTTCAGAATCAACGGCCTCAACATTTTCTTCAAGTGTTTTCCATGTTTGTAGTATGAGAAGACGAATTGCATGTAATTTGATTGCATGTTCTGATGACATGTAATCCAATAATTCTTCTCACCTAGTTTGACTGTGTCAAAGTGGTCGAGTTGCTCCCACTCTTTCCTCCTCTTTTTTCTCACTTGTTTTTTCTTTATAAGGAGTGTCCCTCTCATTGTAAAAATCATCTTTTGTTGTATGCAAGAAAGCTTCACCTGTGCAAGCATAACTTTGATTGTGTAGTACCAATTTGGGAGAAAAGTGAATAAAAGAAGCAATTGGATTCGAAGCTTTGACTGGAAGCAATTGTGATAGAGAAAATTAGAAGCTTTGAGTGTAATTTGTGCCTATTGTCTTTGATTCATGTTATTATTGTTTGTTCAATAATAGAGCATAGTGAGTTAAGAAGCAATTTGAGCCGAAGCTTTCACTGGGAGCGATTGTGTAGCTTGTATTATCATCTCAAATTCACAAAAATAGTTAGAATTCCCTACTTTTGGAAGTCTTTGTGCCCTAACGGTAGATGTTATTCTTATAAAATAGATTAAACAACACATAGAGCCAAACTGGTTTGTTTTCAACTAGCCTTTGAGTTAGTGTTGGTTTATTGGTATCACCGTTTCCAGCTATTAGATAGAAATGTAGTTAGAGATTTCATCTTGCCCATTACTCGCTTGTGGGTAAGTTGATTCTTTTCTGAAAGTTAAGAGGAAAGAATATTGGTAACACCCTTTCAAAATCTCTCAAATTCTTGCTTACCTTGAGTTGGTCCAAGGAATGGTGAGGGGGAGACTTCCCTTAAAGGTAGGAGAGACTTTGTCTCATACGCTATAGTTTGTCTACCTATTTTGTGACTAGATATTAACAAAATTGTCGGTTGCAAAAAATCCACCCAACAAATTGTTTTTCATAATTTGTTTTAAGTGAATAGTTGTTTCTATTATAAACATCATCTTGTACTTTTCTATTTGAGCAGACTTCGTTTCCATTGTTTTATATTGAACTATCAAGTTTTATAACATGATATCAAAGTAGAGAATCAAGAATCCTAGAGGACTACTCCGTATGTAGGTTGTATGTACTTGTATGTTGCTTGCACATGTTGTTTTCCATGCAAAGTGTTTTCTTGTTTTTAGCTCGTGATGAAGTTTGGCCATTTTCTAGGGTATTATTCCACGCAAAGTTTGGTGTTTTTCCGCATGAAGATTTCTGTGTCGGGTTGTTATGTTTGTAGTAGTTGCAACTTGTTTTTTTGTAGTGCGAGGATTTTGCATGATTTTGTCCTAAAAGAAATCATGGTGATGGGCTTTTCTAATTTTTGTCCACAAAAAATAAGTTTTGATTTTTCTAATATTACTCCATAAGAATTTAGTGATGGATTTTATAATTTCTTTTGTTCCTTAAAAATAGAATTTTTGTTAGGTTTTATAAATTTTTCCTCAAATAATTATTGTGGGTCTTGTACATTTTTTCCTAAAAAGTGAAGTTTTCTATGCTATTTGTGTCTCGGACTTTTGCTAGCTACTCGTTGAGATTCTTTTTTTGCAGAAGGGTTTTCTCCTTTTCCACAAAAAAATCACAACTGATGTTTCAATGTTCTTGGTTTCGATTGATTTTTCTCCTCAAAAAGTGCGTTTGTCGTTAAAAATTGTGTTTTTTTTTTTTTGAATTTTCTTCTTAGAAACCGTTTCTAGGTAATCAATTTTTTATGATTTAAAATCATGTGTGGTGTTTTCGGTCTAGGAGGGTTTTGTTGATTTTGTCCACAAAATTGTGGTTTCTTGCAGTTAGTTTGTCAGTCTAGTGTTCATTCGAAAAATGAGTTTGACATTTTTTCCTTAAAATTGTGGTTTCAGTTTCAAAAGTTGTTTTTGATGTCTCCAACTCTAGGGAGAGACAATTTTGTTTCCCAAGATCAGGTTGGAGGGTTTGTGTTTAATTTGGTCATATTTAGAGGTTATGCAAAATGAGGGAGGGTCTCAACAATAGACTTATTTTACAGAGCTTTCTTTTATGCATTTGTGACCAAAAGACATGCAGATTATGTCTTTTGTAGGGTAGTTAGAATAATGACCATTAAGGAAGGGTATTAAGATAATATGGTAATGATCTATGTAATTCCCTTCTTTGGGGACATTAGAAATATTAAGAAGGAACACATTTATAATATTAAATTTGACTATATAAGCTGGAGGTTTATTATTAAAGGTCAAATTAATATTCTTTGTGGTCACAAGAGGACGAGGAGAGATAAGACAAAACCCAAAAAGGAAGTCGAAGGGTCATCGTTGCGAAAATAAAAGGATAAGAGGCTCCTTCCTTTTGCATGCTTGATTTATTATTCAGTTCAGTTTCCTCTTTTGTGAGTGTCTCAGAAAGCTTCAACTTTCAGCTAGTTGGAGGACGTAGCCCCTCATGCTAGCAGGCAGTGGATGCAAACCCATTGTCTCGGGGAACATCACTTCAAGTGTTTCATTCGCGCTTACAGGTTCTTATCCTATCATTCCAATCCAGCTGTTCAATCTGTATTTAGGATTGGTTTCTGTGTACTTGTTATTGTATTGTTGTTGTATAATACAATAATGTTTTAGTTGCTGGTTGTTATATTGCTGTTGCATAAGGCAATATCATTGTTTAAGGAATTAAGAGTTTGTTGGTAAATCTCATCAGTTTGTAATTCATGGTTATATGTTTGACATATTGAATGTTATTTTTGAAATAACGAAGTTATCTTGTGGAGAAGTCTTTGGTTTTATTGTTGTCTCGTATTGCATGCTCTTATAATTACATTTGAATATTATATTCATAAAGAGGTTGGATATATGCTGGTTTGTCTTCTACTGTTTTCGATTAGATTCGTGATACATCTGCAATATTCAGTTTTAAATATACTGAAAAAGGGAAAAACGAGATAATATCCGGAAAGGGATATTACAGTGGTATCAGAGCTATGTATCCTGCCAGCCGGCGGGGTTTACATTGTAGAGTCTTGATAATTTCAACTCCGAGAGTATTGAAGTTATGTGGTTTTAAGAATCAATAAATTTCACATAGGAGTTATAATTAGCTGCGGTCCTGGGAACTCTATTGGAAAATAAAGAAATTTATGAAGTTCATATTTTCTGGGAATTGAGGATTCGTGTTCAATCTTGGCATTTTGAATCAGTCCTTTGTTGGTGAATTGTACATCCTATGTCAGCTATATCCAGTAGCTGAGATTGCTTTAAATAGAGGTGAATTGAATGAAGGAAGGACTCGCGTTTTGTTGAGTGATTGCAGGTTGTGGCATGTCTTTAGAAGCCAATGCAATTCCTTTGGCAGGTTGTGTGAGACCCATTTGAGTCTGTCATTGACTGGGGAGACACAACATATACCCAAAACCTTACATTACAAAGTGCGTCAGGGATATTTGGCGATATAAGCCATCAACATTACTTCTCAGCAGCAAACGTTATTTGTTCATTCTTACAGCTGATTGCATAGAGATCTACAGACAGCTTCAGTTGCATATATCTTCCAGTGCAGGTGCATAAACTCCTGTGTGAGGGAAGCGAAGATCAGACGTATACAAGGTAACAACAGATTAATGACAAGTTGTTACAGAATGTGTGACAACTGCAGTTGAAGAATGTTGGGAGTTACATAATCAGATGGGTCTCAGACGACATGGAATAATTGTGGTGTGTGGCAGATACCAGGCGTAATATAGCAGTCAGTGGATACCATGTGTGATGTAGTAGTTCACGTCCATCAAACTCAAGTCTTTTGGTAACTGCATCGAAGGGGAATCCTAACTGTGAGGTGAGCAATCTTGAGAAGCTGATAAGCCCATGTTAATTCTTAACACATCTCGAGTGTCATGGGATTTTGAGGTAAGTCATTGACCGTCTGGATTAGTAGAGAAACTTTCGATGCTATCAGACCAGGAATTGCAAATGAAGGAGTTTAATCTCTCACAGCAACCATAACCGACTGTACCTTCTAGTATCGGAAGAAGAAACTAATAGCTACAACCTGTACGAACCTGCAAAGGAAAGGCAGCAACGATGAAGATATGTGGGTGGAGACCGTAGAACTTATTATGGGAGGATAACCGACAAGGGATTAGCTCTAGCGAAATGTTTCCAGCGACATGAATTAGAAGACTCGCATCTCAGCCTCAATAACAGAACGTAACTAGTTGCTAGCAGTTGAATATTTGGCCAAGGTTGTGATTGAAAATCGGTGCCGGGAAAACTACTAAAGCTGTATTTTGGAAAATAGTTGAAGTCTATCATAACGTGCATGCTAGATGCGTTATTCAATAATGGAAGGAAACATAATGTCTGAATTTAGTGCTTGGCAATTTATTTAAAGAGGCATGCAGTGGGAATGAGGTATTCGGTAATTTAAAACCTTGGCGTTACTTATTGACAGTGGGAGCAAGTAATGAGGCAGAGAATATTCACAGGCTGTTTCTGGAGGATATTGCTGGAAGTAATAATTTCTGCAATTCACTGCCACTAATGTTTATTTGAGGAGCATGGGTTTGGACTATCTTATTCAAACTCATAAGCAATTTAAGAAAACAATAGAAAGATGTGCGATTATGAATAAAGGGGAGTACTTGTGTTCAAACTAAGAAGGGAAAGAACAAAAAGTGATTGACTGTTCAACAACAGTTGGGAGGTATCAGCAGTATAGGAGGAAATTATTCAGTTGTAAATTGGGGAAGATTTAAAACATCAGGGGTCGGGTTGAAAGATAGGTGACAAAGTGGCAAACTTCAGATTTGGATAGGTGGATGTCAGGGATCACAACGACCTTATATTTTTTCTTTTACAAAGGGATTGTAGACTGTGGAATGGCACGTCAACATTTCCAGATCAAAATGCAAGGGAACTTGTAGTAAACAAGGCACACAGTAGTTAGTGGGTAATAGTACAATTGCTATAGGTTCCAGTATAATATCAGCTTCAGCATAGTACTTGTTGCTGCTAGATCTCCAATTGAATTATCTGCAAACATTACCTTGAATTTTTTAGGTTAAAACAAATATACCCCTCAACACAACGCAGATCTGGTGTATCATTGGTCACCTCTCCATTATAGTCTACAATGGGAGTTAACATGGGTTGAAGTTTGATTTGTTGTTTGACAAAATATTGTAGGAAGAAGATTGAAGGCCCAGAAGAACAGGGGTATTGGAATGGTTCTTTGGACACTAGAAGAACATAAGCAAAACTCCAAGTTCAGATTGTCAGGGGAAATTTGCAATAGCTTAAACTCTCAGATTCAGTCCTAAACCAAGCTGAGAGTTGTATTCTTCCATGATGCTGAGTGTTGAATAAATGCATGAGGACTGCTTGACTTTATGACTGAATATTGAATCCTTGTGAAGTTCAACAAAAAGTTGAAAATTGGGTAGAAGTATTGCAGTGTTTTGTGATTTGAGAAGAGTTCATAATCTCAATGAGTTGGGGTTCACTTATGTAATCTAGGAGGCATGCCTTAAAAGTCTCAAGGGAGACTAGGAGTGTGTATCTAATTAAAGTTTTGATGAAGAATCTGATTTTGAAGAGACACTGTTCATGAGAAAGTTGATTTGAAGATTTAGATTGAAGAAGCAAAGAAAGTGGAAGAAGAACTTAGAAATCAGCTTAAGCTCGAGATTTTGAAAGAGCATCCATTTTGACAATTTGGCAAATAAAGGATTTTGGGGTAAAATCTTAAAAGATACTATGAAACTACAAGAATAGTTAGCCTAGAGGTCTAAAACTGACATGAGAGTAGAAATTTTTGACATTTATAGAGAGTACAAAAAATTCCCTAACCGAATTCAGAATGATCTATCATTGAGTGATTATATGGATTTTTATCTTGAGCAACAAAATAGGACCGATATAGCAAAAAGAAGGTATTTGGAGTTGGTCTAGGATCTCTTTGCAAACGAACAACAAACAGGGGTGTACGAAGAATTTTCGATAGACCAAAATTATTATTTGGATGGTCTTGAAATAGAAGAGAAGACAACTACCAGTGATTTGCAGCCTTCTCACAATCACGTAGAAGAGGTTACCCGAGGTGTAGGTTTGTTCGTTGGTGACTTGGAAGTGAGCTTGATCAAGCAGAAAAATGAAGTAGATTTCACACAAGGTAATAATAGTTTGGAACCTTGGCATCATAAAACATATAGTCATGATACTCAGAACATGAATTTAGAGGAACAATCTAAGATGACACTGCAAGACAATGAACAGTTTCAGCTGGGAGATAATGAAATACATGCCTTATAGAATCAACTGAAGGTTAGTAAAGACATGGTGGTGGCATCCTTGGTGCAGTATGATAGCACCCACGAGTTGATTGAGGAGCTCTACAGGAAGGTCCCAAGGGAAGGGGAAGATGACTGGCATATGATTGATTTAAACAAGGTCAAAACAGCCCTCAAGTCTACGAAATCAGGTTACTTATATTTGCTGTCCGACAAGGATTACATTCTCAAGGTTGCTGAGATTTATGCAGCACAGACAAATAGGTGAAAGGATGAGATTGAGGATCTCAGCAGGACACTTAAGTATGTTTAGGAGGCTCTAAGTGAAGCTCAATTTTCTCTACAGGGAGCAGAAAATCAAATCAAGCTTGTGGAACACTCTCAGGAACATGAGAATAGAATGAGGCAAGAGTTCTTCCAAGAAGTCATTAACGAACTTGAGAGCATTCAGCAGATGTATGACTTGGATAATTGCCCCAAATGGTTAATTAGCAAGACTTTAGAACAATTTCAGCTTGTTGACAACCCTTTGTTTGAAATTGTTGTTGACTGGATGTCTGACAATCCTCTTTTTGTGTTAAATGAGGGGTCATCTCTTGTTTGCCATGAAGAGGAAGAGCTTGATTTCAGACTTTGAGATCCTGGCTCAGATTCTAGCAGTGAATCTAGTTCTCAACATGGGAATGATGAACCTACTTTTGTTGCTTATCAATTTATCGGCCCCAACATATATTTTGATTTCACCCCAATTTGGAGCTGGGTGAATTTTCTTCATCAGCCTCTGAACAATTTTTGGTGGAGTATTTATGTGAGGTTTGTGGGTAGTTTCTCAGCATTCTTCATATTCATAACTCCTATGCACTGGGAGATCCTCCAACTTTATGCGGACAATATGAATTCTGATCTCCATGGGATGATGGTTTCAACTTTTGAGCAGTTCATCTCTTACATCATCCACTTAGGCTAGGTCTTCACATTCTTCTGGATTATACATGGACCTTGGATATATTTCTATCTCATCATAGTAGCGATGGAGCATAATAGAGTTTGGGATTTAGGAGTTGGCAAATGGTATCTTTGGTTGGACGAGGATTTTATTGTGGTCTTATTTAGTTTGAGGTTGATTATGGTGATGATTAGTGTTGATCAAGTTACAAGAGCAACATTCCTTCGAAGAGTAATATGGGATCTAGGAATTCGGTTGACAGGTGTTTTGTAGAGTGGTACAGTGCTTCACAGTTTGGCCAGGTTTGTTGTCAGTTTGAGCTACTGGATTAACTATAGATTCATATGGGATCCTAGTGCATATTGCTTGAGGGCAAGCAATCTCAAGGAGAGGAGATTTGCAATGTCCCTTCTTTGGGGACATTAGAAATATTAAGAAGGAACAAATTTATAATATTAAATTTGACTATGTAAGTCGGAGGTTTATTATTAAAAGTCAAATTAATATTCTTTGTGGTCACAAGAGGATGAGGAGAGATAAGATGAAACCCAGAAAGGAAGTCGAAGGGTCATCGTTGTGAGAATAAAAGGAGAAGAGGCTCCTTCCTTTTGCATGCTTGATTTATTATTCAGTTCAGTTTCCTCTCTTGTGAGAGTCTCAGAAAGCTTTAGCTTTCAACTAGTTGGAGGATGTAGCCCCTCGTGCTAGCAAACAGTGGACGCAGACCCATTGTCTCGGGGAACATCACTTCGGGTGTTTCATTCGTGCTTACAGGTTCTTATCCTATCATTTCAATCCGACTATTCAATCTGTATTTAGGATTGGTTTCTGTGTACTAGTTATTGTATTGTTGTTGTATAATACAATAATGTTTTAGTTGCTGGTTGTTATATTGCTGTTGTATAAGGCAATATTGTTGTTTAAGGAATTAAGAGTTTAACGTTTTAGTTGCTGGTTGTTATATTGCTGTTGTATAAGGCAGTATCGTTGTTTAAGGAATTAAGAGTTTGCTGGTTCATCTCATCAGTTTGTAATTCATGGTTATATGTTCGACATCTTGAATGTTATTTTGGAAATAACGAATTGTTATTTTGTGGAGAAGTCTTTGGTTTTATTGTTGTCTCGTATTGCATGTTCTTGTAATTACATCTGAATATTATATTCATAAAGAGGCTGGATATATGCTGGCTGGTCTTCTACTGTTTTTGATTAGATTCATGATACATCTGCAATATTCAGTTTTAACTATACTGAAAAAGGGAAAAATGAGATAATATCCGGAAAGGGATATTACAATCTAACGGTCATCTTTAGTGAGTTCATCTTAATCAGGTAGTTTCTATTTTTGTATTCAATGAACGATTGTTTTGTTTAGAAACATCATTTTGTACTTTTCTATTTAAGGAGACTTCGTTTCCATAGTTTAATATCAAACTATCAAGTTCAATAACAGTTCTAGGGCCACATTGGCTCATTGATGACATACAATGCTGCTTTCTTTTGTATTACTTGAAACTGTGTGCAAATCTACACTCAAATGAGGAAACAATATTTTTTAGGTGAGAAAAACTTGTCTACTAATTGCTGCATCAAATTTGTTGATAAGTGGCATTTTCGTTGTGTAAGGGGGTAGGTAAGATTGTAGAGGAAAAATGTAGGAGATTTAAATCATTGAGGGTAAGAAGAAGTACCTCAAACTATGCTAGTTGTGAAGTTGGAGTTTCAAGGAATTGGAGTTTATTGAGACTTTTGTTGATGGAGGGAAATCTGAACAATAGTCTTGATGGGATAAAAAGATTGTTAGAATCTTGAGATTGGATTTGGGAGATTTTGAAGTGAAGTCCGCATCTCAAAACTCAATAGAAAGTGTAAGGACATTTGTTGAACAATGCCATTTCAAAGAAGCACCAAAATTAATATTGAGGCAAAGGGATGGGCAAAAGTCTGACTTTGAAAAAGTTTATGTAGTAATTGGCGATGCAGGGAGCCATGGAAGTTTGGCATTGTAACAACCCCTTTTTCCAGGTCTTAGCTAACAACTAGCATATCATGGGAGACAATTACTATTTCATATTCATGAGCATGAGAAGGCAGTTATAACAATTATTTTCCATGTTCATATGGAAACAGATCAATGTTCATAACTGAATAATTGAATTAACTTAGCTATCAATTGAAAGAGCATTTAACCAACAAATGCAATATAAGTATACATTGCTGCCATCGTAAGTAACCATTACCTAATGGAAAGAGAGATCATTTTCTGCTAATAAACATATATGTTACTTTTCAAATGAAGACTTTTACAACCTCCTTATATTTCAAATGAAAGTGAACCAAAGGCTATAACCATAGTTGGAAAACTCGCCAAATCCAAAAACTCGCCGAGCCCCCCAAAAGTTTAATCGGGAAAAACTTGGCCATTTAAAAAAAAACTCGGGAAAGCTCGGGAACCTAAAAAAACCGCTAAAATTTAATACAAAATACATTTTTTTGCAAATTTCAATGAGAAGATGCATCTAATGAGTTCATTATAGAGAACACAAAAGAAAGAAGCAGGAGTTTAGATATATATAAATGCATAGTGGGTACAAAATCACATTCTCATGCTGAATGCTGATGGCGGGAAGCATAATAGTAAATAATTTGTGTCAAACTAGAAGTAAAAACATCATTACAATCACATTTTCCTCTTCTTAGCTCTACTAGCATATCGTAACTCTCTATCTTACATAATATATATAGGCTTTTTGTCTTTTGTTTTTAACAAAATTTAAAAAAAAAAAGAAAAAAAAGAGAGTTTTTCTGAAAAACTTGCCGATTTTTTGCAAAAACTCGGCGATTTTTTCTTGCGATTAAATTTGGGAAAAACTTCTCAAAAACTCGGCGATTAGTAGAAACTCGCCGATTATTTGGCGATTATGCCAACTATGGCTATAACAACGTAACTTGGAAGAAATAATCGATCAAAGGATATTAACTATCTATCATATCTTCAACTTGAAATTTCAACTTCATAAAAGTAAAATACCTGTAACTAGAAGATATTTGAATGCAAATCATATCTTTCCTTGTGCAAACCTTGGCATTTGGTGGAGAGAAGAAGCATCGTTAGGTGCTTAACCTTTCAACTGCGGACCCTTAAGTAACCCCACACAATCTCTTCTGAGAAAGACCCTCCCTACCCCGGAATAGACATAGGACACCCTGTCTAGCCACTGAGCATCCTGATATTAGTGTATCAACCCACCGCTCGACTAGACAACAAGATCTAAACAATTGGACTACCATTCGCTGACTCAATTTAATGCTCCTTCATTTACTTGCTTATTTGTTAGTGATTGTTCTTTCTCTTAGCATGTAAGGATATACCCATGGTTCAATGAATATCAATGCACGCCCTTCATCTTGTCCATGGTGGTCTTCTTGAATGAATGTTTGGGGTGATTGCATAACATTATATATTCATAGCTAACGCATACTGCCCGACCTGGGCATATGGCTTCACAAAAGATTCATAATATTGGACTTTCATAAGATTACTGAAACATTATAGATTCACAGTCAATGCATTATAACCTGAGCTTATGACTTAGTAAAAGATTCATAATACATTGTAAATTATTTATCGGTTCTTCTTGAGAGTGTTGTCCCTTGATCTCAAAGACATATGAAGGGATGTCCCCGTATAAGTTGGCATTGGAATGGAATTCTTTATGAAACGCAATTCTGATATAAAATCAATTTAATACTTAAGATATGAAATTAGCATTTTGTTATGAAAACAATATTCGATTATGGTTTCCATGACATAGGATCAGTACTTTGCTATGAATTAGCAGTATGATATGATATTAATATTCGATTATGGAATCAAAGATTAAATATATCTCACTCATTTGGGCCGTCACTTGATCTTCAAGACTTATAATAATGCACAACCATTATGAAAAATAAAGACACGTCTTTTAGACGAATGATTTCCTTTCTCTCTTTCAAATTCAAAGATTGCATAACAATTATTCAAATGGAAGAACAATTAAAAAGATTGCATAACCTAGCAATGGATTTCGCCTCTTGGCTAGCAATTGGTTTCTTTGCACTAGCAAACTTGAACACATTCTCAACAATGGATGCTCACAACACTTGCAATCAATATAGATACTATGGTACAATTGATAGAATTCATAGAGCTGTTGTGGCTAAAAATGGTTGCAAAATATAGATCTATCGTATTTAGAAATGATGGCGAAATACAAGGCTATCGTGGTTGAGTAAAGATAGCAATTCAGAGCTTTGAATGCTTGGAAAACCCTCTTTCCTCTTGGGTGCCTAAAGTCTCCTTAATATAAGTTGCTTCATCGACAACTTAAGAAAGAACAAGAGGAAGGTGGCGGTGAAAGAGTTACAAGAAAATCAAGAACCATCAATACATGTGGCACACATCCAAAATTAAGGTGGTAATCAAATTTCATAAAGGGTCGATAACAATAATTAGCAAGGTGGTCGCTCAAGTTGAAATAAATAAGACTTTGGCCAAGGATGAAATAAATAATAATATTGTCTTAATATATAAGATCATGGTATATATATATATATATATATATATATATATATATATATATATATATATATATATATACATACATGTACATGTGTAAATCCCAACCATATATTTCTACGTATATGTCAAATATCAAGTATGTGTATACATTCTTTAATATATATTTGGTTTATGTATATGTATATAGATATTTAGGTATCATGGTGTCGATATGTTAGGACATGCTTAAAACACTAGGAGGCTCCAACCAAATAACACAATTATAAAGGTACCAACTTGTTCAACTATGCTTAGTGATTTCCTTTTATATATTATATAAATTAACTGGTTAACTCATGGTAGTCCCTTGGTATAATACCCTTGCTTGCCTAGTTGTTTTCCCTTAGGCATGGTGGTCAAGACTCATACTTGTTAGTTCAATGGTAGGTGGTGCCCCTCGTGCCCACTTTCTTCTTTGGCAATGCTTCCCCCCCTTCGCTACGTTACTGGAAGAGAAGTAAAAAATTATTATAGCATATAATCATATTAGCCATCCATTTTCCAATTCATATATCGTCATATCGATTTGACCAATATTCCATTTTCCATAAAATCATACCGGATAACAAACACTTCATTTTTTTTCACATGAAGCCATAACGAATAACTAATTTAACTAATTACTGAACTTCGCATGAAGCCTCAACAACTATAAAGGAACTTTTAAAAATTGAGCCAAAAATTGGGATGTAACATATTGTCCACCTTGTGTTTCATCGTCCTTGATGAACTTTGCAATTTTAAATGCTAGAAGAGTATTTAAAATACAAGATATATAAATCATCTCATTTCAATTGGAATCAAAATTTAAGCCATGATCAAAATCAAGGTCTATCATTCCCTTATCTTAATGCTTCCAGAAAATCAAAAGCAAAACACACATACTTGTGTTTACTTCATCATACCCATGCTTACTTCAGCATCACCTTGAATTGATCATGTTTGAGGATATTCATATTCCTTGTCACACTTATGTAGACACTTACAACATTTATAGTTCAATTCTCATACCAGTAATTCATGTAAGAGAATTTTTTCAATATTCAATAATCAAGAGTAAGATAATCATTCAAAAATTTGCAATTCCTCAACTAACATGCTTAGGTCATAACTTGATTATAGAAGTTAAATCATTCATACATACCATCTGGTATATGGTACTCATTAAATGAGTAGATCATCTTTGTAAGCACATAGATCACCTGAGAAATTTAGTGGATCCATGTTTCCGTTTATGTATTTTGGGCCTTCATGCCCATCTTTTCACAATAATTTTTCATTAGAATAATCATTACATGATAGAAATGTATTTCATCTCTGAATAATAGAAGTTCCACAAGTTCTTCATCTTAATATGATTAGGCATCAACATTTCATTAATGTAATACAAGTGTACTCAATATAAACATAAGCATTCCAACACACCATGGTAACTTATTACCATACGAAATCAATACAATATGTGTATCATTCATCTATAACAATCCACCATGAAGCATAACCATAATACACCACAAAAGATTATAATACATCCAATCAAAATCATTGAGGCCATAATAGACATGACACCACACTATCAGCATCCTAGGCTCCTAAGCCATTGGACTATACGTCTACATGCAAATCCTGAGATGGGAGTGTGGCCCAGAGGCTTGTATGATCTATCCACAATATGCTCCAATTGTGGCTTAGAGCTTGGATCCGATCTATCCACAAAACTTACATTTCCTTGGGATTCTACCTATAGAAATTCCAACCATAGTGTGGTTCCCCTTACTTATCCACAATAAAGTTCATAATAATATACTTTGATAAAACGGGTTTTCATGAAATGTCTCATTTCATAAAAAGGTTCATAGAGATGTATTTTCACAAATTCCATCTTCCCACGGGGGTCCATAAAATGCTTCATAGCATCAACTTATATCATATATCTCGTTTATTTCATACATTGCATTTCCAATCTATGCACCTATGTGCATGCTAATTTAGTTTGATCATTTTGTAATAATTGGGACATGATGCAAGTTACATTAATCAAGTTCCATATTGAAAAACACTACCTTTTTAGCTGAAATTTCTTAACTCAGCTCATCTTTGAATCATAAATTGATCATAAGTATCTGAAATAAGCTAGTCATCTGTGCCATCTAACATAGGGTTCTCAAGTACATAGATCATCTAGGCATGCTTGCCAATCACCTATAAAGATTAGGGAATCCACTTTTCCCATTCATGTGACCTAGGCTCTTAGGCCCATCTTGTCACCACACTGTTTTCAAAGGAAAACTTAAGTCAAACAAAAGTTACGTCTATCATAAATAAGCATTGATGGTTTTAGTTATGCAAGTGTGCTTACTCCATGTAGGAGCACAAAATGTGATGTATGGCCTTATGTTGTAAAATATTTAGTTATGCAAAATAAATATTGTGTCTCATTCAACATTACACTTAAGCAGCTTCCCTGAAATAGTGTTGGGCCCAATGTTCAGTGTCAAACCCAAAGCTTTGATACTATATGTAACAACGCCTTTTTCGGGTCTTAGCTAACAACTACCATATCATGGGGGAGACAATTGCTATTTCATATTCATGAGCATGAGAAGGCAGTTATAACAGTTATTTTCCATGTTCATATGAAAGAGATCAACGTTTATAACTGAATAATTGAATCACCTTAGCTATCAATTGAAAGAGCATTTAAACAACAAATGCAATATAAATATACATTGCTACCATCATGACTAACCATTACCTAATGGAAAGAGAGATCATTTTTTGCTAATACAGATATGTACTCTTCAAATGACGATAGTTTTACAACCTTCTTACATATTCAAATGAAAGAGAACCAATGGCTATAAGAAAATAGCTTGAAAGAAATAACCGATTAAACGATATTAACCATCTATCATATCTTCAAATTGAAATTTCAAATTCATAAAAATAAAATAACTCTTACTAGAAGATATTTGAATGCAGATCATATCTTGCCTTGTGCAAGCCTTGACATCTGGTGGAGAGGAGAAGCATTGTCAAGTGCTTAACCTTTCAACGGGTGACCCTTAATAATCCCACACAATCTCTACTAAGAAAGGCCCTCCCTACCTAGGAATAGATACCCTGTCCAGCTGTTGAGCATCCTGCTATTAGAGTATCAACCCACTGCTCGAGTAGACAACAAGATCTAAAGTTTAAACAATTCGACTACCATGAGCTGACTCAGTTTAAAGCTCCTTTTATTACTTGCTTATTTGTTATGGATTGTTCTTTCTCTTATCATTCATGGATATACCTGTGGTTCAGTGAATATCAATACACACCCTCCATCTCGACATAGGTTCAACATTGAACATCGAATGCCTAAAGTCTCCTCAATATAAGTTGCTTCATGCACAGTTTGAGAAAGAACAAGAGTTACATGAAAACCAAGAACCATCGATACATGTCGCACACATCCAAAATTAAAGAGGTCACCGAATGTTATAAAGGGCCAATAACAATAATTAGCAAGGCGGCCGCTCAAATTGAAATAAATAAGACTTTGGCCAAGGATGAAAGAAATAATAATAGTCTTAATATATAACATCATGGTATCTATAAATACCTATATATCTATGTTTATATATACATGTACATTCGTCAACCCCAATCATATATTTCTTATGTATATGTTAGATATCAAGTATGCATATACGTTCTTATATATATTTGGTTTATGTATATATACATATACACATATGTACATGTATAGATATTTAGGTATCTTGGTGTCGATATGTTAGGACATGCTTAAAACACCAGGAGGCTCCAACCAAATAACACAATTATAAAGGTACCAACTTGTTCAACTATGCTTAGTGATTTACTTTATCGTTAAATGATGTATATATATATATTATAAAAATTAACTGAGAAGCTCATGGTAGTCCTTGGTGTGTGTGTGTGTGTGTGTGTGTGTGTGTGTGTATATATAAATTGGTAAGTTCATGGTAGTCCTTGGTATACCCTTGCTTGCCTAGCCATTTTCCCTTAGCCATAGTGCTCAAGACTCATACCTGTTAGCTCAATGGTAGGTGGTGTCCCCTGTACCCAATTCCTTATCTAGCAATGCTTCCCCCCTTTGTCACGTCACTGCAAGAGAAGTCAAAATTATCATAGCATATAGTTATATTAGCCATCCATTTCCCAATTCATATATTGTCATACCGATTTCATCAATTTTCCATTTTCCATGAAATCATAACGAATAACCAACACTTCATTTTTTTTCACATGAAAGCATAACGAATAACTAATTTAACCAATTACTCAACTTCGCATGAAGCCTGAACGGTTATAAAGGAACTATTTAAAATTGGGCCAGAAATTGGGATGTAACAGGCACATAACAATAAGCTTCAGTGTTTAGAGAGGACTTTTGGGGATTATAAGTTGGTGATGCTATGGAAACAATGATAGGGGAAGTACAAGTCCAGAAGTTTGGCGCTGCAAAGGATTTGGATTTTGTAGCTCAAATGGATGGTTTGCAAGTAAAGGGACAGTTGACAACCTGACAACCACACTTAGATAAATATTACATGTTCAAGGATTGGATTTTCTAGTTCGAGTGAAAAGATATGCCTGGGAGGATGAAATTCAAGAACCTGGCAAGGACAAATTGGAATGCAGAAGTGGATTGAAAGTTTGAAGCTTTGACAACTTACAGAACTTAAGGAAATGATCTGACTTTACACCACACTTGGAATTTGTGGGCTTTTGCAGACTTTGATACACACAAGGGACCACTCAAATAAGACTTTACAAAATTCTGATAAAGGGAAAACTGAGCAATATTTTCATAGCTCAGTATATAAGGTAGGTTTACATAGTCAGTGCAATGCTTGGGCAAACATAGCAAGATCTGCAAATTTGAGACCTGCACAACTAGATTCTAATGTGGCCTCTTGTTGGTGACACAGGCCTCTTGCAGCTACAATGAGATTCCAAATTATCTCTGGGAGGCAAAGCAAGGAGAGACCAAAACGTGGGTAGATCAACCATACTTCATCTTGATTAACAATTGTTAAGTCTGCAAAAACAACACCAAAAAAGTCTTCACCATGAGCCACAAACAGTTATGGCTGCACATAGACAAAATGCAATGATTTATATGGAGAAAAACCGTTGCAAGTAAAACTAGCCCATTGCATCACGAATGAGCAGTTTCACAAGACACCAAGTGAAATCATATTACTTTTATCAATTGCATCTGAACATACCACCCTCCATATTTTCATCCATTCTGAGCCTTTGAACAGCAGCCCATTGCATTAATCAACAAAACTTATAGGGTTGCTCAGCTGGTCCTTGCTGATTCCCCTTTCCACCAAAGTAATACTTCATGTTCACCATTCAAAATAGACCATCTCTGTTACTGGAACATCATTTTAATGATAGAGGTGGATGATATGCATCTCTCAGAACATCTTGAACAAGATATGCATGGGAGGCATTAAGCTGGCTAGCGTGTTAACTTTTCCTTGACGAATTGGCTCAAATGAGTTCTCACCAATTGCCTCTTCAGAATGAGTCCATCTTGAGCACCTCCATTTGTCATTATTTAATGATATGTTGATAAGTGTCATAGGGTGCTCATAACCATCTTCAATGTTTTGGAACATAACAACAACAGTAGCATTACCTCATGCAGGCACTAGTTTCTCCTTTAGCTGCTTGTTATTGACATTTGTATTTACTGAGCCACTGCAATTCATTCTTACCATTGCACACCTCCCACTCTAAGCATTCTTTCTGTCATTCTCAATATCATTAGTACCTATCTGCATATTTTTATAGCAAGACTAATGTCTATAGCTGATTTGTCATCGGAAGGTCTAGTTACAATGACGAGGTTGTTAAACTGCAAACCAGATTGACAAATCCTTGGAAAGTCACATCGTCTTGGACCCTGCTTCGTTTCATAATCTTCAAGGTCACACAAATTCTGATTATTAGTTTAAACAGCTTCATCGATTTGAGCTGAGGAACAATTCAATTTTTTCTCACCTGAGCAAACTTGCACATCAGAGACACCATCATCATCAATAAAATTATAAAACTAAGGAAAAAGAATCATCAATAAAATTATAAAACTAAGGAAAAAGATTTCAGGGAGCACATTATGCATAAAATCATTTTTGAATGTGGAATTCAGGAAGCTTTTATTTGCAGCTATGTAGTTCTTTTATATGAAGACTAAGTTAACATCTTTTACCCTCTTTTCATAGAATAGTTGATAGAGGTGTACCTTTGTAAGTCTACTATTTTTTATGACATCAACCTGAAAATCCACAAGCCGATCCCCTTATTTGAAGCAATACTTGAAGCCTAAGTTGCCGGCTTGGATTCCGTTTCGGATGCAGGTTCGACATTTGGGTTTGAAATTCACTCAATTTTTTTTTGGGCTGGGTTCGGGTTCGTTTTGGGTTCGTCCGTACAAGTTTTTAAAAATTATATATATGTTAAAATATGTTGCAGCAAATAAGTTCATACATCACTATGCAAATATTAAAGCAACTTGGCAAAATACACCACCACATATATTAACGATTTAGTTTGAGCGGCATGACAAAATGTCAAAATACACCACCATATCAATGTTTCAATTCAAAAAAAGTAATGTCAACATTATTAATCAGTCATATGTGATCAAATATCATCAAAAATCATCAAAGAAGTCATCATCATTAGAAAGTACCTGATTAGAAGCACAATCAGTAGTCTCGACTCTCAACTGCCGCTTCAGGATCAGCTTCAACATCATTATGTATCTCATGATCACTGTCCTCAATTTCATGTGCATCAAAGTGGGCTTCCAACTCCGTAAACTCTAGTTCAACATCCCAATTTTTTGCCTCCCCTTTTTTGTAGGTATTCTCTTTGTGAGTTGTGAGCCTCAAGTTTGAATGCACAAAGACCAAGCTATCTGCCTTCTTGGACTTTAGTTGGTTCCGTTTTATTGAGTGGATGAAGGAGTATCTGCTACAATTCTTCTCAGATGATGATGAACTAGCAACCTATCAAGATTTTCAAATTTAATATTATAGAGTGAAGAGTTTTGAATATTTATCAACACGAAATTAGAAATTAGAATCTTAAGTCTTTAAGATTAAAGAACTTACTGTGATAAAATTTTGATGGCAATGGGTTGCAAGTGCTGATACATTTGTCTATGGAAGTACTGCCATTCATGAGCATCAATGTTGTTCTTGTCTTCAAGAGCTTTGAGACCACAATCATTGGTGCTCATGGAACTTATAAGTCCAGACCTCACTACAGGTCATAGTTGCTGGCTAAAAAGTGGGGGTTTCTAATGCCAGAACCACTTGCAGCCATTTCTTGAAAGTTGAATCTACAAATAAACAAAATAAATCATTTTATTTGTCACGACCCTAAAGAAATAATTTTATTTTGTAAAAAACGCAAAATAAAGCTAAAGAAATCATTTTATTTTGAAAAAAATGCCAAAAAACAACTTTCAGTCATACACAGCAGGTCAAAAAGCATCTGCAATCATATTCTTTTGTTACAAATTAATACATATACTCTAAATGCTCATATATCTTGCTGAAATAGACTAAGCATACAATAATAAATTAAACATTAGTCTATAAAAATTACAATCAATAAAAAAACTGTTACAATCAATTAATTTTTTTAAAAACAAATAAAAAACAAACCAAAATACTTTAGCTGCTTTGAATGCCCCACGTTTTTGAGTTGTTTCCTTGTTGACTGCATTTTTGATGCCCTCGTGCTGGAGATATTTGTTTACTGATTGTGTTTTTGTAGCCAAAACTTGTCTTTTTCTTGCCTGTAGCCTGCATCATTTCCTGCCCGCGTATGCCTGTATGTGTTTGTTTCCTGCCTGTAGCCTTTGTTTTGTCCTGCCCGTGTATGCTTGTCATTTTCCAAATTTCCTGCAATGCTTGTTTTCCCGCAAATGCTAATCTCGGGTATTAAAAAGTTAAGAACGAAACAAGCAAAACATAATATTTGGTGACAGTGACTTTAGTCTTTAGGTTTAGCAAACCAAAGACAAACACAATCCATGTCACTACAAATTCCTTCAAACAAGACAAATCCCCGCCAGTTTTGGGTGTTAAAAGTCGCATCAAATTTGGTCAAACAAGACAAATTTGCCCAAACATAGACAAATTTGTCTCCCACTCACCCGACAATTTTAACATTCGGTCAAATTCGTTGGATATTTGACCAGGGTCCCACCCAACATTTTTCCAGTGAATAAGACGGGGAAAAAGTGAATTTGGGTTGAATTCAAACTGAATTCGAATTAGTAGAGAATTGACTTTTGAATTCATTGCCAGACCAGCGTATATGGTAACTTAGCTTGAAGCAAATGGAATAAGAATTGGCTATGAATCTGCTCTCTTTCGTAAGGAGATTCTGTGGCTTCCACAAGTGTCTCACCTTTCATCATATCATTAATAACTATGAGGCAGTACCCCTCCACTTCAATCATTGAGTGTTTCAGGAAACTGGGCAATCAGAGACACTCCATTAAGTCTTAGGCATCTTCTTTGTTATTGTATTGATACCTTATTGTATATGACTTGTGGAAGCGACAATGAAGTTTCTTCCAAAAAGTGGATAATTGACTTCCCATATATTCTTCAAAGGGAGAGGTTATTTCGTACTTGGTCACCCAATGTTCTTTCTCTTACTCCTTTAACAGGGGAAATATTTATTAATATTTTATGAGTAGGATTTTTGACTTGTTTCATTTTTGATGAATTTGACTGATTACTTTATATTTCTACCAAAAGTTTAAGAATGATATGATAAATATTCAAGTTTCAAATATAAATGTATTTTGGATTGTTTGTTGTTACAAGATTAGGGGCATTGAAGAATGAGAATATGTTTTGTACTTTTATGATGTAACATGTGACAACTATTTACGTTGCACCTTTAGTGGGCATTGATTTGCTTTTGCGATTATCTTCATCCCATTTTCAGATGGAAATGCCAATGGTGCAAAGGCTGCAGCAAGAGAAGGTTCCCATGAAACAAGTTTTCCAGAGGTAATCATTTTTCCTGTCACATGGTTGTGGTGTCAGAACAATTTAATTCTGGTTGCAGCTCTAATAATTGGGATTGTACTGCCCTTTTTCGTTTAGGTCTATTTATGCAATTAAGCTTTTTAAAATATTAGGCTTTTTTCTTTTTGTGCATATTTCTCTTCTTTTGCTAATAAATAATCAGATATTAAGTGACTAATTGTAGAACACAAACAAAAACAATATTTCACAGAAGCTAGTAGCAAGAAACCTTAAAATGTCGTTCATGTTTACACTATATTTCTCAGGCAGGCTTAATATTGGTCTTTGTAAATTTCTCAGGATCTTCAGAACACTCTACAGAACAATTCTGATGGCAAAAATGACTGGAATACAATTTTGTAAATTATAGATAAGTCCCAATTAAAATCTAGAATGTTTAGGAACACTGGAGAATACAGACAGAATTAATATTGTAAAATATGAATTAGAGATTAAATGCTTGGATAACCGTCTTGCCTGCTGAATTGAGTGCATCATTGCTAACACCTCTTAAATAGATTATACAGGGCTTGCTGGAAATAACCCCTACCAAGTTAGATTGACCAAACTTCCAATATGATTAGTTTCAGCTGACAGACATTCTAGATTATAACTCCATCATAAGATCTTACAATGGATGTTGGAATTCACTGGGACTATTCGTTTAATAGTTTCACTGCAACTAAAATAGAATACTAGATGCAAACTTGCCAATATATTATGGAATTTTGTTGATGGTTTGGATGGAAACCATCTTTTGTGTGGATTCATCCAGAATTCACCATTGTGCTTCATTATCAGATTGCTGGAGGTTTCAAGTGGAGATCTCTCTGGAGGTTTCAAGGTGGATGCCATGTTTTGTAAGGGTTTTATGTGTTGGTTGGTATCTGTCATCATTCAAATTTGTATTTCAGACCTGGCAAAGTTTATAATAGACTTCAAAATTGAGAGAGATGTGCTTTGCTTGGTGCAGCCATTGATGAGCAATGCTATCTAGGTCTATGACTTCTCCCTGCTGCTCCCCACATGGCTCTTTGTGAACAATGCTTCTTTTTCCACCATTTGTCTTCTCTTCTTCTTGCCTCGCTTGTGTTTGCAAGCATTTTTCGAGCATTCTTCCACCACTTCTTGTCCAGCTCGTGTTGGTTGCGTTCACTGCCTGCATTTTTTGGTTCCATTCCTTCCTCACCTCTGGCTCTGATGTTATTTATTTAGGGCCGCGTTTTTGTCGAGCTCTGGTGTTTTTTTCCGGTTGTTGATCTCTGGTTTCTCGTACAACCTTTCTGTCTGTGTTGGGTCATTCCTTACATGACTGCTTGCCTGTCACGATCTTCTTGGTCACTTCCTGTTGTTGCTTTCCCCCTTAGATTGACACGGGTATGTCTAGTTTTTGTGGACGAACCCTACCATGCCTTCTTACTCCACATCTTTTATAATGGGAATTCATATACAACTTAAGTGCTGCTTAATGATTGAGATATATTCTCCTTAGTCAAACCCTTGATTTATTTACAAACAATGTTTGCACTGTGCTCTTATATATACATTATTACATAGTCATATGTTGGCATTTGTGTTCATGTGATGAATGTACGATTCAAGTCACCCAAGTTACAGATCATATAATTCAAGAAACAATTTATCTGGTAAATCCTAACCTCAATTTGTATTAATTGTGATTTAGGGCAATTTCTAAGGCAACTCAGGAAGGGGACATCACACCCCTACCCATTTGCGGAAATCGTACATCATATTCTTTACAGATCTCGTTAAGTTTGACAGTGTATTTTTATTCAATGTAGTGAAGTGGGAGGCTTTACATATTTATTTACAAAGCTGCTCCCTTATTAATTGTTGAACCTGTTTTTCTCCCACACTTCTCTCTTTCTTTTCTTTTCTTTTTTCTATATTGAGCTAATTCCATAAAATTATTTGGTGAGATCTACAATGCTAGGAGGAACTTTAGAGGATCAAAGAAATCTCTCCTACCAATATCTTGGAGCAAAGTTCTTCTTTGTGAACAGCTTAAATGCCATATATACACTAGGATATTTTTGATAAGAAAATTTTGGTTGCTAAATGAAATGTATTTTATATTAGTGATTGTCGAACACTATTAGTTTTATTATGTTGTTTTCAGCCTTGACAGAAAGTAAATAATGTTATTGTTACATATGAAATGGTAAAAGTGGTAAATTTATTAATGATATTCATGTAATTCTCAAATCAGGTCCAATGTTACGTAGTATGGTATTATAAAGTTTATGATGAATGCCTTATATAGAAATAAGTGAAGTTTTCCAATATTTTTGTCCTGTTTTAAATGTCAACCTAGTACTGCCGACTGCTCACTGCCTCTTGTCCTCCCCATCCTGGAAACGCCATAGAATATAGAGTATTACCTTCTGCTTAGTACCATAAATTTTGTTGTTTATGCTTAGAAATTAATGTCTCTAAGTTGTCTTTAATGAACAGTCATTTGATTGTAATACAGTAATCTTGTATGCTTGATTACCCTTTTGCATGCTCTTACTCTTTTATCTTCATAATTGTACACATTTAATATGAAGGTAGGTGTAGCTGGATTGAATCCACAAACATTTCTTAAGAATCTTATCTTCTGAAGCTTTCCAAGAGTTGGGACTGAAGATGGGCTACAAATAAGAGTAATCAGGCAGCTAGAGGTAGACACATCAAAACATGGGTATGGGTTTTCTCTCAAATGACAAAGTTACATGTTTTAGTACACTAAAAACAAATATCCTTGCTATTATCCTTTTTGATTTAGCGAGATAATTGAAATTACAAAGAACAAATAAATCTTTTTTTAGTCACTTATAGGAAAGTGATAGTTAGGGAAGGAGGATTGTCACCTCTTTGCCCACCCTGGTCCCATGCACTGCATCTTCACGGGCCATCCTCTGTCCACTTCTGTTTGTCTTGCACCTCACTGATATGTTTCCATCTGGATCAGTTATGCGTTTCTCTCCTATTGCCTAATGTTCTACCTGCCTCTCTCTTCATGCTTCACTCTACTTCTGTGGCAACTTATCTGCTAAACAGGCCTTGAGCTGCAGTTGCACATTACCATGACACCTATTTGTATCATTTGTGAGAGTAATGGAAGGGAATCTTACATTTTGCCTTTCTGCCAGAAGTGCTATGCCATAGTCTGTGTATTGACGGTAAGGGTAGTTTTCTGCTTTCCATGTCTCAGATGGCAATATTTTTATTGCCTATGCCACACCATTCAGTACTGACGCTTTCTATGAGACAGGCAATGTGAACAGGTACTGATAGCCTTTTTATTTACCATCATCTTTTAGAAACTTTTCAGGCTTCAGCCCCACTTTGGATTAATGCACAGGTAATTCTTCATAATTAGATATTAGTCTTTCAATAATCAGGCAATAAAATAACAAATTCACTATTGGTGTAACACAATGCACAAATTAGAAATATGAATACGAACTTGGTTTATAAATTTTTCAACCTACCTAGTTTAGGATTCAATGAGCAACTGTTGGTTGATCTAAGCTATCCTATAATTGCTTCAATAAAATCATAATCTGATTCAGAAAATAAAGATATCTAGTGATATGTTCTCAAAATGCACAGACTACTGCATGAGGAACACATTAAAATAATTTTTTTTGAAAGAAAACTTATGGAAGAAAATAATAAAAAAGTTTGATACATATCAAGTCTCTCCAAACATTTAAATATTTGTGCTGTTACAAGCTGTCATAACAGTTAAAGCGTGAGGTTATCTGAAGGGTTGTTTGATTAGTTCAAAACGGCAGCCTCAGTGTGCAAATTGTCTGCAATGATCATTTTTAGGTGTTCAACCCATAGAATGATCAGGGAGAGAGTATAATGGTACAGAAAGAAGAAATATCATGAGGAGATTTTTGGTTAATGGTGTATTTATCAAGAAGCTGTATCACATTTGACCATACCAGCCATTGGCTGCCATTGCTACTACAATTTATCTTGACTGTTTGCTGTTGTCTATTGGGCCTAGGTTTTTCAGGATTTCCACAGAATACAATTACTGATTTAACTAATCTGACTTTAGTTGACAACTGATGCTTCCTAGGTGCAGGAACAGTTGGGCAAATGCTGTTATTTTTTTTGACATGGACATTGGTGCTATTGTGTTCTACGGTTATGGTTTGTTTTGTAATGTAAGGATGCTAGATATTGCTTGTAATTATTATTGCTTTTATTATTGGTTTGTTTTGTAAGCAAGTGTACATATGTTGTGCAGAATATTTCCATAAGACAAGCACACAATTTTGTAAAAATTTCCAATTTTTTGGATCTCAAGTAAATGTGCAGCTTGGAAAATGTATGAATCCAATATTTTCTAGCTGCAGGCTTAATAATATTGCTTTGCTCTATATCATTGATTTTTTATTGGGTTCAAATTCTCTGTCTCTACAGATTGGAATTGAAGCATCCACTTCAGGGGATTTGTTTAGAAATTTTGAGGATGCAATAGCAAATCAGCGAATGAATTTTATGTCAGGAGTGGCACTGAGGAAAGCAAAAGAAGACCGAATGAAAAGTTATTTGAGACATCGTCTGACTGAACTTCAAGGTCAGTACAGACTTCATTGTGATGCTAAAAAAGCTTTTGAGCTTCTTTGAATCCAATTCTGTTGTGCTTGTGACCGTTTTTGACATATGCTACAAGAGGGATTTGAATTTCACGTTAACAGTTTTGCTAGTTATGTTGAAATAACTTTTACCTTTATTGTAAGCTACCTTTAATTCTACACTTACTTCCTAGTCCTACAATTGTTATTACTGCAATCTTATATTGTTGTTTTGAAAGCGCACAGAGTTTTCATGACTAAACTTATGGCAGTAGGAAGATAGTAGGAACCTTTCAGTATGTTTTTGGATGAAAAAATGTATAACATAGATGAAAACATGGAACCAATTGTCTTATGGAGCATCTCAATTAGAAAAATATATCTCTGATGAGAGCATCTCACACGGATGAAAAAATCTCATAGATATGTCTAATCAGTTCATTTTGCTCATGCCCAATTTCTTGAACGTAACAGTAAGAGCTAAAACTGTGAGCCATCAAATAAAATAATCCACGAGCACACAGACATAAACCTGCTTTAACGACACAATAGCTGCTTATGCTTCAGTAACTGCATATCCACTTATCTACAATATCATCGGCAATTTAATAATGTTTTTCATCACTTTCTGAATCAATAAACTGAGCTAGCCACATGTAGAATATGCATAAGTTACAAGAATATGCATAAGTGATCAGCTAACTCAGAATGTATGATCAATTGAACCAGAATATCCATAAATGACCATCAGTGGAAGTCCATAAAATTTGTTTAATGTTAAATGCACCCATGTAATCATTAAGACAAAAGTGCATACCTTGAAAAATGAATCGACCAACATTTTTAATCAGGAAAACATCAATCAGTGAATATGATAAAGAACAAAAACATACATATTATAGGTTCTAATCTACAAGAAGGAAATGAAATATACACCATACACAAGGATTAACCATCAAAGAGCTAAGCACCATAGTCCTTGAGAAGATCAAGAGACTATATATATATATGTTGGTATATGTGTAGCTATACATATATACTATGTGACAAGGTTCGAGTTCGAGTTCGAGCTCGACAACAATATAGTTCGAATGAAATTTGACAAAAAGAATAAATCTTGAAAAAATTCATTATTAAATTCATCTTATCTAATTTTATTTATAGAATATATATCATAGTTCAAAATCTCCTTCTGCCACTTATTGGCAAGGCAAAAAAAAGTGTTTTTAACTTTTATCAGAGATATATCAGTAACTTCTCAGGAAAATATCAGGAATTTAAAAAAATTACATAACTTAAATTTAAAATGCATTTTTTTACAAAATTCAATAAGGAGATGCATCTAATGAGTCAGTAAATGAGTAAACAAACCAAACAAGCTGATCTAGATATTATATAAATGTAATATGTAGCAAAATCTCATCCTCATGTGGAATGTTGATGGTGCAGCTATAGTCAGAGACTCTTAACTCTAAAGAAAACTAAAAATAGCAAATTGTCATTGCAAAAAGATAAACAAATACAATCAAGTACAATATAAAAGTAATCTAGACCGTCCTCTTCCCCTTCCTAGTAGCTCTAGTAAAAACTGTGGCTGCAGTTGTAGTTTTGTCTCAATATCCATCCTAGATGTAGCTAGTGCTGGTGCTAGCAATAACTCTTCATCACCTATATCCTCACTCTTAGTGTCCTAAGTGTCCTCACTCTCACTGGCCTTTGTCCGAATGTCATCCAGTCTTGATGCAAAACCACCCTCTTTCAAATCGGAATTTTCTTGAAAAATCTCTTCAAATCCACTTGCAATCAATCTACAAGGCTTCCAATGACTATTTCTCTTCACCAAACCCTTCTGCTCTCCTCTAAAGGCTGAAAATTTAAAATGGGCCACTAAATGGTATTTCGTTGGGCTGCCCATGGGATTTCTTCAACTTCTCGAGAGAAGTATGCCACTTCTCTGCAATATATTGCCAACTTCTTGTCCGAGATTTTGGTGCGAAAACCTTGTATTATCTTGCCATTCCAAACTTCTCGTGTGAAACTGATATATCGGCCACTTATCGACGTGATTTTGAACTTTGATATATATAATAATAAATTAAAATTATTAAAAATAAAATAAAATAATATTAAATATAAATACTTAAATAAATTATAATAAATTTAAAATAATAGAAAATAAAAAATTTAATTTAAATATTTGACTTTTAGATTTTATATATTAATAATAAATTAAATATTTTAGAATATATTAATTTTTAATATATCAAATGCAAATATTTTTCAAATTATTAAAATAAAACAATGAAATAAAATGATCTAAGCTTTTCATATAATGTTTAACATTTGTAATAAAAATTCACTGTAAATACATTAATTTAAACTCTATTGCTATAATTTCAAAATGCATATCCAAAATTTCTAATTTAATAGAAATATAAAGAAGTAAAACTGTCAAAACAAAATATTCAGCATCAAGACCACGATGTCAGGCAAAGGCATCACAGGGGAATCCACGAGGTAAGACTATTGCTTTGGGGAAAAATATATTGTCCGTGGACTTTTTCAATTGCAACCTCCCAATTAGTAACCGACAAACAAATATCATGGTTTGATACGCAACAATTAAAAAAACTTTTTGAAAACTCTTTATAAAGCATTTTAATCCGTACAAATTTGTGGACGCACGTCTCGAAGAGGGGGATGCACTTGGAACTTGTGGACTCTGTTCCCCCATATCTAGAGGTGCCACCAAATAACAGGAACTCTGTTGAGGATGGGGGGATGTCCCGACATTGACTATTTACTGATTCGACTATTTATGTTCAATGTTTGATGTTCCAATTCAAGGCAATGTTCAAGTATTTTTACTCTTTTACATCTTATATCTTATATCACAATACATCCTTTCATAACTAGCATTTTAACTACCATATGTATAGTATATACAACCCCTCTTGTTCCCTGCAACCGTCCCACTGCCATCCCCATACTGTCCCCAAATTAAGGCCTCTTTGTTTCCTCGTCTTGTAAACTTGTCTCCCTGTTCCACCGTCCCCCCTTCCCCCAGGGCGGTGTAACTATGATACATACATATACATACATACATACATATATATACATATACATATTTATATATATGAGTTTGCCTTGGATTACTGAGTTTTGTTTGCACTTTCAGTCTTTGACCAGCGTGAGGGAATTTGTTTTGATTTCGTATGTATTCTGATTTTTGTGTTTTGTTGATTTTCAATTTTTCTGGATTTTTGACAAATATAATGCAAGAAATGAACTACTACAGGATGAAGCAAATCTGAGACATATGACTGCAATTCTAAAACATAATTCCAGAATCAACACTTAATTGCAGAAAGTTGAAACTGAAACATCAAATGTTTGGAATCATTCCTGGCCAAGAATGTAGTTTTATTTATTTTGGAACCAAATGTTGCTGAATAGATCAATAAACAACTATGTTACCCGGGGATGCGTTTCCACCCCTAAACCCGAAGTTTCGGAAACGGGGACGGTTTCGGGGACGGGGGGACAGCAGGGGACGTTTCCCAGACGTCCCCACCTAGAGAAGAAAATAGGAAACGCGTCCCCGAAACTTCGGAAACGGTCAACGAGTTTCCGAAACACTTTGATTGTTTTGGGGACTGTTTTTCCGTTTCCTAACATCCCGGGGACTGCATAAAAAGTTTCCTATTAAAAATTTATTAAACTCAATAAAACCATTAAAAAAATGATTTTCCAAATTTTCAGTAATTTGCGGGCCCAGACTTGTGGAAGTCAGTTTTTTTATAAAATATATTATAAAATGAATGATTAGGGGCAGCTATCATAGTGTGTGTTTTCATTTTGAGGCTTGGGATGATAGTGATAGTGACTTTGATATGGATGATTAAGGGCAGCTGCCATAGTATCTTTGTTTTCATTTTGACTTTGATGTTTTTGACTTTGGAGTATTTTGTCTTGACATTATATGATCATTGATAGTTGATACATTGATGGAATGATTATATATCAATATGATCATTGATAGACTATAGTTGATTCTTTAAAAGTTTAAAACATTAAAGTTTGAGTCTTTATCTTTTCAATGTTTCCATTTTATTGAGAGTTGATGTTTTTCATTCTCTTATTTGATTCATTTCATTATGTACTAATGATATTTTAAGTACTTAGATGATGATTGAAAATGATGATTCAATTAATGCTGATTGCTATGCTCTATGATCATTGATGAATCATTATTTGATGAATGGAATTGATAATTTTAAACTATGTTGCTGTGATGAATATATTTGAAAAAAATAAAAATAAAAATAAAATTATATATATATATATATATATATATATATATAGCTGTCCCCTGTTCTGGCAAAAAAAAACTATCCCGGAAACCCGGTTCCCCGTCCCCCCGTCCCCTCGTCTCGGAAACTTGGGGTAACATAGATAAACAATGCTTCTACAGCTAACAGTAGGTGATGCCACTTCTGTGCAACTCTCCTTAGTGCTGATGGTATTTGATGGGTTGCATCACCTCCCAAGCTGAACAGATTAGGACTGATTTGCTGCTGATATGGAATCCGGACTGGGATAGTCTGCAATCTGAATTGTTCTAATATTTAGACCAGGAGAGCAAAGGAAGTGACTGCTCAAATGCCAAATAAAAGAGGAGAGTGGACCTAGCAGTGTGAACGTTGGCAATAGTAATTTAAAGGAATCACAGAAAACTCACAAGATAAATCTGATCATGTATTAAACTTCTTCATGCGTTAAATCAAATGTGTGCTCATAACCAAAATACTTGCAACTACACACAATGAAATTAGGAAGTGCAACAATATGTATATATCTGCAGTATAACCAAATGTGAGTCAACGCTATAAAGGAAACTGGACTCTGTCCGTGAGGGGAGTTTGCTGCCTGCGTGGCTCCTTTCTGATGCCTGTGTTCCATCTGCCCTTCCACCAACAGCTGACCCGACCTTCCGGTATGGGCGTGTGGTTTCTGTATACCGTTGCCAAGGCCTATAACTGCACTCTGCGATCAGGTGCCACCCAACCTACGGTTCAGTTACACTGCCGTAGATGACAGTGAGTTAATACCTCCGCAGATGCTATCCCGTGCCTCTCTCAACCAATCTGCATGTTCATGTTGAAGGAGGAGAGCTGTTTTAAGTCGCTGGAGATTATGATCCAAAACGGATTGATATAGCAGATATGTATGCTCCCAAAAGCCTCTGTACTGACCCTGCGATTTCTGCTATCAACTCTGTACTGATACAGCAGTGGTTACGGTCTCCCTTGACATCTTAGTGGATTCAGACTGAAAGCCAACTGATCCTTGGTGTCTAAATGTATTGTGGGAACAAATAGCGTGATTACCTTCCAGTATAATCAAGACTTCCAAATGCTAGAAATGTTAGCAGACTTACTTCGAAAATGGAACCGACAGCCTGATTTCTCTTGCCTGATTCTGAGTGTAACTTTCAATGAGATGCTGGGGCTACATCCACCCTGTCAAACATCTCGAGGGGTTTCGTCCTCAAGAGTAACCAATCACATTTAAGCAGCCTTTTCGTTTGTAAAATAATATATTTCATGGTGTGAATCCCAATGCAGCTCCTTGCTTTTATAACCTCGATATAAGGAGAAATACAAACAATTAGGCAATGTGGGATAAAAGCCAATTTCGTCTTTTAGTCACTTAAGTTACTTTTGTCATAAAGTGACTTAACTACACGAAGCTCCACACTTAAATATGTCCTCAACAAAACCAAATAGAATCCTATGACTGGCTGGTATCCTCAAAATAAATGCCGTTAGCCTATCCGGATGGAAAGATAGACCAACAAGGCGCCATAAGGCCTAGCGCAGAGAAGGGGACATTACAATTGTGGGCCTTGTGACTGCTGAAACTGAGTCGATCTGCTACCAATCTCTCTATATTATCTCTCAACAGCCCTGTCAAAGAACAAATGCATGCAGATTGGACCAACAGGCTGGATGATTTGTCCTAACCTGAAATACCACAAGGGTTTTCATTCTTGATGACCTCAAATGCTGTAATCTCTGATAATTCAGACTCCAACCAGCTGAATGGATAATTGATACCAAACCAGAATACCTCAAAATGACATCACTTTACCTCTTTTATTTGCCTTCTCTCCTAAGCTATTTTCTGCCCGATTTCTTCTAGTTGCATACGGCATTCACTGGAGTAATTTCTCCATTAGTGGCATGAGTTCACGGCGAAAATTAAAGCCTTCTCTATAGTTTTTGGAATCCAAAATTCAACCCCTCCTCCAAGAAAGTCCATTCATGGGATTTTTACTAAGTATTTGCACTCTCCGTATTAAGATAATTTGGCTTTATTTTAAAATCAAAAGGCTTTATATCAACCACCACACCAAAGCTTTATGAGATATATTTTTTATTGTTTTTGGATAATGAAGTAATAGTGGTTAATGGTCCCTTTGTTAATAAAGTGAAATAATTATTCACTTGCCATGATTAGTTAGCAATCATTAATCCTCTCTTTTATGAGGATGAAACCCCTCCTGCCACATAGCACACACAACGACCATCCAACATGGCTATGATAACATGAACTAGCAACAAACACAATATCAACTGAGTAGTCACAACAATGCCAATCCAAAAAGAACACCCCATAACCTGTCTTCACCCACAAGACAAACTTCTCAATGACCCCATACCGCCGAAATGCCGGGGTACCTAGTGCCATCTTACAGAAAAATAGATAATGTTGGCAAGGGTAACCGCTTGCCTGATTGGAGCCAAGAAACATGAAGTCACCCACTAGCAATGCTATCGCTAACCTGTCCAGGAAAACATGTGATATAACCAAGGATGAACCAGGGATATCCTCAACACCTGCAATAGGGAGCCCTTGTGTTGCTGGCCCACCAAGGGTGTTGTCAAGGAAATCATTAGAATGATAATCAACCTCATTGGTAACACCTGCAATTGTACACATCTTGCCCCGTTTCTAAATACATGCCTTAGTTCCTTGAGCACTACCATGAACTCAAGGTGCATCCTTTTGAAATCCTGTACGTATCTCCCCAAGGTCTGCAACCATTGTATGTCCAAGATTTTATTGGTCTCACCAAGTTCTACAACACCAAATGCATCTGTCAATGTATAGTCACCCATCTGTATATTGAGCTGCAGAACTCTCCTATTGCAATGAAAAGTGAATCCACTTGCCACTTTCACACTCAATATTGGGAAACCCTTTGCCTGCAACCCTCATCTGGCAACCAATCCCTTGTCTACAAAGTTATGTGTAGCTCTGCTATCAGCTAAAAAGGTTCACATGCTGTTCCTTGTGTTGGTTCTTAAAACCATAGATCAGAATCCTATCAGCCATGGCAACTCAATGCTGGGATTCCAACTAGTTATGGCCAACTTGACAGGACTGATCAATCTGATTGGTCCTCTGCGCTTCTGGCTTTGCAGGGCCAAGGTGTGTACGCCTATTCCCTAAACCAATTTCTTAGGCCCTAGGAATTTTACAGCAGATTTGTCTAATCTCAATTGCAACAAAGATACCCTTAAAATGGCAAGAATATGAAAGGCCTTTATTTTCCACCACTTCAAATGAATATGTGAAGATGCTGAAAGAATGCTTACTTCAAAATTTTTAATGATTACTTTAATATATAGATGCTTTAGATAAAATTGCTATAGATATCAATGCTCAAAATTAAAATGCTTATGTGTAGTTTATGAGAGAAGTGAATTTATATTGAAGAAATGCGGATGTAAGTTAATAGTTTCAACTGCAAATCATGTGGCAATCTCTTAATAACTTTAGAGATCAGTGCTTTGTTAATTTGGGCCACACAGTCTATTATTTTGCAGATTTTTAGATACATCTTTGTACGACAATATATTTGTTTCTATATCATCAATTGCTCTGGATTTTAAATGCAAAAGTTTAATTCATATATGCAACTCAATGTTCATCTAAATGGATTGAAACTTCTTTGAAAGGAAGACCATTCAGATAAGGGTGAGAAAATATTACATATCTCTCTCAGGATCCTTGGTTGTCAAACAATGAGTGCTGAGAAATAATCTTACTGTGCAAAATAAAATGGAAACAATTCACCAGTTTCTTGTGATGACTACAGAGGATCGATTCTGCCAGCAAATAATCTTCTTGCGTCTACTGAACAATGGCACAATGCTCTTCTATTCAAGAGAAAATATACTTGATGTACTGCAGAACATTAACTCTTTCCCACAGTTCCAATTACAAAAAAAATGTAACAGTAATGCCTTTTTTTAATATCACATGTTTGTTTTTTGGTACCTTTATTTATATACTTATGAAAAATTGCAATGCAACCAACGTGTCCCTTCATAAAATAACTAATTTTGTGCCAGATTTACAAATATTAATTTATTAGTGTATAGTCTTTGGTGTGGATGAAAATTTCGAAGCCATGCTCCGTAAATCCTGTGCTCTAGGCGCTTCCTCTTTGCTCCCGAGCTTCACTTGGCAGCCTCCTAACCTTTGCACCAGGAGAGATGACGACGGTGAATTTATGAAGGACTATGAATTTGAAAGACAATCTCCCCGACTCAGCAATATTCCATTTTCGATATCTAGATGTGCTCAGATATACCTTTCTATTACAATAATAGAGAAAGTCGTCTATTATTAGTTAATGGTTATCTTGTAAATATCTTAAGCTTTAGTTTGCTTTCATTTTTTGTTTTCTCTAGAATAGAATGTTTCTATTCTCTTCATTCATTCTTTTGTATAAATTGACCTCTCGGTCTCTGTTAATAACAAGCAAGTATTTACCAATTACCTCGTAATATGGTATCAAAGCAAAGTTTTTTTTTTGAAAATAATAATTTCTTTTCAGAAATTATCAGTAGCTATTTTTGAAATTAAGTATCCGTGATATTTTGCTTCAAACTAGGTTTTTCCATTCGGAGAAATCTGACTGTAAATCGAGAGTTTTTGAGACCAGCAAAGGGTGTTTTTTCTGCAAATCACGACTTGCAAATCTTGTTTGACATCTTGTGAAAATTGCGATTTCCTCCAACTTGCGACCTGCAAAACGCATCTGAGTTCTTGCTGAAAAATCGCGATTTCTCTGCTGGCGTCTGGTGTACAGCAATCCCACGATTTTTCTGCCCATGTTGCAGATGCTGGAACTCATCGTTTGGTGAAAATTGTGGCTTCCATGGTCGGTCTATATTTGCAAATCTTAGCCCGCGTTTTTGACTCATGTTTTTTGGCGCTGATTGAAGCTTGAACGGAGTTCGATTTACCAAACCTCCTCATTCTCTCTGCTGTCAAAGCCCTAACGCCTATATTCTGATCAAAATCCGCCATTTTTTTGACCTGCAAAACACCATCTTTGCTGTTTTTGACCTCCATGGCCGAAGACTGATATTTTGCTCGAAAACCTAATTTTTGGGGTTGAATTCTTTTTTTGTTTGCAGATTCTTGGTGGGTTTTTTGAGAGCTCAACTGGGTTGTCGTCCGTTTTTTCTAGGTGTCTCGATTTTCGTGCCTCAATTTTTGAGCCAGCGGATCTAGAAAAGGATAGCAGATTCCGTTTGGGTTTTTCGAGCTCTCTTTTGGGTCATTCTCTAATTGTCCTGAGTCTTCATTATTTTTGCCTCGAAGAACGTGCCTTCACAGATTTTTGCAGTTTTTCATTGAAAAACGTGCCATGGCATCTTTGACAAATATTTTGCTTGAGCATATTTCCAAATTCAATGGCCGCAATTATGGAACTTGGAAGCAGTGCATCATTGCAATCTTTGAATATCAAAACACCGATCAACTTGTTTTGGGTGTTACACAGCGTCCGACTTCTTCGGGTCCTGATCAAGATACATGGGATTCGAATAATCGAGAGGCAGTGGTTCTTCTCAAATTATCTGTGGCTGATGATTAGCTTTCTCAGATTCTGAAATCTGGACACATCTGAAAGGTCTTCATGAGACTTCCGACAAGAGTAGGGCCTTCTTTCTGAAAAACACTCTGTTTTCTATTGTCATGGATGAGCGCACCACGCTCTAGGAACACCTGAATTGGATTAAGGAAATCCATGATTAGCTACTTGCCATTGGTCGCAAGATGGAGGAAGAGGATGTTGTGGTAATCACTCTTCGGAGTTTACCAAAATCCTATGAGCATTTTATCGAGATTCTCAACATCACATCTACTGGTGTTGATCTGAAGTTCACTAATCTTTGCACCTTGCTGCTTCAACAAGATCGGTGGAAACAATAGTTTGATAGTAGCTCCAGTTCCACCTCCACTGAACAAGCCTTTGTTGCAAAATCCTTTCAAAAGGATAAGGGCAAGTTTCAACAACCATCTTAGCAGAAGTCTTTGCTCCAGCATTCGATGGTTCCAGAAAGAAGAACATTCAATGCAACTACTACCACAAGTATGGTCATATGAAGGTTGAATGTCAGAAACGCTTAGCTGCCCAGTCTAAGCAATCAGGTTTGCAACCCAAAGCGAACAGTGCAGAGCACACTGACTAGGCAGAATTTGCCTTTTACGCCTTTATGGCTAAAAGATCTGCAGATCATGTGAAGTCATCTGCCTGGTACATTGATTTAGGTGCCTCTCGACATTTCACTCATCGCAGAGACTGGTTTACTGACTACCAGCCTTATTCAGATTCTGTTATTTTTGGTGGTGGAAAAGAGTACATGGTTGTCGGTAAAGGCAACATTCAAATTTAGTCTATTGGGAGGAATCTCAGATTCCTTGATGTGTACTACGTTCCAGGGATGGAACTAAATCTACTCTCAGTCAGTCAGTTGTTGCGACATTCTCCACACTTGGCAGTCACCTTCAGTTCACATCAGTGCACCATCACTGATCGGGCGACTAAGTCTATTGTTGCGATGGGTCTTGAGGATCATGGTCCTTTCAGACTTACTGATTCTGGTGATTCTCAGGACTTAGCTATGGCTGCTCGGCGATCTTCTGTTAGCACACTTTGGCATCAGCGATATGGGCACTTAAATGTGCATTATCTCTCATAGCTTGCTTGGGATGAGCTTGTTCTTGGTTTGCCAGAGATTCAGACTCAACACCTTGGAGTTTGTGATGCATGTCAAGCTGGGAAGCAACATTGCACACCTTTCCCTAGTGGCGAATCTTGGCGAGCTTCTCAGGTACTTCAGCTTGTTCATGCCGATATCTGCGGCCCTATGGCCACTCCTTCTGTTCTTGGGTCCAGGTATTTTCTGTTGTTTGTAGATGATTTCAGTAGAAAAATGTGGGTGTATTTCCTTAAAAAGAAATCAGATGCATTTACTGTATTTTAGAAGTTTAAACCCTTAGTTGAAAAAGAGTTTGGGAAATCTATTATTACTCTTAGATCAGACATTGGGGGGGAATTTTGTTCTAATGTTTTCTCTAGCTTCTTGGATACACATGGCATCCAACACCAGTTCACCACACCCCACACGCCACAACAAAGTAGTGTAGTTGAACGTCGAAACAAGACAATCATTGAGATGGCTCGTTCCATGCTCAAATACAGACATGTTCTGAAGCAGTTTTGGGCAGAAGCAGTCAATACTGCAGTTTATCTGTTGAACCAGTCACCCACAGTGGTGGTCAAAGGTAAAACTCCGGAAGAGGCCTGGTCAGGTCGCAAGCCCAGAATCAGTCACCTGAAGGTTTTTGGCACTGTTGCTTTTGTTTCGATCTCTGATGTTTCGCCCACCAAGTTGGATGCCAAGAGTCAGAAACTGATGCTTGCTGGATATAGCAGTCTTCACAAAGCCTACCGCTTGAGTGGTGTTGAGACATCTTGTCTCATATACAACCATGATGTAGTCTTTGATGAGTACCGAGGACCATTCATGCCCGTTTCTCTTGTTCTTGATCTAGCAGACCAACTTATGCAGGCTCATGATTTGGGTGTTCGGCTTCCATTGGGTTGACCTGATGGGAGGGCTCCAATAGCTCCTGCCGCTCCAGTTATTCCGGTGATACCTGTACAGACACCTCCGGCTTCTCTTGCAGGATCACCTTGCTTTGTCAATGCTTCACTTGAGTTTGATCCAACTTCTGATGAGGATCCTACTGATCAAGCATCTCCTAGTACTATTGTTGGTCCTTCTCCTATCCAGCCTAAGTGGTGGGCTAATACACTTGCTGATCTTCATGATGATGAGCTCATTGATGAGAGAATTGCTCAGAAAAAAGAGCAAGACTACAAATTCTGTTAACTTTGCTTGTACGGCCAACATTCACAATGTGTTTGAACCTTGAACATATTCCGAGGCTAAAGGAATTCCAGAGTGGGAACAGGCCATGATATCTGAACACCAGAGCCTGCTGAAGAACAACACTTGGGTCCTTTCTCATCTTCCACCAGGGAAGAAACCCATTGGTTGCAAATGGGTCTGCAAAATCAAATACAAATTAGATGGTACTTTGGATAAGTACAAAGGTCGTTTAGTGGCAAAGGGCTTTTCTCAGCGTCAGGGCATTGATTATGAGGAGACCTTTGCTCCTACTGCAAAGATGAGCACCATCAGATTAGTCCTAGCCATGGCAGCTTAGTTTGGCTGGAAGGTCCATCAGATGGACGTAAAGAGTGCTTTCCTGAATGGTGATCTCCATGAAGAGGTCTACATGACGGAGCCTCTTGGTTTCAAGGTTGTTAGTAAAGACTATTAGGTTCTCAGATTGGTAAAAGCTCTCTATGGCTTGAAGCAGGCCCCTTGGGCATGGTACATCAAGATTGATAAGTACCTCAGTGATCAAGGCGTCAAGAGGAGTTATTCAGACTCAAATCTGTACATCAAGACTACTGATAGTGTCATCCTTCTTTTGGTTATCTATGTGGATGATCTGATCGTCATTGGCAGTTCGACATCTTTGATTCAGGGAATCAAACAGAACTTATGCTAGTCTTTTGATATGACTGACCTTGGGCTCATGCATTATTGCTTAGGGTTGAAGTTTGGCAACAGTCTTTTGGTATATTCATCTCTCAGTCCAAATATGTCAGGGCTTTGTTAGACAAATTCCGAATGCAAGATTGCAAACCTGCATCTACACCTATGCAAAAAGGTCTCAAGTTATCCACAAAGTCTAATTCTCCTTCCGTTGATGATACTACATACAGGAAACTAGTAGGCAACCTCATCTACCTCTCTGGTACTAGGCCTGATATCAGCTTTGCAGTGAGCTATATTTCACGCTTTATGATAGCTTCTAAGGCTGATAATTGGATGGTAGCAAAGCGTGTGCTTCGTTATGTGAATGGCACTTCAGATTATGGACTTCTGTACTCTCAGAGTTCTAATCCTCAACTCAGTGGGTTCACAGATTCAGATTGGGCAGGCTCTGTTGATGATAAAAAGTCGACATTTATATATCTATTCAGTTTGGGCTCCGGTGCAGTCACATGGACCAGCAAGAAGCAGCAGGCAATTTCTCTCTCTTCTACAGAGGGATTGTTAAGGCAGGATGTGAAGTTGTTTGGCTGGATATGTAGATGTCACCAGCAGGACCGACTACTCTATTTGTTGATAACGAAGACGTTATCAAGTTAGCACAGAATCCAGTCTTCCATGAACGAACCAAGCATGTGGATGTTCATTGTCATTACATACGACAGCTGGTTGAAGACAGGACTATAGATCTGCAGTATGTTCCTACCTTAAATCAGACTGCAGACATTCTCACCAAGCCTCTTGGTCCTGATAAGTTTGTCAAATTTAGAGGACAGCTTGGTGTGCTAGATAGATTAACCATTAAGGGAGGGTATTACAATAATAGATAAAGTCGTCTATTATTAGTTAATGGTTATCTTGTAAATATCTTAAGCTTTAGTTTGCTTTCGTTTTTTGCTTTCTCTAGAATAGAATGTTTCTATTCTCTTCATTCATTCTTTTGTATAAATTGACCTCTCGGTCTCTGTTAATAACAAACAAGTATTTACCAATTACCTCGTAATACTTTCGGCTTCAGAAGAGGCTGTGGTAGTTCAAGGAAATGGACCATGATTCTAATCTTCACACCATCCCAATGTTAATGTGTTCATTGACATTCACCTTTGAAATTGATCTTTTGATGGATAGAGATATCTTAGACAGGGTGGTTACAACTTCAGTTTTAATTGATGAATGTTTTCATAATCCGCTCCATGATGCACAGGCCCTTCCTTTCTCATGTATATTCTTTAAACCGCAACAAATACAGGCCCTCATTAGATGTTATTTGCAGAGTAAGACTTGAATTAATGCTGTAAACTCCTTGTGGTTTCCTCTGAATGAAAAATGGACTATCATGAACCCCTGAATCCAATTCTGATTATTTTTAATATATGATACCCAAATCTAATATCGTTGATGGCATTTCTGACCTCTGATTTGAAATTTATGTTATCTGTGTACAGAAAAATATGGTGAGGCTGTATAAGTTGTATTCCTGAGTAGATGGATGCTGCTTCTGATATTGAGAATATGACCATCATCAAATATTTCTAATCATTTGTTGCAGTATTTATTCATAATTTCATATAAATAAATCAAAACTAGAACATGGTGTGGCGTGGAGTGCCACGTCAAGGCTATCGGCAATGGCATTGTATTTATGTCATTCACTATTATCTCTCCCTCTGTTTGTGAAATTGCACATACAGTTTTCTTATACGATAAATATGTCATTTTTGTATGAAATTTATTGACCTTTTGCTTGACTTGCCATTCCATGTCTATGCTGGATTAATACTCTGCCATGTATCACTGCGAAGTTTAGATTTCTTTTGCACATTCTGTCCAGCCTGATTAATACCCATCATGTCTTATGAAGGCTGGTGTATGTATGTATGATATTTGTATCATTTCTGCTACAAGCCCAGACTCAAACATATTGCTGAGAACTTTACACATATTGCTGAGAACTTTATTTGCTATGTTAACTTCATTTAAATTGTTAAAATGTTCTGCAACAAATTTTCCACTGTCTTTGAAAAATACAGTGTGATTATCAGGCAGGTGCTCATCTACTCAATTATCATGTATTTCTATACTAGATGCAAGATCTCCCTCTAAATTGCTCGTCCAATTTATCCTCACTAACTGTATCATTATCCTCTAGGTCAGACACTTTACTGTCAGGAACTCTGTTAATGAATAGCGTCGGTTAGATCTCCTGAGACTGCAAATTATATATACATGAGTGTATGTTTAGCGTCAGAAGAAGCAAAACATGATTTACTTGGTATACTGAAATTGCTGCTGATTCCGTAAATCACAGAGATATAAGCATACATATATGTATATATATTAATATACGTATACACATACATATGCCTACATCCTTGTAATGCTTCATGGATTATCAGCAGTACTGAGATCATATTTATTGATTAATCGGCAGACTTCATAATGATCGGGCTCCTTATTATCGGGAGGCAATTTCATTATCGTGCCTTGTTATTGTTATCGGGCACGTATATAAAGTTTGTTTATTATTGTTATAAACTAACATGCCTCTGAAGAGGCATGTCTCTACATGGCCCCTGGGCCACATAGAGACATGACTCTTCGGAGTCATGTCCTTTACCCTCATATATATGAGAGCATGCTGCCACAGGGAAAGGATCAATACACATGGCATTCAAGTACCTGCAGTCAGCAACAATATTGTATAAACATTACTTTCTGTTATCATCATTATTTTCATTTGTAATACAGCACGTCAGTGTTACAGTTACTGCTGAAGGAGAAAGATAAGCAAATATATTACTGAGATCGCTGCCATAGAAAAACAAATATATTCTGCATTGTTCAAGTAAGATATTCTCTGCATGCATTTATTTGTAATTGTTTTATCTATCAGAGATCCACAATAATTAACATGGTATCAGAGCTTTACTGATAGGAAAACTTTTACAAAGTATTCATTCTAATCTAAATTTCAAAAGTTATAGAAAGAGGTTTTAAAATCAAAGCATTAAAATGGTGAATCACATAAGAATAGAAGATAGGCTAGACGGAACATCAAACTTCTCATCTTGGAAAATCAGATTATTAATAGTGCTAAGAGAAATGGAATTAGAAAAATACATTGAATCAAATTTACCCACGTGTGAAAATGAATCCGAGAAAGTAACATGGAAAAGACATAATAATAAAGCAATGAAGATCATTATAGACTCAGTAGAGGATCATATGCTTCCATCTATAGCTAATCTTCAAACTACATTTGAAATCAATAATGCAAGTAGATTATTAACTTTGAAACAAGATCTGCTTTATATAAAGATGAAAAGTGGAGAATCCATAACCTCATATTTCTTAAGAATTGCTGAATTAAAAGATCAACTTGCAACTATGAAAAACCAAGTGGATGATAAGGAACTGAGCATGATTGCTCTTAGAGGTCTTCCTCTGTCATGGGAAACCTTCATTCGAAGTTTAAGTTCACGACCCGAAATTCCAAAATTTGATCAACTAAAGAATGAATGCACTCAAGAGGAGTCTAGGCTAGCTTTCAAAGGTTTAAGTTCAAATCAAGAGGGAGACATCCAAGCACTATACATCAAATCAAATAAGAAAAGAAAGTTTAAGAATAACAAGAAGGATTTCAACAAAAATCACAAATCTCACAAGCAACGTGACTGGTCCAAAGTTAGATGTTTTAAATGTGATAAGCTTGGTCACTCTTATTATGTATGTCTAGAAAAGTAGAAAATTCAAGCAGCTTTAGCAGAAGTTAAAGAAGAAAATGTTGAGAAAATGGATAAAGAAAATTATGCATTCTTCGTAGCTCTCTCAAGCGAATTAAACACTAATCACAATACTTGGATCATAGATAGTGGAGCTTCTCGTCACATCACCGAATTTAAGGATAAGTTTGAAACCTCCTCAAAACATGAATCAGAAGAAGTAACATTGGAGATAATTCCTCTCACCCTATTAAAGTAATTGATTCTTGTTCTATACAACTGAATTCTAGAATCACACTTCAACTCAAGAATGTCCTATATGTACCAGGGATCTAAAGAAATCTTGTCTCCATCTCCGGACTTGCTGATCAAGGGTACAAAATTGCATTTCAAGATGATAGAGTTCTATCTTGGCCTAAGAACTCAACTATTAAGAAAGCCATCTCCATTGGAGTCAGAGATGGAAGTCTTTACAAGCTTTGTAATAACCAAAATCCTAATTTAAACTTAACCCTTAGTAATGATAAGTCAAACTTCTCTGAAATTTGGCATAGGAGACTAGGTCATCTTAACTTTCGAGCCTTATCATCTATAGGGAAAGTTGTTAAAGGTCTATCTAATCTAAAAGCAGATCATTCAAGTATTTGTAAAGGGTGTGCATTAGGTAAAAAACACTAAACATTCCTTTCCCAAAAGTGATCATAAATCTAAATCCATTCTTGAATTGATTCATACAAATCTTTGTGGTCCTATGTCAGTCCCCTCTCTTAATGGATGTCTTTTCTATATAATTTTCATTGATGATTACTCTAGGAGAACCTGAATCTATTTTCTGAAACAAAAGGAGTCATCTGAGGTCTTATCCAAGTTTAAAGAATTTAAAGCCTTAGTTGAAAATCAATCAGGTCAAAAGATCAAAACCCTAAGGTTTGATAATGGAGGTGAATACACATCTGATATCTTTAAAAAATTCTATATTTCAATTGGGATTAAGAGAGAGTTTTTTGTACCTTATAATCCTCAATAGAATGGAATAGCTAAAAGGAAAAATAGATTTATTGTTGAATCAGCCAGAGCCATGTTACATGATCAAAATTTTCATTACTCATTTTGGGCTGAAGCATCCAATACTGTTGTCTACATTCAAAATCGATGCCCTCACTCCATATTAGAAAATAACGACCCAGAAGAAGAATTTACAGGCATTAAACCGGATTTAAGCCACTTGAGAATATTCGGATGTCCAATCTGTATTCACATACCAAAAGAGAAAAGAACCAAATTGGAGCCTTTCGGGAAAAAGGGAATATTCATTGGATATAGTGAAACTATAAAAAGATACACGATCTACATTCCTGGGCAAAGGACAATTGAAATTAGCAGAGATGTAATATTTGAAGAAGACACAACCTTTAAAATTTCTAGTAATAGTGATGAATTTATTTCTGAAAAAGATCAACCTACGAAAATTGAGAGGGAGGATGATTTCGACTTCTCTTCCATGTCCAATCATATAGAACCTGAAAACATCAACAATAACAATAAGAAGATACCTCTTTGGGCTAGAAAAATGTTAGAAGAAAATCAAGTTGAACCAGATGAAGTAATTCAAGAAAGCAAAAAGACTAGAAATCAATCTTGTTATGTTGCATTACTATCTGAACTCATAAAATCTGAACCTATTAATGTTGAAGAAGCACTTTCACATCAATCATGGAAGGAAGCAATGATTGAGGAATATAACTCTATAATGAAAAATGATGTATGAGATGTTGTACCAAGACTTAAGAACAAATCAATTGTCTCTTCCAAATGGTTGTTCAAGATTAAACATGCTTCAGATGGTAGTATTGAAAAATACAAGGCAAGATTTGTAGCTTGACGTTTCTCTTAGAAAGAAGGTATTGATTATGAAGAAACTTTTGCCCCTGTTTCCAGGTACACTTCAGTTAGAACAATCCTAGCAATTGTAGCATCCAAAGGATGGAAAGTACATCAGATCGATGTCAAAACAACATTTCTCAATGGTAAGATTGAAGAAGAAGTTTACATTGAACAACTAGAAGGGTTCAATACTTATGACAACAAGACTCATGTTTGTAAATTAAAGAAAGCGTTTTATGGACTCAAACAGGCTCCTAGAGCCTGGTATGAAAGAATAGATAATCACCTGTTGAAATTAGGATATGCCAAAAATGAAACTGACCCAAATCTATACTTCAAAACTGAAGGTGATGATATGATTATTCTTGTATTATATGTTGATGATTTGCTAATTACAGGTGAGGAACATCTCATAAAGAAATGTAAGCAAGAACTCACTGCAGAATTTGAAATGGACTTAGGGTTACTTCACTACTTTCTGGGATTAGAAGTTTGGCAACAAGACAACTGTATTATACTAAACCAGAGAAAATATACAATTTATATCTTAACCAAATTTGGAATGATGGAATATAAACCGGCTGCCCCCCCTATGCAAATAAATCTACACAAACTAAAAAATGATATGAACAAATCTGAGGTTGCAGAGCCTACTAACTACAGACAAATTATTGGATCCTTGATGTATTTGGTCAATACTCGTCCAGATATATGCTATGCAACTCACACCTTGAGTCAGTTTATGTGTGCTCCTAAGAAGATACATTTACATGCAGCTAAATACATATTGAGATATCTGAAGGGTACTATTGGAATGAGAATCAAATATGACAAAGTCAACATTGAACTACTTGTATATTCAGATTCAGATTGGGTTGGAAGCTCTGTTGAGCAAAAGAGTACTGTAGGATATTGTTTTAGTCTTGGATCTAGTATGATTTCTTGGTCTAGTCAGAAACAAACTTCAGAAGCATTGAGTTCCACCAAAGCTGAGTACATTGCGTCTTCTTTGGGTGCTAGAGAAGCAGTATGACTACGAAAGTTGCTATCAGATCTCTTTGTAAAATAACTAACCTTAAAATCCTTGATCAATTGCTTATGTAAACGGAATGCTAATTTCGTCAAACAGTTGGCTGGCCACCTGGAGTAGTCTTAAAATCCTTTGTACTGATATTTGACAAGAGAGTTTTCAGAGGGCTATGAAGAAATGCACCCAAACGTGATGTGGAAACAGTATGGACGCAAGATCATAAAGTAAACAACTAGAGGTGTCTCAAATCTATTCTGAAATTTAGTCTCAGAACTTCCAAATCTCCACAATGTATAACAGTATTTTCCAAACTTTGCATAAAGAGTAAAGATCCAATGCATTCAATATTTTAGAATTGAATGAGCAATATTAATCTGTTCAAATACAGTGCACAGGCTAGATTTAAAGCGAACACAACATTACAGACCTCTTATCAATATGGGTGTGCTGGTGATGACCTTGCTGTATGGAAGTCGACATGTGAAAAAAACCGCCATGAAATGTTGTGAGCCACGTTCCAGTTTAGTCTTTTTCAATCTTATTCCCTGCCACCCTCATCAACAAGAAGCTTGCAAACCCGCAATGATCTCCTTCACGTTTTCAATGGAGATAAAGCGTGAAGAGAGGGTCATGCATAAACTCCCACTACTGGCGTTAAAACTCCACGCAAAAGATTATCCCAACCAACTCGGCACTTCAACGGTAGTGGTACAGTTATAATAACAACTCGACAAACACCATGGATACCACCGTCGCTGCTAACGGCTTTCAATATTATTCAGCACTGCTTGGTTTCGGCTCACGTAAGATTTCTCCTCAACCTGCGAAGAAAGGCCTTCGAAAATACAGTGTACAGGAGACTATCAATGCAAACTCAAACGAAAGTTCAACCCTTCTGTTCAATGCCCAAAAAAAACTCCAACCATCTCACACGCGAGAGTTTACTGCGTGAAACAACTGCAACGCCTGGGAAGAAAATACCTATCTATTTTGCCGACTGATGCCCACTTTCACCATCTAAAGATCCGAAAGAGCTTGGGGTAATGTCCAACTCTTTGAAACTTCCAAACTAGAGGGTTTTTGTCCTCTAAGTCCCAGTCCAGTCACATTCAAGCAACCAGTAATTTATCAGAAAATTAAATTTCGTTCCATGCCAATCCCAATGCAATCTCCTGTATTTATAACTTCAGAATGAGGGAAAAGTACCACGTGCAAGGAATGTGGGATTAAAAGTCATTTTCGTCCTGTAGTCACTTAAAGCTATTTATAAAGTAAATAACTTTAACATTAAAGTGACTTAACTCTGCACCTTTAATAAAGTCCTGTAATATATATATATTAAATTAAATTCCCCTTTTGTGACTAGATGGCATCTTGTCTGGAGACGATATTAATCTATCCGGATGTGGAGATAGATTAATTCTGTCGCTCAGGACTAAAATTGAGAAGGGGACATGACACTCTTCAAAAGACATTTGAAGCCCACATCAAAGTTGTATTAAGCTTTCTTCTAACCTAGTATTTCACAACCGCTCCAAACATATTGAAATTCCATTTCATTACATCAGAGATATGGTGAATAGAGGAGTTATTCAATTGGAATACATATGTACACATGAACAAACTGCTGATATCCTTACCAAGCCTCTTGCTAAAATGAAATTGAAATACTTTAGAGAAAAACTTGGTATGATTAATTGTAATGATAAATTTTTGAAATAAAATGTTTATTTCATTTGAGTTTATGCCTCTATTGGTTAGTAGTATTTGATATGTAATGAAAGGTGAAAGGTGACGATCTTTCATGGACATATTCATTTGAAGAAAATTATTTACAAGGTGACGATCTTGTAAATAATAAACCTATTATGAGCATCTCTAGACATGCTTAAGTGCAAGTAGAGATTATATGGGCATCTCTAGACATTGCTTAAGTGCAAGTAGAGATTATATGTGCATCTCTAGACATTACTTAAGTGCAAGTAGAGATTACGAGTGTATCACGGATATCTCTAGACATTGCTTAAGTGCAAGTAGAGATCATTTACTATTCATAATGCGTTGATTATATGATGATTCTGACTTAATTAATGTTTTACTTCTCCCTAGCTAAAGAGGGAGTGTTAATGTTTAGCATCAGAAGAAGCAAAACATGAATTACTTGATATACTGAAATTACTGCTGATTCCATAAATCACAGAGATACAAGCATACATACATATATATATATATATATATATACATATACACATACATATGCCTACATCCTTGTAATGCTTCATGGATTATCAGCAGTACTGAGATCATATTTATTGATTAATTGGCAGACTTCATAATGATCGGTCTTCTTATTATCGGGAGACAATTTCATTATCGTGCCTTGTTATTGTTATCGGGCACGTATATAAAGTTTGTTTATTATTGTTATAAACTAACATGCCTCCGAAGAGTCATGTCCTTCACCCTCATATATATGAGAGCATGTTGCCACAGGGAAAGGATCAATACACATGACATTCAAGTACCTGCAGTCAACAACAATATTGTATAAACATTACTTCCTGTTATCATCATTATTTCATTTGTTATATATCACGTCAGTGTTACAGTTACTGCTGAAGGAGAAAGATAAGAAAATATATTACTGAGATCGCTGCCATAGAAAAGCAAATATATTCTACATTGTCCAAGTAAGATATTCTCTGCAAGCATTTATTTGTAATTGTTTTATCTATCAAAGGTCCACAATAATTAACATTACGTACACTCACATATATATATTATAATTAGATACTGACCAAGCACAACTGAAATGAAATATGATGCATTTATATATTCAATATCCATCTAATGATATTGCAGTTCGATAAGCTATGTTTCTAAATTTGAATATATAAAACAGTCACAATTAGTTATATTAACTAACTAATCAGATCTTGCATGAGATCGGATTAGTTCATACTAACTAAATCAACAAACAAATCGTGACTCTTGTATTGAAAGATCATGACCGATCTTGAAGGGCATTTGTTGAAGACAATATGTGCATCATTTATTGTGGTATTGACATCGAACTCATTAAATGATCAATACCTACAGCAGATCGATAACAAATATCGTCACTTATTCTCAACAAATTGATATCTAATTTATATTCACATTTGCAGGTGACAATTCAGTGTGTTCTTACAGGTTGAGATTCAGAATTAGCGATTGACATTATTACAGATCGGATTCATACTTTCAGTAGTATCATTGCAGATCGAGTCTAAGACTTGAAGTCTTTATTACCAGCAGATCGTGCTTTTACATACAGTGCAAATTACATATATTGCAGAGATTAAAGATTGGTCAAATCAAATAAAAGAACATACAGTCCGATATAAGTTTAATTCATTTACATGGTATTAGATCTACGGTTATAACAAACCTAAAGTTAAACTTGAGAATTTAGATTGCATACCTTTAATTTATCAAATTCATCTTTCAAAATGACAAGTGCAATAAGACTTGAGGATCGTCTTGAGGGAGCCAATAACTTCACAGCATGGAAGGTACGAATCATGATGGTATTAGATGAAAACAAAGTAGACTTATTTGTTAAAAATAAAAGTACTGAGCCCGAGAATAAGCTAGAAAAATCTCTATGGATTGAAAACAATAATAAAGCTATGAAATTAATGGTGGATTCCGTAAGGAATCACGTTGTGCCTATTCTAGCAAAACAAACAACTGTATACCTCATGCTCAAATCCTTAGAAAACACATATGAGGTAAATAATACCGGAAGAAATCTTGCACTCAAAACAAAACTGAATCACATAAGCATGAACAATGGTGAATCCGTAAATGCCTACTTTATGAGAATTATAGAATTAGGGGATCAATTATCTAATTTTTGGTATGGAATGGACAGTAAGGAATTATCTCTAACAGCACTAAGTGTTCTCCCAAGTTCCATTCAAACAAGGCATCAGTGCAAGATCAAAACTTTCAAAACTAGACCGACTAAGATCTGACTGTCTACAAGAAGAACCTAGGCTGTTACCAAAAGGAGTCAAACAAAAATCCTTAGATGAAGACATACAAGTTCTTAATATAAATATGAAGAAGAAAGGAAAGAAGAAGAACTCCAAAAGAAAGAAGAATTTTCTTGGGAAAGGAAAAATATAGAAAAGATGCTTTACAAGTCCAATGTTTTAGATGTGACCAATATGGGCACTATGTTGTAAACTATCTTGATGGAACAAAGAAACAAGCATCTTATGCCCACACTGGAAAAGTAAACTCACAAGAAGAATTTGAGAAGTTTTTATTTTATTCAGCACTATTAAATCAAGTGTCAAACAAATCAAGCACTTGGGTAATTGATAGTGGATCATCTAGACATATTACATGATTTCAAGAAAATATGGAAACTATGGTAGAAGAAATTGATGAAGAAGTGACCATTGGAGATGATTCTGCACAGCCTGTAAAAGGTGCAGGGACTTGTACCATCAAACTAGAATCAGGTATCGAAATTCAACTAAAGGATGTACTATACGTACTTGAAATCAAAAGAAACTTAATATCTATATCGGCTCTTGATGCTAATGGATACAGAATCACATTCATGAATGGGAGAGTTTTGGCGAGGCATAAATATAGAATATTCATTGCTAGACAAAGGCAAATAGAACTTAGTCGAGATGTAATATTTGAGTAAGATATTGCCTTTATAAGGGCAAAGAATTATGATGAGTTAGAAAATCAAAATCCTATCATAAACAAGGATATATGTTGTACTACTGAAATTCAGTGAGAACCAGTGTAACCTAGGTGCACGCATCCGAGTCAAAAACCTGAAGCACCCGATGCGGGTGCGTCATGCACTTGAGTACCCCTGTTGGCCAAAATTGCGCCATTGCACCTCGGCCACACCGGTCAAGCACCGAGTGGTTTGCGGGTGCGTCACGGGTGCTTGGGTGCAAGGGTGCTCCCAGGGTGGTTGCAGAGTGCTTCCAGGGTGCTGCCGGCTGAATGGCCCAAATAGTTTTAAAAAAATTATTTTTTTCATTTCTATTTTAATTTGTTTTTATGCATGCCTAGAGAGCACTTTGGATGATTCTATTCTCATTATTGACATTTTGTCATTTTGTTGATTGTACTCACTTTGATATGGCTAGGATACATTATTTCATTTCACTGTTTCATGCTACTCAGCTCATTGTCATCATGAGCATCTTTATGATATATCATTTATGATATTCATATTTGAACAATGAATTTTGAATCTTGCATCTCGAACTTAGTTAATTTGTTAAATGGTCATTGGTAATGGTTATGAAGTTTCAAGTTTCAAGTTTGAACTTATGTTTTGTGAATTGCATTTCAATTTTCTCTATTCAACTATATTTGGTATGTATATAACATATTGAAGTATCATTTCATAATTAGCATTTTCAGTCATATATATTATATATTATGCAACCACCTCCCCCTCCTTCCCTCCCCCCCCCTCCGCACCTCGCCGTCGCACTCTCGCTGTCCCTCGGCCGTCCCCAAAATTGAGGCCATTTTTCTCTCGCACCCGAAACTCGTCTCGATGTCCCCCCCGCATCGTCGCGCCCTTGCGTCGGGGTAACACTGTTGAACACATCTTGAAGATGCCTCATTTGAAAGTCCACCTGAAATTGAGATTCAGAACGAGTGTCGTGATGAAAATAAAAATTTCAACAAAAGAAAACAACCACTTTGGGCTAGGAAAATTGTGAAGGAAGTTGAAAACTTTGCAGCACCTAATGGTACATTTAGAGAAAGCAAAAGACCCCACAATCTAACATATAATGCATTAATGAGTGGAATTCTTGACTTTGAACCAGCCAATGTTGATGAAGCCCTCAAACAACAAGCCTGGAAAGATGGTATGACATAAGAATACCACTCCATTTTAAAGAATGATGTTTGGGATATAGTTCCTAGACCAAAGGGAAAATCAATTGTTTCCTTCAAATGGTTGTTCAAAATTAAACATGCTGCGGATGGTAGCATAGAAAAACACAAGGCATGTTTTGTTGCTAGAGGATTCTCTCAAAAGGAAGGCATTGACTACAAGGAAACTTTTGCACCTATAGCTCGATAGACCTCTGTTCGAGCTGTGTTAGCCATTACAGCAGCCAAAGGTTGGAAGGTTCACCAAATGGATGTCAAGATTGCATTTCTAAATGGACCAATAGAAGTAGTCTATCTAGAACAACCTGGAGGATTTATAGTTCATAATACAGAATCTAATGTATGCAAATTAAAGAAGGCTCTATATGGACTTAAACAGGCTCTTTGAGCTTGGTGTGAAAGAATTGACAAATACCTCATGAGATTAAAATTGTCAAAAAATGTTGCTGATCCAAATCTCTATTTTAAATGTATTAATGTTGATATGCTAATTTTAATTCATTATGTTGATGACCTATTGCTCATAGGAGAAGATCATCTTATTGCTCAATGTAAAAGAGATTTGACTTCAGAATTTGAAATGAAAGATTTGGCTATTCTACACTATTTTCTAGGATTGGAATTATGGCAAAAACTTGATGGTATCTTTCTAAATCAAGGGAAATACACTGTTGATATACTTAAGAGATTTGGAATGTTAAACTGTAGACCTATGCTCACTCCCATGGAGATAAACTTGCACAAATTAATAGAATCTACAACAAAATCCAAATTTGTAGATCCTACACTCTATAGACAGATTATTAGGTCACTTATGTATTTGGTTAACACTAGACTTGACATATGCTATGCAGTGAATGCTTTAAGTCAATTCATGTGTGAGCCTCGTGAAATTCATCTTGTTCCTGCTAAACATATTTTGAGATACCTACAGGTTACTATTGGGTATGGCCTTAAATACAACAAGATTGATCTTGATCTATGTTGATTCACAGATCTAGATTGGGCTAGCAATGTGGCAGATCGGAAGAGCACATTTGGGTATTGTTTCAATCTAGGATCCGCTATGATCTTGCAGACAAGCAAAAATAATCCTTCATTGCACAAAGATCTATTGAAGCATAATATATTGCAGCTGCTATGGGAGCCAGAGAAGCTATATGGCTTAGGAAGTTGTTCTTGGGACTATTTGGAAAACCTCTAAAGTCTACTACTATTCTATGTGATAATCAAAGTTGTATCAAGCTGTCAGAAAATCCAGTGTTCCATGATTGATCCAAGCATATTGAAATTCCTTTTCACTATGTCAGAGCTATTGGAGATAGGGAAGCCATTCTTCAGTTAGAGTAAATTAACACTAGTGATCAAATTGCAAACATTCTCACCAAGCCTCTTTCCTGAGTTAAAGTGGAGCACTTCAGAAAGAAACTTGGTATGATTGAAATGTAATTGAGACTAAGTCTCTAAATTTATTTCATTTGTAAAATTTTTATATTAAAGATGTTTAATGTGTAAACTCTTTTTGTCATGTGTGACTCTATGACTTATGGGCCCTCTTCCTGTGTACATTACATTAAGGTGACAATCATTCTGATGATGTACACTTGTATTAAACATTGTGAGGTGATGACTTTACAGTGTTTCCTATCGTGATGGATATCATGTGACATGATATCTTTATGTAGATCATGATAGTATTATCTCTAGAACATTTCGATGGATATCATGAAATGTGATACCTTTATGTATCATCATGTTCTTTATGAGATAGTTATGGTGAGATGCCATGATGAGTTATGTTAGACATCATGTGACGTGATGTCAGTGCACATACCATAATTAGGGTATATGAATGCCATGAGACGTGATACATCTAAAATTCATTCATCTTAGTTATCTTCCCTAGCTAAGAGGGAGTGTTAATGAATAGCGCCGGTCAGATCTCCTGAGACTGCATATTATATATATATATATATATATATATATATATATATATATATGTTTTACATACACTCACATATATATATATTATAATCAGATACCGACCAAACACAACTGAAATGGAATATGATGCATTTATATATATAATATCAATCTAATGATATTGCAATTCGATCAGCTATGCCTATAAATTTGAATATATACAACAGTCACAATTAGTTAGTACTAACTAACTAAATCAATAAACAAATTGTGACTCTTGTATTGAAAGATCATGACCGATCTTGAGAGGCATCTATTGAAGACAATATATATGTGCATCATTTATTGTGGTATTGACATCGAACTCAATAAATGATCAATACCTACAGCAGATCGATATATAATATCATCACTTATTCTCAACAAATTGTTATCCAATTTATATTCACATTTGCAGGTGACAATTCAGTGTGTTCTGACAGGTCAAGATTCAGGATTAGAGATTGACATTATTACAGATTGGATTCATACTTTCAGTAGTATCATTGCAGATCGAGACTAAGACTTGAAGTCTATATTACCAGCAGATCGTGCTTCTACATACAGTGCAAATATCATTAGAGATTGGTCAAATCAAATAAAAGAACATACAGTCTGATATAAGTTTAATTCATTTACAAACTCCATCTCCTGAATATGCAACTCCTTAGGTAGGGACATTTTCATACTTATTTGAAATAGCCCAGTCAACAGCAATTTGTCTCTTGGGAACTTAGATTCCATTATGATTATGAATTGCCTTTTCAGCATCTTTTGCAAGTGTAAATAACAAAAACAAAACCTTTAGATGGTCTGCAATTCGAAACTTGAGGGATGGTAATAATCCACAAAAATCTGCTGTTTGAGAAAAGCTTCGTTGATTCAACTTTATTAGCCTCAAAAGGCAGATATAAACCTCCACTTGTTTGTCTTTGAACCCTTACCACCAAGTTGATGTGCCCAAATTATTGCCCCTTCAATATGTTCTTGATACAATCTGGCTACAGCTTGACATGCTGACTTGACAGAAACATATAGTAAAGCAATAGCCCCTATTTTGCAACCGTCGGTCAATATATCAGGGCTGCATGTGGATTGCAGAATTCCTGGTATAATTATCTATAGGATGGAAACATAGAATAAGTCAAACATGGTAGATGCTGAGTTTAAAGAGACATCGTAATTTTATGAAAAATAATGATTTGTGTAAATTATTTATTATGAAAATATGATCGAATGGTGTGGAAAACCACAAATCAAAATCTTGCTCAAATATAAATATGCAAATAAAAATAAAATATTTGTTGTAGGATAAAAGGATTAGAGATAGTGCACAAATGGAGACCCTAAGTTGCACTTAGGGCACCATCACCTTGATCACACTTGGAAGGTGGAAGGGGTGAATCCTTGGAACAGCTCCATCACCTTGATATATGTGTTGCAGGTGCGACATCGACAACTTCAAGCTCTACCTACTATGTATCTTGCTCACCCTCAACCCCACTATCCTTGACATCTGTATTCATAACCTTCTCATCATCTACATCTGATTGAACCTAAATCAGTTGTTCCATGCTTTTGTTGAGGCTCCTGTGTCTCGACCCCTAGGGTTCCTTACGAGTAATACACAACTTTCTCTTGAACTCATCTCTGGACTGCTGATCTAACTTGGGAGGTGGACGTGGCTGTATGCCAAAAATGTAACACACTTCTATAAACCCTTCAATCTAAGGGATCCCATTGATTTGGAACCTTGAAGGGCAGCTTATAGCTTCCCATCTATGACGTGTAAGGAACAAATAAGCAAAAGTAGTAATGGTGGCTCTCAAATGAACCTTAAATGGAGACTCTTGCAAGGTGCACCATAGAATGGAAGATTCAAAGATAAGAGCAAAAATGCTAGTATCCAAGAACTTCAAGTGACAATGCAAATGCAAACTAGAATGGGAGTGCAAAACTAAGCTAAGATGCAATGCAAAAAAGTAAAGCTAATCCAACAAGATCAAAATTACAATCCTCCTAATTAAGCTAGATTTTCTAAGCTAAATGCCATTGAGTACTAAGCTAGCATGCAAGTAAGCTAGGATGATAATGCAAATAAGAGTGCAAAGTGCTCAAGTGAAAGTGCAGTAGGATAACAATAGCATGAACTCCCAAGATGAAGAGAGAGCCTCATTTTAAAGAGCAATAGACAATTAGAGATTAAGAGGCAAAATCTACGGTGGAGAATGATCCTCATGTTGACTTTGGTGCACAAGATTCTCAAGAGGCAAAATCAGTGGATGTGTTTAATAGGCAAAAGAGGTGTGGAAAGAAGTAGATAGATTCCTCTCACTTTGGAAAGTGTGCATTCAATGTGTAGACAAAAAGTCTTTTTCTTTTATTTTTAAATAAGGGAATTCAAGTGCACACATAGGAATAAATGGGGGTTTTATTTAATTAAAAGGGAGCATGTTCTTTCATTTAAATAAAGACTTAGGATAAGGTGGTCAAACCATAGGTTATAATCAATTAATCAATAGATTATGCAAGACTGATTAAGCATAATGTGGTATAGCAATATAGATTAAAAATGTTGAAAAGGGGGCTTATAGTTTATTAGACCATTTTTGGGTGATTATGGTGGTGTACTCTTGGCCAGTATAGAAGGCCTTTATGATGACTTCATACTCCTAGCAGGTTTCTTATCTGGCTGACAAGAAGATGGGGGTGGTGATATGTCAAGGTGGAGGGTGGTGTCAATAGCCTCATTAAGGATCGTAGGTCAAAATGCATGAATTAACCCCATAAGTCTCTCCTGGAGTTCCTCAATAAAAAGCATAACAACTCATTTTTGCGACATCTCCAAAACCTTAACCGCCACTCTCTAAACACATTAGTATAAGCTTTTATGTGTCCTATCTGTCTAATCAGTGCTAACTTTGTGTAGTAGAGCTCTACATCCTTCCTATCAACCTTGTTGACGAGTCATTTAGTGAAGTCTACATAAACCATGATACCACCAATCATAGGCGTCACCCTCTAGGTGTAGTATTGCAAATTGGATTGCCTCTCTATCTAGCATGGGCTTAAGAGATAGGAAGGTGTCTAATTTGTGCAACCATGCACATGTATTAATACTCCCACTAGAATCAAACTGGCTCAATGCGAGCTTGCTAATAGCTCTATAAAGATCTTTGTTCTAATGTGGTCTAGATCCTCTGCCACCTTTGAATTTCACGCTATCTATGCATTGGACACAATACTGAGGCAATGGGAAAGCTTCTCTAAACTCCGGGGGAAGAGCCCTCCACTCTTTTGTAGCGGCCAGTTTCAAGTCCAACTCATAAGACTGCTACTATGCCCTTGCACCAGAAGGAAAAACATCTCATAAGATATGTGCCTCAAGATGGATCAGTTTGCAACTCACTATCTTCTAAAAGCTGAGCCAAATCTGAAAATATAATGGTAGACTGAACGGAGCAGCCACTATCAATGGGGTTATGCATAAAAATAAAATCACCGTATAGTAAAGAGGCCGCTGCTATATCATAAGGACTTGGTTGCACAACTATAGGTGAGCTGTAGGAACTGTCATCTCCTGGTTCACTATGTATACCATCAACCAAATCACTATCTCCATTAATGAAAAAATCATCGTCAAGTGAAATCTCTGAATTATTTTCACTTAGTTCATCTCTATCCTTATTGTCTTCTTCAACATAATGATCCTCATATAGATAAGGTGAAGTGTAGACATTTTACTCTCCTTCATTCTCACCAAGAATGTTCCGTTAACTTGTGCTGGACTAAGCCAATCATAGAAGGCTGTAAGGCCTAATTCAATAGCCTCGACCCAGACTGATCCACTTTGGATACTTATGCATCCAACTCTTCCAAATTCAAAATAATACTGTCCAAGTATTTTATAGAACCCAATTGCAATCCAATTATACAGAGCCCATTTCCAACTACCTTTTCTTTGTGCAGGTCTCTGAGCTGTTTACCATTAAAAGTTTCATTAAATTTTTCGGAGAAGGTTTTGTTTTTCAGTTTTTCCATTGCTTTTCTTTGGGTTTTTTGAGAAGATCTTTGCGAATTTCACAAATTTGATCCACAACCCCATTGTAGATGCTTAATTTGTTTTTGTCATTCCCTCTTTTCGTTGGCCTAGTTAAATAACCAGAATGTTGGATTAAAATGCTATTTGTATTTTGTCTGGTTACAATAGCATTACCCAATGTTTTGCAGAAGAATGAAAGAAAGCCTACTTATTGACATACAACTTGCTCGATAAAGCGTTTCCTTAGTTAATAATGTGAGGTAAATTTGAAATATTAGTTCTTCACTAAACACATTACAAGTCAACTCTACCATGAACCAACATCTATAGTTGTTGATGCCTTAGTTCGAACATGACTGCCAAATTCCTGTCCTCAGGTGTACCAACATCAATTTGTGAATTTACTGGAAGCGTTTTTGCCTTATGGTGGTGCAACATTATGTTGCTGACAAGAAATGACTACTCCATGCAAAATATTTGGAAATTGTTTTATTGATGCCATTCTTTGAATCTTGGAAGAATTAATTCTGGGTGATTGTGATTTAGCAAGACCATAGTCTAGTGGTTTAAATATGAGAACAAAAATATTTGAGATGTTATACCTCTAGCTTTTCTTGGAAATGTGTGCTTATTCCAGACATCCTATACAGAGGTGGAGATAGTCTACAGTTTTTCTCTACACATGATGTTGGTACCGTAAAAAAACTGTGGGAGCACACTGCCAGATTTTTACTTGCAAGAATAGAGTTTTGTGTTAATTTTATATCATGCAACTCTGATAATATACTGATCTGAACTTCCAGATTAAATAGATCAGTTTATGCATGAAATTCCTTAGGTAAAACAGGCCTTTATAATTGTTATTTCCTTTGATTATAATCAGCGTCTCTTTGAGGCAGTATTGTTAATGACTAAATTAATAGACTAAGTTAGTTTAGTTACTAACCAATAGTCCTCATTGAATAGCCGCCAATTTCTTGAAATGAAATTAAGGCCGACCTAGAGAGGGACATGTCCTTTCAAGGATATGCCCCTTGGTTGTTGTATTTATGTAAGGTGTAAATGTGGATAAAGGACACACAGAAAATACAAGTCTGCTCTTTTAGCATCTACAGCCTTATATGATTTGCAGCAGGTATAAAACATTTGCAGAATAACTATTATACTCCAAATAACAGTTCATATACAGGTCTGATATCCAAGACCATTTTCAGCAAGTCAAGAAAGACATTATATCAGTTTGGTTGTTCAAAATTTGCAGAAACTTTACATGGCATCAGACTTTTGGTAGTCGAACGTAGGGTCTGCAAATTTATAATCAGATTTAAATACCTAGCAAACTCCTTCTACCTTCAATGGCTAGCACAATCAGACCCGAAGATAGGTTTGATGGAAAAGAACACTTCATTGTTTGGAAATTTAGAATTATGATGATTCTTGAAGACAATGATGTAATATAGTTTGTTGATAAGGAATCTAAGCAACCTTATGTTGATCCTCATAAAACTATCTGGAGTTAAGGAAATAGGAAAGCCATGCAAATCATATTAGATGGAGTTAAAGATGAAATAGTACCTTTGGTAATGAAACATCAGACAACATTTAATATGATGAGTGCATTAGTAAATGCATATGAGGTTAACAATGCAACTAAAACCCTTGCACTAAAAAGGTAACTGAATCATATACAGATAAAGAAGGGAGAATCTATGAATTTATACTTTGTAAGGGTGGCTAGTCTAAGAGATGAATTTGCAAGTATAGGGGCCATAATTGAAGACATAGCTAACACTTATGGCTATAGATGGGTTACCGGATTCACGGGAAACATTCTCACAAGGAGTAAGTGCTAGAGACAATCTTCCAGATTTCAATAGACTTAAAGGAGATTGTCTTCAAGAAGAATCTAGTAAACTTAAGAAAGGAGGAAACTTCAAAACTGAAGATCAAGAACTTCATGTTCTCAACACAAATTCCTATAAAGGTAAGAAGAAACACTTCAAGAAGAAGAAGGATAATCAAAGAAATGGCAAACCTAAGAGAGATTTATCCAAAATAAAATGCTTCAAATGTGAAATTTTTTGGACACTATAGATCTAATTGCCTTGAGAATACAAAGCAACAAGTAAACTGTACAAACATTACTAGGAAAGAAGAAAACTATGATCTTGAGAAACCTGTATTGTATTCTGCACTATCTAATGAAGTATTAAACAAAACATGGGTAATTGATAGTGGATCATCCCAACACATTACAAAATACAAAGAAGTACTAGACTCAGTATTAGAAGAAGTTAATGATGAAGTTACCATAGGTGATAATTCCACTCATTTAGTCAAAGGAATTGGGAACTGCACCTTGAAACTGAAGTCGGGTATTTCTCTCCATCTCAAAAGAGTACTCTATGTATCAGGAATAAAGAGGAATTTAATCTCTGTTACAACACTTGAAGATGATGGACATAATGTTGCATTCATGGATGGTAAAGTAATGACCTGGTCTAAAAACTCTTCATTTAAGAAATCAAAGTTGATTGGTCAAAGAAAGGGATACTTGTACGAATTAAACATAGAGCCTATTCAAGTCTTAATTCATGAAGCTGCTGATATAAATGAAATGTGGCATAGAAGGTTAGAACATCTAAACTTCAAGCCTTATTAGCTACGGAGAAGATGGTTATTGGTTTACCTAAGTTGAATAAAGATCATTCAAGCATATGCAAAGGATGCGCTCTGGGTAAGAACACCAAAAATCCATTTCATGATAGCACTAGAAAAACTAACATTGTTTTGGAATTAGTGCACTCAGATTTATGTGGACTTATGTCTGTTTCTTCTCTTGGAGGATTCTGGTATTATATACTTTTTATAGAGGATTTCTCAAGGAAAACATGGATTTACTTCTTAAAATGTAAAGAATCAGAAGAAATCCTTAAGAGATTTAAATAATTCAAAACCTTAATTGAAAACTTATTAGGACACAAAATTAAAACTCTTAGGACTGATAATGGAGGGGAATATACTTCAGATTTGTTTAAAGATTTTTGTAAAGAAGCAAGAATTAAGAGGAAGTATATTGTTTCTTATAACCTACAACAAAATGGGGTAGCAGAAAGGAAAAATAGAACAATTATAGAAGCAGCAAGAGCTATGATATTTGATCAAAATTTAGAAAATTATCTTTGGGCAGAAGCCTCTTGTACTACTATCTATATTCAAAATAGTAGTCCTCACTCCCACCTTAGAGATAAAACTCCTGAAGAAGTCTTTTTTAAGGTTAAACCAAATATAAGCCATCTTAAGATATTTAAGTGTCCAGTATACATGTTCCAAAAGAAAAGAGAACTAAGTTAGAACCCTCTAGGAGGAAAGATATTTTTGTCGAGTATAGTTAAACATCTAAGGTAGATAGAGTTTTCATACTTGGTCAGAAAAACATTAAACTTAGTAGGGATGTAATATTTGAAGAAGATTTAGCATTCAAAAGAGCCCTTAGCTCTGAAGATCCTACACATATACCTAGTTTTGAAGAAAATCATGAATTTTAGTTTCAGAGGAAGAACATTGAAGAAATTGAAGATGAAATTCAAAATCGTAGTCCTGAGGAAACTCAAAATCCTAAGAAAATACCACTTCGGGCTATTAAGACTATAGAGTAAGCACAAGACTTCGCTACACCATCTGGAATCTTTAGAGAAAGCAAAAGACCCAAAAGATTTTCTTGTTGTGCAACAAACATGAGTGATTTATCTAAATCAGAACCAACCAATGTTTTAGATGCTATTAAACATACAACTTGAAAGGATGCTATGACGGAAGAATATCAATCCATTATTAAGAATGATGTTTGAGAAATTGTTCCAAGGCCTGAAGGAAAATATATTGTTTCTTCTAAGTGGATATTTAAAATCAAGCATGCTGCTGACGAAAATATAAAGCCACATTCGTAGCCAGAGGATTCTTTCAGAAGGAGGGAATTGATTATGAAGAAACCTTTGCTCTAGTTCCCATATACACCTCTGTAAGAGCAGTCCTAGCTATCGCAGCATTGAAGGGATGGAAAGTACATCAGATGGATGTGAAAACAACATTTCTGAATGAAAAGATTACATAAGAGGTATATTTGGAACAACTTGAAGGATTTAAAACTCATAACCCTAAAGTCTTTGTTTGTAGGCTCAAGAAAGCTCTCTATGGGCTTAAACATGCTCCAAGGGCATGGTATGAAATAATTGATATTATCTCTCCAGTTTAGGATTCTCCAAGAATGAAGCTGATCCAAATCTCTATTATAAAAAGGATAAAGATGATATGATAATTTTGATACTATATGTTGATGATTTACTAATAAACGGTGATGATCATCTTATAGATCAGTGTAAGAAAGATCTAATCAAAGAATTTGAAATGAAAGATTTAGGACTCCATCACTTCCTAGGATTGGAAGTATGGCAAAACTCTGACAGCATCATACTTAATCAAGAAAAGTATACATTAGACATCTTGAAGAGATTTGGAATGTGGAATTGCAGTCCTATGTCATCTCCTATGGAGACCAATCTACACAAACTTAAGGAAGCAATAGCAGAATCACCCTCTATAGATTCTACTCTTTACAGACAGATGATTGGGTCTCTTTTGTACTTGGTAAATACAAGACCTAATATTTGCTATGTTGTTAATGCTTTAAGTCAGTTTATGTGTGAGCCAAAGGAGATTCACCTAGTTGCAGTCAAACACATCACTGAGATACTTACAAGGCACTCTTAACCTTGGGCTCAAGTATGAGAAAATTGACTTGGACCTACATGGGTACATAGGCTCAGATTGGGCTGGAAGTGTTACTGATGGGAAAAACACATCATGATGTTGTTTAAGTTTAGGCTCGGCGATGATATCTTGGATATGTAGAAAGTAGGCATCAGTAGCACAGAGTTCCATAGAAGCTAAATACATTGCAGCAACAATGGCCTCTTTGGAAGCAATTTGGCTTAGAAAGTTAATTGTAGGATTATTTGGTCAACCCATGAATCTTACTATTATTCACTGTGATAATTAGAGTTCTATCAAGATTTCTGTGAATCCAATTTTTCATGACAAATCCAAGCATATTGAAATTTCTTACCATTATGTAAGAGATATGGTAGACAGGAATACTGTAAAGTTAGAATACATTTGCACTGCAGATATTTTTATCAAACCTTTCTCTCGAGTGAAGATATATCACTTTAGAAAAAGAATTGGTATGGTTGAATTATAATACATTTGTATTCTTTAATTATTAATGAAATAATTTTGAGTTAAAAATTATTGTTGTCAGGCTATTGACTATTATGGGCTTCACCATTTGTATTCATTATCTAAGAGTTGACAATCTCTGAGATAACAAACACTTGTATAAAAAACATTATGAGAGATGACGATCTCTGAGATAATGTATTGAATAGTAGAGAACTACTGTCAGATCTGGATGAGTTCAAGATCACATTGTGATATAGACATTTCTATGCCTATGAATCACAACTTGGATAAAGGAAGAGTTTAATTATTCTCCAGACTTTATCCTGTGAACTGGTAGATCTTAACTTAGGATCATATTGTGATATAGGTTTGTCAATACGTATGAGGCTCAACTTGGATAAAGGGAGAATTTAATCACTCTCCGGGTTTTATCTTGTATATTGCATTTCATAGTATAAGTGATAAGTCTTATCACAGGTATAGTAATATGACATAGTATCACGTGTTCAATGATAGCACATGCTTAGAAGATTCAGATAGATATAGAGTATCAATCTATGCTTATTCATCTTAATTGACTACTCCATGCAAAATATTTGAAAATTGTTTTATCGATGCCATTCTTTGAATTTTGGAAGAATTAATTTTGGGTGATCGTGATTTAGCAAGACCATAGTCTAGTGGTTTAAATATGAGAACGACAATATTTGAGATGTTATACCTCTAGCTTTTCTTGAAAATGTGTGGTCATTCCAGACTTCCTATACAGAGGCAGAGATAGTCTACAATTTTTTCTCTACACATGATGTTGGTACCATAAAAAAAACTGTGGGAGCACACTGCCAGATTTTTACTTGCAAGAATAGAGTTTTTTGTTAATTTTATATCATGTAACTCTGATAATATACTGATCTAAAATTCCAGATCGAAGAGATCAGTTTACGCATGAAATTCCTTAGGTAAAACAGGCCTTTATAATTGTTATTTCCATTGAATATAATCGGTGTCTCTTTGAGGCAGTATTGTTAATGATTAACTTAATAAACTAAGTTAGTTTAGTTACTAAACAATAGTCATCATTGAATAGCCCCCAATTTCTTGAAATGAAATTAAGGCCGACCTAGAGAGGGACATGTGATGTCCTTTCAAGGACATGCCCCTTGGTTGTTGTATTTATGTAAGGTGTAAATTTGAATAAAGGATACACAGAAAATAGAAGTCTGCTCCTTAAGCATCTACAGCCTTGTATGATTTGCAGCAGGTATAAAACATTTGCAGAATAATTATTATACTCCAATACCACTTCATATACAGGTCTGATATATTCAAGATCATTTTCAGCAAGTCAAGAAAGACATTATATGAGTTTGGTTGTTCAAAATTTGCAGAAACTTTACATTTTGCACGCACAATCTCTGTGATATAGATTCATGAAAATCTTCAACCATTTTTCACCTGACAAAGTATTGAAATTCAGAAAAGCCTTGAGAACTTTCCGTTGCTCCTTTGAGACCAAACTTTACACTGATACAATTTGGTGACCACTAAGTTTGCAAACTTTCACAACTTAAATATGATTTTGGGAAAGACTGTAGAATCTACACATGAAGTGTAAAACTACAAAATAGTCATAGCTAACACCATAATCGCCTATGCGTTCCCAACTAATAAGCACGACATGCACCTCTAGGTTGTTTCATAGTTCTGTCTCTCAACGTGAACTCCAATTTCTTCACGATGATTACATAATGTACAAGACAACACCTTTATGCTACATAATTAGCTCCTGCAAATAAAGGCTGTGCTTGATATGATTAATGACGACAACTCTACAACCTAATGCTCTCCATGAGAGTTTTGTTACTCCCCATCGTGGTTAGTCTAATTAAAAACATGAGATTTAGTATGTTTATTTACTTTTTTTTTCTTGTGTTCGCAGTAAGGAGCTCACTGGTCTAGTGCTAAATAAACAAGAACTAACATCTATTTTAATGCATTACTCAAGCTTCCATCCATGTGTTGACACCACTAGCCGTCAGAGAGTTTGGTTTATTGTAACGTCTTTTGGAACATGAAAACATTGTAATGTGATTCTTGCCAAGTCCTTTGTACAAAATCTCCCTTCATATATTCTTTGTTGTTCATAACTACCAACTAGATATCTTTTTGTCTATGTTTAACTACAAAGCTTCTAGTTGCTTTAACTACGTTATTCTTCTTCTGTAAGAATTTCCTCTCTTGTAAGAGGCTAGATGCTCCAAATTCTCCTGTTGACTGCCTTACCACCCTAATACATTTACTCCATTAAAGTGCAAGGAAATATCATAGGCTTCACTACAAAGATTACGCCAAAGATTAAATACTCTCTTTGAAACATAATAGTATTAATTGTGATTACTAGACTTTCTGCACCAAAAATATAAGCCCATGATGTTGTAAGAAACAATCTCATAGTGTTTAAAGTCGAATGATGTCTAGGATGCTACTTTCAATCATGAGAATTGGGTTGAAGAAGAGGCCAATGAAGATTTGTGAAACAGTGGGAAGTTGACTTTCCTCAATCAAGCTTACTTGAAAGATGACACTTCTCTTCAAGTTGATTCTTGGCTCTACAATGAGATTATTATCCTCAAGAAAAAGATGGAGGAGCATCAGAGTAACCTGGATGAAGAGAGAGCAAGAAGAATTCAGCTAGAGAGTTAGGTGGGCAATGCCCTTGAGAAGCTAAAGGGTTATGAAATTGAGCTGCGTCAACTGGTAAAGGATAGTGGTCAAAGGATGGATATGGTTACGTCGAGTTTGTGTGCTACTGCTGCGAGCATTGGTAAAAGGAGCAACCAGGAACTTATTTCCCTTGTTGTAGTTTAGCTGAGTGGTGGCCCTAGTAAGAGAACTAGACAAAGTACAAAGAAAGTTGCTGAAGCTACTCTTGGGTTGGCAGTGGAGGATATCCTTCAAGGGACTGTGACTGCTGGTAAGGAGATAGCTAAAGAGATTAAAGAGCTAGCTTAAATGCTGGTTCTGGTTGTTGGTCCTGGTCCTTTGTGTGTCTGTTTCCTTTTTCCAGCATTTGTTTATCTGTTAAACTATTTTTAGGTTCTAGGTCCTTGTAAAACCTGGGGGACTTTTATCCTTATGCCTATTTTTTGATGCTGTAAGGGGTTTCAGGTTCCCCTCAAAACCTGCTTTTACCGTAATATAAAAACAATCACAGAGTGTAATAAAACAATTATATTCTCAACTTCAAAAGAATTTCACCAATGATTTATCACTAGAAAAATTGGGCTTCTCAATAAATCATTTTTGCCCCATAGGTTGACACTTTGCAAAGAAGAAGATTTGAACAACGCTTTTGGATTTCCTGTGATGCTTTAGAACAGAGCGATTAAATAGAAGAGATATTGTGAATGAGGTTGCTTGATAAAACCAAGAGGCCCGAAATAATCACGTACAACTGGTATCTTAAAGTTCTTAGTATATATAAACTTTGGTCTCCTTCGTTTTGTTTGTGTTCAACATGCTCCTATGAAATACAGTCTTTGCCAACCTTTACAATTATTGGATCTTGGCTCACTTTAGTTTAAGACTCCAGTTTTTGAGCTTAGGCCCACCACAACTAACATGACTCTTCTTATATAGGAAACTAGGTAACCGTGTTTACGCATAATATTATGTTTGCACCTTGAAATCTGTTTTCATAGCCCAACAATATACAATAGATTGCGCAATGACAGTCAAAATAATCCTTTCAATAGTATTTTTGAATCGAACTGGCTTCTAACAATTTAATGTTCTGATGAAACCTAGGACTATACCCGACAGGGTAGTAGGTTCGATGCTCTAATATCACTATAATATCCCGATTGGATATTCTTCAAAATTTATCTCAAATACAAATTTCAAAATACAACCAGCAATTATGCTTATATGAATATCTTCAAAAAATGTTATTGCATTATCCATCAACAATACAATAACCAAATATCTAAAATCCAATCTTAAATACAATTACACAGTCATATTGGAAAACTAAGAAAGAACTTGTAAGCTCAGTGTGAACTCTCTGTCTTGAAATTTTAGTGATGAAACGGCTTGCGTCCAATCCACCAAAAATGGCCTGAAGTTTTTTGTCCTTAAGTCTGAATAGAAAGCTATAAGCTCTCCCAATGTTTCTCCAAGAGAAACTTAAAATTCCAAACCAGAATAATAAACCAAGCATAATCAAATGAATGAAGCTCCCCTTCTTTTAATTCTCAAAGTTGTGACCCTTTAATTCGCATCTCCTGTCTTTTTGTCTTATTCCTCCTTTGTCACTTTTAGCCCCTTTTACAATATTAAATTGACCTTTTATAAAATTACATTATGCTATCATAAATCATTTTTAATATTACATGAGTATGTCTATAAATTTCCTAATGTTCCAAAAAGGGGGCACTATGTCTATAAATTTCCTAATGTTCCAAAAAGGGGGCACTACAGTAATGATGGCTGCTACAACTCTTCTATAGATTTGTCTCTGAGTTCTTATGACATGGCAGCAGTTTACATATTGGTTGGTTATTTTTTCTTCAGTCATACTTCAGTTTTTAGTGGCTGCCCTGCTTGGTCTTCGATTGTATTTTTCAAATTTGGCTTGGTTTACAAGAGTTTTTAAGTTGTATGGGCCCTTGCAGAGACATGACTGTGTGTTAGGTAGTGAACATGAGATGAATTTCCTCCTATACATTGGAACAGTGGCACCTTCAGCACCATTCTCGATGGTAGCAAATCTTATAGTAGCGAGATTCCGTGGGTAAATGGGTGGATCTTCATGCATATTGGAGGTGTTTTTGGCATCTGTTGTGTGGATTGCTTATTCAGATGGCTGTTATAGGAAGATGGTAGAATGATAAACATCTATTTCCACTCCTAAGATCGGATGGACTACTTATTCCGATGGCTGATACCAAAAGTAGGACCCTTGATGGCATGTAGCCCACATAGGCTGTCCACAATCTGTTGTAATACCTTCTTCAATTTGTCATCATTGTAAGGTATAACATGAGCTGTTATTCCGATGATCTTACTAAGGCGAGAGGCAACTGTTAGCTCACATCTTCACTCAGATGCTCCAATATCCCGCATTATACTAAAGCAACCATTGAGGGTTGTCAAGCCCAGTTCAACAACCTCCAAATAGATTGGCTCACTTTGGATAAATATGAATCCAATTCTTCCAACCTTGAGAGAACACCATCCATAATTTTCGTAGACTCTAATTGCATTTCAATGATATCCAACCCATTTCCTATTTCTTCTTTTTTCTTTAAGTCCGACAGCTAATTACGATTGAAGGAATCATTAAATTCCCTTGAGAAAACACTGCCTTTCAGATTTTCTGTTGTTTTAATTTTTGTTTGCTTCCACCAAATTATAAGATGCTACCCACTTACACTGTATCAACTGCACTAAGCTACCCGAATCTTATTATCTTCTTGCACGTACAAGGCAGTTAAGCAACACAATTTGAGAACATTATTTTTATGAATTTTTTTCTTTGTCACCTATAACTTAGGAAGTTAATGGATACAAAGCATATTCTTTCGTAATTCCTAGAAGCAAATTCATCTTAAAATTGAATAATGCAGGAAATAGTTAGGAAGTTAATGGGTACATTAGCCAACAAGTTTCCAATGATATATTTACGATACTTTCAGTTCTGGTATACCTAATACACAAACAACTCTAACACAACAAGGAAAACAAGCACCTGCCTTTGCGAGCTTCCAGTGGTTTTGTTGAACTACCAACATTCTTCCCTTCTTATGCTCAACACAACGATTCTAGAGTCGTTTCCTCCTGGAAGCACTCTAGTGATCTTCAATGGCTCTTCTTCCACCGTGGCTGAGAAATGTTCAACTTATGTTGCATTTGCCAAATGATTGAGATGGGATGACATTCTCACCTTCTAGTGCATCGAATTGACACTACTTCACTTCCATCAATCCCGTGAGTGGTTGAACTATTCTTTTTGTGTTGAACAAGACTGTACAACAATCAGCTTCAATTCTTTGCATCTTCCAGTTATAGTGGTGTCTGCATTATTCATTCCTTGTTATCATGATGACTTCCGATTTAGTGTGTATTCCCTTAACAACACTATTTCATTATTTAATTGACTTTGTAATGTCCCTTGCTAGGACATTAAATTATTTAATATAGATTTCCCAATTCAGAATTTTACCGACCAAATATCTCATTTTTTCCTTCTATATTTCTCCATTTTTCTCCATGATGATTTCTCAAAGTTTTTTAATTTTATATATATACTTTTTCATTCTGAAAGTCATGTGTTTATAATAATAATTATATTATATTGATAATATAATTATATTAATATTAATATTATTGCTTATATGCACAATATATTTACTTCATACATTTTAGATTATTAATCTAAATGTTTTGTTCTATAATTTTAATTCTCATATTAATATTAATAAATTATGCAATGATTATAGTAAATTATCAGTATAACACTATTAATATTTTATTTATTTATTATTTATCTATATATGAATTTTACAGATATCACAATCCTCCCCTCTCAGATTTTGCTTGTCCTCAAGCAAATATCATTTATACAACTTTTTTTGGTTAAAGTTATAGAACCATCATAGAAAGCATATAATTGGATGCAAGAAGATTTTAGTATACATCATAATGCATGAAAACACAAAGCATATACAAAGCAGACACATTTTTGCATGAAAACACGAAGTAGAAACAATGTAGACATATAAATTTATAATGCATGCATTCTTGATTAATGCCTTAGTATTTGAAATAAACTATTGTTGAGGAATAAATTGCAAAATTTTATTCCTTTAATAGAATCCTGCAACCACAAGTGATCATTAATATATGTATGTATGTATAAGTTTCAAGCAAATATGACTCGAGATAATTTATTCCAAGCCAATCCCATGCTTTCACACAAGGTGGCTTACTTATGGGGATGCTTGTTTTGTTTTGCACTTATTATCATTCTCTAGTTGAGAAGAACGCTTAGGATGTAAACAGACTGCTTAGGCACCAAACTCTATGGTCTTCCTTCAAGGTTTCTATGGATCCAAGCCCTTAATCCCATCTTGGAATAACCTCAAGGCAACTTGATCCCATCTTGGTCAATCCTCAAGGCATCGTACAGGGACGCTGATCCTTACCCATGTCGGAATAACTGATTGGTTGGACTAGCCTGAATACACCTTTGCTTTCTTTCCGAGGCTACCTTTATATGTAAGTAATAAACTATATGTGAAAAGATCATGATACTGAATTAAGAAGCATATTGGGATGTAGTAGGGTGTTTCTACCAAGCATCAACAACCTTCCTCAAGGTTTCTGTGGATCCCATCTTGGAGTAACCTCAAGACAACTTGATCCCATCTTGGTTAATCCTCAAGGCATCTTACAGGGACGCTGATCGTTACCCATCTCAGAATGACCTATCAGTTGGAAGAAACAGACCTACACTATATCTTGTTCTTCTAACTCAGCATTATAATGAGTATGATGTTATGCACCAAATTAATATTAATGACAGAGGGCGTGTGGGACACTTACCTCAATATTTCAAGTCAAATAAATGATTTAGAGCATCTGTTATGTATGCTTACGTTTTGATGTTCGTCTGGTTATACCAGATGAGAATAGTTATTGGTATGAATGTTTCCTTAAACCTGTTAACTGCAATCTTATTGATCTGCACCACAGGGAGTTCCTCTTGATTGCTGGGGATTCTACCTACCGAGTAGAATAGTATATGTCGTTCCTTGTTTATGCCTTTTCTCTGCTTATGTTCTGATGCTCATCTGGTTATACCATATGAGAATAGTCATTGGTACGAATATTTCCTTAAACGGAACCTGTTAACTGCAGTCTTATCGATCTGCACCACAGGGAGTTCCTCTTGATTGTTGGGTTCTACCTACTGAGTAGAATAGTATCTTTCGTTCCTTGTTTATGCCTTTTCTCTTCTTTTTCTGTTCGATCTTCTGCAGTGCTCCTATTGGAGCAATCTTATCTTTTAGCGTTGTTGATGATCATCAGCAATACCATTCAGCCCTGTAGTGAAAGAGATTTAACTGCGTATTATGTTTGTTGATGACTCCATTCTTTTCCTTATGTTGCTGCTGACTTAGGTGTTTATAATAATGCTGATTTTACACAACCATAAGCTGTCAGGCTGATAAGAAGTTTGGGTACATGGCAATCATGCAGAAGTGAATAGTATATATCTGCCCCTGAAGTGAGCTTGAGTTCCACATTTAACCCATCAATGGCTGCAGCTGTTACAATTTCCTCCGCAAGACTTATTGTTGGCACACAATTTCCTTTTCACTTTACAATCAATATTGTATATACATTCAATTTTAATATAGGAGACTCTTCAATTTTGTGTGCAAAGGAATTGTATATGGATGATGAAAACTGCACATTTATACAGCACAATTATTTAGATGACAGAGGGCATAGTCAACAGGTGTAAACCTGAGTATTCGCTGTGAAAATTCCTCCAAATTACTGCCAGGTGACTACTAGAGGAACTTGCTTCATACATAATGCTACTAAACTCGTGAAAGTATTCCCAAAACCTTAATCAACGCACCTTCAATCCGCTATAAAATCATTCATTAGAGGATGATAAAATCGTCCTAAGGTCTGCCCGCCAATAGAAATGCTCCTTACTTGAAATGTTTTGCCCAGAACTGTAGTTGGGCTGAAAATTTTATCTGAGAATTTAATACAATATCACAGAGCTTGTTTCCGAAATTTGATAATCAGATAGCACAGAAGATTCATCATTAAAATCTAACATGAAATATGGTCACGGTAATCAGCCAGGCATAAATTTTAGTTTGCACCAATACAAAACCAATGGCCACCAACAAAAAAAATAGCTTGGAGCAGTTTAAAGTTTGGTCCCACAAAAACTATGAATAGAGAATTCCAATAGTCGGGCCAAAATATTATATCTCCTTGGTGAAATTAGAACAGTCGTTAAGCACCAAGAAGAACTCGTGCTGAAAGAGGATCGTAGGCAACAATGGAAAGTGAATTTCCAAAACCCCGAACATCCATTATTAGCATTGATTCAAGAAAATCTTGCTTGGTGTGACTGATTCAAAGAATTAAACCTGAACGACTCCAGAATGTTACTTCTGCTGAAACAAAAACTACCTCCCATAAGTTTTTGCAAATATTCTGGGCCAAAACTATTTATTAATAGACCAAATATTTCTTCCCATGGGTTCAAACCAATAATAAAATTCCTTCCTGTAATAATATTAATCTCAAATATCCAATAAAACAGCATCCAATCCATCTACAATAAAACATGAGCCCACAACTTCAATAAAACAGCATCCAATCCATCTACAATAAAACATGAGCCCACAACTTCTAAAAAATAGTGAAATCTCGAACTTCAATAAAAATATCAATCTGTACTTCTGTTACTTAGTATTTTTCCTGAAATAACTTCACAGGATGGCAGGATTGTTTTTAAGCTCTGATACCATTTGTAATGTCCCTTGCTAGGACATTAAATTATTTAATATAGATTTGCCAATTCAGACTTTTACCAACCAAATATCTCATTTTTTCCTTCTGTATTTCTCCATTTTTCTCCACGATGATTTCTCAAAGTTTTTTTTATTCTCTATATATACTTTTTCATTCTAAGAGTCATGCATTTACAATAATAATTATATTGTATTGATAATATAATTTTATTAATATTAATATTACTACTTATAAGCACAATATATTTATTTTATACATTTTAGATTATTAATCTAAATGTTATAATCTATATATATATATATATATATATATATATATATATATATATATATACATATATATATATATATATATATATATTTGATCGATAAACGGCCAAGGCCTTGGATCATATATTAAAGAAAGGGATAAAAGATACATAGAATTTTTCCGTTCAAACGGACACTGGTAGGAAAGAACGGAGAAGAAAACTTTCAGTCTTGCCCGGGACGCTTGTCCTATCTTATTACATTACCCTAGGGGCATACCACGGTTCTCAAAGTTACATAAGTTAACAAATTACATAAGTTACATATGGGCATTCCCATGGAAATTTGACTCAGTATAACTTCCTTCCAACTAAATGTAAATAATCCGAAATAAGATACCTATCAAGGAATTCTTTCTTCAAGACATAAAATTGTTAGTAGCCTAAAGAATATTTTCCAAATTCCAATCTGCTCTTTCATTCAGAATCCAATAATAAATATGCCTAATAAGGCCAAAACAATAAATAATCTGACTACTAATAACATCTAATATGGACCATAAACCGTTATAAACCTAAAATAAAACCTATACCAAACAAGGCTAGGGAAAAAACAAAAGAGCACATAATATATTAAAAAAACAGAGATAATAAACTATCTGAAAAAAGAAACAGAGAGTCAGCAAATTCTAAAAAGCCTATCCCATAGATCCAGATAATTAATCTAAATTATGATTCATTACCAGGGACTCATAGCTGTAGATGCTGAATTACCCGACCGATAAAAGGATTCCAATAAGTAAACCTGAGAGAAATCTAACTACAAATCCCTTGATTTTTGTGAAAATAGGATAGAACATTGAAAGACCCGGAAAAACAATTCAGACCGAGAAAGAAGCCCAAGAATTTATAATAATAAGATTAAAATTGTAAAACATCCGAATGACTATGAACTTTAGGTATGTATGGGGAAAACAACTAACTCTAGACAGAGGAGGCGTAGACATATAGGAGAAATTCAGAAACAAACCCTCAGATTTTGGTTAATCAATTAACCCCATTTGCAATTTTAAAGAGGAAACAATACCAACATTTGGCAAAATAGTCTCCAACGAAACTAAATAAGTCACAGAAATCTAAAATCGTAACCTAAATCAAACAAGGCATATCTAAATGTCTATCCCATAGATCAGTTAATGCAATCTAAATTGCGAATCGTAATCAAGAAATTATGGATACTACATGCTGAATTTCCGACAGATACAAAGAATTCATTATCCAAACCTAAAAGAGATCTGTGAAATAAGGATTAAACATTTAAGGACCCGGATTATCTATACAGACCGAGAAAGAAGCTCAAGAATTCATAATATTAAGACAAAATTGCAAACCAGCCGAATGACTATGTGCTTAATTTCCGATATGAATGAGGAAACCAGATAAATCTTGACAGAATAAGCTTAGATCTTCTGGAAAAAGTAAAAACACACCCTCAGATTTTTGTTTAATCAATTCAACCCAATCCCATGATTAATTTAAAGGAAACGATACCATCATATGACGAAATAGTCGCCAACAATGCCAAATTTTATTCGACGACCACAAAATTCTAAAATCGCTACCTTAATAAAACAAAAGCATGGCACAAATACTGAATCCATCATAACACCGACCACTTGGAAATATGTTCTATTACCCAATATAACCTTACAAAAATATATAGTCAGAGATATACAAAGCTATACTATGTAAAACTGTAACCAGTATCGACGCAACATTCTGTATAATACTGATGAGGAACCCAAAAAATTACTAGAAGACTTTTAATGCTAGTTCAGTCTAACTGAGTACATAACTGCCTTCTATAGCTAGATATCAAAAACTTAAAACCATATACTATTGTTTCCATGAGACCATAATCACCTCTGGAACAGAGTCTGGATCATCCATGACTACGTTTGGCGGGAGTACGTAATCAACTCTGAGTTTGCTCGATTTTTCAGCATTAAGAATGCAGAATTCCATGTCATTGAGATCATTAAAGACTACACCCAGACTCACATAGGATTTAAAAATGTTGATATATCTGACCACCCAGTCCAGATTGTCTTCTGCCCTAATCCCACGCCAACAGGAGGAAATTAACACTTGCTTCCATTTGAGGCCAAGCCCTAAAAAAGGCCAAATTTTCCCTAACCATAAGGCATTGTCGACGCGGGGCAGTCTTCAACTCTTCCACACCCAGAGGAAGACCCATATATTTTTCAGGGTAAGGGATTCTGCCCTTTTCATCAATGCTATGAACCGCCTTCTCTAACCCTCGCCTCCAAACAGGATTAAAAATATCTTCACAAAGCCTAACAATCTCTTCTTTTCCAGACTTTGCCCTTACCATCACTCCAATGAAAGTCCCAATTATTGAGCTGTTGGTTTTCCAGGTCGCCCTATAATCAAAGATATCTTCCCCTAACACCCTATTAACAACAAAACGCGACATATCATCTACATTTCTCAGAAGACGGTTCCATCTTTCTGGCGTTACCTTTCCGAGAAAGGCCATTGTTCTGTTTTCTGTCATATGATAGACACTCACATTGGTTTCCATCTTAGCAACAAGCTAACACTCAGGAGTAGTAGAAGTCTGCCTCTCTAACTCTATGTGTTCTGCTTAAAAATTCATTCCCATAAAGCAGAAAAAGCCATCATTACCGATCTATCCTACGTACCCTTTATACAAATTTAGAATCTATGTTAGGTAGTGACCTCATCTACTTGAGTTAAATATTGAGTATTAGATCACATTTCCAAAGCCTTTATCACATGAGCCAAGTGGCAAATCCGGGACTCGCGCTCCCCTATTCCAAATCAAATTTACTAATGATAGCTTTCTTGACCCTTAATAAGTAATGATATCTCATGACACGATCTACAACTGGGGGCCAGCTGGAAAACACGCAAAGCAAGATGGAAGTGAATGGAAATCTAGGCCGAGGACAATTGCTAGGAGTTAATATCTCTTAATCATTGTAGCTATGTCAGACGTATTGCTTACAGGGAAAAGTCCCTATATAAATAATCTCAGCGACAGTAAATCAAGAAGATACCTAAGGAGAACTAAAATAAAGGAAGACAGAATAATACCTCGAAATTAACAATGTGAACGTGATCAAAATTAGAGAAAAGGATATTTCTCAGGAGATAACAATAAAGCTATCAACAATAAATATTTGATAATACTAAAACCTCCATAATAACAGACAGTACGGATACAATTGCGAAAATATCAAAAATAGCTAAATAATACTATAATATAGTCTCTTTCATCCTATTAATTGAATATAGAGTTTTAAAGTATATTATTACGGAACATTAATAGGAATTAGTACAAGTATATATCTAATAATCTATAAATCATCTATATATGTTATGATTATATTAGCATATGAATATATATATGCTTTTATATAAGAGTATGCATATTAATATAAAAGGAATAATTGTGAATATTATCTAATTCTTCAAAGGAGGAGAAGACTCTGAGTTATATATCAGGAGCGATTCTCCATCAGCACCCCTATTGGCGAGTCTGTCAGCCATAGTATTACCTTCTCGGTAAGTGTGGTTAATTAATACTTCTTCAAATTTTTCCATTAAAATCAACACTTCTTGGAGTTTAGAGTTTAGGATCGAATTAGGAGTCTTTTTAACCCTAATGCCATTAAGAACAACTTGAGAGTCGCCTTTGATGATGATTTTAGATAGACCTAGATTATGGCATAATTTTAGACCTTTCTCCAGTGCTTCAAATTCTACCATATTGTTAGAAACCGGAGGGAGAGGAGAGGCTAGCTTTGCAATCCACTGCCTCTCTTCATTATTGATGATACAACCTACACCAGCTATACTGGGGTTCCCTCTTGCTGCACCATCGAAGTTCAGTTTATGCCATCCTGGGGGTGGAGGAACCCATTTACAATTAGCCCTTGCCACTTTATTACTGACTGCATATACCATGGGGGGGTTGATCAGATTAGCCCATTGTTTCTTCACTCTACCATCCCAAAAAGAGAAAGAGCCTTCTTCATGGGAGGATTTCCTTAGATAGGCATTCATAACTTCTATTATAGCCACTTCCAATTTTAACAAAAAACTGACTAAGTTCCACTCTTTATTTTTGAAATTCCGATGATTTCTTTCTTTCCAAAGTTCCCATACCACTAGGGATGGACAAATATTCCAAAGTTTGCTGTACACCCCTCGAACCAAATGTGTGGGCCAGGAATTGAGGAACCCCTTAAGTGTATTCTGAAAGGGGGTTGACCACTTAAGTTGGGATTTAATCCATTCCCAGCAATTTTGAGCAAAAGGGCAATTGAGGAAGAGGTGGTCTACATCTTCATTGCTTTGTTTACACATAACACACCAGTTGGGGCCCATAATACCGAATCTAGATAGTCTATCCGCCATCAGCGCTCTGTTCTGAAGGACGATCCATAAAAAGAAACTCGCCTTAGGTAGACAGGCTGCATCCCAACACAATTTTAAAGGGATTTCTACATAATTCCACTTTTGCGAATGAATAATAGATTGATACCCAAGCTTCACATTGTAGATTCCATCGTTTGATCCAACTCAGATAAGACTATCCGACCTTTCAGATTGTTTAATTTTCCTATTCGATATGATCTTATTATAAGCAGTGATTAAATCTGGCGCCAGTTTTAATCAATCGATGGATCGCCAACTCCAACGCAGTTCCCGATCCGACATCTCTTTAACTTTATAATCTTTGATCCTGCAGCCCCATTCTGATTTCAACTTAGTTATAAGGTTCTCTAAATTGGGGGAGGAATAGATGGGAGGAAGTCCATCCCATGAGTCTTCCCAGAACAGAGCTTTGTTCCTGACCTCGACATCCCAAGAAAGAAATTTACTAATAATACCTCGGCAATTTGACATGAAATTCCAACATTCCAACCCTTTTGGAAGCCTCTCCATCCTGAACAATGATTCCGGATCCGATGGATCAAGGTATTTATAATATAGAATTTTGGCCCATTTGTGTTCATTTTCTTGGTATAATCTCCACACAAGTTTAGCTCCCAAAGCCTCGTTCTGCCATTGTGGCTTCTTTATTCCTAAACCCCCACATTCCTTGGGTTTGCATAAGTTATCCCATTTAATAAGAGCAAGTTTCTTGTCATGTTCCTTATCCTTCCATAAGAAATTTCTAAGTTTGGTCTCAAATTTCTTGGACATCCAGTTAGTGAGGGGAAGACATGCCATGGGAAAAATTGGAGTAGCTGAAAGGACTGCTCAGATCTTGGTAATCTTTCCAGCCTTAGAGAGCCAGTTATTTTTCCAACTCTCAATCCTCTTATCCACCTTTTCGATCGTGTCCATCTAAATTTTGGTGAACCTCGATTTCTTTTCTAGGGCGATGCCTAGATATTTGCAGGGGAACTTTCCTTTTTTGTATCCCATAATTCCATATATCCTATTTTCCATTTCAAGAGATGTGTTTAAGAAGAAAAAATCCAATTTTTCTTTATTAACCTTCTGACTTGAGGTATCCATATAATGCTGAATTATGCTTTTAAACCCCTTGGCCTCTTGAATGGAACTTTTACAAGATAGAATCGTATCATCTGCATACTGTTGATGTGTAATATTAGGAAAATTCTTGGTGACAGTAATACCAGAGATCTTTCTTTCTTGATAAGCGCAGGAGACTGCTCTCCCAAAGGCTTCAGCCATTAGAATAAAGAGGGAGGGGGATAGCGGGTCTCCCTGCCTAATACCCTTGGATATTTCAAAAAAACCCTCAAGCGTCCCATTTATGAGAACATAAATCTTCGAAGTAGAAATGAACTTAAATATTAGATTTATCCATTGATGAGAAAAACCAAATGCTTCTAAAACTTTACAGAGAAAACGCCAATCAACCATATCGTAGGCCTTCTGTATGTCTAACTTCATAAACATACATGCTTCTTTATCTATGGTAGCAGAGTGAATGACTTCCTGAATTATGAGTATGCCATCCAAAATCGATCTTCCTGAAACAAAACCTGTCTGCTCTTCTGAGATCAATTTTGGCATAATTACCTTGAGTCTATTAGCTACGACTTTTGAAAATATTTTGTAAATGGTGTTGCATAGAGCAATAGGGTGGAAGTCTCCGGGATGTTCCGGACAATCCTTTTTAGGGATAAGTGTAAAGAAAGAATAGTTGATTTCGGCTAACAGAGATCCACCATTCCTTGAGGCTTCAATTGCTTTCCATAAGTCTTCCCCAAGTATATCCCAACATTTTTGAAAAAAGAACGCTTGAAACCCATCAGGGCTTGGGGATTTATCTGGGCTCATATTAAAGACTACTGATCTAACCTCTTCCAAAGATATTGGTCTATTTAGATTTTTATTGTCATCTGCAGAGACCAGTGTTGGGATAAATTTGAGCATTCGGGATTGTGCCTCCCTATTAGACCCATCATAATTATTTAGTAGATTATTAAAATGAGAAACTATCGTTTCTGCTATTTCTGGTGGGCTTTCTGTATATGTACCCTGCGGCGACAAGATGCTGGTAATTCTCTTGAAAGCTCGGTTCTGGATTGTGGAATTGTGAAAAAACTTAGTATTCCTATCTCCCTCATCCAGCCATTTCTCTCTGGATTTTTGTCTCTAGTAGATTTCTTCTTTGGCTAAAATATCTTCCTGTTTCATGAGGAGTTCTTTTTCTAAAGTATATTTCTCATAATTCATACCAAATTTTATGATTTCCTGATTCAGGTTTTCCAATTTTTCTTCAACTTCTATTTTTTCTTTGAAAATATTGTTGAAGTGTTCTCTATTCCACCTCAAAATATTTTCTTTCAGCAATTTGAGTTTGGAGACGAAAATAAACATTTTTGACCCAACGAAATTTGGTTGAGTCCACCATGTTTTAATCAGTTCAAGAAATCTCAGATCTTGGAACCACATCTTTTTACACTTAAATGGATTTCTAGGAGGTTTAGATGGTTCAGAGATCTCCAAACAAATAGGGAAATGATATGATCCTGCAAAGGGCAGAATGGAGGATTGAAAATCCTTATTATTGGAAAAAAGATTACCTCCCATGAAGAATCTATCTAATTTCTCCGCAATATAATCATTATCCTTTCTTCTATTATTCCAAGTGAATATGCCATTACTTGATGGAATTTCTAGTAAACTAAGCTTGTCTATCCATAATTTGAATTCTATAGACGAAAGCGGCAGATGTTGAATACCTCCTATTTTCTCATCTAAGCTTAGAATCGTGTCAAAATGTCCTCCTAATATGATCGGATTTTCTTTGTGTTCAATAATGACCGAGCTTAATTCATCCCAAACAGTTTTTTTCCCTATAATGCTGTTAGGACCATACACATTTATAAGAATGAATTTTATATCTGATTTTATACCCTGTACATTCACACACAACTAGTTTTTATTATTTGTTAGATAAGTTAAATTTACTTTCCTAGGGTTCCAAATAATTCCTAAGCCTCCTGAGGCACCTATTGCCTCAATCAAGATTGAATCCCATAGCCCCAACATCTTACTAAGTTTAGCGCCTTCACCTTTATTAAGTTTGGTTTCTTGAATTAATATTATATCTGATTTAGAATTTTTAAAATATTGTTTAAATAACCTTTTTTTGCTAGGGGCATTAAGACCCCTAGCATTCCAAGATGTTATTCTCATTTTGCCTTAGGAAGGCTCTTCCCCTTCCTCATGATAAGCAGCTCATCAATTTTCCCCTGTTCTCTGGCTAGACCTTCATTTTCACGTTCAATGATCTCCTACCTCTTTTTCCTTTTGTCTTGCCATAATTTGGAGAAATTAAACCTTCTTGATTCGTTTGTATACCAAGCTCTTGCTGAAATATATCCAGTACTTGATCTGCTGTTGCAGATCCATTCTCTAATCTTACAAACTCCTCCATTTCCAATTCCTTGCAGATTTGATGCCGGAGACTGTCCTCCTCAATTTTTTTATTTTCTATTTCTATCAATTCTTCAATATTTGTCCTGTTACTTTCCTGATAACCTTTTGGTGTATTTCCACTTTGTTTATCCTTTTTCCTTACACTGTCCTCCATCTGGATCCCTATGATATCCCTTTGGAGATCCTCAGCTGTATAATCTTTTCCTCCCAAATTGGTTATTATTTTCTGTACCAACTCCTCTTTTTGAGAGTTAGTACTCTTATCTAGGTTCTCAAAGTCAAAGACCTGAATGAGCTCCTCTGTTAACTGTTCCAAACTGTTATCTTCAATCTCTAACAGATTTGTATCTTGTGTAAATTCTAGATCCTTATTTAAAAAATTCTGAAGGACTTTTACAATTGGGACTTCTGGGCTTTTGCCATCAGTCCAAATTTGTGCCTCTATGGGCTGAAAGGCGAGAGAGGATGCCCATCCGGAGTTTGCCAAAATTTTGAAGCTCCTCTAGTTCCATCAAATATCGGAATGGTTAATTGTACTTCAGGGAGAATATCCGTATTCAAATGTTGAGGTTCCTGTAGTTCTGATCTTGAAACTGCTATTTCCAATCTATCCTTGGGTGAAGAAAAAAGCATGTTATTTTCTGCTTCCTCTATGTCTTGATGATTCACTGAATCTGTAGTTCTGTTTTGTAACTCTCCTTGTCAGGCCTTTTCCTTATTCTCTCCAAGCTCCTTCTAATACCTGTATGCCGAGGACCCCTTTAGAGTTTTTGTTTCCCAATGACTCTCTACTTTTTCATCTATCATAAAACTGCTTCCTTTATGCTCTGCAGGAACCTCATGTGTTTTTGTATCTTGTTTTGGATCTTGATTTATGACTGTTGTTGGCAATGTAACATTCCTTTTAGGGTCATCTTTGTCTCTGTTAAAAAACCGTTTTGATGAGGGACTAGATTTGCAATTCTCATTGACATGTTTCACTGCAATTTTTTTCTTTTTTTTTCTATTCTGTCTTTTAGAACGACTATCATCCAATCCCAGGTCTGTGTCGTTTTGAGGAACAGAAATTATGACTGATTTAAGTCTTCTTTTATTAGGTAAAACCTTGTCTGATGCTTCATCAACTGTTCTTTCTTTATGATTGACCTGACTATGGATTCCTGTTGGAGAGATCTGATCTTCCTGTCTTTTACTCTTCATTGCCTTCAACCAAGAAAATTGACTGCTGATATCCGAGGTAAGGGGTAGAATCTTGGGCATGATTTTATGAAATTCATCAAATCTTAAAATATCAACTATTCTCTTTTTATAAGTTTGATACTTGATATCATAAGAAGCTTTATTGGTTATAAATTTTTGGTTAAATTCCAGAGGGTTATTGATCTTCAAATTGATTAACACCTTGACATTGTTACAGCAGTAGAAAGAAGCATCAATACCTCTGACCTCTCCTACCTCCGACCCTATGGCTTTAATAATATCTTCATGACAAAGCTCCGGAGGTAGGGATGGCAGAACAAACCAGGAAGGCAACTTGCAATCTAAATTTTCTATTCTAAAATTGTGAGACCAATCTATGAATTTAACACAGTGACCATTAAAGAAACATTCAGACCATAATAAAAATTCTTTTTTGATGGACACATCTAAACATAGTAAAAAAAGTACATTGTCTGAGAAAGTGAATATACTTACCTGGGTCTCGCAGGACTCCTCCAACCAATCAAGTAACAAAGGGAAATCATCCTGTGGCCCGTTCCAAATAGCAAAGATACCTCTTTTTATGCATTTGTCCCATGAAGGTTCGATAGCTTCGTTTGAAATTCTGATTGGTTCATCTTTCGCATAGCGCGGAGATGACCTAAGAGATGAACTAGGGTTCACAGAGTGATGTGGATTATGGATTCTCCAATGGGCCGGGATGTATGAACTTGGGGAAACAGAAAAGGGTGATAAACTTCCTTTCAGTGGTAAAACCGATTGATATGTATCCGGAACCCTAGCCTTGCATTTTTCCGTGTGAGCATATTTTGTTAAATTGAAAATTCGGATTTGATTATCCAGTTGATCTATCGTAAAAATTTGGAATTTCGGATTTTGGTGTACCTCAGAACAGATTTGAGAGTTCTGCGGAGGGGGATTTTGAACATACAACTCACGATCTTTATTTCCCTTGCTACATCGCTGGCTGCGAGGTTCCTCTGCATCACAAAAAATGTCAAATCTGTTTGTTGTATTAACTGAGTATCTCTTGTCAAATGCGCTTTGTGGTTTCTTCTGCTGCCACATCGGCCTGAGGCTGCTTGTCTCTATATGTTTTTGCAGGGTTTTTCTTCGAGATTTTGCAGGTCGGAAAAGGTTTGATTTTTTCGCAAGTGCAGAGCAGAGCGCCATATTTTTTAGGAGTTTGAAACAATTTATAATCTATAATTTTGATTCTCATATTAATATAAATATATTATGCAATGATTATAGTAAATTATCACTCTAACACTATTAATATTTTATTTATTTATTGTTTATCTATATATGAATTTTACGGATATCATAGACTTTGACTATCTCAAATAGTTTCAACTCCAAATTTCTGAGAATATTGCATTGACCAACTAGTTATCCTGACTGTGGGGCTTCTTTTATAATATTATATACACAGTCTTCCCAGACCCTTCCATTTTACTTCATGATACTGGATTTATATTTTAGCTTAGTACCATGGATTCCCAATTTCCAAGCAAGTCATTTGTTTTGCTACAGCATTAAGTCTTCAAGATGTATCATTGTATCCTCTATATAAAGTAAGACTCTCTTCGGCCATAGAACTCTCCCTAAAAATAATCTATCCTGGAGTTATCTTGGCACAATATGACATTTGTAATAACCGGTTCTTTCACATTCACTCTGCTAAATGAGAAACGATAGGATTTCTTGATTGATTCTGCATATGGTTTTGAATCAGGACTCTTCGAGTACATTCAGGTATATCTATGATTTCACCAAAAATGTGCTGTGTTATTTCAATCTGAAACTTGCTTCATTAACACTGAAATATAGAAACATACAATTCCCCTGCTATCAATGGACAAATACCCGAGTAACCTGCTAAAAGAATCTCTCCAGAAACTACCCACATGTTGGTCCAGATTGCTATGCATCCTGGCAGTTGTCTTTGTTTGATTCAGGCACAATGGCTACAGATTGCTCATGTTTATGTAAACTGGTTATGTGTAAACTAGTGAATCTCATACATCTTTAGTCGGCCATCATTCGCACTGATGTTCATAGGCATTTTAATTGCAACAACACCATCCCGGACCTGCAAGCCTCGTCGCCTTGGCCTCTCTCCACTCGCCCGTTACTCTTACATATAGAACCTTGTAATAGACAGTTCAGACACAAAATATTAGGGCAAAGATATTAATCTTAACCTTCGATATATGCAAGAGCAAAGATATTAATCTTAACCTTCAATATATGCAACGGCATTAGTACTTGCAAAGCTCAGAAATTAACATTATAGTACATGAAGATGGCAAATAAAAGAATCAGGACCTACTGACTGAACTTCAACAATATGTTTTGTGTTTCCAAAGTCTCTGCTAAAAAAATTAACAAATTCAGTACTAATTGATTAAATACCTGCCGTATATTTAAAGACTCGCACTCCCTGACTATATGCTGCCCATTAATATTCCCATTAGAGAATAGAATTATAAGGTTCCTCTTGTGATTTTTTATCATTAGTTAGCCTTAGTATATTGCCCAAATAACACTCAGGCCCCACTCAACAAATCTCGTCAAACTTCAAAAGAAATGTATATTTCATCTTCAGCCAAATGATGAAGTTGGACAATATTCATTGCTAATATTGAAAAAAGCAGAGTGCACGATACAAACATCAGCAGCAATATAATTCTTTCTAAAATAAATAAACTTTATTCTTCAATATATGCCATTCTATTGTTTGAAGAACATGTTCACATATTAAATCTATTGAAATTAAGGGGTCCCGTTAACTTCAAACAACAAGTTTCCACCAAATAATAAACAACCATGAGAAGTTTCCCCTGAAGTTTCACAACGATTTCAAGAAATATTTCACCTTTCCAAACTCTTGTTTGGTACGTGTGATGCCGTTTAATGGGAGTCAGCCCAGCAATATATTTCTCAACTTAAGCAAATTAACACTCAAAGATTATTTCACTAATCCTGCATAAAACTCATGACACTTAAGTGCCCATAACATACCACTGTAGGAATAAATATTGTTCACTTCGAATATTTCTTTAATCCTTGATTTTGTTTTTCCTTTCCCCACAAAAATATTATCAATAAAGCCAATATCGTTTTAGTACTGTTGCTCATAAAATCTTACATGAACAATCTTTGATAAATCCTTCTTTAAATTTGTGTCTGCTAATGCTTTTCCAAAAATGTCTCTGTTAAAACTTCATAGGCTGGCAGGAAAACCAGCTTTGATACCACTGTAATATCCCCAACCAGATATTACTCCAAAATTTCTCAAAGGTATCACATAAATTTTAAATAATAATTGCATGAAATAGTTTTGCAATTATCAAACAATAAAACCAGTAATTTTTTTAGATAAATATTCAAACTTAACAGCCTTAGGAATGTTATTGCATTATAATAACCAGCAAGACAATAACATATCCCAATCTTAAAAACAACAGTACAGTCAGATTGGAAAACTAGAAAGGAATCTGAAATGCAATTGTGAACTCCATCACAAATCTACCACTGAAAGATGAATTGGGTTTCCGTCCAATCCATGAACAAGCTTGAAGGTTTCTGTGCTCAGGTTCTAAAAATGAGAAATAAAAGCTTCCCAAGTTTCTCCAAGAGAAAACTGAATCCAAGTATGCTGAAAAGAAACAAGTCTTCTTTTAATGCCCAAGCAGTGACTCTTCAGCCTCTTCCTTCCCGTCTTTCGTCCTCTTCCTCTTTACTCACCTTTCCCCCTTTTAATATTAAAAGGCCTTTCTAATAGTTTGCATTCAGTGTCCAATTATGTCACTTTTAATATTTTTATTAATTTGGCTTACAATTTCCTAATGACCCAAAAACAGGACATTACACATCAAGTATTTGGAGCGGCAACCAATGTGGGGAACTATGCTTCTAGGCCTGGTTCACTATCCTTTGAGCTTCAAAACAATTGTATTCTGATTCAAATGTGTAGAAACAGAACCATGGTTAAATCTGAAGGTTAGATACTAAAACAAATATGCATGGGGGAGCAAGTTAATGAATAATAGTGCTTAAACAGATGTAATTAATAGTGTAAAAGAAATAAGACTGGCTTTAAGAAGTCTTCAGTGACATGAGTCGAGTGTTACAGCATGCTGCTCCAGTTTGTCCTAACAATAGGCAATGATTGTATTTTTTTAAGTCACTTTAAACATGTTCGTTTACCATAAACTTGCTAAAGGTTTTAATCATGTAAGATCTTTAGTAAAAGAAAAGATTTGGAAATCAATTTTGACAAGACCGTAATCAACATTGTATGTATAAGCCATCCTTATGTTACCTTATCATTTTGTCTTTGTATTATATGTTCTGTTTAAGTTTTCTATAAGGTTTGTTTTCTTGCATCTCCCTGTCTGCCTTTAGTGTATTCTTGGATGACTAGGGGAAGTAGCACTTGCTTAAGCCATATTAGATTATTTCAAGCGAAGTGAGGACTTGACTATTGACCTTGCCGATTGATTTTTAAAGAATTCCTTTATAAAAGAATCTTGAGTTAGATTATTTCAGGTGATTTGAGGATTTGACTGTTAACCTTTTCAGTTTGACTTTGAAGGCAATCCTTTATACAAAACTATTGAGTTTGATGTTATCAAGTGCATTTCATGCAATATTTTGAGGCCGACCTGAATTGATAACGCCTCTTAAATAGCTTTGGTGACAGCTTATCCTTCCCTCTCCCAGTTCTGGTCTGATAGCCAGGTCTTCAACACCAGTTGTAGGACATTTTCTAAGGAGATCAAGAATGTTAGAAACTAAGAGTATCTGTTGTGTGCTGTTAGCTTGTAGGGCGGTTCCATCCTGTTCTCGGAATAGGAGTCTCACTTTGTTTTAGTTCATCGATATTGTATTCTTATAGCTGTTGCCACTACTTTTCAATTTCTTAGGGTATTTTGATTCAACCGCTTTTTTTTTCAAGTTGATCTAATGTGATTCTGTGTATGATACTATGATAGGAATATGTGGGCAATAGTTTTCTTTTATCCTGTCTATGAAACATCAAAACTATCATATGTATGTATTTAGTTTGTTTGTTCTGTTTACAGGAACTTCGTAATGTATCTTTTTTGTCATGTACGTCTGAGTTTCTGTACACGTCAGTAAATTTTATCATGTAAAGACAATTCCTAGATTTACATCTGTAGTCGAAGTTTTAACTTACAGGACAGTCTATGGGAGGAAATGAGTAATCAGTTTGTAAATCAATAGAACAAATTGTTTGAATCTTCTACTTCCATGCTCATTTTTGTTTCAAAATGATGTACCATAGCTACTATATTTATGTATACTTTTGTTATATTTTGTCGTGATTTGGTTTGTGTGTTTCCAAATACAGAATTGCCATTAAAGATGGGAGACAACTTGCAAATGAAGTGTTTGCTTGAACTATATGGTATTAAGGTATGCTCATATAAATGTAAGGGTCTTGTAAATTGATCATTGCTGTGCAGTAAAACTATGTATCCACGGGCACACACTGGTTTATCAATACATAAATTTCACTATTATCTAGCATAATTCTTTGCATCTGTAATATAGGAAAAATTACTTCTTTAGAGTCTCCTCTACACAGGAGTTAGAGCTAAATATATATAAAGTCATGTAGTTTTCCATTAACTAGTTCATCCAGTTTCTAACCATGATAGGATCTTGAATGGCTTAACTTAGCATCTTGATCAGAATTTTTGAGGAGAAGATAAGGCACGCCAGACATTTTAATTGACAGTTGAGAAATGTTAGAGGATGAAATGTCCTAAAACACACACAATGTATCCTTGACACGTATAGTTGATTAAAAGTATGCATGTTTCCATCAAGGTAGATATGATTTTTTGATGGATAATTTTAAAATTTGTATGCCATCTAAGTCTTCATTGTGAACAGTAATTATTTATAATTGTACTCACAGGACTGGAAACTACAAGTGAATTATGGCAAATCAACCAGTACGCACTCTCTTATCTTAAATGAAAAATAAAGTAAAAACATTTTTTATGGATACAGCAGGAGGCAAAGTGAGTAGTAATAGAACAAATTGAGTATCAGAGGTGCCTAAGAAAACAGACTGTAACATGATTTCTGGGAAATTTGAAAACATAGGATTACACTCCAACTTAAAAGTGAATACATGGATTACATTTCAACTGAAAATATGTATAACCTGTGTTCAGAATAAACAATGTTTTTATGTAATTAAGCATCTGAATTATATTTTGGTTAGTAAGTTCTTGTTCTTGGAATTGTATTGCTCTTAGACAATTATGGATTGAATGTCTTATGGCGAACAGAGTTTTACTATTACTATTTTAAATGTTTATTCCCGTCTAGAAACTTTGTGTTGTAAAACATATAGACATGTCATGATTAATTTGGAGCATGCAAACATACAAAAATAGGAGCAACTGAATCTTTATCATGTAAGAGCCCTACTACCATGCTTATGAGGGGTGAACCAATATGCTGGATATGCTCTCACTATACCTTATGTTTCTCCTGCGCTTCTCCTTAGTCCTAACTAACTTCACCCTGATAACATTTATCAAGGGGCCTTCACTTGGGTGGTTGATGGCAGTTTAACCATTTGTTTGTTTTATATAACTTCTTGGTTGTGCATTGATGTTTTGTGGGAATGATGGATTGAGTGAACTGCCATTAATTGATTTTTCGTTGCCACGACTCCTGCACTTTGTCCACTCTGATCCTGTGAGTCATGTATGTGAATTTGATCATCCAACAGTGGTATCACAGCCGGTTTACAGAGAAAAATGAGAAGTTGAAGATGCTGGTTTGAATTATTATCTTGAATTATGAGATTTTTTGGTTGCTATGTTTCGAGTGGTGAGTGAGGCTTGAGACTAGCCAACTGATTGACGTTGGATAAAATCCTGACAACATATGGTAATTGATGGTAAATGTAGAGAACTGCTATACAGTTGTTTTGAATTGGCAATATATGAAAGGGAAAATGCTACACAAAATTTGTATTCTGTACAGAAGAGGGATGCCGATGTGTTTCACTGCTCTGCACAGTTGTTGAGATCCCTCCACACCTTTTATCAAAGTGTATACTTTTGTTATTGAAAAAACTATAAATAAAGTGGCTGCAGCTGTTGTTGGTAGAGTCATTGTTGTGTGTACAGATGATTTTAAATTTGACATGAGTGAATATCAAGGCAACTAACAGTCTATGATGCATGTGTACTTCCTTTGACTAACAAAGTCTGCCATACCATTCTGCTATTATTTATTTTATACACTATCAGAGGGTTTTTTTTCCACTACCCATCTAGCTGCATGACCAAACCTCATTGTAATGCCCCCATTTGTTGCCAGCATCAGAATTTCAGGGATTAGCCTAATATTGGATCCTCGTACGCTAATGGGGATGGTTAGAGGCTGTTTTGAGGATTGATTCATCTCCAACATCCACGGATTTATGGATCTGGCCTTCGTTCGATATCATTTGGACTCCCTTTGCCATACTATGTATAGTAAGTCAGGAGTAATAGAGATGGAACCTTTCTATTTTTAGAAAGTGTATTTGGGCACATGGGGAATTATGAGTAGAGATTCCTATTTCAGACGGCATGGCAATCAGACAAGTGTTTCAAGAGATATTAAAGTTCAATTGACTTAAGTGATTTATTTAAATATCTTAATGTTATTATAAAGTTATAAAGTAACTTATAATAATAAAGTCACTTTAATATTATAAAGTGCAAATATAAAATTACTTTATGACAAAAGTAACTTAAGTGACTAAAAGACGAAATTGACTTTTTATCCCACATTGCCTAGTTGTTTGTGTCTTCCCTCATATTGAGGTTATAAAAGCGTGGAGCTACATTGGGATCAAGACCAGGAAAATATGATATTGATCAAATACAAATGGTTGCTTAAATGTGACTGGTTATCTTAAGGATGAAACCCCTTAAGAGACTGGATGTAGCCGCAGTCTCTCATTGGAGTTTGTATCAGAGGGAAGAAGGAAATACAGATTAGCAGCTGATTCTAGCAGACCCACGTTGAATAAGAATCAGTATGCATGGACAGGTACGTATGGATTCTTTGACATACTAGCAGATGATCACATTTACCCAGGATTCAGTATTTTGTGAAGGTGTGCTTGTATGTGGCAGCAGTAGTATTTAGCTCCTCATTTACAGAGAGAACTGGTAACTCTTGGAGAGGACTGTGGGCATTGAGACAGTTAACTGTGGATGGCTCTTTTATGCAATTCTGAACACTGATTGCTAAGCTACATGTTTGGGCATCATTCTCTGCAATTCAAGTGCCTGTGTTGGCTGCTAATTGGCATTCATTATTAGTGCTGGTGAGCATTGAAATTCTCTGTGTTGGTTGTGAGTAGTAATTGCAACTGGGCCGCTCATACACCTGCAATTTGGCCCCTTGTTTCAACTGAAATTGGTGTCTCTGTTCAAGTGGTTGTTTGCTAGAAGTTAAGGCCCAAAATTCTGTAAATCATGGGCAATCATATCCCTGTTGACGGCAGTCTGCTAGGGCCTGTGATCAGTTCTGTAAATTGCCAGCTAACTGGGCATAGCAGCTTGTTGAACGTATGAGTCTGCTGCAAGGAATCCCATACCAGGTTTTCTATTTAGTGTTGTATTTTGCTTAGACATTTTGTTCTGTCGTCTGCTGCAAATTGTTCATATGCTAGTGGTTAACAGATGCATGTGTTATAGCTGCTTCAATAATGCTGCACTAGTAACTTGAGAAAGAATTTAAATATATACTATGAGGGAATGTTGTTGGTGCCAAAAGTAGTTGATTAGACTGGAATAATTGTTTATATACTGTTATTGATTTGGCAGCGATAAGTTTAATGATAATCAAATCTTTATCAATATTTGAATATACACTATCAAGTTGAAGGGGTTGCGTAGTAGAAGATTTCTAAAAATCCACATTATTTGCATTGTCATTTAAAGAGCCAATTGGGTTTACCACAGAGATTCCTTGCAAAATGTTTGACGAAATATCTAACAATTGAATTGTGAAGAAATTTGCTGTTTGATAAAGTTATAACTGGCTAGGGGTTATTACAGTCGTCCTGCATTTTCATTTTTTCTTTGATATTTTACTCTTACTGAAATCAGTCATCTTCCAATTGCTTTCCAGTAAAATGCAAATTGCAGTTGGTGAGGTGGTATCTCTTCTTTTTTTGTCTTGACAATTTTGTCAGTGTTTAGTTTTAACTTTGAGGGCAGTACAAAAGGGAACAGTGTTTCAGGCGAACCTTTGTAGTTTCGACTTAATATTATATACCTTTATGTCAAGACTAGTGGCTCCCAAGAAGATTATCTCTCAAGTGCATGCACATTCCACTTAACACCAATTGTATCTCGGTAATGCTCACAAGAGGGAAGCATAAGGAATTCTTGGGAGATTAATATGCCAATACTTCTTTGACTCGAGCATTCTTAACCATTGTGTTTCCTCTGTTAATTCCTTGTAACTTTGACAAGATAAGTGTTCTGAGTTTCAGATCAGTCTGATCTAGATGCATGAGTTCTTAAGTATTGGTCACTAGAACATATCGTCCCCTCTAGATAGATTGGCATCTTCCTTGTGGCTTTTATAAGCCTTCTTATTTACTAATGTGGTTAGTTAGTTACTAAGCATTAGTAACTCTTGGAATGGGCACCAATCTTGAGGAAACAATTATGTTGTTAAATAGGCCAACCTAGAGAGGGACATGTCCATTCAATGAACATGCCCCTTGAGTTAGGTATAAGGGAGGGCTAGATTGCAGATTAGAAGACACACTGAAATCTATGCGTTTGCTCTTCTAGCAATCTGCCCAAATAGAATCATATATAGGAATGTAAACATTTACAAAAGATCCATGAACTTAACATGGTATCAAAGCTTGGTTGCAAATGTATACATAAGAAAGTTAGAATCAAGGATTGGCAAGCGTGTGGACGATCAGAACGAAAAAAGACTTTGTAAGAATTTTGAAGGTTGGATTCATTTACACTTTTCTAGTTAGAATAAGTTTGTTTTGCTTAGTATTTATCCTGCAACTCGCAGCAGCTTCTAGGTTGCATATCAGAGACGACATACATGAATGGAGGGAGAAAAAGGACAGAGTAATAAATTGATAACCTAGATCATCTCAAAGGACAAAATCATTGAGAAAGGGTAAATGGACATATCAAACATTTGAGTAATGTTCACCGTGAATGAGGATTGACCTGATAATGGTTCACAATTCAAGATCTTAATTAGATATTGGAACAATTCCAGCCTCATGGAAATGACATCCCATTGACGCCACAAAAGGGGCCCCACCACCAAGATTAAGAGGATGATTGAAGATAAGTGGTAATGCGAATGATTAATTGACATACCGAGTTGATCGATGAATTCCATTATGTGATCAGTAGTATATGGAATTGTTTGTCAGTTCCTGGAAATTGCTTACATGTTCTTTCAGAAGGGGAGATGGCAACAAGTTAGAAAGTTTTCTTGGTACCCGTCAATGCTCCGAATTAGAGAGAGTCAAATTTTTAAAATCATAGGATATGGAGACATTTGGAGAATTTACAATGAGTAAGCCGAATGCCGCTCTACTGAAAGGAAACTCCCATTTAGAATAAGTTTGATCCACTATAAAAGGGAACTTTGGAATAAGAACAAATGATTCTATCATCTTAGACAAACTTGATTATTTTGTTTGAGAGGGAGTTCATCAATGAAGATAACTCGTGGATAGAATCACTGATGAGATGCACATGGATAAAGATTACATCATGAGTCTACATATCACTTTCATCAAGGCATTTCTGATCTTCCCTCAAGTCCAAGAGGGAGTGTTAATAATTGTGGACTTAGAAAAGATGCATTCTATATAACTTCATGACTATTCAGATTATTAGTATTGGTTCTCTTAGAAAAGGAGGGAATAAAGTGACATCATGCTGTGACACTAAGATCATGGATGTTAGCATGGTATGCCTTACTGACAAAGGAGAAGCTAAATGATCTGCAATGGTCAATCTTGACTCAGAGGGAGTAGACCATGCTTTATTGATTTTTGAGTAATAAAGAATTTGTAGTAGAAAATCATAAGTATCATCTTATAAGAAGGTTATATGTCAGAGAGTACCTAAAAGATCAAATTGACTCCCCAGGATCTAGGTTATACAAACTCAGACTAATTTGTACCATGTCAAGATGGTGTATACTCATAAAGTACGAAAGCTTTCATCAAGGTTATGATGGAAAGATAAGTATCTATTGTACTTGAGCTCTTCATTTACCTTATGTCTATAATATCTTTCATTTGTATTTTTTATAAGAAGAGTATATGCCTTGATTTTGTTTTTTGAAGAATGTTCTTGTAGGAAAGAATTTTGGATTCAGAGGGAGTCTGACATCTCATCAAAGCAACCTTGAATAAGGAGCTCGGAAGATTTGATATCCGGTAGGACTCTGGAAAATCTAAAGTAAGGAAACATCTGATGGGTCTACCTTTATAAACATCATGGTTTTGAAGCGTTTCTCAGCAAATAGTCTTGCAGCATCAGTTTGCAATAATAGAAAACAATCTTCCAGCACGAATTTGCTATGATAGCAAATGATCTTATGGTGTTCTAAATCAGTAGAGGACTACTGGCAAATCTTGAATAGATTCAAGATTGTGTTGTGAAAGAGACATTTCAATGTCTATGAATCACAACTTGGATAAAGAGAGAATTTAATTATTCTCTAGACTTTATCCTTAAGTACTGAAAATTATAAAGTAGGTATTCTTATCAAACCTCTCCGAGAGTGATCATCTCAGGAAAGATCCAGTTATGGTTGAATTGTTTTGCATTCTTATGATAATTTATATTATTGTTAGGATATTGACTATTATGAGGCTTCACCATTTGTGTTTGTTATTTAAGAGGTGATGATCTTTGAAATTATGAACACTTGTATAAAGACATTATAAGAGCTGACGATCTCTAAGATAATGTTCTAATCAGTAGAGAACTATTGGTAGATTTCAATGAATTGAAGATCATGTTGTGATGGAGGCATTTCTATGTCTATGAATCACAACTTGGATAAAGGAAGAATTTAATTATTGTCCAGATTTTATCCAGTGTACTGGCAGATCTTAATTTAGGATCATGTTGTGTGCCTATGAGTCACAACTTGGATAAAAGAAGAATTTAATTATTCTCCGGATTTTATCCTGTGTAAGGCATTCTATTAATGGATTGGTGGTAGAGTTTAGATCTTGGATGAAACCAAGATCATGTTGTGACAATGACATTTCTAAAACTCCAGATGTCACAACTTGGGTAAAGAGAGAATTTAATTATTCTCTAGTCTTTATCTTGAGTATTGCATTCTATGCAATACTGTTATCACAAGTTTAGGTAATACTTCATATACAAGCCTTGTCAAACATCCTGTGTTACAAGCCTAGGTGATTTGACGGTTTGTATTACGAACGATGCTTAGTGATTTGATCACAAGCTCCAGTGAGAGCTTATATTACAAGATTTGTAATATGATCTGTTTTCAGGTATCATTTGTATAATGATACATCATGCTTGAAATTCAGAAAGGTATAGAGTGTATATCTATGCTTAGTCATCTCTATTGATGTTGCTAGATCTGTTTCTACCACTTATCAAGTTAAGAGGGAGTGTTAATTCCTTGTAACTTTGACAAGATAAGTGTTCTGATTTTTAGATCGGTCTGATCTAGATGCATGGGTTCCCTTAAGTATTGGTCACTAGAACATATTGTCCCCTCTAGATAGATTGGCATCTTCTTTGTGGCTTTTATAAGCCTTCTTATTTACTAATGTGGTTAGTTAGTTACTAACCATTAGTAACTCTTGGAATGGGCACCAATCTTGAGGAAACAATTATGTTGTTAAATAGGCCAAGCTAGAGAGGGACATGTCCATTCAATGGACATGTCCATTCAATGAACATGCCCCTTGAGTTAGGTATAAGGGAGGGCTAGATTGTAGATTAGAAGACACACCGAAATCTATAAGTCTGCTCTTCTAGCAATCTGTTCAAATAGAATCATATATAGGAATGTAAACATTTGCAGAAGATCCATGAACTTAACATCCCCCAAGATCAAACCCACTTAGTTTGCTAAACCATTTGCAAAACCTCTGGCAATATTTGATTATCAATTAGCTGGTGTTTCTTGTAAGCAATTATAATGAGGATTTAACTATGTAGTTTGGAGTCGATCTCATTGATTTGTTTTTCATGGGTAGTGGTGAACAAGAAACAATTTCTTATCAGCACAAATGATCCTCTCTGCAGTATTTTTAGTAGGTGTTTTTAATGATTAAATAACTTTTTGCTTGGCTTTTTGCCTTGGGTATGGCATAAGATTGGTACCAAATATTGTCACATAAGGGAGACTTTTAAGACTTTGAGAATGAAGTGACTAACTCTAAGTGCAATCAGAATACCTTTCTACTGGCTAAAGTATAGACTAGCAAGTTGATGTACACATGATTTGAAAAGGAATAACTATTCCAGCAGAAGGCAACACATGATTCAAAGAAATAAATAGCTAAGTTTTATGCAAAGTTACAGCCTAGATGAACAAATAACTCCAATAAAGTGTGATGTTATTATCCATTTCAGTTTAATTAATTAAATAACAAATACAGTAAATGAGAACAGAAGAAAAGTAGATTGAACAATAATTTAAGCACCACAAACGTGTCATCAATTATCATCTAAATTGCTGGTTCAGGCTCAAAGATCCAGTTTGCCAGTACGGCAGAATTTTGAAATGGGGTTTGGGTTTGTTAGCACAAAAATCTCTATACACACAAAATAACAACAAAAAACAAAATTGATTAGATCTATTGTTCTTTACAGCTTTGTGGTATGGGGGCCTTTTCTTTTGGATTCTGATTGGGCTCCTACTGATTGGGTTCGAGTTCTTCGACAGATAATTAGATGCAGGCAATCCATTCCTCATTATATTATCCTTATTGAGTTCAGGGTTCACTCTTTTAAGCTTGGTGCCATAATTGACCTTGCTTGGTTCTTGTATCGCTTGTGCGATGTCACTAACTCTAGTGAGGGGTGTCACAAATACTACTACGTCACTTATTGTTCTTCATATCTTATTGTGACATTTTCTCGTTTGGGGCGGGGGCTTTGACCCTCCTAGGTTCCTTTGGGATTGAAATGGATCGTCTTCCTTCTTTTTAGTACTCTCTTGATGCTCCTCATTATCTTCTTCTGTCTAGATAGGAGTTGAAAATGCATACCAAGACCGACATTTATAGGTGGTTCATTCACACTATCTAGGTTAACCCCCATGGGGGTCTTTACCCGAAGATGGCGTTCTATGTTGAGCACTACTTAAAGTTGGAGGACAAACTCATTAATTGTCCCTCTTATTTCAGCACTGGGTGCATGCCCTCCAGATCCCTCTTGGTTCCTTCAAAGTGGGCTTGCATTGTCTTTGCATTGAGACTGACCATCGTCTGCCTAGGGAGCACAATATTTGCTAGTTATGCAATATGGACAAGGTTGAAATTAAGGAGCTTTTCTTTTTCTGACATCTTATATGTTATGAGATTAGAGGTAGATTCTATTGCCTTTTCAGGGATTTTTAATCCCTCTCCATACTTTTCAGACTCACTGATTAGAGGTGCCTTGCTCTTTACAATTAGGAGGCTACTAGACTTTGGGACCACTCACTGCAATATCAGCATCAACATCGTTGTTATAGTCATGCCGCTAAACAAATCTGTCAGCTTAGCACCTTCTTTGCGGAGGTTGACTTTGGGTGTGGTTCTAAGCATTAGCTAGACCCTTCTAGCGATTCTTGAGCGATGGAGCTCCGAATGAGGTCTATTCTTTAGATGTCCCTTTAGTCTTGCGGCCATATTTGATCTGGTTTGGTTCCTTCATCGTCTGCGTGGTTTTGTGGATTCAATTGGTGAGCGTGATAGATACTCCTACTTGGCGTATTGCTCTCTTTTGTTGCTACTGTGAGTTTTTATACTTGTTCTCGAGCTCGTTGCTGGTATGCACAGGCTTCTTCTCTATTGAGATCGATTGGGATTGTTATGGACCACATCCCTCCTTACCAGTTCTTGTTGAATGCCCCTGCTCATCTCCGCCCCTCATGGCAGGAGTTGAATGAGCGTGTCAGACTAGATATTTACAGACAATACTTTATCTCTACCTGGACTAACCCCCATAGTGGCTTACGTCTGAGGATGACCTTCTATGTAGAGCACTTTTTGGAGATTTGTGATGGAATTATTGTTCGTCCTAGTTACCTATCTCGGCAGTGGTCTAATGCCTTGTGTATCTCCCTAGGGCCCTTTAGAGTTGGTTCTCATTGTCTTTGGGCTCAGACCGACCGTCATATTGATAGTGGAGAGCGGATTTGTAATGTACTTTAAATGAGGTTGAGACAGAGACTCACTTTCTTTTTCGTTGCCCTATCTATTATGAGATCAGAGGGAGATTTTATTGTTTGTTTCAAGATTGTTTTTCACTTTCAGATTTCTTCAGTTTCTGTGACCAGCGGTGTCTTGCACTCTATTTTCAGGAGGGCACTCTGCTTTGTGGTAGTACTGTACAGTCGTTGCTTCCTCACTGACATACATCTACTCAGTTCATTACTACCTTTTTCACACCCTTATCTCTTTTATGTGGTGTAAAAAGGACTAGTTCTACTAGTTCTTTTGGGCATTCCAAGTCTGTTAGACCCCGTACTGGCTTCTTGCCCCAGCGACACTCCTCCATGAGCTCACAGAGACATATCAAAGCTTCTATCCATCCGTAGTCGTATCCTTCTGTGATTGATTTCTTTTTGCCAAGAAAGGACTCCCAGTCCTTGTCTTGGCCTCTCTCTTTGTATCTTTTCTTCTGCTTATTTTTGTTGTATGCTTTTCTCGGACACTGTTTGGTGCTCCTGCTATTGTTAGCTTTGTTGTTGTAATCCTCCAATCCCATAGACCTTTTGGTGGTCTTGGACATTAATATTATTATCTTATCTTATCTCATCTTGGGAAGAGTAGGTAGTTCTCTTTGGGTTATCCTTCTGTTCTATGTTTCTTTTCAGAGACACAATTTATGTAGTGGGGGTTTGGGGTATGGGTTCTCCCTGTTGGAGTCCCCCCTTCACCCCCTCTCTTGTTCTCTCTCTTGTTCCGTCTTTTGTTGTTGTTTGTTTGTTTCTGCTATTCTTTTCTGAATGCCATTTGGTGCTGCTGCTTTGGGCTGGTCCCTTGGATTGTTCTCAGCAGTCCCGTGGACCCGCTTTGTGGTCTTTGGTTGGACAGCAATAGATTTATCTTATCTTATCTTTATCTGCTGGTACAAGAAGATTCCAGTCTCCTCACATTGGAATTCAAGGGCAACAATTCGATTGATAACCCGACAAATGCAAAAGTAGCGAAGCACAAAGAAGATGACCTAGTAATACAGAGCTAAATTTGCCTACTAATTAATTGTAGTTAGGTTGTGAATGTAGCAGTCAAACCAAAGTATGGAACCATACTTAACCAAGAAGTAATTTGTATTGCTTATCATGCCAAATGAGTTCTGAAGGTTTGTTTCACTGTGTTTTATTTATATTAGAGTAATATTGCATTAATCTACCCCTTCCATGTTCTGACTACTGGTATTACAATAAAGGTATCTAATGTTTATTATATTTGTCTTTTGGCCAACTTAATTTTAAAACAGTTGGCAGATTTACAGAAAAAGGTACGCTCCGACGTTAGTGCTGAGTATCATTTACGTGAAGAATGTGCCAATCCTGAGAAACAGCTTTTTGACTGGGGGCACATGCGCCTACGCCGAACACTTCCTCTTTTTGGCATGGGAGATGCACCAACAACTGAAGCTGATGAACGGCTGCGCAGGAGAAGAGATGCAGAGGTTTCTTTTTGTATTTTCTAAACTAATGCTCTGACAATCATTTAGCTCTATTTGATTTTACTGTGCAGCTAAAGTGTATAGCCAAATCTTCTTGCTTGTAAAACTATCTTGTTTTGTGTTTCATCAGAGGCAAACAAGGCTAGAGGAGGAAGAAAGAAATCGTGTTGAGACAAAAAAGAGAAAATTCTTTAATGAACTACTAAATGCAGCTCGTGAATTTCAGTTGCAAGGACAAGCCACTTTAAAACGAAGGAAACAACGCAATGATGGAATCCAGGTTCTTATCACTACCTCTACAATTATTTTTATTCTAATTGCGTAGATATGGCACATGGTGTTATTTTCAATTTAATGTTTCACAGTTATGAACTTATTACTACAGATAGGAATTTTATCACACCATCAGCATTCAAGAAGTTCTTCTCTATGAAAGAAAAAATAATGGGTCTTCCTTGATTTAAAAGTTTAAACACATTTTATTCTAACGTGATATATGTATTTTAGGCATGGCATGCCAGACAGAGGCAACGGGCTACTCGTGCAGAAAAGCTGAGGATTCAAGCACTGAAAGCTGATGACCAAGAAGCTTACATGCGAATGGTGGAGGAGAGCAAGAATGAGCGGCTGACAACTTTGCTTGCAAAAACCAATGAACTTCTTGTTGGGCTTGGTGCTGCTGTACAAAGACAAAAGGATGCAGAGCATGCTGATAATGGCAAGATAATAAAACAAGGGATCATTGAACATATTGAAGAGGAAGATGAGGAAGCACTTGCTGATATTGATGGGGATCATTTGTCAACAAAACCTGATCTGCTAGAAGGGCAGCGACAGTATAATTCTGTTATACATTCCATTCAGGAAAAGGTATGCTACAATCATATTTTATATCTTAATTCTCCTCTTATGCTGTTGTTGAAATGTAAGCAAGAATTTTTAATGAATGTAAAGATTCTAGAGATTTCTTGTATATCATGTTTGTAACTGACACATTCTCAAATTGTAGAGATTTTAGTCATTTCTTTCTGATTTCTTGTTTATCTTTACTTGGAACAGAGTGTTTAGTGTCAAGGATGGTTTCCTAGCTCACAATTTTTGTAAAAAGAATTGGTGGTTTCTGAGTTTTGATTTATTTGAATCGAAGGGACTGTAAACAACAGAATAGGGTAGCCAGGGAGCAGATACGAGAGCATTATCATAGAAAAATGTCAATTGTAATGTGAACATTATTTATTAAGATAGTAGGTGTTTTATTCTTAGAAGAGTTTCAAGAGTAAACCATTGTGTCACCTTTTGGGGTTATATTATTTTCCTTGTGTTATGTTTTAGATATTTTTGGTACAGTTTCTCTTATAACCTTTATCAGCATGTCCCAGAAATGTCACACCCAAGGCCCAGAAGTGGATTCATTTTTCCCCCTTGGCCACATGTGTTCCTTGCCATGCATATGGAGTGGGTTATCTAGTGTTGAGACCTATCACATTTTCCCTCCATCTAGTGAGCGTTACCATGTCTCACCTGATTGAGGTTCCTCTTTTCGTGATAGGAATTGTGAGGGTTCTTCACAACAGGGTGTCTCAAAAGTGTACCCATGGTATTCCTTAGGCACTGTATGGAGTGGTGTGCTTAGAAAGTGATCTCATGTAGTGGTGTGCTTTGAGAGTAACGTCATGGAGTGGTGTGCTTAGAAAGTGACCTCATCACGGCTTCCTCTATTTGGGAATCCTTACTTCCCCATCATGGCTGAATACAACGGTTAGAGATGAAGACACATATCTTATGTAAATCATTTATTCTGTATGTCCACAAATCATAGTTAATGAATCAGCAATGATATGATATGATATGATAGATTTTAATGACGTCCACGAGACTAAAGTAGTCTATGGGACCCATGCAATCACCCTCCCGAGTTAGGAGCAGAACTAGTCAGTTGTAAAGTTTTGGATAACTTGTCTCTCCTTCTCTGAAGTTTGGTAATCAAATCCGCTGCTCTCTTCACTTGATCTTCCTCAAATAAATAGTTGAAGTCCTTGTTCTGCAATATTTTTGTATAACCAGATCTGATGTCATTGTAAGCCAGGCAGTCTTTGACAAAGTGCTGCTTTGTCTCAACTATTCCCATATTACAAAATAAACATGTTCTGTCTGCCCACTCTTCCTTTGGAACTTGCCACCTACCAGTTTCACATCGCAGCTGATGTGAACTAGTTCTAAGTTGTGCCATCAACATTTTTGCTTTCCAATTAATAGGTGCTCTTATATAGGCCTTTTCATCATGACTATAAGTGGGATTAAATTCTTTAATGTAATAGGATTTTTTCCGCCCTATGCGTCTTGTCCACAAAATATTGTGAAATTTTTCATTGACAAACTTTTTTATTTCTGTAATGTTATCCGGGCAAGTTGGGATGTTGATATCCCATTTTCGCATCCATTTGTCATTTTGCTTCATCCATGTGCTTTTCCGCCTCACAAGTTTTTCCTCTATGATCAACTTGGGCCAACGATGTGTTTCCAGACCTTGGGTTTTCTTTAAGTAGCTTATCATTTGGACCAAAGCAACGGCTTCTAATGGATAGGAACCCACCTCCGCCAAAAGGATCTCATACGGAACTGTGGTCTTGACTTTAAGATTGCATGTGATGAAGTGTTTTTGAATTCTTTCTACTTGCTGCCATTTTTGTTCGGACATACTACCTCCCCACACTTCACATCTGTATAAAATAACCGGAGTGACCAGCAAACCAAAAAGAGTTTTCATGGTCGTCCAATCCCATAATTCTGCGTTCCTGCACTTGTTTTGTAAAGAGTATAACGCCTTCCAGCCCCCTTGGATCCTTTTTGATCTGCAAGTATCCCAATTGAGTTTGTTATGAAAATCGATGCCTAAGTATTTGTACTCTTCCACAATCTCAAGTGGGCTATTTTCCAATAGAAACTCGTCTTGTATGCCCCTATTCTTCTTCAGCGAGAAAATCATAATTTTGGTTTTACTAGTGTTAACTTGCATTCCTACTTCATGACAAAAATTTTCGAGTGCTGTCAAGTGCTCTTTCAAACCTTTAGCTGTTCTAGCAAGAATTATGAGATCATCCGCATATAAGAGCAATCTTATCACAAAGTGGGCTAGCTGCACCCCCTCACCATTGGTCTTGTTTATCCACTCTTCTAACTTGTCAATATAGAGCCCGAATAATGTTGGAGATAGCGGACACCCTTGCTTAACCCCGATGTTGCTGTCAAAATTTTCTGATAGCCCTTCTATCGTTCTGATTTTAGCTTTGACCTGCTCATATAATCTGTAAACTGCTGACCTAAGCTCTTTAGGAACTTCCAACTCTTCCATTCTATCCCATAATTTATTACGTGGCACTGTGTCAAATGCTTTTTTAAAGTCCATGAAACAACAAAAAGCCTCGTTCCCCGGAGAGTCCCAAACTTTCTTAATCAAGTATCTAAGAGTGATGCCATGATCTATAGTAGAGTGCTTCGGTCTAAAGCCTGCTTGCCCTATTGCACGTTTGCCTTCTGTTTCAGCCCAGTTGCTGATTTTTTGTTCTACCAAGCTGCCAAATAACTTGCCAAAAAGTGGATTGATCATGATGGTTCGGTAATTAGAAGGATTATTTATATCTCCACTTTTGTGGAGTGGGATCACCACACTTGTTGTCCATTTTACAGGGAAACCTTCTCTATTGACACTGTTGAAAATTTTAGTGATGTGTGGTGTGAGGGTTTCAACACCCCATTTTAAATATTCAGCTTGAAGCCCATCTATATCTTGCGCTTTACTGGCAGCTAACCTCCTTATGCCTTGGATAATATCCTTTTCGCTGAATAACTCCCCTGTAGTCTCTGTTTCCATGGTTCTACGTTCTCCTAGATCACACTTGTAGAGAGTCTTGGCATATTCCAGCCATTTGGTTCCTGTTATGTTGTTCTCTATCTGAGTTTTTCTCTGCTGAAGTTCTTTCCAAAACTTTCTGGGGTTGTTTTTACCAAGATTAATCAACTCGATTCTTCTCTTATTTACATACTCTCCTTTCTTCTTTTTAATCAGCTGATCATACTCCTTTCAACTTTCTTTATTTATGTTCTTTTTCCAATTTCTTTTTGCTGTTTTGCATTCTTCATCAAACCACGGATTAGTCGGAAAAGTGTTCTTGGTTTCTCTTGTGGCCCTAGATCTTTTACACTCCTCCAATGCTTTAATGATAGTAAGAACAAGATTATCCTTGTCCATGAAATGTTGTTTATCAGACTCGGGATGGTTTCCCGGAACTCTAGACAGCCGCAAAAGGGAGTTTTGGAAAGTAGCATGGTTTTCTTATGTCATTAAAACTTTGCCAATCCTCTTCCTCTTCCTCTTTTGTAAAGGTTTTGGGACAATATGTTGATCTTTAAAGTGAGTGGCCACCCTTATCAAAATGGGGTTATGATAAGATTTTAGCTCCATGGGGTAGTCCTCTATCTCAAAGTTAATTATCTTTGCGACATATTCTTGCGAGCATATTACATAGTCAACAACACTTTGTCCATTGTATCTTTTGCATGTGATTCCACCTGATTTAGGCCACTTTTCCAAACCATTACATATGACCATTTTATATAGGCAGCATAAACTTAGTAATTCAGCACCAAAATGATTAATCTTTCCCATGCTATCCTGCGAAGATCTTTCCCATTTTTGTGTCCCTTCTTCTTCAAGCCAAACTGGGTTTCTGCTTTCACTGTAGCTCTCCTTAAGATTGAGAGTTTGGTTGTTTGCTGTTCTAGCATTGAAATCCCCTATTATCATTATTTCCCCTAGAAAGCTAAAGGCTGCTATGTCTTTTTTGAGTGTAGCAAATGGGTCTTCTCTATCCAATCTATGCTTTTTATACATTTTTGAGCCTTTTGGGGCGAAGTAACAGATAGCCACCCTCATAGTAATCTGATTATCTGTTATTTTAATCCAAATATACTACTTGTTTACATTTTTTTTCTCTAAGTTTACAAATCTGCTCCAAGTTTCTTTTATTAGAACGGTGATGCCTCGATGCCCCTTACCATTATCTATCTTCTCATTCCATAGTGATACCTTCTTATACCCTTCAAAATCTGGAACCCTACATCCATCATGCTCATGTGTCTCGGTAAGCATAATGATGTCATTATCTTTAGCTATCGGCCCTAACCCAGGTCCTCTTCTCCAAGGATAACCTCTACAGTTCCAACTAACTATAGTTAAATGTTCCTGGGTGGGCCCGAGTTCCTATTTATTGTTTGTGATTTTGTCGCTAATTTGGGCTTTGCCATTTTGTAGCCACGCCCACTTGCCGTTTTCTCTCGCTGTTTTCATTTTTTCCCATTCCTTCCTCCTTTCTTCTTGCTGAGTTACGGTGAGGTCATCATCAAGATATATGTGTGTGCCTCTAAGAAACTTCCTCTTGCTGAAAATGCTGTTTTTATCTCCTGTATTCCTCATTGTCACTCTAACATGTCTGTCTTTGCCTCCTCTAATCCATTTTTCGATTCTTTGTGCTTGTATGGTTGTTCCATGTCAGTCTAATTGGTCTTTAAAGAAGTCTTTAACTAAATCTGTTGTTTTCTCCTGTTCTCCATAGTCTCGTAGTCCTTTGATGATAATATTTGCTGCTTTCTCATTTCTTTCTTTTTCCTCTCTAATCTGTCTCCGAACTTGCTTTTCTATGTTGTCAGTAGGAGTGTTTGCTGGTCCCTTTACTATGTTAGCCCATGATCTAACTTCTTCAATTTGTTCTCTGAGTTGATTCTCTTTTATTTCCATATTGGCCATGGCATCTTGTATATTTTTCATTTGCGGAGTTTCATCTCTTTCCGTAGCCTCTCCTTCTCCCGTAGTAGTACTTGCTGCTGTCCTCTTTTCTCCTACTTCTTTCTTTAACAATATTAATTCATACTCTCCTTTTTCCATATTAAATTGCAATTTTTGAATTTGTTCTCTAAGTGACTTGACCTCCGTTGTCAATTTCCAGTTATCCTCAGTAACTCTTTTCATTGTGATACTTTCTATATGGCTCCTCTCTTCAAGCGCCCACACCCTCTCCTTCATAGCTACCAAATCGTTTACAAAATGTCTGGATACCACGTCATAGGTGTCCTTGTGGGGCTGTAATTATTTGGCAGCCCATCTTCCACTGTGTCTATCACCTGAGAATTATTTGTCTTCTCTTTACCGTTAATATCTTTGATATTATCAAACTGCTTAATTGTTTCAGAAATTTCAGTCAGCCTCAGATTTATTTCTGCCTCCCTTGAGCCGTCTGAGGTATGTGGAATTGGTTTCGGAAGTAAAGCTGCTAACTTCCCTCTTTTTGCATTTTTCAACTTTTGTATCTTTCTTCGCCTAATTATTCTTTTATATTCCTTGGCATTCACATAGGTGTAGTTTCCTCCTGTGGGTGGTCCACTGGCTTGTGAGAAGCTCAAAGTGTTTGTGGGTAAATTACCATTTGTCCCTCCAAGATTGAATGAACTTGTGTGTTCGGCTGAGGGTCTTGGAAGAATGAGGAAACTCCCTTGATTCCACTTGATGATGCTGTTGTGCATTAAACTATACCCGTATGTCAGGACCAAGCCATTGTTACCAGAGATGTCATTGTGTTTCGTAGTTTCTCCCAGATTAGTTTGTTGTTTTTCTGTTACAGGTGCCTTGACTATCAGATTCTCTGCCACCCTGTTGCTGACAGATCCTGTGTTTTGCAAGGTGGACCCACCTAGTTCTAGCTATGTCTCTATTATCTTTGGTTGATCAATCAATGATACTTGTACAAGTATCTTCTCTGCAGGTGTTTTTGTGATTTCCTCATTTGTTCCTTCCATGAGGACACCCTGATGCCTTGATATATATTCTTTATGTTGTTTTACCATTGTAAATTTACCAAAGCCAGGAGCAATAATAAAGGAAGCCCAAACAGGTGTACACTGAAACGTAAGAGGTAAGAATAAGGGAAAAGGCGTACCTGGGATCTACCTCTGGAAGCCTGCAAATATGGACCCACTAGTAATAACAAAGCCTTTAGCACTGGATGGCTGGGCCCACTGGTTGCCATGACTGCCGACCAAACCAAATCTGCCCCTGCACCGATTGCCGCTGTTGTCGGCCCTACCTTGAGAGAAGAAACCTTTGATATCTGCACTACCTATGTAATGTGATCCTGCCTATTGATATCTACACTACCTGTGTAATGTGTAACTCTCTATTCAGTTATTGAGACGCCTCTCTTTCATCTTTTATCTCTATCCCCCGTTTCAAATTTGTCTAATATGGTTGATCATACAGAGCGTGATATGGTCGAGCATACGTCCACAAGTACTTAACCGAAGCTTCTCATCATATCATATCATTTGGGTGCGGTAATCCTTGTGCGATCCCTCCTCCTATAGAATCGTAGCTGAATACCCACACGAATGTCTACCTAGCTGAATGGTAAGTAGGGAGTGTTAGCTTCATATGAAAGATGTGGAGAGCTGTAGCAAAGAGATGTTGATAAACTTTTGATCTACTATGTTATGGTACATAAATATAAAAAACCATGCATTGTATTGTCAAGTAATATAAGCAGCCATATGCAAGTGTTAACTCTATGCACATAATTTGGTAATGAGCAGTCAGATGGTTTTCTGTATGCCATGTACACATGTATAGAGATTTTCATACTAAAGATTACAGATTATAAGCAGCAGTGATGATTGTGTGAGTGCTGATTTGATGTATTAGTGAGTGATGATAGATAAATGATCCTTGAATACTTGGAATGATTTCTCTTATAAACATTGTTGGTGGACGGGTCACCACCTTTCATTAGAATTGAATCACCATTTTCCGTTGTGTCCATTTGACAATAGTACATCATTCCCAAAATTTATCTCTCTTGGACGCCCCTCTAAAATGAAACCCTCTCCTCTTTATATCTTTCAATATGAGGAAGAGTCACATCTCTTGACTATGTCTGCCCCTTACAATGGTCTCACCATTTTGCAATTACCACCCTTCATTTTGGCTGCCACTTTGCAATTTACTTCCTCCTCCTCTTCCCCTTCCTTTTTCTTCCTCTATGAATGCTTCACTAATTCCTATGCTTCCCTTTATGCAGATCAGAACTATCTTGTCTCTCAGAAGATAACTTACTATGATTACCTTTATGTGATACCTTATTCCATGCCCTTCAACAAATCATTCTCTCTCCTATTCATATCTTTGTGATGGGAGAGTGACAACCTTTTAAGAGAGTCACAACCTTTCATGACTATGACCTTTTTAAAGAGTCACGACCCTCTGCCTTTTGCAGGAGTCACTTCCTTATTCGTCCTTCGAACTATGTCTTGTTTTTATATTTGTTCAATTCTTCATAAACTTTGCTTCCTGATTCTCATCAACATATTCTTTGATGTCTGCAGATTTTCCTCCTCTATATCTGCATGTACTCTTCATGCACTTCTGCTATAAGTTCTTACAATTATGCCTCCAACCTTTCTTTGACGATCTTCCATTTTTATCTTCTCTTTTGCAGATCTGCAAATGTCTGTCTGATATAATTTTCTGCTCTCCCTTACATGCACTATACAACTTCTTAATAGATCTTCCCAAAAGTTGTGTCCTCCATTTCTTAATACTTCTTATTTGCTGCTTTTACTTCTAGTTCAGGATTTTTCCTGAATTCTGCTCCAATTATAACTCAATTATTTCATATTTCATTTTTGAATTTTCTTTTCCCCAACTTTGTCCCCATTCAAATGAAATCTCATGTTGAGGGAGTCACAACTCTTCACTACACGCTCCTTGACTTTTCATTAAACTTAATTAGCTTGTAATTATATTTTATTAATTTTTATATTTATTAATTTTCTTATTATTAATTATTTTTAATTCCTATTTTAGAATGGGAACATTACATATATAGAAAGTTTCTACAAGAACAATACTATTTGACAGAATCTGGAAGCTTTGACTTGGGCTCAGAGGGCTCAAGGGTTTGAGGACTTGCTTAGTACTCAGAGAATGCTCAACGTTTCAATTGAGAAAAAAAAATCTTTATCATCTCAGATCTCTTTTTGTTCCTAGGTTTATATTTACTTATAATTCTTTGTCATTTTATTGCAGTTGCACCTTTTAAGTGCTTGATTTGATTGGACTATGATGCTGCAAATAGCATCCTACCATTATTTGTTGATACTGTTTGTGATTGATATCTCTGAAGTCAATTGAGATGGTTGCTGACTATGAGAATTCATGCATTTATCAACAGTACTTGTGTTCATGGATGTGGCCTTTAGCAAGCAATTGTAATAAAATATGGCTGAGTTTCATTTCTTACAGTAATTCTCCTATGTAAAAAATGCTTGCAGGTCACAGAGCAACCTGCAATGCTTGTAGGTGGAGAACTTCGTCCTTACCAAGTAGAGGGTCTTCAATGGATGCTTTCTTTATTCAACAATAATTTGAATGGAATTCTGGCTGATGAAATGGGTCTAGGAAAGACAATCCAGACAATAGCACTGATTGCCTACTTGATAGAGAATAAGGGAGTGACAGGGCCACATATGATCATTGCACCGAAGGCCGTGTTGCCAAATTGGGCCCATGAATTTTCAACCTGGGCTCCAAGGTAGTTCTGTTCAGTTTGAAACCTTTTTAAAGTGGGATTGGAATGTTTTATTTAAGAAACAAAGTGGGGCTCTAGAGGCGATGCGAATAAAATGCCTTGTCTTTAGGCAGACAATTGTTACCTGTTTATTCTAACACCCCTTAAAAATATGAACGTTATATTGCTCATTGCATTTAAAAGACAGCTGTTAGAATAATTTCTGTAGTTGCTAATGTGTGCTTTTTGGATAATGATTTTGTTTGAATGTCATAAAATGAAATATGTATTTTAGACAGTTTCTTCTAATATCCCTTCAAATTTGAAGGTGATATTGCTCATTGGATTTAAATGGCAGATGTTAGAATATTTTCTGTAGTTTTAATGTGTGCCTTGTAGATAATGATTTGTTTCGTATTTTTTAATTGAAATATGTATTTTTGCTAGCTGATAGTTGCAGCATCATAATTTCACAGCATTACACTTGAAATTGTCCCTCAAGCAGCTGGAGCAGCCTAACACAATTTTTGGCTAACATTGATATACAAGGTTCTTTGATTTTTGTTAACTTCCAGCCACCGTGACTTCAAGTTACCTTAAAATGACATATGCCATAAGTTGTTAGTGTTTTAATTTGCACCTTTCAGTGCGACACAAAACAGAATAGCTGTGTGGTAAAACTGCTCTGTAAATCAAAAGGTGAAGCTCATTGTAAACAAAAACTAACCTAAAACCCCATCCTGAACAATATATGCTTGCAATTTACAATATGTACAATGCTTTTTTGGAGTGGAATACAAAGTAACTTAAAACTGAAACCTATGTTTTTTGTTATCAAGCGAGGGCACAAGGCAATTCAGTTCTTCTGTTCAAGGTGATAGGTTTTTCTGTCTTTTGATTGAAGTAACCTCTATACCAACCACCCCTCTGTGTCTGGCTAAAGGTAGAAACTGAGTAGCACAAATATATGTAAGGTGAAGATTCTTTTAAATTCGAAATAGTCAAATTAGAAGAGGGGAATGGAATGCAGATCTATATGTGAGCTAAACCTGATAATTGCATTTGAAGTTATGACAATCAATTTAGCAGCTGCTGCAATACAAAGTGTCAAGCTTCAAATGATTGTTAAGTCATACTCAACACATAGAAGTGCAATAAGATATACAAAAAAATATTTCATTTACAATTCAAGTAGCAAAACACACATACAACGTTCTATTGAAAGATATTGGTTTGTAATGCAAGTGCCAAAAACAGTTACTAATAAGTTTATGCAGAAATATTGCCTGAAATGTAATTAAAAAGTAACATTCCTGCACTAGGAGTAGATTGCTTGCATGCAAAGCAAGATTATTACATTCACAAATACAAGTCCAGCTCAGGCAATATGCAAAACTATAGCCCTTTAAGAAGTTCATCTAAAATAGCTGGTCTGTAATTAGACACAATTTGATGTCCCCTTCTTAGAATAGAAATTAATAATTAATTAAAAAAAAAATAAAAAATAAAAATAAAAATAAATAATATAATACAAGACAATAAAAAATCTCAAATTTTTGAAGTCCATAAAGAGATAAAATTGCAATGGAATCGATAATGTATATCAGTCATGCTAAATATCATTGAATTGACTATGCAAACAAATATCATGAAATTAACAACCAAGGTGACTACCAAAGGAAATATATTCAAGTGTCTGAATGAATCATAATCCATTCATACAGCAATATTAAACACAAATCTAAATAATGAGCAGAAAGCGTTATTGCCCTAGGGATTGTGAACAGAACCACCCTTGTGTAACGATGATGAATTTTAGACTTGAATTTAATATTAACGGTAGACAAACATCTAGTTTGCATATAAATGGAGGTGTCAGATTCCATTATCACATAGCAATGATTAATACAACCAACATCTGCATCGATGATTCATCTCCGGGAATCCTTTAGACTCTTCACTCGGGTTTTAGTAATATTATCAAGCTCCATTATATTGTTACTGAAATATCCCAAACGGATATTGAACCGATTTCTTTCTCAAGTTAACATTCAGATCATAAATGTATGAAGTTGCATTATAAATAAACCAGTAATATGAACCATAGGAAATATCCTCCAATAGATATTTATCCGATTTCTTCTTGAATATAATATTCAGAGCTCAAACATATAAAACTTCGTTACAAACCAGCAGTATAAAAACTAGTAAACTTTCATAAAATCCCTTAAAACATGTTATTGCATTATACAACAGCAATACAATAAACACCATTGAAAATCCAATCCTAAACACAGTTTTATAGTCAGATTGGAACACTAAGAGAAGAACTTGTAAGCACACACGAGACACTTGATGTGACACCTTTACAGACAATGGGTTTGCGTCCACTGACTACCGGCATGAGGGGCTACGTCCTCACACTGGTTGAAAACTGAAGCTTTTTGAATAATTCTTGCAAGAGAGAACTGAAATCTGAATCATAAATCAAGCATATCAAATGAAAGTCTCTCCTTTTCATCCCCAAAGCCATGACTCTTTGACTCCCTTCCTGGCCTTTCGTCTTATCTCTCCTTGTCATTTTTGGTCCACTTCATAATATTAAATTGACCTTTTATAATTTGAATCCACGCCCTCAAAGTCAATTTTAATATTATATGATGTCCTTAAATGTTCTAATGTCCCAAAACGGGACATTACAAATCCTCCCTCCTTAAGATGGCTTGTCCTCAAGCAATTAGTTTTAGGATCCCATATAGATTTGCAGGTAGCTCTATAGCCCAAACTGAAAACAAATCTTGCCACATTGCGAAGCAAGGCGTCAAACTGCAACCCATCCATTAATTAGATCCCTGAATCCCATGTTAATCTATGAAATATCGCTGCATTTGTAGGTTGTACCACTCTGATTATCATCACATCCAATCTTAAACTGAGTAGAATTACAACAAAATCCTCAACAAGCCATAGATACATATAGTCAATACTTGTATCCCAAACCTTGTTGTCATAACCAGCTGATATGGTGAGGTAGAAATGTATCAATGAGCTATGTATAACCTAGTAGATATTGAGGACCCGACCTAAATAGATGATATAAGAAACAAGCTGCTCAAAAGCTGAAAATAACACCATGGGTGCATCAAATACCATACTGTCATCATCAATATGGAAAACCTCTAGGTACATAGGTACTATTAATAAGAATGAAGTTGAAAACCCATTCCTTCTGGTTGAAACATAATTCTCACCAACTCTCCACCAAGATCTATCTAATGGTTGATGTAGAAAATCCATCCAACTACTGTGTGGGTTGAAATCGGGAACCACATTTGGATTGATCAAATGACAAGCGACAGTAGTCAATTCACTACTCCCATCCTATGACTAGGTTTCACCGCTAGGAACTATAATTGGATCCAAAATCCTCAAGTATGGATCATCCTGTTCATGACAATCAAAAGGAGTGCCCTTGTTTATCTGAAAAAGAGGATTATTGGAAATCCAATCAGCATACACTTCAAACATGGGGTTGTCTATAAGCTGAATGTGATCTTAAAATTTGATACTTGGTCTTTTAGGACAGCTGTCCAAGTCATAAGTCTATTGAATGCTATCAAGTTCTTCAATTACTTCTTGGAAAAACTCTTGCCTCTCTTTACCCTCATATTTCTGAAAATGATTTGTAATCCTAACTTGATCTTCTTCTTCTTGAAGAGAAACCTTAGTATCATCCAATGCCTCATGAGCATACTTAAGCTCCCTGTTGAGCTCCATAATCTCATTCCTTTCTTTATTCAACTGATCAACATATATTCCAGCAACCTTAAGAATATAATCCTTGTGGGAAAGCAAATACAAATAATCTGATTTCATAGTTTCAAGAGCTGTTTTGACTACCTGCAAATCAGCAACAAGCCAATCTCCTTCCAGTTCCCTTTGAGCCTTCTTGTAGAGATCCTCAACCATTTTGTGAGTGCTGTCATAACGTACCAAAGATGCCACAACCATGTCTTAACTAACCTTCAGCTGGTACTTTAAGGTATGCATTTCATTGTTGTCATGTTGAAGCGGTTCATCGTCTTGCAATGTCATCTTGGATTGTTCCTCAGAATTCATGTCATGGGCATAAGAGTTATATGGTTCATCACACATCTCAAAATCATAGGCCTTTTTTCCCCTGTTCTCTTGATTTGTATACAAGGACCAAAGTGTTGCTATGTTATCATTTGTATATAAAGGCTCATCATATAAGGACCCCAACTTGCTATTACCTCATGTGCAACCGACTTCATCAACCTGCTTGTCAAAGCTAACCTCTAAATCACCAACGTAGAAACTTGCACCCTGTGTAATATCTTCTACATGATCACGAGAAGGCTTTAAATTAATGGTAGTTGATTCCTCTTCTTTTTCAAGACCCTCTATTAGATGATTTTGGTTTGCTGGAAATTCTTCATACACATTTTTGCACTGGTCTTCTATAAGGAGATCCTGAACCAATTCCAAATGCTTCCTTTTTTCCATATTAGTCTTATTTTGTTGCTCTAGATGAAAATCCATGTAATCACTGAACGATAAGTCATTTTGAACTCGGTTTAGGAATTTTTTTATACTCTCTATAAATATCAAGTATTTTTGCTCTTATATCAGGTTCAAAATTTTGGGCTAACTATTGTTGTTGCTTTATAATATTTTCATGATTTTATCCTAGCCTCGTATTTTCTCAAATGATCAAGATGGATGCTCCTTCAAAATGTGGAAAACTGATGTGCAGAGATCTTTAACAATGCTGCTGCAGAATTTTGGAGAATGCTTTATCAAAGGAATGTCTTGAGTGTTCGAGTTAAGTTACTCCGATTAACATTGAATGGAATTCTCTACTACTCTGCAACTCCTCGCTCTTAGTAGACGTGACCTAGATGTGAGCACCTATTGTATGATAGAACTCCAGTCAAGACGGTGACGTTGAATGAGTCCCTTGTATGTTTGTTGTTTATCAACAAGAAATTATGACTTGCCATCCCTCTCTAGCACTTTGTCAATATTTTCCACCATTACATTACAAATGGGATCCTCGCTTGTCCTTCCTCAATAATGCCAAGTATTCAAGACCTATTCATGGGCTCCCACAGTAGCATTATGTGTGCTTCCATACGGCATGGTGTTCTTAACGATGCTAGCTATTTCTGGTAGCTTCAAGCATGTTGGTTGGTGATGACTTCATAAGACTATCGATGACTTGTTCTCCCAAATTTGCTCGACTTCCTTGGCCCAACCAATCCTATACTTGCTATTCCATTCGTCTCCATGTTTGCTATTTGGAGTGCTTGCATTGATTCTACGACACTCAGTTACTAATTGTTCCGCCACATTCACCCAATCGCAGTCTTGAAGAACCCACACCACAGTACTAATGCCCCCACAACTCTTCTTCCTTCCTAACAGAGAGGCCGTGAAAGTATACAGTTCAACTCCCAGTTATTGATTATTGCCTGAAATGACCGATCGTTTATTCACCTAAGAAGAAAATGCATTCACGACAATTTGAGATGAAAACCTATATTGTAGGAACTATCACATTTACTCTTTCACAATGCTCCACTCGTACAACCTTTCGAACAGCTCCAAGCACAATTATAGCATCCGAGCATCCATTCATAGATGTATAACTCAAGGGAGATAATATGTATATCACTGAATCATGGCAGTTCAACACTTGCAGTCCTTCTCTTCCCGCGAGCCTGATGGATACTGTCCATGCCCACCTGTTTGTAGTTCCTGCTATTACCCAACAACAATTACTGTCATATTCTAATTTCTTGGATATTCTGGAGATGTCTCTCAGTCCTGGAAATTAGCACAGTTGGTGAATACCACTTCTGTGTTGTCATGAACTTCTGATTCTCTTCATTAAACTTTCACAAATTAAATAATATTCCAAAGTCTTGGAGAACAATATTTGTAAAATATATTGGGGCAATTTAATATAAAATCTTGTGCGCTAACGTCTTTTGGACCCGTAGTTTGTTTTCTAACTTTATTCGCTCAAAAATATTTTTCAAATTATGTTAAAGTCTGCGGTTAATAATTATAGAGACTGTGCGTAGCTTAAATACGAATTCCACAATACGAGCTTCCATTGGAAAGTGCCTGCAATATGGTGTCCAGGTATATAAGGTCAGAGAAAAATGCCTCTTAACAGTTTCCACTTGTAATGAAATTTCTTCTATATTGCCTCCACCTGTGTCTTCTTTCCTCTAAGGCTCGATTAACATTTTAAGCACCACTCTTTGAATTCTTCTACGCATATTCTTCCTTGCTAATTTATTTGGCGAGACTTCGTTCCAAAAAAATGATGGCTCTATGTATTCTCATGAAGGAGGAACTCACGTTTTTATTTTCCTGATGATGATTCCCATTAATTATCGAATGAAGATGAAGCGTCTTTGTCTTCTCCTCGTCTGTTACAAATTCTACTAACTCCTGTTTGTAGCGTTTTCAAGTTGGGGAATTTTAACTCCCCTTGTCTACACCAGAAATGACTCCTTTGTTATATTCCTTCCCTCACAACACTGACATTGCTTCCTTGAATCTGCACAACTCGTGTAATGTCTTTAACCAAGAACTATCTTGTCAAAATCTAACTGTAATATTAGCAATGGCAAATGCTTTGTAACTCTCACCCTGGGCTTCTCACGATAACGCTGCATCTTGCTCAAACTTGTTCGTGGTTTCCCTTTGATATTCAGGGGCATGCACCTCAGTCGACGGCTTGTGAGACTATTTGTTTGCTTGACCAATTTTGCATGTTTTCAGCTTATGCCAACAACATCGACGACCCAACCTGGATATATAGACGACAACAAGCATTATTATTTGTCATTCCAACTCCCTTTGTTGTTCCAACTCCCTCTATGATTCTGATACCGATGAGCATCTACACTTACATTTACGGTTAGCACATAAGTTTGGATGGGTATTCTACTGCCATCACCCAATTGGCATGTTTGAATCAACATTAATTCTTAGGCTTCCATATGATGACCATGGTGAACTCTTGCATGTTCCATATGCATGACAATGGTTGTCATTTTAAATTCCCATCTCTATGATTCACGCACAATTGTTTTCTTAGCGGCCAATGCCGATGGAGGTCTCAGGGTGCATGTGAATCGTGACAAACAACTCGGTTTCTTTTTCCCAGCTGTCCTTGACACAAAGAAATATTTGTAATACTGAAATGTCTTACTAAATGAAGGTGTTAGGACAATTCAACTCACATTTAAAAATACTATGCGCTAGACTGAGAATCTCAACATTTCAAAGCTCCTTATATATTTTCAAATAATACCATGTGACCATTAAATTGTGCAACTCGAATGAGTCAAGACAATTGTTCTAAAATGGATGCAAATATATTTGTACCATAATTTTCTGAATATGAATACCAAATCGATATAGTTATCAACAACCAATACAGAGATAATTTTGAACTTCTATGAATTTGTCTTTGATAAAAGATCCTGATATAAACTTTTTCTGAAAACTTGTTTCTGAATAAACCCCATAGGATGGCAGGATTTTTAGCTCTGATACAACTAAAATATCCCAAACGGATATTGACTTGATTCCTTTCTCAAGTTAACATTCAGATCATAAATGTATGAAGTTGCATTATAAATAAACCAGTAATATAAATTGTAGGAAATATCCTCCAATAGATATTTATCCGGTTTCTTCTTGAATATAATATTCAGAGCTCAAACATATGAAATTTCGTTACAAACCAGCAGTATAAAAACCAATAAATTCTCATAAAATCCCTTAAAACATGTTATAGCATTATACAACAACAATACAATAACCAACATTCAAAATCCAATCTTAAACACAATTTTATAGTCAGATTGGAACACTAAGAGAAGACCCTGTAAGCACACGTGAGACACCTGATGTGACGCCTCTACAAACAATGGGTTTGTGTCCACTGCCTACCGGCACGAGGGGCTATGTCCTCACATTGGTTGAAAGCTGAAGCTTTCTGAATAACTCTTGCAAGAGAGAACTGAAATCAAAATCATAAATCAAGCATATCAAATGAAAGTGTCTCTCTCCTTTTTATCCCCAAAGACGTGACTCTTCAACTCCCTTCCTGGCCTTTTGTCTTATCTCTCCTTGTAATTTTTGGCCCACTTTAAAATATTAAATTGACCTTTTATAATTTGAAGCCATGCTCTCAAAGTCAATTTTAATATTATATGAAGATGTCCAATATTCTAATGTCTGAAAAGGGGACATTGTAGTTACTGTAATTACTATCTAGTGCGAATCATCAAGGATCAATACAAGTCATCATTAGCGATCCATTTTGTTGAACATTGGAGAGTGCAAGCCCAGACTTGATCATTCAAGTTGGAACTTCTCAATGTTTGAATTCGAAGCAGTAACTCAAGGGATCATAAGAGGAGACTTATCGGATAGTTAAGAACAAAGAATACAACATTTAAGAATAGTTTGTAAGTGATACGAATAAACAACTATTATGAATGGAGATGTTTATTGATAGAAATGAGATATCTCCTTTAGAACACAACCAATCCTCTCAATTGCAAAATATTTAAGGCATCAAATAGGAAACTTGGAAGGACATAGGAGCTTTAGAATATAAATCAAACAGGACACTTATCAATACATGGTGGGTTGTGGGAATTGACAGAAATGGTTGGAACCCATATTAAGAGTGTTTAGACTATATTTCTATTAATTGAGTTGGTATGAATACATATGGCTATAATTAATAAAATATATAGTGAAATTTATATGGTAAATATATATTTAATTTTAGTAATCAGAATGACATGTCTTATATATCTGAGTCATATATGAAGGGCATATGACTGGATTTTAAGAAGGAAATATAGATTACATAATAATATGTTGGAGACTCTTCATAAGGAAGAGATGAATAAGGAATATAAATGATTACTCAGAGATATGCATAAAAGCATATTCAATCTTATTATTATTTCTGTTGAGAAGAAAGGGGCTATAATATTTCCAAGGAGGGGCTAGTCTAAATCCAATCAATAGTATTTTTCCCAAAGAGGGTAGTGGTCAGCATCCCAAAAGCCTTCAGCGCAAGTTCCAAGATAGGATACAGCTTGGATTTGTAAACATCAAGGGAGCCTAGTGTAATTGGTCTCTAGGCTTTCTTGGTTACATACCTAATCCTTCATTCATTCAGTTGAAGTAGTAGTAAGGTTGGCATGGATGTTAATAATATATACCAATAACTTAATCTAATATAATGGCCGTAGCCAATAGGCCACTAATAACCACTAATACTAAACTGTGAAATTTCATCAAACACTTGACATGCAAACTAAATACACTGCTGAAAGTAAAATGCTGAATAAAGGAAATTGTTGTGCAACAAATCTACTCAAATAGCTGATGTAAAATAGTGCCAATATATTTATTCAATGATAACCAAATGCTTTTACATATGATATGCGATTTTCAACTCAAAGCATTACAATATGGCACATTACAAACAAACCCTCATTGGCTTAATACAACCGAGAATTTCTTGCAACTACAAACTGAAATGAAAGAACTTGGATTGAGCAAATGCTGGAGATTGAATGCTGAAGACGAAATGATGAAAATGCAATTCCAGCCTGCTCTCAAACTTGCTGATTGTACAGCCTGCAGGTACAACCGTACATGACGGACTGGTACAACACCTGACAAAAATAAATGCTGGGCTAAAAAGTGCCGAAAATGCTATGGAAAAATTCGCCAGGCTCCAAGGAAAATTCTCACAGAAAATAAAAATCAAACTCCCAGCCAACAGTGAGATATGAGCAAAACTGTATGTCTAGGCTGAAAATCGAACCCTTCTGGAAATGTCCAAATAAGCCCAACTTGAAGTAGCTGAATACCACTTCCAAAGTGCAACCCTTCAAAGGATATTTCACCTCCTCAGTTATGCAAATCCTTAGGAGACTCCGTTCCTAATGATCAAATGACAATCTGCAAACCAAGATGGCGCCACAAATGCTTAAAAAGAAAAGTAGTGTAAACTCAAGTTATAGGATGTCCAAATGAGAGGCCAAGCACCCTATTTATTCACTTTTCTAAGAAGCTACTAAGAACTTCTAGAAGTATCCATAAAATATTCTTATGAAATCCCTTTGTAATGCACTCTAATAAAAAGTAACTTTATAAAATAAAAAGTGCAACTCAACTCAAAATTATAATATTTTGGTCCCGCATAACACATAAAAAAAATAAAAATGATAAATCCCATCTTTCCAAGAGCAAAATAGACCATCCAATCCCCAAATAATCATCAGAATGACTCTCTCACCCAAATCATCTGCCTACGAGAGTCCATGATAGGCAAATTCACTGAAAAATAACATGTCACTAAAAGGGGGACATGACATCTAATAAGATGAATGAATAATTTTCAGAACTTTGGATGTCTTAGACTAAATCATTATATCCTTATCCATTTAGCTTTAGGATATAGATGTTAAATTTGGGTTAAAACAGGCATAACCTAGTAAGGGACATTATGTGCAAAAAATGGATTTCTCAGCATGTGTGTATTTCCTTAAAAAAAGTAGTGAGCGAAAAGTAGTGCAAGCTAAAAATAGCTTAGCTAAAAGTAGACAGTTTGAATAGTTGGTGCTGGGGGATGACATTTTCATGGAAGTTTTTGATGAAGCTCTGAAACCCACATTCAGATGCTTTGGTTCTTATAAACCACTCATAGATCCGTGTTGTTTTGCTCTCTACACCAAACCTTAACATGATGCAACCTTTGTTGTTTATCTGCAAATTCTACAAATCAGTTGTTATACTGATGATTTCCACTTCTGAATTTTACTGATGATATCTGAAATCCAGGCAACTTGATATGGTGGAAAGGATGGATCGCCAATCAAAACCTTCGGCCCTTTCTTTGTGCAAACAAAATCCTTGCCGTAAGATTGAAAATTGCTCAAATATAATTCAAATTATTGCTGATATCAGGCGTCCTTTGATGGGATTGATGAGAAATTCGAGCCAAATACACTTTTAAACTTGCTGCTATAATCTGGTGTTAAATCCCCTCTAGCATAGCCATAAGTATTTAAATAAAATACTAGCCTAATTTCTGTCCCTCATAGGCCATATATTTATGTATAAAGGGACAAGGTAATATCTTAGATTAGTGGAATTAGCTAAAGTGCCGAGTGAATTTATTTAATTCACTTAAAGTCTTGAGGTAGGGTCGAGTGGAATTTTGAAAATTCTAATAGTAAGCTCTCTTGTAATGTCCCCTAGTAAGTCATCTATGAATAATTCCATTATATTTAATTAGTCAAGAATTACCTACTTATGAAGTAGGGAATTTAAACTATTTCATCAATAGTGCTGAATTAGAAGAGTGTTGCAACATAGAAGATTGTCTGAATCCAACATCAATGAACCTTCTCATGGTTTCTATGGATCCATGCCCACGATCCCATCTCGGAATGACCTCAAGGCAACTTGATCCCATCTTGGTCAATCCTCAAGGCAACAATAGGGGCGCTGATCCTACCCATCCCAGAATGACCTATCAATTGGATTTAAACAGGTCTCACTATACCTTATTCTTCTAATTCAGTATTCCAATAATTATGATACTCCAATTTAATATCAGAGGGTGTGGGACACTTACCTCAATAATTCCAAGACAGATTACTGATTTAAAGCATTTATTACGTCTGTTTATGCACTCATGTTGTCCTGGCTATAGCCAGTGAGAGGAATATTGGTATGAATAGTTATTTAATTGTTGATGGCCACTCACAGAACCAACTTGTCTGAATCTGCAGATTAGCTCTGAGCACTTATTGTCTGTGCTTTCTCTTTCTTCTTACTGTTTTATTTTCTTCCCAATATAGAAATTTATGTATATATCAGTCTCTGACTGATATTATTCTCTGTCAGCCCTGTCGGCTGCTATAATTCTCAAATCCTTGTTTGTTAACTGAGGCAAGGTTCGATATTGCTTATTCTTCTTTGATGCCCCCCCCATATCAACGCTGCATTCTGTTTATTTATTACCTTCTAAAGGAGTGATTCTGGGGGGGGGGGGGTGGTGGTGGTTGCTGTGTCACTTCGTGAATGCCTTATATACCTTGCTTGGTGTCATTTTGTCCAACGTAGCATTTTAGATTGAAATCGCTGTGTTCAACATGGCCATTCTTGCTATGTTAGAAAGGTTTGCTGCTTGGCTTGTTCGCAGGGTCTAACTTCAGACGTATTGGGTTGTTTGTTTAATATTAATATAGTTCAATCATTGTTATCGGGTGGCTGTGATATTTTGCATAATGTCCATATGTAGTAGTCTTCCTTTAAAGGATATCTGCAGACATACTTCTTATATCGGGTAAGTGTATGTGCTCAGCTATAATAAGTGTTATGTTTCTTAGCTGAGCCATTAGAATGGTCTTAGGTAATACTTATCAATAGTGCCATTGGCTTGACTTTTGATTAAATATAAATTATTTTACTAATATTTATTTAAATAAATTGTTATTAAATACTTTTGTTTTAATATTATGTATTATAAATTTTATATCAAGATGGAGACGTCACATCTCCCTCGCCTTAGATGCCAACTCAATATTTTTCTCTTTTAGGCATCGAATTGGAGTTCTGAAGTTTATGCTATCCTTTTAATTGTTTTGTTATCTCCCCTTGCAACCTGGTTTAGGACGAAGCCTGTGGAGCTTCTGCACTGGACACAAACGCAGATCAGAATACTTGTTCATAGTTTACATATTCTACCGTTTCATATTCAGAAGGAAGGAAAGACAACTAGCCATGTACAATAACGCTTTTAGGCTCATACATCGAGATTCAGAGGAGGAGGAAGCAACGAAGTCAGTTGTTTATCATCAACTAAAGGCAGTGACACAATCTAGAAGGGTAGCTTTCATATATAGAAAGCAGAAAAAAGCAGCCCAAAACTGTGGGTTACCAGCGTTAGATTACTCTAATTGTCTGCTGTTAAGGCCACTGTAGCTTTTGTGTTAAGGGCAGGTATCTCTTGTATGAGTTTACATATAGAAAAATTGTGTATTCGATTCTCAATAATGTCTTTTAAGTAAAATGATTTCCTTAAAGATTCTATCTGTTTGTTTGTTATATGAAATTTGGTAAATACAATCATGGCAAATTAGTAATTCCATTCGAACCTCAGAAGAAAGGATATTTCAGTAGTGTAAAAGCACAGTGATCCTGCCAATCTGTGAGGGTATCAATTGCATATCATCTTTTTCAGTTGCATGTCAAAGAATTGCATGTAATCGTTTTCTGCTACATGTCAGAAATTATGATTTTTTACTCCTATTCTAATGAATGTTAGTAAATGTGGTTCTATGCATTGAATAATGTTTGAACCACACAGGTACAACACAAGAAGTCGGTCTGGACAACAGGAAGGTATTGGAAGCAACCCAGTTGAAACATAGATAGGAGAAACAAGAGCAGAGAGCCCCCCAAGGGATATGACTATTCAATTCAATGACTTTCTGACCTCCAAGGGATATGAATAATCAACTCAATGACTTTTTGACAACTTCTGTCCAACAACAGCAACAAATGCTGCAACAGTTCCATGATAGAATGATTTCGGCTAGGGGACAACTAAGTGAGCGTACACTATCAAGGTGGTCTAGTAGCCAACACATCAGAAGTGAGGCTGGACATGGTAATCTAGACAGCAATTTCTAACGTTTGAAGGATAACAGATGCAATGTCTGATTGACCATTATGTCCCACCTTTTACTTTGTCAGATCAAAAGAGAACCGATTTCAGAGGTAGAGAAAAAAGAGACACATCACAGATGATATCATGTTGGATCAAGATGAATACATGCAACTTCCAGCTGATGTAAGACAACTGATGAACTTAAATCAGTTCATGAACCAGTGTAAGAGCAAGGCTAGAAACTGTCTGGAAAGGCCAGACATGAGACCTTTAGGACAAGTTAGGTAGGGCACTCAACCTACAGAGTATAAGGATGCTATGAACAAAATTTCTATGCTGACCTTTAATGGAACCGAAGGAATATTAGCAAGGTTCTGGGCTCATAAAGTAGACACTTATTTGGCACTTAAGCCCATGGAAGAGAAGGCAATACTGTTTGCTACCATGCACCTGGAAGGGGCAGCATATGATTGGTGGCATCATGGATTAGTTTCCTAGGATCCCGCAATGATACACTCATACGAAGAATTGTTTAAGAGACTGGTCAATAGTGTTGACCGAAAATACAAAGAAGTTTACTACAGGGAATTGGCCCAACTTAAGCAGATAGGAATTGTGGAGACTTACATAAATGAGTTTCAATTTTGTTTTTTTTGGTGATGGTTTCTGATTTGCCACCTGATGGAGCCAAAATTTTGCAAAACAGCATAGCATCCATTGGTGCAAAAATGTTGGAAATCAAAATACATTGCAGTAGTACCATCTGGAATGGAGGATGAATCAAAGTTAATAATTGTAGAATCAGAAAATAATTTCACCAGAACTGGCCTCATATAGAGAATTCTGAGATTCCATAGCTTTTCAGGCCAATCACAGTTTAATCTTATAGAATACTAATCAAGGTTTGCTGATGGAAAGAATAGTCCCAGATCTGTAGGGGCAAATCATATATGTTGACAATCATACTGTTAAGAAAACATACAGATAGTGCAGCCAATAGGCAAATCCAAGGAGAGATTGTTTTGTCTATCGCTGATGATGGCATTTATAGGCCTAAGACTAGGGAGGCTATATGTGCTTATGAGGAACTTCTCAGTACTATACAACAACAGCCAGGTGATCAACCACGGGATTTCTTGAGAGGTGCTGCTAATGAAGTGTTGGCTGTTCTAAAAAATGATTGGATTAAGAACCTTGATATGAAGAAGGAGACTGAGAAAATTCCCAATTCTTCGTTATCTCAGCATGTTGCACAATATGTTTCTATTAGCAAGCCCATTACTGATTATTAGGATGCTGGTAAAACATGGACAGTTGTGGCAATAGTTGTTGGACAAACAGATTGATTTCATCTGTAGAGAATTAAGTAAAAGGCACAAGTTGGAGGAAGAATCAAATTTGCCATTATCAAAGCACAAGTTCAAAACAAAGCCAATCAATTCTGAGAGTGAATGTCCTTCGCTTGATGCTTCTAGTTTGTGAAATGATTCCTCCAAATGTTTAGATTTTGTTACACTACCTGAAAGCTGATTGTGCTGTGTCATAAGTTACCTTCTTTTGAATGAGAGCACTGTATTGGTATCAAATGCAGGAAAATTGAACTTTAATGCAGATCTTGGTATGTCTGAATGCATCGGATACAGCAATGTTAACAGAGATGGAAGTGTTATGTTCCCAAGTTCTGTCAATGGTGCAGAATCTAGTTCATTACTACAGTCCAGTTTGGACCCTGCAGATGGAAGAACAGGATCATTTCCAACAGGATATTCCCACATTTCTGAATCATCCAAAGATATAGCCGTTGTACAACCTTTGTTGGATTAGTGGTTACCGAGGATTCAATGTATTCAGATAGACAGATTGTAGGCAACAAAATTAGTGCTGACATCAATGAGCCATTGCCATCCTACGTTCTTTCTTCTGGATGTGTAACCCGTAAGGAAGAAGAGCAGAAACTTAAAGGTTCAAGAGCCCTAACAATTGATCAAGACTTCGAACAGTATTTTTCTAAGAGTATGTTTGAATATGGAAATCAGAGTGCACAGCGGAAGCTCTGGTGCCCAGATCGCATAGGAAGGAGTTATTATTTGTAGTTGGTATCTCACGATTTGTGTGTTTGATTGCAGGTAAGGGATATGTGTCGGGAGTCAAATTAAACGTGATGAGAAGACACTTGAGTTCGAAAACATATGCTTGAGAGGAGGGCACAAATTTTTTTCTGATGCCGATTGAAAATACATGCTCGAAGTCATGACCACGGTGGCTTTAAGATTAGGAATCCATGCTTAATCTGAGTATTGCGATCTGGGTAAAAAAGTTGTTCAAAGGAATGAGAAAATTTGCGTCCAAAGAAAAATGCTCATGGGAAAAGTTATAAAATATTCATCTTCTTCAAAGGTTTGTGTGCTGTGCGGAAGGAAAGGGCTGAACGTCCAAGCTTCTACGGGTTTCTCCATGTCAAGGAAATAATTCGCCTCAGAAAGAAGAAATTATTTCCTCCCACTATAGTCTTGGCCAGAATCTCACCACAATTTTGTGCATCGGGAATTAAACTATACAAAACAACTGATTAATCTTCTTAAGTGCCCGATAAGATACAAGGCTAAGAATTATTAAACCACCGGGATTATATTAAGATTTTATATTGGTGGTTACTTGTCATGAACGAGTGTGATGTTTTATGAACACCTTTTAAAACTTATAAATATGACATGTAAAATCAATGGAGAGGGACAATTTCAATACTCATTCTTATATTTTTAAATTTTTTTACCTATCATATACTCTATGACGTATTATATTTTCAATTGGCGGAGAAATAAATTTTTGAACTAAGCCTGTAGATTTGAGTTATTGGGTGGATTTTGTGCGAGCCGGATATGTTCGCAATAGATGGATCATCTGTAAGGAATGTCTTTATTGTGATTTTATTTCCGACATTATTATTTATTTTAAATTTTGGAATTTTAAATTATTAAATAAGTTGTGTCCTTTATAAATGTTTTTTATTATTTTCTATAAATATTTTAATATTCGGATATCTAGACTGGGTCGTTATTGCATTTTAAATTAGGTAAACATAAATATTGTGAAATATTTAATTATTTCCGTATTTATTTCTAATTTGTCTCTGCAGGAGTTAAAGTGCATTTTAGACTAGTTTAAATTGTGTTTATATAATTGATCCGTCGCGTCTGAATTATTAAAATTGTTTATAGTTTAAATATATTAAACTTTATAAAGTTGTACGTCTCAACTTATAATATTGACTCTGATTGCCCATTTGATTAAGCACTAGTCTTTTACTCCTGATTCATAATCCATATGCTGGCAACTGTTTCATTTCTTTCCATTGAAGAATTAATATATTCATTTGTTGCAATCATCTGTAATAATCACTTTTATTTAAAAGACATTCATACAATTATTTACTTTTATTCTCCTAAATCGCAAGTTTAAAGCTTTCGATAATTCTTGCCATTTTGGAAGCTTTCATTACATTCACAATCTAATTTATCTGCTATAAGCATCTTGGATTTTAGGTTGTTGTCCAGGATTAGGTACACCCGCCTCGGTTTTGCAAAGCCGGAAGTGCAGGGGGTTTGGATCGCATTGATTGATCTTGTCAAGTTGGCCTTAACTGGTTGGATATCCCAGCATCGAGCAGCCAAGGCTCGTAGGATTCCAATCTGCGGTTTTGGGAACCAACACCACCCAAAAAAAAATCACGATGCTTCTTGTAGAAGGATTGAGTGATAGACTGAAGGGATTGGCCAATGCTTATAGGCCAAATACACTTGATGATGCCATTAGGTTAGCTCTTGATCTTCAAGTCACAGCCTATTCTCACCACACAAGAACTTCAAGAATAAAAAATCAGATGATGAAATAGTTGTGAAGGCTCCTAATCAACCCAAGGTCAGGCTGCCTAAGTTAGAAAAAGAGTAAAAACATGAGTTAAGGAAAATGAATTTTTGTTTTCATTGCAAAATACCTAGGGAACCAAGATGTAGATGTCTTTGTAGGGTAAGGCATATCTTATTTAGGTAATTTTGATGTGGACAATGATGAGGATAGTGAGCATGATGGCAAGGTGCAAGGTACCCTTGTGTCCCTATTTGGTGGTTCTAGAAATAGACTTTTTGCACTTAAAAGGGATTGTCAAACGACAAGGGGTTATGTGTATGGTGGATGATGATGCTATACATAACTTTATTGATGAGGACTTTGTGGTCGAAGAAGGACAGTAAAGGACCTGTAATGTCCCCACTAGCGCAGCCATAAGTATTTAAATAAAATATTAGCCTAATTTTATTCCTCATAGGCACAAGGAAAATACCAAGGATGGGCATAGAATTGGGTGACTATAAATTTGATGCTGACTGCTATGTATTGTTATTGGTGGAACCAAAGTAGTTTTAGAGTACCATGGTTGAAGTCCCTTGGAAGACACATTTAGGATTTCAACAACACAGAGCTTGAGTTTTCTCGGAGGTAACAAATTGTGTTGAAGGCTACCAATAATGATAACGCAAAGGTTGTGGTAGGTGGTAGCTGAGTGAATGCAAGTGCACCTTGATGTTGAAAATAGCATTGGAAGTGTGATGTCCCCCTAAGATATTATTTCCAGATTCTTGCTGCAGGAATTTAAATGAATAATTTGCATGCGATCAATTTCCAATTACCAATCACATTATACTGAATATTGTGTTGAAGGCTACCCAAAATTAAACCAAAGTTTGTGACAGCAAGTGTTTGCAAGCTCACCTTGATGATTAAAATACCACTGGGAGTGTAATATCCCCCTAAGGTATTATTTCCAGATTGTTACCGCAGGAATTTAAACCAATAATATGCATGCAATTAATTTCTAATTAACCAATGCATTATAAAATATTCAACTAAATTAGAGATTCTGAAATAAGATATGAATATTGCATTTAAATCTTAGTAGAACAAGAAAATATCCAGTTGTATTCACGTGAAGTCAGATTGTTTGACCAGATAAATTAATTTGAAGTACAAGTAAGACACCTAAGTGATATCTCCAACATTCAATGTGTTAACAATATTACCTATTTTCAGATTCCATACTCAAGATTAATATATGTAAACCTTTTAACAACATCCTGTAAAAGCATTGATTGGATGGATTGATGCAGATAAGAAGTGATAGTAATCTGAATATAAAAAGGAATTCTATAAAGGGTTAATTCTAACTAAATAAAGACTGATTTCGTAATGAACCCTGAAAAGAAATGGTTGTTCATTGCACCATACTTCTGATCCCTTTGTGACACGTTTATTCACAACCCCAAGTTTTCTAGCACAGTTTGTTCCCTCGCCATCCCCTTTTGCCCTCCACCCTTGACCTCCTCTCCCTCACCTCTTTATGACATTCATACCTCCACTCTTTATGACATTCCTAGTTAGCCCTCACTTGACCTCACCCCTCCTCCCCACTGCCACTTATACACTACCTCTATTATTTACAAAGTTGTTAGATCTATGAGATGCAAAGAGCGGTGGACGAGGAAGGGTTCCACAGTTGGGTTTCATCCTTCCCATTCGCTTTAATAGGGTGGTGTGCACTGACTTTCTTGATTCATGGTTGAGGTACACAATCTATCCGATCCATAAGATCAGGTTGGCTTCTGACCCTATCAACTACAGGACCATCGTGATTGGACATACCTTTGCCAAACTATATGCCACAGTGTTGAACACTATCTTATCCAGAGAGCTTGAGAGGAGACTTTGTCGGGCTAGGGCCCAAGCTGGTTTTTGGGTTAACTACCTTACCATGGACCATATCTTGACATTGTAGGCTATTATTGAGGAGAATCAACACCACTTGACGAAAGTCTACTGTTGTTTTGTGGACTTTCGTAAGGCCTTTGATTCTATCCCTCGGGTGGCCCTTTTTTAGAGGCTTAGAGACATTGGGATTTCAGAGAATGTACCCACAACTATATGAGGTTATATGAGACTATGGCAAGCATTTAGGACTCGCGAGGGTTTCTTCGATCCTATCAGAGCACCAGAGGGGTAAAGCAGGTATGCCCTATCTCTTGTTTAGCATCTATATTGATGAGCTTGAGGCCTTTCTCAAAGATTCCTCGCTTCCCGACAATGCTTATTACTTGCACTAGGTTATGATCTCTATTCTCCTCTTCACTGAAGATGTAATTCTTATGGCCTCCTCTCTTGAGAGTTCTTATGGCCTCCTCTCCTAAGGCTCTGCAGAGGCTTTTTGATGTGTCAACATCATTTATGACAACTTGTTGTGAACTTGGGTAAGACTCAGATCATGGCCTTCAATTGCTTGAAGATCTCACATCTCCATTTCTACTTTTAGGGCTAGGAGGTTGAGATTGTGTTCTCTTACCCTTATATCAGGGTTAAGTTTCTTGGATCCCAGTTCAGTTTGAGATGCACCATTCGGCCCAGGGTTAGCAGAGGGATGGGCTTCCTTGCCATGTTAGAGAGACACTGCTTCAGGAATCACTTTGTAAATACAACGGCTAAGTTTTCTCTCCTAGACTCCTTAGACCGACATTGCTTAATGGTTTTGTGGTGTGGGGTCCCTCTCTCTTGGACTCAGATTGGGCCTCGATTGCGTGGGTTCAAACTCTTTTCATTTGACGTATCATCAAATGCCATTGGTCCACCCCGCATAGTGTTAGTCTTGCAGAGTTCGGAGCTCATCCTTTCAAGCTTGGAGCCATCTTTGATTTGATCTGGTTTCTTCACCGTCTCTGTGGTTTTGTCGACTTTGCGAATGGTCGCCACACTACTCCTATGTGGCCTATTGCTCCTGAGTTGCTGTCACTGATTTTGACCTTGCCACCAGGACGTGTTGCTAAGTTAAATAATTTTGTCTCATGCATTAGATTGCACTTGTAAGGCTATTCGAACCATTTTGTAGTCTTTCAGCCAATTTAGTCCTGTATTGGTGAAAACTGGCCAATAGTTTTAGAAATGATGTAAAGGGTCAAGAATGGTGAAAATTAATGTTTTTATATCATATTGAACATGTTTGCAAGGATTTGGGTCAATATAAGGTCATTTGGGTGTAAAATTCCAAAGTTGCAAAAGGTTGCTTGACAACTTTTGTGACTTTAAAAGTTCTCATTTGTTTTCCAAGTGCCGAACTAATTCGAAAGTTGGTTGCAATCAGGTGCAAGTGAGTCTAGATGTTATAAAATCCCTCTTTGGGTTCAAGGTAAGGAGGAGAAGAGTTTGTATGAAAGTTTCTCAATAAAATATCGTGTTTCAATGCCATTTTTTCCTGCCTTTTTGGTGATCAATAATATGGTTCTCATACAAGGTTATTTGTTTTGCTTTCAAACCTGCTGGAACATCAAATAGGATGAGTTGACTTCCATTTGGACTAGGTTTGAAGATTGGCCACGGAGTATAGGAGATCCAATCATTTCTTTCCAAACATTTCGAAAACCCTCAAATCCAAGGGTTTACATGATTATTGGCTAATAGCTTCACTTTGCAGTATTGGAATATCCTCAAACTCCGGATTCTATACTTATTTTGGAGTACCTTTCTAATAATCTTATTGGAATATGATTGTAATAAATTGATTGGAATATGATTGTAATGAATCCTAATAATCTTCCTGAAACTATTGGGCAAGGGTTAATTTTGTTTTTCTATGTCTGACTGCACAAACTACTGTCCAAACTGTGATAATGGTGACAGTCACAGTCCATAAAATTTGTTCATAGATTCAAGTTGTTTAAATGCCTTGCATTCCTTTTAAAGACCTGTGATGGTTGTCATTAATATTCTCTCCTACTCCTTGGCTAAAGATCCAATATTGTATCAAAGGTTGATTGCTCAAATCACTGTTTGAAACTGTCAAGACATTGACAGCCATAATTCAGCGCTTTCATTCATTAACTGCAAGTTGTTTCTCAGTTGTAATTATCCCTACAGTCTTTAAAAGTTGTCCTAAATCAAAGGTTGTTCGTGGAGGAAACTTTGTCAAAAGGTGTATTTGCTAACGTTTGGTTTTGCATGAACTTATAGAACTGTTATCACATAAATTAGTAAATCTTATTTCCCTCAATTCCTTGTAGTTCCCTATCATTTGTAAACCCTGAAATACCTTTGTTTGAATGCAACTTCAATGTATTATGGTGATTAATTGGTATCCGCTGAAAGGTCTGCATGTCTGATTGCATCAGTAACTCTGATTGGTTAAGGGCGTTGTTACAAAACTAAAGCCTAATGGAGGGAGTTGCATTTCAAATCTGTTTCAAGCACGAATTTCTTCATTCTTTAGTCCCCATTTTGAAGAGGGTGGTCCTGATGTAACTCTAAAATTTGGCAAATTTTAGATTCCCAAGCACCATGGTAAAGAGAAAATATTTAAATTCTACCCACTGCTTATATTCAAACAATATGAATTAAAAAAATAAAAGATCATAGCCAGCAGAATGCGTAAAGGAGTTTGAGTGAATTAACACAAACAGAGATAAAGGACCCCAAAGCTTTAGTAATCCCAACATGTTCACTATTAATGGGAATTCACTATCTAATATCTCAAAGTGTGGTTCTGTCGAAAGTTTCTCTCCAATGAATGGAATGTGATATGATAGTTCTTTTCATACCTACTTCCAGTTCACATACACCTGCAATATTGTTTTCGGAATATATACTGCTACTGGAGGGTGTCCTGCTGTTGCATTTGGGTTAAAATATCACTGTGTTGAATGAAATTGGACACTGTCTTTATTAAGATGTGCTTCTGGTTTAGTCCAGCGTGACTGCTATGAGTACTATGAATCACCAATGTTACCATGACCCATGAGTTGCTATTGGGTTGTTGAATTTACAGAGCACCTGCCTTCATAATGTTTCCAAGAAGTCATACCCTGCATGGCTAATCATCCCCATAATATTCTTCTGCATTTTACTATGTCTTCCACTTGTGTTTTATGATATAGTATCGCACAATCCCTCGAATTATGAATAGGCATCATTTCAGAAGTATACTTCCGGCAAAATATTAAATGCACCATAGCAAACTGACTTCTGAATACAACACACACCGTGGAGTTTTCCAGACATGATGATGTGTATGCATGGCATTTAAAGGATGCTATGCCAGAAAATGATGGATGGTGTCAATCATGCTTTGTGAGATGCACACAGATGAAGAATTAGAAGCCATTCATGCACATCTGAAGATGACTCCATATCATAAAGGGTTTCACAAAATGATGGATGATGTTGAATGAGTCTTGCTAAATCACACCTGCTGAAGCCATGAATTTGAAGGAATGGACCAAAGCCGGAAGTCATACCTCACGTCAATTAGAGCGGAAGAGACAAGTGCTTTCAAAGCCGGAAAACTATAAACACAGATTGAACACCTGGAGATGACGGAATGATATTTGCCGGAAAACACAAAAATAATAAAGGTTCAATTCATTACTAATACAAGAGCATATATGACGTGGCTATAATATGCAGGCATATATTAAATCGCAGATAGATAAGACTGTTGAATAACAACATAAAGGTCTCTTAAAATTAATAATATTTGCTGGCAAAATATTATATTACTTGATGAATTTATCCTGAGACGGTGTCATGGAATTACCAAGCCTTTTCACGGGAGCCTGTTGATTTTAATTTAATTAAAATTGTTTACAAGTCATATTATGGGAGGGTGTTAAATTACATTTATTATGTGCAAATTATTTTAATATGTTACAGTGAAGAGGTGCAATTACTAGGGAAATAGAACTTAAAAAAAAAAAAGAATTGGATATTCAAAAACATTCAGATTCATATTCGCAAAGAAGAAGTATTTTATATTACTTGTACGAAAGAATAAGGGCTATAATATGGCTTTGTAATATGAATTCAATTATTTTATTTTTATAATAAAATAAAATGTCTTTTGTTTATTTTTAAATGGCATGGAGATTTAAACTGCAGATGAATCGTCCTTTGTAATTATTATTCGGAATTCTATATACAATTTAAATGTCAGATGAGTGGACATGGTCATTTAGCATTTTAAATTCGATTATCACAGATATTGTGAAATATTAAATTGTTTCCGTATCTGTGTCCAGTTTGTCTCCCCTACCAGAGGATTTAAAATTCAATCTGAACTAATTTAAGATTGCGTAATATTAGGTCTTTCACATCTTGATTATTAATTTTTTGACAATATAAGTGCGTGGAACATTATAAAGATGTATGTGAAAATTAACAAAGGTTGACTATATTGCCGAGATGAGCAGAGGCACTGGTCTTTCTATTATTGGAGTCATGAAATTTGTATATTCCTTCTACAAGCATCAAATCCATTATTAAAGCTTATACAAAGCATTCGATTCAAGCACTCAACATTCAGTTTCATTTTAATCCAGTTCTAGGACCTAGCCAGCCAGACAACTCCAAAGCTTAAATTCGCTTTCGTAAAGCTCTGAACCAAGTAATCAGGTTTGAGGAGGTCTACCTGCTTAGGTGTAGCGGAGCCTGAAGTGCACGGGAATCAAGGTGATTCTTGTTCGTTGGCCAGAATTGATTGCGGAATCCTATCGGAGAAGTGGCATTCTCTTGGATTTCCAATTTGCGGTTTTGGGAACCAACAGGTCATTTGCTCAATCCTTGTTCTTGATTGTGTGTTGACCATTACATTATCAAAGGAGTCATGGTGCTTGTAAGGTTAGGAAGTTGGGTTTGTTGATGTGAGCATTAAGGCTCTGCATCATATTGGTATCAGAGAAAGTAGGTCCTTGAAGAAGGAAGATGAAGGTTGAGATAAGAGTGCCTCAGACGCTAAGGACAAGATGTGTCCTAAGAATGTTGGTACTGCTAGAGAGCTGCAGGAGTTGAAGGAGAAGAATGCTAGGTTGTAGACTAGTCATACAATGTTGTGTTAGCAAGGCTCGAAGCCTTGGAATCAAAATAGAGAAGGAATGCTGATATAGGAGATGGAAGTGATGAGGATGAAGAAGAAGAGTTCTCAGAGGCAAAAGATGAAGAGTTAGACCTTTAAGAGAAGATAACAACCAAACTTGTCAAGGAAGTTCAAAGTGACCACTACACTAGGTAAGGTTTGATCTACCTATGAATGTTGGACTTCTAAATGATGGGGAATTGCTAGATTGGATTGGAGTCATGAATGCTTACTTTGAAAATGAAGATGTACATGATGATCAAAAGGTCAATGCAGTAAAAACCAAACCAAAGGGGCATGCACTTGTGTGGTGGGACCATGAACAAGTTGAGGGAGAAAGAAGTGGAAAGCAAAGATAACATTTTAGATAGGATGGTGGGAAAATAAAAGGTCAACATTGCTAGAGATCTGCAGATGCATATCTGCAATCACCACACTTCATATGCACTCTTCAGAAGCTTTGCAAAGGAGTTCTTCAAACGAATTGAGACTAGATATGCATCCTATTTCATTCTTGTGGAGGGAATGCTTGAGTTGTGGAAGCCACTGCAACTCATGGTTACGATGAATGAGTGGAGTAATTGGGATGGTTCCAGGACAAAATAGGGAAGGAGAGTGATGGAGATAGTTAAGATTGATGTATTTTGGAGTGATGCAACATACGTAGTCTCTATCACCAGTCTAATTTTTGGGTCAATAGATATGGGGCCAGGGATGCACCTACCCTCGGAGAGGAGTATGAGTGCATTGATTCTATGATTGGCTATATGATGGCAGTTGTGCAAGAGAGGGACCCCACTTCAACTTTCTACAATGACCACATTTGGCCTATTATTCAACGCAAATGGGATAGCCTTAAGACAACCTTACACGACTGCTTTTGCATTGAATCCAAATTGGTACATGCCTAGGCTTGGTAGAGTTACACCTATTCAGGATGACAAGGAGATTCATATAATCTGACTCGTTGTAATCATCTTTATGTCTTATACATCTTTTCATAACTAGCATCTTCTATTTGCCAATGATTCGATTTTTTAATTTTTTTTCAGATGGAGGAAGAGTTGTTTAGGTGCATTGATAGGATGTATGCCCTGAGACTGTTGGGAAGGCTTACATTGAGACAACCAAATTTTCTTCTTCTAGGTGTTATAGGGTTGCGCCAAAGGTAGACAAAAACTATGGCAGAAGAGGATCCTATTTTATGGTGAACTTGTCATGGACCAAAGTCAACAACTACGATACTAGCCATTTATTTGTTGTCTCGGGTTTTTGGTTCGTCAACTTCTAAGAGGAACTAGTCTACATATAGCTTCATCTAGTCTCGGAAGAGGAACAACCTTACCTCTCAAAGAGCAAACAAGCTAGTGGCTATACATAGTGTCTTACGTACCATTGGCCGTAGGACACATGTTAACAAGAAAAGTTGAGTAGCACTATGGGATGTAGGGTCAAAGGAGCCATCGTAGATTGATGAGGATGAGGATGCTTCGAATGTGATGGAGCTTTAATTTTAGTCTGCATATTTTGTTCTAAAGAATGAACGAAGATGGAAAGTTGTTGTTGATTGATGCTCTGAGATAGGACTTGGATAGAGCAATGAAGAAGATGCTTCCTACGAATGTTTACTAGAATCAGGTTCCTTAATAAGCAACAAATTTCTCTACAAAGATTATTATGAATGCTTGCCATATTAAGCTAGTGAGCTGAAGCATTTCTAGTCATGAACATTGTATTTGTGCCACTATATGCTTACCTTATCATTAGAAAGCAAGTTTATTTAAAGGAATGTTTCACGAGTATATACTCTATTGGAGCTTTTTAAAAATTCTACCATTTGATAAGGTTCTGTGATCTTTAATATTGGCAAAACAGTGTAAACAATATTGGAATTTACCATTGGTGCCATTTTATATTTCCTTGTCCAATAGTTGAAGAAAGGCTAATAAATATAGGCAGACAGATAGTCCTGTAGTGATACAAATCCTCTAATGACATTTTAATTTTTGAGTAATTTTCCCTTGATGTGGACACAATGTTTCCTGTGTTATGATATTGAGTTTTAAACTCAGAGAATAGAAGGAAGAAATAATTATTAAGACATTTGCACTGTTGAGATATTATTGATATTACCAATGATAGGCAATGTTGTTCACACACAAGGAAACGAGTAATATATCCACTTTCAGTAGTGAGTCCAGAAGCTGAACAAAGATTAGCATGTGGTGGAAGAAACACTCCTTCAAAACTCTACTCTACACATATTTCTACTTTGCACCAGTAAGACAAGAAGTTGCGATCACAAGAATTGATTAGATCTCCATGACATTCACCCGTAGATACATAGTTTCTAGTTTCGCTGGCAAGATATATATATATATATATATATATATATATATATATATATATATATATATATATATATATATAAAAGTTTGCATACAGGCAATGTGCAAAGGAACTAAAATGATGGCTTGTAATTTGTAGCAATCATCGACAACATCTACAAAGAGCTTGGCAGTGGATCCTAACTTCAATTGGCAACACCCCTTTAACTATGAATGGACAAATACAACATTCATGTGTGTGTTGGACTCATGGCATAACTTATTGATTACTTGGGTCGTAAGAAGTGTGTGGTTGATATGATACACCTCCTTTGCCTACAATATCCACATAGCCTACTATTTGGAATATTTAGCAAACTTGTTGATGACTTCAATCCTCGTTTGTGTAAAAGAACATGCAACAATAGGCGGAATTGTGGTCACTATTGCCGAAGTTCCTGCCACCATGGAAATCATCCAAAATGCACCGAACCTATATAGTTCGTACTTAGTGTTTTGTGGAAATGAAATAACAAAAAGTGATCAGAAGACCACCGTGGGTTGGAGGCAAAGGATAGAAAGGAAGCGTAGATTGTCTCAAGTACTCTAACATAAATTCATCGAGCATTACATCAGATTATCATGCTTTCCCTCCGTTACTCTTGCAATAATCATGGTTTCTTTCATTTTATATAAGATTTAAACTCGTAAGAATTTGTTCATAAGACCAAGGAAGGAAGTCTAAAATAAAATCTTCAAAAGAATGGTCTGGGCACGAGAGGAGTGTCTTTGCAGATGAATGACAAATTAGAAGGAAATAGGGCTGGAAATCATTATTGGCACAAACAAAAAAAATTGTTTTTGGGTGGTATTAGTAAAGACTACAAAGTGTATGATTATGAAATTTTGAAATGGTGTGACTTAATAGTCTACAAAGGCCCAATCATTAAAAGGGAATGATCTATTTAAGTTGGCTAATTTAAGAATAGGTTAGAACGATAAAAAAGACTCCTTATTGTGTTGCAAGGAGAAAATACAATTATTGTTATGAAGTGATATAACTCATGTGAAGGGTCATGTTTATTTATTGAATTAAGATGATCCTATGAAGACAATATATATATATATATATATATATATATATATATATATATATATATATATATATATGTATGTATGTATGTATGTATGTATGTATGTATGTATAGGGAAAAGGAGAGAATAAGGCACATTGGAAAAGAGAAGAGTATGTTTGCAAAAGGATATTCAAATCTTGTTAGGCGATATAAGGAGTAGAAGACATCACTTTTTAATGTATATATATATATATATATATATATATATATATATATATATATATATATATATTCTAATGATAAATAAAAAGCCTTTTTTTTTATTGTTTATCTAAAATGCAAAGAGATCAAAATTACGATTTGGATTTGTCCTTCATGATCAATAAGAGGATTATTGAATTATTTTGCCAAAGCTTTTGCAATAGGTATTTTCCGAATTTTGTGTTCAACAAATAGGGATGTTGTGAACTATACATATTTTTCATCATCTCTGGCTAATCGGACTTCCCACTTAACAAGTTAAATTCCTTTTGGCTAACATAGAATTGCATATCGAATTTATCTCTTGTAGAGCACAAGAGTAATTGATGATATGAAATAAATATTGTCTCATAAAGTTGGATGTAATAATCCTTGTTGTAGTCGACTTTGTTGCCTGGATGAGCAGAGGCACTGGTTCTTTAAAATCATTGAAATATAGTTATTGGATTTATAATTAAAGTCATAAATCTGTATACTTCCTTCTTGCAAGCGTCAAATCAAAATATTGAAAACCTTACACGAACATTCAATCATTTTAAGTATTCATTTAACTTCATTTTGATTGAGTTTGAGGATTTTGCCAACCAAAGAACTCACAAGTCTAAATTCTCTATAGAAAATCTTTGAACTAGGTGATCATGTTTGGAGTGAAGGTTTACTCGTCTAGATGTAGCAAAGTCTGAAGTGCAGGGGAATAAATGGGTGACCTCCCGAGAAGTCTCGGTGCTTCACCTCTGTGAGCGTCACCTAGATCCAATGAGTGCTAAGTATTCCATTTATTCTCATGAGAGATGGATTCGTGTGAATCACTACTCATGAGATATGGGTCATTGAGTTTGACTCAAAAACTACATAGTTTAGTCCTAGTAGCAATATCACACTTCATTATTATTTGTGAAAATCTAACTTTCGAAATCATATAATTATTTCCAAAGTATTCATAATGTCCTCATCTAGACTCCGAACTGAATTTTAGTTGATGCCAATAGGCCACAAATGATGCTTGACTACTATGAGATAATTGACAATCTCCTAAAATTTAGCAACCCCTTCTAAAAACTAGTTACTCCAACTAAATTCTTCAAGCTGATCCCTAGGCTCTCTTGAAGCATCTTGGTCAACTCCCAGTCAATCTCTAAAAGTAGGGATTCCTCGTAAAATTTAGAAGACTATCCACAACTGGCCAAATTGGCTCACAAAGCCTTTTGTCGGTCTTCTCATGAAATGAGGCACCTCCTCTAAAATAGAAGACCCTTTTAAAATTAGGAGACTATCTCTGACCCTTGACAATGTTAGATGAACTTCCGAAATGCGATCAAAATATGGCTTGTGTGAATCTGCAACCCATGGGGGGGATCCCTATGCAATGCACGGGCCTATAGGAACTCAAATAAATGACCATTCTTGCTAGAAACATTGGTACTAAGGAAGGCACAAAAATTGTGACACTGTAGTTTGTCCTCCCCAAAGATTGGTTGTCCTCAAGCAATGCCAGTACAACCTCTAGTTAGCAGGATGATTGAAATTGAAATCAAGAATGATCCAAGGTCCCAAATCATGCCCTAGAAGAAACCAGTGCACAGCTGCTGCACCACTTTGATCATAACTGAAATATCATCACGCTAAATCAACATGTCCCCTTATCAAGAATCCTTCTCCTCAGCTTGAAAAAACCATCCATTAAAAGAGACCAACAAAGGGATGCGAGGAACTTTCACATGCTAATAAGTCGATATATAAAGTCTCCCAATACCATTTTTATAAGCTTGACCAACAAAATATGGCATACTAGAGGTGTCATTGTACCACTGCAAACCAAATGAGTCCATCTCATGCCCAATGTCAAATTGGTAGAATTGTGTGATTGTCTCTAACTCCTAACGACATTAGGTAAACTCCAGAAATGTAGTCTGAAGATGCCTTGTGTGAATCTACAACCCTTGGGTGAGCTACTTATGCATTACACTTGGTTACAGTAACTCAAATATTTGGCCAATCCCGCTAGAAGCACTAGCACTAAGGAAAGCCCAAAAATGGGGACATTACAGAAGTCATTGCAGTAGTCAAGGTAGCAGATTTATTGCATAGTGTTTACAAACTTAGGAATGCTGTAATACTATAATTGAGAGGGAATAGATGATGCTTGCTATCACCTATTTATCATTTGCAAGAGAGAATATCATCGACCCAATAGTAGAACAAATTTATTATTACAATATTAAAGGGTTGATCCCATTCTTACAATGAATCTAGCTTGAAGACTACTAGTACACATGGAGATTAGTGGAAAAGACATGAAAAATATTATAATTGATAGTGGGTGTGGCATGAATGTACTTCCAACATATGCCTCTTGAATCTTTAGCCTACTTGGCTATTTGACCTCCAACTTTCTTTTGGGTAATGGTAGACCAACATGGAATAGAGTTTCTTAGAGTTCTCATCAACACAAAAAGTAATATTGGAATTTAATAGTTTTATTAAATATTGTTGTCATCTCATCATGTAAGAAAAATAACAGTCTCTAATAAAAATACATAATTGCCTTGAGAACTTTGGTAATGAATGAGACATTTACTTCCTTGTATTTATCCATTTTGGACATTAGAGAAGGGTCCCCAAAGAAGAATGGTTAAGGCCACATGGACTTGAACGTTGATGGAATCTTGGAACAACGTCATTGTTTTGAAGATGAAAAAAATGCCTTTAGTAGTTTGCTCCGTCAAAAAATAGATGGCAATGGAGAATTTTAATATCAGGACAATTTAATTGGAATAGTGTACAACAATGAAGATGAATTAGTATAAGATGACAAGAAGTAAAGGAAGGAACCATTTAAAATTCAATATATTATAGAGAGTACTTCATTCTATTTAGAAAATTTTGATAGTATGAATGTGAAGAACAACAATTTGTAGTGGTAGAGATATATCAAGTTCCTTCCACATTGTAGGATGCATTGATGAGGTATGGTGTAGCATTATCCCTATGGTAACCTACCATTGATTACTAGGAAAGTTGGGACAATATGATTGGAGTGCAATTCTTGATGTGTACAAGAAGAGTTTTACCATTAGGAAGAATAGGAGGAAGTTTGAGTTACTTCCTATGAAGGATTAAATAGTGTCTATTTAGAAGGGCAAGATGCTGTCAACCAAGGAGTTTGTCTGGTATGAATTTGAATTTCGGCACACATATATAGAATGTGTAGCTATAGATAGAGGCCCGTGTAAGAACTAATCTTTGTAAAAATGATACGCATTCAAGAGGCAACACTTGTGCATCTTAGGAAGGACAATGAAGTAAAGTCTAGCTAGAGTTACAAAGAGGTTGACTTAGGAGATACTTTAATACAAACAAGACACAAACCGTGTTGGAGAGGCATCAATAGTCTAGTTTGCACAAATATATATGTAGACTCATGGAGAGGTATAGGATATACCAATTGAAAGGCAATAGTGCAAACACTAGGTTGTACAAATCATTGCCCATGCAAGATAGACCATGGGAAAAACCATCTGGTGGATTTTGTACTTACATTCCCTTGCACTCATAGTGGCAACAAGTCTAGCTTTGTAGTGGTGGGCATATTGTCTAAATTGTGTATTTCGTTCATTGTCAAGAGTTGAATGATGCATCCGTGATAGCATATATGGTATTTGGAGAGAGCTCAGTTGCATGGGTGGTTATATTCTATCACTTTGAATCACATAACGTAGTCTCTTAGCTATGTTTTGTGTACATTTTGGAGGAATTTTGGCACATAACTCAATTGAAGCTCTACATATCATCCATAGACAGATGGAGCATCCATGATAGCAGATATGGTATTTGGAGAGAGCTCAATTGCATGGGTGGTTATATTCTATCACTTTGAATCACATAACCTTGTCTCTTAGCTATGTTTTGTGTACATTTTGGAGGAATTTTGGCACATAACTCAATTGAAGCTCTACATATCATCCATAGACAGATGGAAATATAGAGTTAGTCAATAGGAGCCACATTATCTACTCAAATATTTGATAGGAGATAAGTCGACATCCCAAGATTCTAGGTTGGCACAATCAAAGATAGCGCAAAACAATTCAATATATAATTTTTTAGGGAAGAGATGATTTCATTAGTGCATGGGCCATGCTTGTGACACACCATAGATCATTGTGCATCAGATGGAGCTTCATGCGCAAGTCAAGAAGTAACTAAAGAGCAACACATTTTACAAAGTGCATACAATGAGGGTCAAATGGAGAACCCTTACGTAGAGGTTAAGATAGTCAAGGCACATCTAAGGAAGGAGAAGTTTCCTAGAGGAATGTATAGCGAGCAAAAACCCAATAAGATTGGTTCGTGCAACATTTTGGAAATTTGTTTAGAGAACACTTGTTAAATGTAGCTCATAGAAGAGTTAGATAACACACCAATGTTCAACATGTTTTATTTGTATTTGCACTGTGTGCTTAAAGGTTAAGACATGTAATTTGTGGAAGTTTTTGATTGGAGAAAGGAGATGCTAGAAAAGAAGCAAGAGTAAATCACACAAATTCTGGATATGCACATAGGCAAGATGATCCAATGGAGCAAGTACAAATAATATCTTGTTTGCTAGAAGGGCAAAGACCTTGATGATGACTCTTAGATCAAAACTAAAGTAAGCCGATTTGAATGGCTGAATTGGTTCTTTTAGTCCATATTGTGATTACTTCGCTCATAATGTTTTTACCAAGGGCATTTGATGCATAGGCGTCCTTGGGTCAGCACAAACTTGCGTCACCCAAAATAGATGTTTACTTCTTGCACATGAATTTATCTTGTGTGCACCTTGTGTTATGGTAGTTGATAATGTGTTGCTGAATTGATTCTTTTTAGTCTGTACTGTGATTACTTCGCTCACTATGTTTGTAATTTTTACCAAACTCATTTGATGCATGGGCATCCTTGGGTTAGTACTCTCTTGCATCACACAAAATTAGATGTTTAGCTTCTTTCATGTGAGCTTAATTTGTGCGCACCTTGTATTGTGGTAGTTGGTAAGGTGTTGGCTGAATTGTATGTGCCATTTAGTGCTCAGCAACTTTTGGTGTTTTGCATGTTTTGTTGCTTGTGGTGCACCGCTTGCACACTTCATAGTGATTAGCTAATGGCATATGTTGAAGGGTCTGTCATTCTATAAGAATGTTTCTATTATATGGCGCTAATGTATTTGGTGTGTGTGTGTGTGTGTGTTTGTGTGCACGTGTGAATTACCATGTTTGATGTTTACACAATGAAGATAAATACTTGTTTCAGGGCTTTAAGACTGGAAGGACATAATTATTGGTTGTTAATAAGTCGAGATTACTAGTTATATTTGTTTTCTAAGAATCAGATTGTACGGCTATGAAGTTCTCTGTAAACAACTGCTATGGACTACGATTATAGCAGGAATCGTATGACCTTTTCTCCGTAGCATTTATACTTCAAAACATAGTGTTGAGATTCAACTTTGTGAAAGAAACTATTTTTTGATTCAGATTCAGAGTTAAATTTCATGCAAGGTGGAAAAAATAGCGAAAACATGGAAATTATAATCACATTTTATTTTATAATTCTTTTTCTAAATTATTTTTTAGAATATTTCGTTGATTTTGTAAGACTTTCAGTCTTCACTATCTGAGAATCAAGATTAAGGTGTCTTGGTTGTCAGAGTTACTAAGTCTACAGTTCAAGGCTGCAGAGTCATCAAGCTTGACTTGAACTTGGATTTAAGTTTCCTCTCCAACTCTCAAAACTCTGCTTTAAAGTTCATCCTGTTTATGCTGATCTTTGAAAATACGGTGTCTTAAAATTATTTGCAATTTACCTGTCATTGAAAAAGATGATTTTTTTACTAATTCAGAAATAATTGGAAATTTAGCATAACATCTGCATTAGTCATAAGCACATGATGGCTTTATGTTATGTTTATCTGAAAATTTTATGCATAATAAAACAGTTTGAATTATTATCATTGTATGCTGCTTCTCTTCATCCATTTGCCTGGTTTTATACTCTTTAATTTGTCAGATAGGTTAAGTTATGAGTGTTTCATTTCTGAATTTAATGATTGGTGTGCAGCATTACTATAGTCCTGTATGATGGCCGCTTGGATGAACGCAAGGCTTTGAGGGAAGAGTATGCAGGGGATGGAAAATTCAATGTGCTGATTACCCATTATGATCTCATCATGCGTGATAAATCTTTTTTAAAAAGAATACACTGGCACTACATGATTGTGGATGAAGGGCACCGCCTTAAGAACCATGAGTGTGCTCTTGCACGGACTCTAGTCACAGGGTTTGTGAAGATTAGTTTCTTTAACTCTGTCTATATTTTTCTGTGTGGCTTTCGATTAGTTCATTCAACTGCAAATTTAGGCTACCAAAAAGTAATGTTTGTATATATCTGACATGAGTTATATATCTTGCAAGTAGTTTTTTTAAGGAAATTGATTCTAAAATTTGTAAAATGTAAGCACACACTTTCACCTATTAAAAATCATCATATAAAAGATGGGTAGTGAGGTATCTGGTATGGAAGAAGAGTGAGAAACAACAATGTGTTATAAAAAGACGTCAATCAGTTGTAACAAAGACCCCATGGCAAGTGCAGATGTTGCCATTGGCATCCTTTTAAATATCGCCTGCCTAAAGAGAATGACCATAGATGGTTTTAAGCAGAGGTAGGACATATGATTTTCCAATTTTCAAATCACAATAGCAGATCTCTAAATTGATTTGGTCAATGAAGAGTATCTGAAAATCATCTTGTTTCATGACTTTCCATAACTACAGATTTCACCACGAATATACTTTTATTGCACACCTGCCTAAGGAGAAGAACCTGTATCATTTTCAAGCAGAGGCAAGAATTCCTCTTCTTCAACTACAAAATCCTTAGTTTATTCCAGATTCTTTCTTCAACCACAAAGTCGTTAGTTCAAACCCTGTATCCCTGTATCATGTGATGCCAGATTATTTTTTCATCTATAAACTCCTTAGCTCAATGCAGAAGCATAACTGTTCACAATAATCTATGTGTAGATTTTGGCTGTGGGCTCCTGTACAAATTTTTAAAGTAATCAATTCTGAGAAAAATGCTATAGAAAGTTGGGAAATAACAAGTGTCACAAAGGCTTTTGACCACTTTCAGTTGAATACAAGGAAACCAAGGGATGTTGTCACTGCCTCCTTTAAAGTGCCTCCATGCTAGAGATGTTCTAGTGACTTGGACACATTGGATGGCCCCTCCATGGTTGCCTAAGGTCCTGGAAAGTTTTGGAATGGCTGGTCGTTTTGGTGATGGTCAGGGACATACCCTTCCTATCCTGGGGAGTACTACAATCAAATTTTTAAGGGATGGCAGTCAAACTTTAATTTAATTAGAAAAAAGGAAAAGAAAAACGACCCTCACCTTTTCAGAAAGATCCTGGAAACTCTGGGGATGGTCAGGGGGATTACTTTATGATTCCAGTTGTGGAGAAGAATGCAGTCAAAACTTCACAGAAAAATGCAAAATAAGAGGAAAATAAAAGCTCAATTGAATATTCTGAAATGGATTTATGATCCCTTTCAAGCATCTATGCAGTGTACTATAACACAATTTGAACTCTTTATTGAAGAACAGGACAATGAAATGTTGACTGCCTTTGTTAGAGCTATGTTCATACGGTACCATTTGCCTTAATTGTTATCGCTGTCATTGCTATAATACTACTGTGAATATGATTTCATCATAGCTGAAAGTTAATACAAAAATAATTTTTGCATTACAATAGAACGTTCATAGGCCCAGTTATAATGTGCACTTTGTATTGCATACCCAAGTTTTGAGCGAGTTCATCTACAACTACAATTTTGGTGTGGATAAAGTACAGTAATACCATGACTGTCACCTTTGTAAACATTAAGAATTAAATTGAACTCTAAAATTTAAAAGTGATTCAGAGAGAGAAATTAGTCTAAGTTACCGATTTGGATGCGGACTCGGTAATGGATGCGGGAAGCGGATGCCGGAGGCGGGAATTTTTTTTTTGAGGGATGCGGATGCGTATGGATGCCTCTGTGTGTGTGTGTGTGTATATTGCTAGACATTATATATATAAGTGTCTATTTGCTGTCCCTCACAAAACACCCGACATTGCTTACATAGGGCAATATATAAATGTCTATCTGCTGGGAGTTCATTGAGTGCTAACTGCTGTATATGGCTTATCTACCACAGAGGAAGCTGTCTATGTTAGGGACTGCTACAGCAGTTCCATATAAGCCTGAAATACTCCATTAAGGGTGTTGTACAAGATCATTGAGGTCCGCACCAGGCCTGTAGCTGAGTTCTGGGCAGTGACTGAGACTGTGACAGAGTTCTGGGTAATGATTTGGTCAGTAAACAGAAGTTAGCACTCAATAAACACACCCTGCCAGCATCCAACACACTTCCAAACGCATCCCGCATCCGTCCGCATCCGCTTCCGCATCTGGGGCTACAGGGCACGAATCGGTATCCTAGAAATTAGTCATTAATGTCCACTGATAATTAAAACTAAGTTTACAGGAATAGAGATCACAGCAGTTTACAATAGGAAGTTCTTCGAATTAAGATTCCTAGAGCCAAGACAATAAAGTACAGACCAACTTAGTAAAATTCTTTATCTCAAATTTGAAATATATTTTGTCTTTTCTAAACATTTTCTACATTATGTCATTCTTGTGAACATAGGATGCATCCCAAGCCTTTAAACCCGTCCCCATCCCCTGAGGTGTTTTTGGGATGTCCCTTAGCCAGCCCTACAATCCGGAAAATGGAGGAAACATCCAAGAATGCGTCCCTAAGATCAGGGACACCAGTCCTTTAATTGTGAGCTATTCCTCAAGCATCCTGGGGATGGCCAGACATCTCTTGGTGAAAAACAATTTTTGTAATGCTTAAAAAAATATCATTCGTAATATTAAAAATAGACTGTTAAATATATCATGACAGCAGCAATAAAACATATCATGACAGCAGTGTAACAGCAATTAAATTAATCATGATAGCAGTGACAGCAACAATTGTAGGATAATAGCAATACACATGCTTTTCAGTTTCATACTTAACGGACTGTAGTGTAACATCAATAAATATATCATTATTTGGATTCATATGTAATGATATATGTTGTATAATAGTTGACACTAACAGTGATATTTTGGATTTCTGATTCCATTGCTGAAACTTAAGAATTCTTTATGTGGCAATAGAGCAGCTGCAAAAGAGATTAGAGGTGCATTTTCCATGGTATTGTGGGATAAGTACACAAACAATCTTTTTTTGGAATATGATTGGCATACAGGCTTTTCCAGACATCATCTACCAGCATTTTAACATTTTGATGTTATAATCTTCTTCTTCTGCTGCTGCCTCTCTCTCTCTCTCTCTCTCTCTCTCTCTCTCTCTCCCGTCTCCCCGCTCCCCAAAAAGCAGCCCCGTGATGGCCCAATCCTATCCAAACAGGCAAACAGTCTTGAGGAATCTCCTTGTATTATCTTTATGGATATTGTGATTAAGTAATAGTAAGTAAACCTATGATACATGATAATAGTTACAGGGCAATCTTCCAGGAAGGTATGTGCAGTGATCTTTTGTCAAGATGGTGAGTTCCCTTCATATAGACCCTTCATATAGACTGGTAATTAATCTTTACTGCAAATAACTCATGATAAGGTGGAGACTTTTTTAATGATAGTGATTTGGTCAAAAGACAAAAGCCAGCAATTTGTATTACCAATAAAGACAGCAATAAGCAATACCATTCATAGTTAGTATAAATGAAACACTAGAAGCAATTGGAGTTGGACAATGAAACAGTGTGTTTTTTTTACAGAGAGCAAGCACGACAAACAATGATTATGTAAGACAAGTCAATCAAACAATAACCTGATACTAAGGTGAGAAACTTATATTAAGGTGATGCTTTATATTAAAACGGTACATTTCAAATTGAATGATTTGTTAACAAGTGTGATGGGATCAGTTAATAGCCTTATCGATACAGCAGAAAGTAGATTGTATTAAACATACACATTAAAATAATGCAAAAGGGGTGATATCAAGTTGGAATCGTTTTGTATGCAGTGATTACTTTATGTTTCATTATTGATAAAGAATGAGAAGATTAGTAAGGTAATAATCAACGGCTGTGATCCATAATGGAGATGTATTTCTCTTGGAAAGAATGCATCCCCTGAAAATAGTTATAAATTGAAGAATGTGGAACTAGAAGAAAGAAGATATTTGAGGATTATATTGTTGTAAAGTGAAGGGCTCAGTCGAGCAGAATAATTTATTGAGATGGAAGCATATATTTCAAATACATAAATCAGGGAAGGCTTCATAATAGGACTGCATGATTGAAAGTTTGATCAGATAAAACATTAAAGTTTCAAGGCTTATAATAAACAGACTTATACAAGGTTATGCACAGTTTTAGGGTCATAAATTCGGAACACCAGTAATTCCCATAGGCAAATATATATCCAAGTTTTAATCTGAGCTCTCTTTTGTCCTGATGATGGTTCATAGAGTGTGACCCAAAACATTGACTGAACAAGCTCGACTCATTCAAGATCCAGAAGCATATGATAAATCATTATGTATTGTGGAAGCCTGCTAGCACTTATATCCAAGTTTATGTAGGGTTTGAAGTGCATTATTTTGGGAGCACCAATCAGGTTTTGATAAGGATCAACATCATCTACTTACGTATACAAATCTGACTCTATATCAGAAGCTCAGGAATGTTGTTATCATTCATAGTTATGTATTTATTTATTATTTCTTTTGATTGTTCAATTGTTATATATAGTGCAATTTAGTAGATATATCCATTGTTCCAAAAAGGGGACATTAGAAGTGGTGTCAGAGCTGAATTTCCTGCTGGGCTGGGGTGACTTTGGGAAATGTAATGTTGAATCCTAGCGATAGAAAATATATAATTATGTAATGTTCGATTTCTCTAATTCTGAGATACTATTCATTTCTTCACAATTCAAATGAAATGTATACACAATTTCTGATGATAAGGTAATTATTTGAATGATGATTAGTTCCGAATGCATACGCTGATATAAAATATGATGGCATAGCAATCAAGATAATAAATATATGCTTTTTTTGATTTACAGGTGATTATATTCATGACTAAGAGCATTCTTGGTACTTGATACTGCTCGATGTGTCTAATATACTATTAAGAATGTGCATATATGTAGGCCGCCTCTGATAAGATAAATTATTTAATGTCCAACAAGAAACCAACAAGGGACCAAAGCACTGGAAAGAGTACAACAAGGCAAACGCTAGTAGAGGGAGCACCAAATGGTGTTTGAGGAAAGAACAAGCAAGAAAAATAACAAGACAAGAAAAAACTAAATACTCATAGACGAGAAGTCGTCCAAAACCTAAGGATATGATCCAGGGCGAGGGTGCACCCCAAACTGTTGTCTCTCAGAGCTGCTAGAGATAGGGTGATGCGGCCGAGTGTGTTTTCTGCAAGGCCTCACAGATTTGGTGTGACCCAAGGGAGGGTTGAGAGACCGCTTCGTCCCTAGAGCAGGAGGCACAAGCGTGAAGGAGGCGATGAGCTGGTGTAGTCTGTCCCAAAGGGAACATAAGTTGTAGAGTGTGATCACAAAGCCTCAAGGCCTCCTCGAGGCAAAGCGCAAGACACCATTGGTTAGTGTATCTCAAACATGAAGAAAGAGACTTGCATTCGCCGAACAAGCAGTAGAACTTCCCCCAAACCTCATAGTAGATGCGGCAACGTAAAAGAAAGTGGGTCTTAGTTTCCTTCTCCCCAAGGGGGCAAAGGAGACAAATCCTGTTGTCTCTATTGATCTTGTGGTCAATTTGTATATGTAGCCGATCAGAGCCTACCCTAAAAGATCCCAAGGAGATTCAAAGGGCCTGAGTTCAACGAAGAATAGGGTACCAAGGGTGCACAATGACCCCAAATTGGATATCCATGTAGTTCTTAGTGTAGAAAGCCATCATGGGGGAGAGCCCCTAAGAGGGTTACTCCAAGTTGTGATAATATAGTGTCTGTAGGTGTCAAGCTTGACATGTTCATTCAACTTCTACTAAAGGGGAAGGAGGTGAGTAGGGGAATCTAGAGAGAATTGAAAGGGGAGAAGGCGATCCATCGTAGTCTCTATTGAACCAAGAAGGGTAGAGGCTTGTGCAAACCAACAACGAGCTCTTCTATTATGATTAGAGACCATGACTGCCTCAAAAGAGCAATAGGCTAGGTAAGAGTATTTGTGACGACCTATATCAGAGTCCCAAAAACTTTGAAGTCGGCGGAGAAATCAAACTAAATCAAGGATGGTTCCCAACTTGGAAGGATGACCCCAAACTCGACCAAAATGATATTGTGGGGGCATGACATTTGATAATGTGGCAGAGAAAAAGGCTTATACTCTCTCGACCGAAGCCCAATTGGACCAAGAGAGAGGCCCCCTACACAATAGATCAATAGAGGATGGTTGGCTTGACCGAAGAGTGCAAGAGGGACATCTTGATAGGGGTAACCTAGAAGTGATGATTGAAACACTATCTCTCAGGAATAGCTAGGGAACCGAGCCCCTTACTAACTCGGGGCTGCTTGGTAGATTTCAAAGTGAAATAGGGTCCGGTGAACTTAACCCACACGAGCGAAAAGAAGGCGAAGGGAGTTGATGTGGAGCCGAGCCTTGAGGTGAGGCTAGTGTCGTGATTGGCAAGGGGAATGTTAGTTTGTGGTGACTAATCTGGGAAGTATTGTACAGTCTCCAAAATTCCTCCATAGGGTTCGGGCTGGGCGGGGGTTTGGGGGCGGCAACCCCCAATACAGCCTTGGGCAATAGCCCACGATCGTCAGGGGTTTAGGCACATGGCTCGTGATTATTTTTGGGGAGGGGCTATTTTATCAACTATTTTTCTGTAGGCCGACATGTGATTATTCTAACCCTAAATTTGTAAGCGGCAAAAATTGTGTATAAAATGGCTTAGGGTTAGGGATTTCATAATGGGTGATGCGATAATAGCTTCTTGCGGCAGTATTGAGTTGTAAGGGATTACAGATTGTAATAAGACTATAATCACTAGATAGTAAAAATATATTGGACTCGCTGTTTGGTGGATGTAGCCCAAGGATTGGGCGAACTATGTTAAATCTTTGTGTCTAATGTTCTCTTCTGTACGATTTATTATTTTCTGATATTGGATATATTTGCATGTAATTGTTATTTCTGTCTTTTTAAATACTAATAAGTGGTATCCGAGCTAGGTTGTTTTCAGCTATCCTCTACAGGAAAGTCTCATGGTTGAGTGGGAGCAATGCCAAACAAGGGTAAGCTGAAGGTTGAAAAGTTTAATGGGCAAAACTTTCAGTTATGAAAAATGCAAAAGGAGGACTATCTTTATTAAAAGGATCTATGGTGGCCATTGCAAGGAAAATCGAAGAAATCGACCGCTTTGACAGATGAGGACTGAGATATTTTGGATAGGAAGCCACTTGGAAGTATTCTTTTATGCCTGGCACAATTGGTGACATTTAAAATTACAAAAGCAAAGGCAATTGAAGAGTTGATGCAAACCTTAGCAAAGCTGTATGAAAAGCCCTTCACTTCAAATAAGGTATTCCTCATGAAGTGTTTATTTTATTATGAAGATGGCAAAAGGTTGATTTGTTGTAGATTATTTAAATGGGTTTAATATAGTTACTAGTCAATTATCTTTTGTAAATGTTAAATTTTGATGAAGAAGTTAGGGCTCTCTTGATTTTGTATTCTTTTCCTAAAAGCTGGAATGGCTTTGTAATGGCTGTGATTAATTCTCTTTCTGGATCTAATACCCTAAAATTTGATGATGTGATTGGTGTTATTCTATAATGTTCTCTTTTTGGAACATTAGAAATATTGAAGTCTTATTTTATGCAATATTAAATTGACTTTGAGACTTAGGCTCAAAATATTAAAAAGGTCGATTTAATGTTATGTAAAGGACAAAGGGGTAAGGAGGAACAGGACGAAATGCTTTAGGGAAGTTGAAGAGCCACAAGGGAAGAAGACAAAAACCAGATAGGAGCTGAAGAGTCTTGGTTTGCGCCTTAAAAGGATAAAGAGGTTCATTGTTGGGTATGCTTGATTTTATTATTCAGTTTAGTTTCCTCTCTTGTGAGAGTCTCTGAAAGCTTCAGCTTTCAACTAGTTGGAGGACGTAGCCCCTCGTGCTAGCAGACAATGGACGCGAACCCATTGTCCTGGGAAACATCACTTCAGGTGTTTCATTCGCGCCTACAGGTTCTTATCCTATCATTCCAATCCCACTGTTAAATCTGTATTTAGGATTGGTTTGTGTGTATTGGTTATTGTGTTGCTATTGTATAATACAATAACGTTTTAGTTGCTGGTTGTTATATTGTTGTTGTATAAGGCAATACCATTGTTTAAGGAACTATAAGAGTTTGCTGGTTTCATCTCGTCAGTTTGTAACTCATGGTTATATGTTTGACACCTTGAATGTTATTCTGGAAATAAGGAATTGTTAACTTGTGGAGAACCCTTGGTTTTATTTTTGTCTCGTATTGCATGTTCTTGTAATTGAATCCGAGTATTATATTTCTAAAAGAGACTGGATAAGTGCCAGTTGGTTTTTTCTACTATTTTTGGTTGTGCTGGAAACTATCTGCCAAGTTTTATTTTTGATTATATTGCTCAAAGAGAAACCAATAAATATCCTGTATTGGGATGTTACAGTGGTATCAGAGTTGGTTTTCTATCCAGCTTGTGATATTGCATGAGTAACATAACTTAAGGTATTTGCAGCTCTGGAAATTCTTATTTTGTAAAAACAATGAAATAACTATTTTGCTATATCATTGAGGACGAAGCGGGTTTCTGCAAATTAGTAACTTTTAAAAGAAAGTGTGTAGTGATTGAAATATTATTATTGGTTGAAGGCAAAGCATATCTTAAAATACCGGATTGAAAGAAATATTTAATTTAAATCAGCGGAACCTGATCGGTAAGGAGATATATTTTTTTGGTGTTTTGGAAAGGATTTGTGGCACTCTTATAAAGCCAAATTTGCTTGAAGTACTATAGAATTTTTAATTAAGCACTTCATTGTTTCTAGGCAATCATATTAGAGTTCAAGATTATATTATTTCTGCTACACATTTTGTAAGGCAATAGTTTTATTTTATCTAAAGCCTTGTGGTGAAGAATACATTGGAGAGAGGATTTGCTCACTTCTATTCCGGTTGAATTAAATTGACCCGTTTAAAAACTTGGAGCTCCTATCATTAATACTGGTAATCGTTGGATACTGGCATGGCTTATTGTGACGAACAATTGCTTTAAAAATACATTTGTGCAGGATGATAGTGGAAATCATTTGGGAAAATATTATCAAAATGATACAATATTCATATTTGGCAACTTGAGGTTGATTAAAATTTGGGTGCAGTAAATAATATTGATACACAAAGACCTTGTAATAAGGCGGGGGAATTATAGTTCTGACGGCATCAGGAGGAAAGAAAATATTTTATCGGGGTATCAATAGTGAAGCCAAACACATGAGATATTGAACATATATTGACAAAATAGTGGTGTATTGGTTACCTAATAATTTATAAATTGACTGGGCCTTGGACACCAGGTTAGTCGATAAATATTTCTTAGGGAGGCACTATATTCACAGACAGCTGAATTGAAATATCTTTTCATTATCCTGAATCATGTTTGAAGTGCATGCGGCATGAAGAAGTTTGCATCATAGGTTAGGAGCTGTCATGGGAGCCTGAAACAATTCCTACGATTGGGTATTCTAATAGCTTGAATGGTTCCAAGTCGGGCCATTACTGATTGAACAGAAAAATAACTGTGCAAACAGTTATACCAGATTTGCCGTCACAAATTCAAGCTCAACCATTTCTTTAATTGCGATCCAATCTGAGCGGCTGCTATAGTGGGTTCCAAGAGTAGGCGACAATATTATGAGCTGATTTGAAATGATTGTTCTTAGCTTAATGAAATCTTGGTGCAACTATTCTTGGGAGAACCGTTTCATAATTTTGGGCAACGTGGCAACATCCTCAAATGTTATTTTTGCAAACTACATAATGCAAATTACTGTTTCATCATTTTTGGGCAATGTGGCATGAAACGGTTTATTATTTGTGCTTAAGAGCGTCCACTTAAAATTCCAATTTGTTGTTACTTCAGATACTTTAATAATCTCTATCAGAGTACACTAGTGGTGCTCAAATTGGTAACTGAACCTTGGAGGAAAGAAGACACAGGTGGAGGAATTGTTAAATGACATCTTTCTCTAACCTTGTATATGCGGACACCATATCACGGGCATTATGGTAAAGGGAGGCTTTTTTTAATCCATGGAGCAAGACCGTGCTTCTCGATTCTTTTCTGTTATACAGAGAACCAACAAAATAGAGTCTTCTCGGGGTCATGTTGTAAAACGAGCTTACAAGATTCTTTTGTACTATGCTGAGTATCTTTGAAAGATGGTAGTGAGAAAAAGAGACTAGTCTGATTACGAATAAGGTCTGAATTCTGTAGCGTCTGGAAGAAATCTTATTTGCAGAAGTTTTTCCAAGTGTAGTAGAGTCTATTCATCTTCTCTCCCACTGTTCGACTTTTTGTGAAGAGGTTAATTCAAAAATTGCTAAGACTAAATTTAATTGGTGAATATGAACTCCTCGATTCTTGTTCCAATGGAGTTATTTTAACAAACTTGTGGCAAACGTCTTCAAAGTTGCGAACATAAAGTGACGAGAATTGGGAAGAGACAGTTGAATGCTAAAGGACCTAAGAGACGAGGAGACAACCATTTTTTGTTACAGATTATTGAGGACAAATAGACGAATGGTTACAGGTACTAGAAGGAGGAACATGACTTGAAGTTGCTACGAGTTGTAATAAAGTATGGTTTGATTATAGTTTTACACTTAGCTTTATTGGACAACAAATCATCACATAAATCTTACTTTATGTTTCATCAAATATTGTGAAGGCACGGTTATGGAAGATGGCCAGCCATATTAGAGGATGTTGAATATGAATTGAAACAGGTCATCCAAATGGAATTACAACTTCCAATGATAACAGGTGCTCAGAGGTGCTCGCCAACCAAATATGTCGAGCATTTTGTGCTATGGATGTCAATGATCCTTGTTCAAAATTGGATATCTATAGTCGTGTGCTAGAGTCTCAAGTGAATAATTTTTTTTGCAAAGCACCATTGTAATGCCAATCACAAAGAAACAATGGAAGCAACATTTGGCTTAGGGCAAAGGCAGTTTCTTGAAGCTGTCATCATGCACGGTGATGCAATTGTGATTACCAAAAATCACGAAAGACAACATAGCTTATAAAGCTACACATTATTCTCATTTGATCTTGTTGTCTGTGTTGATTTTTTGAGGATGCTTTATGTAACCTGTAAAATGAAATTGGTGTGCTGCATTCAAGCTTGTGTTAGATAGAAATTTCAAGGTTGGGGATTAAAGGTTTATCGAGCTAGGACCGTCCCTATTTGAGCACATAATTGCGGGTGTTATTATACTATACTAAGAGAAAAGCTTCTATCAAATGACCAGGATCTAAACAACAACCAATTAGTATCAAGCACTGTTGAAAGTATTGGTTTTGAAAGTCTTCAGCAAACAAAGAGAGGGAAGTTTCTAATGTACGGTTTGGTTGTTTGAGAATATATTTGAAGCTGAAAATACTATGGGCACTATTATAGCTGTAAGCTCAAATAATTTAAGAAATACTATAGCAGACCGAAATAACCCTTTCGGGATAAAATTGTAACAGGATACCGTGAAGCCACATGAGCAGTTAGCCCAGATTTTCAAATCAGATATAATAATTGAAATACTCAACATTTACAAAGATTATCAAAGACTCCCTAACCGAATTCAGAATGATCTATCATTCAGTGATTATATGGATTTTTATCTTGAGCAACAAAATATGACTGATATGGCAAAGAGAGTATCTGGAGTTGGTCTAGGATCTCTTTGCAAAAGAACAACACTCAGGGGTGTACGAAGAATTTTCGATAAACCAGAGTTATCATTTGGATGGTATTGAAATAAAAGATCAGACAACTTCCAGTGATTTGTAGCCTTCTCGCGATCACATAGAAGATGTTGCAAAAGGTATAGGTTTCTTCATGGGTGACTTGGAGGTGAGCTTCGTCAAGCAAATTAATGAAATAGAGTGCACACAAGGTAATAACGGTTTGGGACCTTGGCATCATGAACCCTATATTCATGATACTCAGAATGTGAATTTAGAGGAACAACGAAGGATGACACTGCAAGACAATGAAAAGTTTCAGCAGGGAGATAATGAAATACATGCCTTACAGAATCAATTGAAGGTTAGTGAAGACATGGTTGTGGCATCCTTGGTGTAGTATGACAGTATCCAAGAGTTGGTTGAGGAGCTCTAGAGGAAGGTCGCAAAGGAAGGGGAAGGTGACTGACATGTGGCTGATTTACAGAAGGTCAAAACAACCCTCGAGACTATGAAATCAGATTACTTATATCTGCTGTTGGACAGGGATTATATTCTTAAGGTTGCTGAGATTTATGCAGCACAGTCAAATAGGGAAAAGGATGAGATTGAGGATGTCAGTAGGACACTTAAGAATGTTCGGGAGGCACTTAGTGAAACTCAATTATCACAGGGAGCAGACAATCAAATCAAGCTCATGGAACACTCTCGGGAACATGAGAATAGAATGAGGCAGGAGTTCTTCCAAGAAGTCATTGACGAATTTTAGAGCATTCAACAGATGTATTACTTGGATAGCTGCCCCAAACAGTTAAGTAGCAAAAACTTCAAAACACTTTCAGCTTGTTGACAACCCTTTGTTTGAAGTTGTTGTTGATTGGATGTCCGACAATCCTCTTTTTGTGTTAAATGAAGGATCATCTCTTGTTTGCCATGAAGAGGAAGAGTTTGAGTTCAGACTTTGGGATCCTGGCTTAGATTCTAGCAGTGAACCTGGATCTTAGTAGGGGAATGATGAATCAACTTCTGTTGCTTATCATTTGATCAGTCCCAACATATTTTTTGATTTCATTTCATTCAAGAGTTGGGTGAATTTTCTTCATCAGCCTCTGAACAATTCTCGGTGGAGTATTTTTTTGAGGTTAGTGGATAGATTTTTAGCATCTTTCATACTCATGGCACTTATGCATTTGAGGATTCTCCAAGCTTATGCCGACAGTATGAACTTTGATGTCTATGTTATGATAGTTTCAACTTTTGAGCAATTCATTTCTTACATCATCCACTTAGGTCAGGTCTTCACATTCTACTGGATTATACATGGACCTTAGATATATTTCCATCTCATCATAGTAGCGAGGCAGCATAATAGAGTTTGGGATCCAGGTGTTGGCAGATTGTAAGTATGGTTGGATGAGGATTTTATTGTGGTCATGATGTTGATCAGTGTTGATCAGTTTACAGGTGCAAGTGTTGAGTTTTTTCAGAGAGTTATATGGGATCGAGGGATCTGGTTGAGAGATTTATTGCAGAAAGACGGTTGGCTTCGCAGTATGGCCAAAATTGTTTTCAATTTGGATTACAGGGCTGCCTGCAGACTTGTATGGGATCCTGGTACTAATTGCTTGAGGACAAGCAATTTTAAGGAGGGGAGACTTGTAATGTTCCCTTTTTGGAACATTTCAAATATTGAAGTTTTATTTTATGCAATATTAAATCAACTTTGAGACTTAGGCTCAAAATATTAAAAAGGTCGATTTAATGATATATTAAGGACAAAGGGGTAAGGAGGAATAGGACAAAATGCCATAGGCAAGTTGAAGAGACACAGGGGAATAAGATGAAAACCAGAGAGGAGCCAAAGAGTCTTGGTTTGCGTTTTAAAAGGGGAAAGAGGTTCATTGTTGGGTATGCTTGATTTTATTATTCAATTCAGTTTCCTCTCTTCTGAGAGTCTCCAAAAGCTTCAGCTTTCAGCTAGTTGTAGGACGTAGCCCCTTGTGCTAGCAGACAGTGGACGCGAACCCATTGTCCCGGGAAACATCATTTCAGGTGTTTCATTCGTGCCTATAGGTTCTTATCCTATCATTTCAATCCGACTGTTAAATCTGTATTTAGAACTGGTTTATGTGTACTGGTTATTGTATTGTTGTTGTATAATACAATAACGTTTTAGTTGCTGGTTGTTATATTGCTGCTGTATAAGGCAATAACATTGTTTAAGGAACTATAAGAGTTTGCTGGTTTCATCTCATCAGTTTGTAACTCATGGTTATATGTTTGACATCTTGAATGTTATTTTGGAAATAACAAATTGTTATCTTGTGGAGAACCGTTGGTTTTATTTTTGTCTCCTATTGCATGTTCTTGTAATTGAATCCAAGTATAATACTTCTAAAAGAGATTGGATAAGTGCCGGTTGGTTTTTTCTACTATTTTCGGTTGTGCTGGAAACTATTTGCCAAGTTTTATTTCTGATTATATTGCTCAAAGAGAAACCAACAAATATCTTATATCGGGATATTACATATTCTGAGCGAGGAAACTCCTAGTAAAAGATCAAGTGGATCTCATCAGGAAGTCTTTTGAACACACAAAGTAGAGGTAGAACAAATGAGAGAGGAAACAATTATAGAAATTGTAGGAAATCAAGAGGAAAATCGAAGGGGAAAATGTCTTAATCAAGAGGACCAAGACATTACTAGTACTATGGGAAATTAGGGCATAAGAAGAAAGATTGCTAGACTTGAAAGAACAATGAAGGAGACAAACAAGAAGAGAACAAGGAGGCAAATGTGGTAAGTAATAAATCCAAAGAGGATGCTTTGCTTATTTCTTTAGAAAGTATTGATGATTTATGGGTTTTAGATTTAGGGGCTTCATTTGATGTTACTCCCCATAAAGGTTGTTTTCTTGATTATGTCGAAGTGGATTCTGGGCTTGTTTATTTGGGGGATAATGAACTGTGTCAGATTGTTGGAAAGGGCAAAATTAAGATTAAGTTTTAGAATGAGAATCATTGACTACTACAAGAGGTAAGACATGTTCCAAGGCTGAGTAGAAATTTAATTTCAGCAAGGCAAATGGGTGATGAGGGTTGCACAGTTACTTCTAATGATAAAAATTGGGTGGTTTCAAAAGGTTGCCTTGTAGTAGCAAAATGTGTGAAAGTAGGCCCCTTATATCTTTGTACAGGTCATATTGTTCCATCTACTTTAATTGTTTCAGAGAAAAATGAACATTTAGGAACAATTGCTGTAGTGGAGTAGGGAGAACAAACAAATGCTATAGATTCTGATACAACACTACAACCCAAGCACATAAGTGAGAATGGTTTGAAATTACTTAAATCAAAGAAAGTTTTATTAGGTCTGAAAAGTGTCAATATGGATTTCTGTGAAAGTTGTGTTTATGGAAAATAAAAGCGAGTTAGTTTGGTGAAGAGTGGGAAGGGAAAGATAATTGAGAAATTAGAGCTTGTGCATATGGATGTATGAGAACCAGCTCAGGTATCTTCCCTTGGTGGCTCTCATTGTTATGTAGCATTTATTGATGACGCAACTAGAAAAGCATCGGTTTATTTCTTTAGACAGAAATTTGATGTATTATAACTTTTAAAAAATGGAAATGCTTGGTTGAAAATGAGACTAGCAAAATATTAAAATGTCTCAGATTTGATAATGGTGGCGAGTATTGCAGCAGTGAATTTGAAGAATATTGTTTCGCCAATGGTATTCGTAGGCAGAAAACTGTTCCAAGGACTCCACAAGAAAATGGAGTGGCTAAATGCATGACTATGACAATAATGGAGCATGCAAGGAGTATGAGGTTGCATGTTGGGTTACCCTTAAACATGTGTGTGGAGGTTGTCAATACTGGTATTTATTTGATCAATAGAGGTCCCTCTACTCCTTTGGGCTGTGGTATTCTAGAGGAAGCATGGACTGGTAAGAAGGTGAGTTATTCTTTTCTCAAAACCTTTGGTTGTGAAGCATTTGCACATATAGATTTTTAAAATTGAACTAAGTTGAAAGCTAAAATCTAAGAAATGTATATTTGTTGGATATGCGATTGACGAATTTGGTTATGTGCCTTTGGAATTTTGAAAATCTTAAAATTGTAAGAAGCATAAATGTCATACTCAATGAGAAAGTGTTGTACACAGATTTGTTGCAGCAACATGAGAAGAAAGAAAATTATTATGTAGTGCTTGATGATACTCAAAAGGATGATGTTTCAATAGTCCCTCATGCTCCACAACAACCGCAACAACAAATACCACTCAAACTAGCGAATGTTAGATAGTCAACAAGGTTAAGTAGTTCTTCAGAAAGATATTCTCCCTCTTTGTATTCTATTTTATTAACAAATGTTGGTGAACTTGAATGTTATGATCAAGTTGTGCAGGTTGATACAAAGCTTCAGTGGAAGTGTGCAATGATAGATGAAATGGATTCCTTGCTGAAAAAATCAAACTTGGGATTTATGTAAGTTACTTGTAGGTAAAGGGGCTTTACAAAATAAATGGGTTTATAGGTTGAAGAAGAAGATGGAGGTGAGAAAAGATTTAAAGCCATGTTAGTTGTAAAAGGATTTGCAGAGAAAAAGGGCTTTAATTTTGATGAAATATTTTTGCCTGTTGTTAAAATGACTTCTATTCACATTGATTTAAGTATTGTGGCTACTGAAGATTTGCATTTGGAGCAGCTCGATGTTAAAACAACTTGATTTGAATAAAAAGATATATATGATACAAATACAGGGATTTGAAGTCAAAGGTAAGGAGAATTTAGTGTGTAGATTGAAGAAAAGTATAAATGGCTTGGAGTAAGCACCTCGACAATGGTATCTTAAATTTGACAATTTTATCATTATGCATGAGCATGGATACACTAGGTGTCATTCAGATCATTGTGTTTATTTTAAAAGGTTGGATGATGACAACTACATTATTTTATGTTTATATGTTGATGATATGTTTATGGTTGTGTCTAACATGGATCACATTAAGGGGTAAAACAACTGTTAAGATATTCATTTTCTATGAAGGATTTGGGGGCAGCAAAACAAATCCTTGGTATGAAATTTATAGAGATAGAAAAAATAAGAAATTGACTCTATCTCAGGTTGATTATATTGAGGTGTTGCAACGTTTCTCTATGGAGAATGCAAAAGCTGTTAGCACACCTTTTCTTGGTCATTGACAAAGGAGATTTGTCCAAAGACACAAGAAGAGGAGGATAAGATGTCCAAGGTACCTTATGCTTCAACTGTAGGGAGCTTAATATATGCCATGGTATGTTCTAGGCAAGATATTGCATATGCAGTGGGAGTTGTTAGCAGGTGTATGCATCATCCTAGGATTGAGCATTGGAATGTTGTCAAATGGATTCTCAGATATTTGAGAGGAACATCCAATAAATGTTTACATATTGCGGGCTCTACTACTAATTTACAAGGCTATGTTGATTCAGATTTGGCAGGGGATCTTGATACTAGGCGAAGTATTGCAGGTTATGTATTTATTGTTGGTGGGAAAACAATGAGCTACATTTCTCGGTTACAGAAGGTGAATGCTATATCCACTACAAAGGTAGCGTATGTTGCTGCTACAGAGGCAACCGAGGAGATGATATGGATTCAATTCATCATGGAAGAATTAGGACATCCACAAAGGCAAAACACATATAGTTGCAGTACAAAGGTAGCGTATGTTGCTGCTACAGAGGCAACCGAGGAGATGATATGGATTCAATTCATCATGGAAGAATTAGGACATCCACAAAGGCAAAACACATATAGTTGCAGTACCATTTCATTCAGTTAGTTTGGATGATAGACAATTAAAGCTAGACAAGATACATGCAGATGATAATCCAATATATATGCTTACAAAGGTAATTACAAGGGAGAAGCTAAACTTCTCTTCAACTTTAGTTTGTCTTCTAGACTGAATAGAATAAAGAAACATTTGAGTCCAGGGTGGTTCAATCCAGTAGGAGCCTCATGGATTAGTGGTATTACTTCATGATCAATCTCCAAGTGGGAGGTTGTTGTCTAGTGTGGAGTTTGATCAGTCCCCAAGTGGGAGATTGTTAGTTTGTGGTGATTGATCAGGGAAGTACTGTACACTCTCCATAATTCCTCGTCGGGGTTCAGGGTCAGGCAAGGCTCCAAGCAGGGGTTTGGGGGTGACATCCCTTAATACAGCTTCCCACCCAATTTTTGTTTTCTTGAGGCTATTTTATCAACTATTTTTCCGCGGACCGACATGTAATTATTCCAACCTTAATTTTGTAAGCCACAAAAATCTTTTATAAAATGGCTTAGGGTTAGGGATTTCATAATGGGTGATGTTGTAATAGCCCTATCTATTATTGAGATAATCACGTAATCAACTAAAGAATAAAATGATTATCTATAATAAATTATGTGATAAATAGATACAATTAATTCATATATAAGTAAAATGACTATATAAACTTTAAACATTGATTAAATAAATATTACAAACAAATATTAATTAAAAAACTAAATAAATAATACCCATGTTATAAATGAGTAATACAAATGATAATAAAAAACCTTAAGCAAATAAGGCTTAAATAAAATAGCCGTATTAGCATCTGCAAAGGGACATGCATATATGTGACGACACCTAAAAGAATGAGGTGTAAAATAAGCCCAAACAATAAGTGAAGGAGGCATGAAACATGATTGAATAAGCAAGACATTTATAAAATTCCGAAGAACAATATATCTCCAAAATCAATATTGGGAACATGGAATCTACGATGGAAAAGAGATAGGTTTTGAAATGCCCATATTAAAATGGGCATTTACGTTGATTTGACCGTCCAAGGCTCTCACTTGGATTATACCATGTTTGTGGTGTAAATAGCATGTCACACTTATATTCCTTCAACCAAAATAACATCACGTACATTTACATAGTAATATCAACCATTAAGGGTTTGAAGGGAAATGAACAAACCATACAAAGCTTAGCCATCACAAATAATTTACAACTCCCAACACAGAGTAGTACAGTCGACAATGGACAAAAAAAGAATAGTCTCCTATAGAACTCGGTCAAATATTGATCAAAGAAAAATATATATAAATTATATTTAAAAAGAGGGTCCCACCACATCCATTAACGACAAACTAGATATCTCTCGAAACAAAGGAAGACAAATGAATAAGGGTTACATATGTTTGGATCAACGGGGAAAAACTCTAGAAGATGGAATGGTAAACAACTAGCCTCGCTACTAGTAAGGACACACTCTAATGTGGACCCGACACTTGGCACCCCCTGTCACATGATGTGAGGACACAAGGTAAATGAGGTAAGACGTTTGTCATTTAATTACTAGAAAGTTATTCTAATGTATGATTGTACAATGTAGATATAAGTACTAATTGTTATAAAGATATTATGTTATCTATATATATAACAATGATATATATAAGTTTATACTCATTTATTCAACTTATTTATAGATATAGGAATAAATGTGCATATATAGAACATTAGGAAATTTCCAAAGCATAATATGTAAATGATCATTTGCACTTAATATGTGTATTTTCTATTTTATATATTTAGGTATATATGATTTTTATTTATAGAATAGAGTGAATATATTTGTCTATGATAATCAATATATATCCTTATGTGAGGAACATTGGACCTTATATTATATTGTGTCAATCTGTTGGGCTGACACCATGGAGATTAAGGAAATTTTTGACATGGGGTATGTGAGGTGTTAAGGTCTCCATCTGACCACCATGATTACGATTAATAGATAGTGTCCATGTGCCAGAATATTATGATGATGCCAACACATGCATATGTGATTGGACGTGAATAGAGGATGTCCTACCCAAGAAGAATCTTAAGGGTTGCACTTTAGGGAAGACAACAAAATAACTAAGGGTTAAGAAACTTGATCTGGAGATGCCCTTTAGGTTGAGGTTTAAGATAGAGGGTATAATGTTGTACTTAATTTTAGTCTTTCTTAAATTCTAACATTAATTTGCGGGCATTACTTGTCCCAAACAGTAGTATCCGAGCTATGATCTTGCCAACCTGTAGGGTGTTTAAAATTATAAACATTTCAATCAAAAGATCAAACTATTGAATACAAGTGATTTATCGTCAAGATGGGAGAAGCAGAGTAAATCCGCTTGAGATAGGTAGACCCCAAGATGGGTAAGGACATGGGTTTTGATGCCTTGAGGAAAGATTCCAAGATGGGTGAGGACATGGTTTCGAATGCCCTAAGGAAAGAGTCTAAGATGCGTAAAAACATGATTCCAAAATTCTTGAGGAAAGAGTCCAAGATGGGAATGAACATGCGGTCCTAATGCCTTGAGGGAGCATACTCATAGATAGGTATCTAGAGCCCTACAACATTAAGATGTTCATCCTCTTAATGAGTAATCTATGAAACAAAAAGGACTTGAGCTCAATATGCTAACCTATTCAATTTATTTCATTAAACAAATCATCAAGGAAAATCTATCGAAACTATAAAGACCGATCATACTATATCTTTCGATCCATCACTTAGTCATGCTTGATCATGAAGTCATAAATCAAATTATGCTTTGGGCAATCCACCAACATAAACATTATGAAATCCATTTAATGAGCCACACTATGTCATTTTATATGATACAATAACTAAATCCTATAACCCCTCTAAATTGAATCATTCATCTCATTTGATATATACACTTATCAATTTACCTTTCAACTCGGATATATATTGTTGAAATCAAACATGGAAATTGAAAGGGAGTTAACAAGAATTTAAGGATTGGTCAACGGTCTAACATATCAAATAGAAATTGTAATTGCTCGAGGACAAACAATTTTTGGAGGGTAGGATTGTAATATCCCTCTAATAATGAAAAATTTCCCAATTTGAAATAATCATTGATAAAATATCTAAATGATTGTAATAAAATATTTGCAATAAAATGATTATTTAATAATTGTATTAAATTATTACTAAATGATTTAATAAAATCAATGTTACGGGACTTAGACTTGCCTCTAACTCGGAAAGTCAAAATTGGGCCTAGACTCAGACTTGGTGAGGACTCAAAAAATTGAAAAACTCGTGAAATTCAAAGAATTTTAAGGGTTTTAAGATTTTTTCATGCATCTTTTAGTCAATTAACATCAAATAAATAATAGTTGAGATAAATAGAAGCTACTTAATACACACAATTTTGCATAGATCACATAATTGTAAAAGTGAATTTTTGAAGGAAAAAACTGAATAACACAATATAAAGTAAAAACACAGTGTCACTGCAGTGTCAAATGTCAAATGTCTATAATATTCATGGATTACGAAATCCATGGTATCCAAAATTCAAAACATATATCAAAATATCAACTAGAGTATAGAAGACTAAGGCTCATAGTAGCCCATGTCGTACGAGTATGCCTAAAGTAAGTCATGGAAGACTGTTGAGCCATCCTCTCTCCTGTTGTTTGAGGCTGAACCTTAGGGGCATCCTCATCCTCATTCTCATCCTCATCCTCATAATCCTCATCATCAGACTCAGAGCCATTACTCCTAGCCTTAGGGTCCTGCACCTTGTCTCCTTGCACTCTAGCCTCCTTGACTGCCATCGCTATTGCCTTAGCCTCTCGATCCACTTGATCAACCCACACCATGTCTTCATCACTGAAGAGAGGATCAGCAATCTCTATGTTCTACTCTGCATGTGGATCAATAGTCTCTAATACAATCGGTGATGTATTGGTGCCCAGGATCTGTCTATGGAAAAGGTGAAGGTTGTAGTGAACAAAGACAAGATCATTTAATTTTTGTAGTGCCAACCTATTTCGCTTCTTCAAGTGTATATGTTCGAATAGACTCCAATTATGTTCACATTCTGATGCATTACATGGCTGGCTCAATATGCAAATTGCAATCCTTTGTAAATTTGGCACCTTAGTGCCAAACATCTCCCACCATGCATTTGAAACAAGAAAATTTTAAATCAATTTAATAACTTTGACTTTACCAAATTAAAATGGTAATAGAATTAGAAATTAGGATGTAGAATCATAGATTTTTAACAGGCATCAATTCTGTCCTATTTTTCTTGCACAATTCCGTGCAAATAAGTCCCCTTGAGCTTTCTTAAACAACTCAATTTCATGGATTACAGTTGTTCCAACTCTTGAATCAGGTGACATTCTCTCTACCACATCATAGAGGCCACTCCACACCTAATCACCAGCCTTGAAATGTGGGCTAAATTGGTATGCTGGATTAAGGAAGTAGGCCGCTGGATGTATAGACATGTGAAGTAGATTGTAGCCCATTGAGGGTTTCTCTTCATCAACAATTCGTAGGAGATTAACAAGCGGCTTTATGAACTGCATTCATTTTGAAAGTTGAAAGAGAAACAATCAACTTTAAGTTTTAAAAAAAAAAATGAACAATAACTTATAACATAATTTCAGAAACAAATTTTTTGAAATGAGGACAAAAAGGAAAATTACCTTCACAATCTCAACTATTGATGTCCAAAAGGAAGCCTCATAAAAAATGTGATCAGTTGTATTAGTCCCTGCAGTGGTCTTTGCATATGATGATGCGATCCACTCCTCACTTATAAACATGCGTCTCAAACCTCCCTTTTAATTAAGGAAGAATTGCGATGTGAGAAAATTGGTTGCAAATCTAGTGACCCTGGACAAGACAACTCCTTTTGTTTTGTGTATTTTCTCATGAGGTTGAGGACCCATGTGTGATTATATATGAATTTGGATACACTATTTCCTTACTCTATAATTGTTTTTGTCCAAGGGAGTTTACTAAGATCCTCTAACATGAGGTCAGTGCAGTGAGCAGCATAAGGGTTTCAAAATAAGTCAGCGTGTCTCTCAATAAGAAGCTTTCTTGCAGCAACATAATTTGCTATATCATTTGTAACTATTTGCACCATATTCTCGTCACTCACGTCCTTTATCACTTCATCCATTATCTCACAAAGATATTCAACATTCTTTGTTTTCCTGAGGCATCAATTGATTTCAAAAAAACCATGGCACTTGAAGAAAAAGAAACAAATTAGTATAATGATCAATGATCAATCATAAATTCATAATTTATAAACTTAATCACTTAATCAAGATTCTAAATTTTTAAGTACAATTTCTACTTCTAAATTTCTAATATCTACAATTTATTGATGAGGAGACGAGAAAGTTGAGGAGTGTTCTACTCCTATTAGTCCAACCATCAGTCATGATGGTGCAACCCTTCGTCGTTCACCTCTCATGCTGCTCCTTAATTGCACCTTCTACATCAGCCACCCTTTGGGTTAAAATAGAGCCCTCCTAGCATGTCAACACTAGGGGCTTTGAACCTCAGACTAGAAACAATAACAACATTGATTGCAATTTGCCAGTAAGGAGACCTAAAACAAATTAAATGAAATTTAAACAAATTAGTATATTATATTATTACTATTAAATTTGAAAACAAATTAAAATAAACAAAATAAGCATATTATTGTCTCTGGAAACTTGAAAGCAAGAGAAGGAAGACATAAATTAAATAAATAAGTACCTTGCCGCATTGAATGAAATGTTGTTGTAGATGAAGAAGTCTCAAAGTGCCAATTTTGCATTATCATGCTTCTCCTTATTCCAACCCATGCTCTCAAGCGATGGTTGTGCACTTGGAGTTGTGCATGGAACGAGGATGGAATCAAGTGTCGATCTTTTGTTATGAATGCGAGGCCCAATGGTCACACTCGTAGAAGCAGTAGCAGTAGTAGGTGGAGCAGGGGATAATGGAGAGCGAAAACTAGAAGATCCCTCTTGAGCTCGTTGTGGCATTTCTTCTTGTTGCTTCTTTTTCAATTCCTTTTTCTCCATTTTTTCCTCTAGAAGAACTTGCATGTCTCGCATAACATCTTGGAGAACTTCTTTGCATATTTTATCATCACGTCTAGGTATATGTGCTAGGTGATACTAAAATCTATTTTTGCCTCCCACGTTATATGTTACACCACAATGCCAACCTGTAACAACTCTCTTTTTGTTGCCTGGGATGGCATGTTTCCAAGCTCTATCCCTTGCTATTACAGTTGGGTCTGCATCAGGGTTACATGCAGCCCTAGTTCCACTTCCACAAGGCTCACCTTGAGGCATGATGTCAATGTGGGTGCTGCTGCAATATGAATATATTATAAATAGAAAAAAATTAGCATCAAATCAGATTTTTAAACTTTAGGGCCTTCTTAGTTCTTACTTATCAAGTTTGATTGAGAAAAAATAGAATAAAGCTAAATAGTAGATACTATAAGTAGAGACCAAAACAAATATAAATATAGTGGAAAGTAAAAAATATGAATGTAAAACAACTTAGAAAACAACACCAAGAAATGCAACTTGTTGCTTACCTCTTCAAATTTGCACAAACAATGGAAATGCAAGTATGTTTGTAGAATTCTCCTCCAAATGCTTCCTTAAGCTCCTCTCAATGCTTAAATACAAGTTACAAAGTTGGACAAACCATCAGAAATTGATATGGGAGAGCCAACTAGTTTGCTAATTTCTCTCTCAAAACCCCAATACTCTTCTCTAACTCTTTCCTCTCCATCGCAAGAATTAGCAAAGGGTGGAATAATCCTTTTAGGTCAAATGGATGTTATACAAAACAAAAGAAAACAACCTATTTTTTATTTTAATTTATTTTTTCTAATTTTTGTTTCAGCCACCAGCGAGAGTCCTGAGCTCAGGAAATGTGGACTCTAGCTCGGACTCGCAAAGTCCCATAACTATGAATAAAATAATACTTATGAGTTAATCTCCAATAGAAATATATATTAGTAAATAACTAAGTTGCTAAGGAACACATAATAATAAACCTCTAATGAACTAAAATATAATCATTATATTTATATATCACAAAAAAGATGTATAATAATACACTCCTAAATTGTGCCAACTCCAAACTAACACCTAATCAATCCTCAGTAGCTAAACTAGCGACACGACTTATGGGCTCATCGGACATGAAATGTGCTATAAGTATGAATGATAGACAAGGATAAAAGGGATTGAAAAAAAGGTCTATGCATATCTACCTTCACTGTAAAAGAAAGGTCCATGTGGACCCATTGAATTGGGACTAAAGAGATATTATAAAGATTGCAGAATTGGTCATTAACTGCCAGCAAAGTCAAAGGATGAAAAAAATATTATTTTGCATGTATTGATCCAACAGGAAAAAAGCAGAAGTAAACTGACCAAAAAAATATATAAGGTAAAACAAGGAAACAATTAATGACAAACTATTTAAATGGAGACCCCCACTATTGGCACGTTCGATCGTCTTATGGCATAATTAAAGATGCCATCTAAACTATAAGGAAATACCCCTAGGTGTTACACACACAATAACCGATCACCCAATATAGTAAGGTAGTTGTCATGCTGATACTGTGTTAATTTAATATTGATGTTTATTTGACATCACATATTTAAGCTATAGAGGATCCTTACAATTACAATCACATATGTATGAATGAGTAAACACTAAATTATAAATAGATCAATATAGAGTCAAATATTGATCTTAATAACTCTTACAATAACTATTACATTAATTTGTTGAAATACAAATTGATCTTTACATATTCTTGCATTACTAAGAATAAGACTTGATCTTTTGATTTATTAATTAAAATATAATTATTTCTAATATCATAATTATTTGCTCGGAAAGATACAATGTTACCAAGGAGGGGCTTGTATAAATCCAATTTGAGGGATCTTATCCCAATAGAGGGTAAGGGTCAACATCATGTTCGTGAAATGGGCTTGGACCTATAAGCTTTGAGGGAGTCCATAGATAGTATCTAGGCAACTTGGATAACACTTGTATCTTTCGATCATAAAGTTAAATTAAATACATAATTTGATAACCAAAATGACTATTTTGAATATTAGAACTGATTTAAAGACATATCATAATGGACCCAAAATAAAACATTATAGTGGTATTTAAGTAGTGATCTTGCCATCCTGTAGGGTGAATATGATTATAAGCATTTCAATCGATAAAAGATCAAACTATTGAATATAGGTGAATCAATATAGAGTCAAATATTGATCTTAATAACTCTTACAATAACTATTACATTAATTTGTTGAAATACAAATTGATCTTTACATATTCTTGCATTACTAAGAATAAGACTTGATCTTTTGATTTATTAATTAAAATATAATTATTTCTAATATCATAATTATTTTCTCGGAAAGATACAATGTTACCAAGGAGGGGCTTGTATAAATCCAATCTGATGGATCTTATCCCAATAGAGGGTAAGGGTCAACATCATGTTTGTGAAATGGGCTTGGACCTATAAGCTTTGAGGGAGTCCATAGATAGTATCTAGGCAACTTGGATAACACTTGTATCTTTTGATCATAAAGTTAAATTAAATACATAATTTGATAACCAAAATGACTATTTTGAATATTAGAACTGATTTAAAGACATATCATAATGGACCCAAAATAAAACATTATAGTGGTATTTAAGCAGTGATCTTGCCATCCTGTAGGGTGAATATGATTATAAGCATTTCAATTGATAAAAATCAAACTATTGAATATAGGTGATCATAGACATGATTACATAATGATGAATATAAGTTCATGGATAAAGTAATTAATTGAGGCAGATTAAATCCTTACGAGTTAGATTCCAAGATGGTAAGGACATGGGTTCCATTGCCTCGAGGAAACATTCCAAGATGGGTGAGGACATGGTTACCAATTCCCTGAGGAAAGAGTCCAAGATGGGTAAGAACATGTACTTCTAATACCTTGCCGGAGCCTACTCGTAGATGAGTATCTAGCACCTTGCGGCAATGAAATTTTCATCCTCTAAGAGGTCATGAAGAAAAAAAAATGATGAAACCCAATATGGTAATTACTAAATCTTAATGATCCTCAAGGAAACTATTAAATGAGTTATCAACTACGACAAAAAGTCATTGAAATTATAAAGATCAATTATATCATATCTTTCAATTTTCAATCATCAATCTGTTGGCATTATATTGTATTTGTCATTAGTGACAACACTTACTCAATTATGAATGTTTACTGAATTCATCACTCAGTCTACAGTGTATACCGAGCATTCAGTGGTTACCTTGTAGATTCATCACTTAAGTAGTTCATACCGAGCATTTCTGAAGCTACCGAGTGAGTGCGCAGTCAAGCAGTTCATACCGAGCATTCATGAAGCTACCGAGTGGGTGTGCAACCCTGCAGTATCTACCGAGCATACAATGTTCACCAAGCTTCATAGTGTTTACCGAGTGATGGAAGCTCAGTGTTTACTGAGTAATGAAAGTGTAGTGTTTACCGAGTGAAAGCAAGGTAAACGAAGGATTCAGTTTTTACCGAGTGATACTATATCTACCGAGTCTCCAATGGTTACCGAGTTCCAAGCTATGTTGCATGATTAGTATGGACCGAGCCTTCGCTTCTACCGAGTGCATGACGATGCCGAGTAATGCAGTGGACGCTGAGTATCAGAAGGTTACCAAGTCAGCTTGAAGAACCCGAGTTTTCTACTGTTTGGCTGACTCAGTAATATTTTGTTCACTTGTGTTTTGGCCGACCTTGAAATTGTAATTATTGGAATGGTATATATGTAAAGTATTATATCATTTACAATAGATGTATGAGAGTATCAAGAGAGACATGTAATGTTTTGAGAAATGTAAATGCGAATCAGCAGAAGAGCAGAATATTCAACAAGGTCTACAAGGAGCAGTAAAGATTCATCACTCACAAGAGGTGATCTATCTTTCAAGGATCTAACCAGCAATCGAGTTTGTAAGTAGATCCATTGTTTCATTCTAACAGATGAATCAGTTTTGTAAATCCTTTAATAGGGTAGACTTAACAGTCTTTGTATAAATCTCTTAACAGAGTGCATACTTCAGTGTATGTTTGTAAAATCCTCTAACAAGGTGGACCTAGCAGTCCTTTGTGCTCCTAACAGGGCAGATCACCAGAAGTGGTCAATGTAAGCCTTAACAGTCCAACCTCATACTGCAGTAACGAAGTTTTGTGGGTATCATCCCCACCCCAGTTTTACTTTCTATTTGGAAGGTTTCTAGGTTACCAAATCACTGTGTACATGTGTTATGGATGTTTGATTTCTCATATATGCAGTAGATTAAATGAATGAAATGGGAATAGTATATATGGTTAAAGTGCTGAATTGTTTAAAGTTTTTGAGTTACTGATTCACCCCTCCCCTCTCAATAACCTATCATACCTTAAATATTTCCAACACAATCTTCCATTCACCATTCTAATCAAAATGAATCACTCATAGCATGTAATCAATATTATCCTCAATTTTAGTCTTGGAACTTGAACAAGAGCCATGGATTAGTTGTGATATTGTCAATCAAATGAAATCGTAATTGCTTGAGGACAAGCAACTTGGGAGGGTAGGATTGTAATATTCCCCTCTAGCATTGAGATAATTATGTAATCAACTAAAGAATAAAATGATTAGCTATAATAAATTATGTAATGAATAAATACAAATAGTTCATATATAAGTTAAATGATTATATAAATTCTAAACATTGATTAAATAAATTTTACAAACAAATATTAATTAAAAAATAAATAAATAATACCCTTGTTATAAATGAGTATTACTAATAATAATAAACCATAAGCAAATAAGGCTAAAATAAAATAGCCGTATTAGCATCTGCAAAGGGACACATATATGTCATGACCCTTAAAAGAGCAAGGTGTAAAATAAGCCCAAACAATAAGTCAAGGAGGCATGAATGAATGAATGAAAGATTTTAATAACGTCCATAAGGCTAGAGTAGCCTATGGGACCCACACAAGAAACCTCCCTAGGAGAGAGAGTCAAATCTAGCTATAGGCTTTTGGTTAACTTGTCTCGTTGTTGCTAAATTTTGATAATCAAAGCCGTTGTTCTCCTCACTTGATCCTCCTCAAATAAGTAGTTCAGGTCTCTGTTATTTAATAGCTTTGCATACTCTGATCTGATGTCGCTATATGCTGGACATTCCTTGACAAAGTGGTGCTCTGTCTCTACCACTCCCATATTACGTGGTAAACAAATTTTTTTGGTCCACTCTTCTTTTGGAACCTACCATCTACCCGTTTCACACCTCAGCTGGTGTGAACTAGTTTTGATTTATGCTATCAATTTTTTTACTCTCCAATTAATAGGTGTCCTTATATAGGCCTTTCCCATCATGACTAGAAGTGGGATTAAATTCTTTAGTGTAGTATGATTTGGTTCGTCCCTTGTGCTTAGTCCAGATGATATTTTGAAATTTTTTCATGACATATTTCTTTATTTCTTTATTACTATCCAAACAAGTATGGATGTTAACATCCCATTTTCCATTTTGCTTCATCCACATGCCTTTTCGCCTAACAAGTTTCTCATCTATGACTAGCTTGGGCCAATGATGTTTTTCCAAACCTTGAGTTTCTTCAAATAACTTAGCAACCAAACCAATGCGAGGGCTTCAATTGGAAAAGAACCCACCTTGGCCAATGAGATCTCACAGGGCACCTTAGATTTGACTTTTAGATTGCAAGTAATAAAGTGTTTTTGAATTCTTTCTACTTGTCGACATTTCTGTTCGGACATATTGCTGCCCCAAACTTCACACCCATACAAAATCACCGGCATGACCAGCAGACCAAAAAGAGTTTTCATTGTTGCCCAATCCCATAATTTTGTGTTACTACACTTGTTTTGCAGAGAATATAATGCCTTCCAGCCTCCTTGAATCCTTTTTGATCTGCATGTATCCCAATTGAGTTTGTTTTGAAAATCTATACTCAAGTATTTGTACTCTTTCACAATCTAAAGTGGATTACCTTTAAACAGGAGCACTTTCAATATATCCCTATTATTTTTCGGCGAGAAGATCATAATTTTGGATTTCCTAGTGTTCACTTGCATTACCACATCTTGGCAAAAACTTTCTAGTTCTTTCAAACCCTTAGTCGTCTTAGCAAGTATGATGAGATTGTCTGCTTATAGGAGCACTCTTGTCACAAAGTGAGCTAGCTGCACCCCCTCACTGTTGGTCTTGTCTATCCATTCTTCTAACTTGTCAATGTAAAGCCCAAATAAGGTTGGAGATAGTGGACACCCTTGTTTAACCATGATATTGCTACCAAAATTTTTGGATAGCCCTTCTGTTGTTCTAACTTTAGCTTTAACTTGCTCATATAATCTGTGAACACCAGTCCTAAGTTCCTTCGAGACCTCTAACTCTTCCATTCTATCCGAAAGTTTGTCACGTGGCATTGTGTCGAATGCTTTTTTAAAGTCCACAAAGCAGCAAAAAGCTTTGGCCCCTTGGGTGTCCCAAATTTCCTCTACCAAATATCTGAGAGTGATCCTGTGATCTATAGTAGAGTGTCTCGGTCTAAAGCCTGCTTGTACCTTTTCTCTTTTATCTTGTGTTTCAGCCCATTTGCTGATTTTCCGTTCTACCATGCTGCCAAATAACTTTCCGAAGAGGGGGTTGATCATGATAGTTCAATAATTAGAAGGGTTGTTTATGTCTCCGCTTTAGTGTAGTGGAATCACTACACTAGTTGTCCAATTTATAGGGAAGCCTTCTCTATTAACATTGTTGAAAATCTCGGTGATGTGCGGTGCTAGGGTTTCTACACTTCACGTTAAATATTCAGCCTGTAGTCCATCTATGTCTTGGGCTTTACCAACAACTAACTTCCTTATGCCTTGTACGATATCCTCCATGTGGAATATATCACTTGTAGTCTCGTTTACCAAGGTTCTATGTTTTCCCAAGTCACGCTCGTAGAGAGTCTTGGCATACACCAACCATTTGGTCTTTGTGATGTTGTTCTCTATCCCTGTCTTTCTTTGCTAAAGTTCTTTCCAAAACTTTCTCGGGCTGTTTTTTCCAAGATTAATCAGCTCGATCCTTCTCAGTCTCACATAATTCTCTTTCTTCTTTTTAACCAGCTGATCATACTCTTTTCTGCTTTCATTGTTCATGTTCCTTTTCCATGTTTTTGCCATTTTGCACTCATCATCAAACCACGGGTTGGCCGGGAAAGTATTCTTGTCTTCTCTCTTAATTTTTGACCTTTTACACTCCTCCAGGGCTTTACTGATAGTATAGACCAAATTATCTTCATCCATGGATTGTTGCTTAGGAGACTTGTGATAGTTTCCCTGAACACTAGACAGCCATATAAGAGAGTCACGGAAAATATTATGATTTTCTTTTGTTATTAAAACTCTTCCGGTCGGGAGTGTCTTTCTCTTTTGCAAGGGTTTTGTGACATTGTGCTGGTCTTTAATGTGAGTGGCCACTTTCATCGAGATGGATTTATGGTTAGACCTTAGCTCAATAGGGCAGTCCTCTATCTCGAAGTTAACTATCTTTGAGACATAGTCTTGAGAACATATGACATAGTCAACAACACTTTGTCTGTTGTGTCTTTTGCATGTAATACCACCCGATTTAGGCCATTTTTCCATGCCATTACATATGACCATGTTGTATAAGCAACATAAACCTAGTAATTTAGCCCCAAAATGATTGATCTTTCCTTTGTTGTCTTGCAATGTTCTTACCCAATTTTGTGTCTCCTCTTCCTCAAGCCAAACCGGATCTTTGCTTTCCTTGTAACTTTCTTTGAGGTTGGGAGTTTGGTTGTTCGGTGTTCTAGCGTTGAAATCACCTATTAACATTATTTCCCCTAAGGAGCTGAAAGCTTCAATATCTTTTTTGAGTGCAATGAATGGGTATTCTCTATCCATTCTAAGTTTCTTATACATTTTTAATCCTTTAGGGGCGAAGTGGCAGGCAACCATCATGGTAGAAATCTGATTCTTTGTTATTTTTATACATATGTACTGCTTGTTTACATCTTATTTTTCCAAGTTTATATATCTTCTCCAAGTTTCTTTAATTAAAATGGTGATGCCTCCATGTACCTTGCCATGTCCGTTGCCATTTTTTGCCCTCTTGTTCCACAGTGATACCTTCTTATATCCCTCAAAATTTGGAACCCTACATCCATCATGCTCATGCGTCTCGATAAGCAAAATAATGCCATTATCTTTAGCTACCGGCTCTAACTCAGGTCCTCTTCTCCAAGGATAACCTTTGCAATTCTAGATGACTATAGTTAAATGTTCCTAGGTGGGCATGAAACATGATTGAATAAGCAAGACACAAATATAAAATACCGAAGAATACTATATCTCCAAAATCAATATTAGCTAATGGTAACATGGAATCTACGATGGAAAGTAGATTTTTTATGAAATGCCCATATTTAAATGGGGATTTTTGTAGATTTGACTGTCCAATTCTTTGATGTGGATTATACCACGTTGGTGGTGTAAGTAGCCTGCCACCCATATAATCCCTCAACCAAAATAGCATGCATGTACATTTACATAGCATTGTCAACCATTAAGGGTTTGAAGGGTAATGAACGAAGAATACAAAAGTCAGTCATACAAATAATTTACAACTCCTAACACAGACCCGTAGATTTGAACATGGAGAAAAAAGAATAGTCTCCTGCAGAACTCGGTGAAATATTGATCAAAGAATTAAGATATACAAATTATATTATAAAAGAGGGTCCCACCCTATCCATCAATGACAAACTAGATATCTTCCGAATTAAAGGAAGACAAATGAATAAGGGTGACAGATGTTTGGATCAACGGGTAAACACTCTAGCAAGATGGCATGGTAATTAACTAGCCTTGCTATCGGTTAGGACACACTCTAATGTGGAGCCGAAACTTGGCATCCCCAATCACACGATGTGGGGACACAACATAAATGAGGTAAGATGCTTGTCATTTAATTACTATAAGGGTATTCTAATGTATGATTGTAGATATAACTACTAATTGTTATAAAGATATTATGTTATCTATACATATATAACAATGATATAAGTTAATACTCATTTATTCAGCTTATTTATAGATATAGGAATAAATGTGCATATATAGAACATTAGGAAATTTCCAAAGTATAATATTTAAATGATCATTTGTACTTAATATGATGTTATTTTCTATTTTGTATATTTAGGTGTATATGATTTTTATTTATAGAACAAAGTGGATATATTTGATTATGATAATCAACATAGATCCTTATGTGAGGAACATTGGACCTTAGATAATATTGGACCATGGAGATTGAGGAAATTTCTGACTTGGGGTATGTGAGGTGTTAAGGTCTCCATCTAACCACCATGATTAGGATTAATAGATAGTCTCCATGTGCTAAAATATTATGATGATGTCAACATATGCATTTGCGATTGTTCGTGGATAGAGGATGTCCCGCCCAAGAAGAATCTTAAGGGTTGCACTTCTGGGAAGACAAGAAAATAACAAAGGGTTAGGAAACCCTTAGGGTTGGGGTTTAAGATAGAGGGTATATGGTGTAATTAAATTTATTCTTGGTTAAGTTCTAACATTATTTTGTAGGCATTACCTGTCCCAAACTAACCCTAAGGGTGCAGACATTGCATATGTGATAATAGCTTCTTGCAGTGGTATTGAGTTGTAAGGGATTACAGATTGTTATCAGGTTATAATCACTAGATAATAAAAATATATTGGACTCGCTGTTTGGTGGATGTAGCTAGGGATTGGACCACATTAAATCTTTGTGTCGTGTGTTCTCTTCTATGCAATTTATTATTTTTTTATATTGGATATATTTGCATGTAAGTGTTATTTAAGTCTATTTAAATCCTAACAAGAGAGGTGAGAGCTGGTGAAGTAGCTGATGGAGGGGATGGAGGAAGCACCACATATAGCATAGTCAACAACAGATGTGTTGTTGTAACAAGGCCGACAAGTAAAAAGTCCTGAAATTGGAAAGTAGGAAAGCCTATTCAGGATCACCAAGTCCGAGGACTTGTATAACTGTAGTAGATGATGGCCGTACATAGTGAGGGGTCCTTGAATATCTTTAGAAAAGCGTTGCAATTGCATGGTTTCCAAGTGCAATTTGGCTGTAATAACTGAATCAAATCCATGGTCGTGGAGGGGGGTCTGAAAGTCTCTAGTCTGTGTATTAAAGTTTGCCAAAATGATGATGTCACTTGTGGTCATGAATGTGGTAGAACTACTAGAGTGAACCATAGTAATGGTGCTGAAGAGACAATCTTTGACCAAATAAGCAACCGCTTAGACCGTTTGATGTCAACATAACTCTTGACCTTCTTTCTGAAAACAGACAACCACTAATAACTAGAGATGCTCGGAAGAGGATGAATGAGGCTTCGTAACAAGGAGAATGTCAAATAAACCAAGAGCATTTTGAAAAAGACCCGAGAAGGACCATAAGGTGCCATTGTCGTTCCAACAATTGACATGCAGGAAGCCACTGTGAGACACCGCCATGTCCAACTGTTGCCCTGAGCATCATTTGGCCTTGGTGGCCATCCTCAATTCCCACCTAGGTGGAGGAGGAGCCCTAATAACAACCCTGAGGTTCCTGATAACTGCCCACTTCCCATTGTGCCTAGGCTCTGTAACAAGTCCCCGAGAGTTTTTCAACTCTGTCACCTTTGATTTACTGAGATATAGATCTTAATGGAAAGAGGAAAAAACTTTCTATTTTCCCTAAGAACTTGTATGTAGTTCGCAAGTGAGTGAAACCTAAGAAAGAGGGTGTCATTGTGACTAAATCATGCCTTTATTAGTGTTGAGAAATGAGTGGCCCATAGAGAGTGTTGGAGGAGAGGAGAGGAAGGCCTCGAACTTGTAGATTAAGTTCACGGGCCCGTCTACCTCACCAACCAACTTAGCCGAGACAAGCTCCTCGATACTTGCGAAAGGGGGTCCGATGTTAGTGTTGTTGCAAACTGTAATGTCCCTAGTTGTTGCTAGCATCAGAATTTTAGGGATTAGCCTAATATTGGAACCTCGTAGGCTATGAGGATGGTTAGAGGGTCTTCTAAGGATTGATTCATCTCCAACATTCAACGATTTATGGATTTGGCCTTCGTTCGATATCATTTGGACTCCACTTGCCATACTATGTATAGTAAGTCAGGATGAATAGAGATGAACCATTTCTATTTTTATAAAGTGTATTTGGTCACATGGGGAATGATGAAGAGAGATTCCTATTTCAAATGGTATGGCAATCAAACAAGTATTCCAAGAGATATTAAAGTTCAAGTGACTTAAGTGATTTATTTAAATCTTTTAATGTTCTTATAAAGTTATAAGGTAACTTAAGTGACTAAAAGATGAAATTGGCTTTTAATCCCACATTGCCTAGTTGTTTGCATCTTCCCTCATATCGAGGTTATAAAAGCATGGAGCTACATTGAGATTGACACCATGAAATGTTATGTTATTCAAAATCCTAATAGGTATCTTTAATGTGACTTGGCTATTTCTTGAGGATGAATCCCCTTGAGGAAAAGAGTGAGATTGGATGCAATCCCAATGACACACTCTTTTTATGACTAAGGTTTGGATTGGTATATTGGACATGTGAAATAAATTGGAGTTTCAACAATAGGAGGAAGGAAATAGATAGCTGAAGATATCTGACTGTACTAGCAACATACAGGTTAGTAGCAATAGACGTAAGTTGGTAAGCAAGCAAGGGGATGGTCATTACAAAGCTATGGACAAGAGGTGAGAGTTAGCATTGGTGTAGCTTTCCATTCTCATGAGTTCCTGTTATAGTCAACTCCTCTTAGCAGTTTTTAGCAGTAGGGTTAACATAGGAGTTGGAAGTAGTGGTCGACACCTCAAACTATCCCACAATATACACACCACACGGGTCCCTTCATGACAGAGATAACAGGTCGTAGACGGTAACAGGAGCAGAATATGAGATTGACAGTGATTGCGAGTAATCTTTAGGAGGGTCTAACGGTAATCTCCAATGGCACAACATGGTTAAACTCTCTTGTCAACTGTCAGCATTCTACAGTTGGAAATGGGGTCTATAGAAAATCAACGTGCATCTCCTAGTAGTTACGAAGGACGAGTCTGCCAATGATAATAGGGTGGACGGGACGAGAGCATCATTAAGGACAAGCCACAGATAGCCAGATCATTCACGCACGAAATCCAAGTTCATATAGTATTGATTTACTTTGGTCATACTACAGATTGCTCTTCCTGTACGTTTCATAGGTGTTGTGAGTAGTGGAATGTTGCTGGTGTTATGCACACAACCAAATTTAATGCAGGAAGGAACTAATAAACATGTTCAGAATTGTCTTGTGAGTTTTCTGTGATATCTTAAGTGTTGATTGCAAATTGTGATTCTGACTGGTTTAATATTGTCACTAGTGCATTGTATTTTGGTTATATCCATTGATTTCCACCATACTAGATGTTAAATATTAAAATGAATCTTTGACTTACCATTTGAAGTAACAAGATACATATTATAGAATGATTCTGTGTATTGCTGTACTGGATTGGTATATTTCAGTTATATCCAAACTTTAATACTTGGGTTACATGTCAACTGTTTGACAAAATTCTACTAGTCGCAGTTTGATAAATTTGACCAGAGCAAGCAAGGATTATTACAGTGGTATCAAAGCTGGTCTTCTTGCTAGTCTGTGGATTTATAACAGAGGCAAATTTTATGAGGATTTATTGGAAATAGTTTAAGTTGAGAGATGGAGATTGTTGAGTGAATTTGTAAGGAGTTGAAGATTTATTAATTTTCTAAAGCTATTTGGCTTGAGTGATATCATATATCTCTTTTTGTTCGATTACAATCATCCTTAAGTATCGGGTAGACTACTGATGTCGTGTTTTTATATATCTACTTCGAGGAGCTTGAAATATGATAGAAACTGAAACTATCTTTTGCCGCAAAGGAGATGCATGTGTCATGAACGGTCTAAACAGGTTTGACAGGGTAAGGAGTGTTTATGCAAGCATAAGTTTGTTTGTGAATGCAGTAGTGCTATGAAATGGAGCATTGTTCAGTAGTAGGTACAGGAAAGAGGATGTGAAACACGTACAAGACACTCGAATGGTTTGTAATGAGAATGAACAAGAACGAGGAGTGAGGGAAACTTTGAGGGCTATTAGAGATGGGTAGAACAATATAGCCACTGCGCTTCAGTAGCTTATTGGTGCTATACAACAGTTAGCTCCGCCTCAAAGGGCAGCCCCGACTCATCACAGTGGAGGTGGTAGTGTGGCAAGATCACCACGAGCTGTTGGGGCCCCCACACAGAATACTGACAAGCCTTTGATGCTCGTTTTAATGCAAAGGAAGAGGCAACAACACCTGCGACACAAAACTTACTACCAGATAACGTTATGGCAATGTACGATGAATGGGATTTATTCCCTGATTCGGTTAAGCAAAATTTGTCCTTTGTTCAATACTTAGATCAAAAAAAGGAGAGCTTGTTAGATCCAGAGATAGTTGAGAGGACAATGAGATATATGGTTTTTGCCTTTAGAAGGTTGACATTGAGATTGTAGGGAAGGAAGCTTGAGTTTTTCTCGACAGGTGTCTATGATGTAGATGTGTATTTAGTACAACACCTGCTAGTCCTATCTGCAATGTTGATGATGGACCCATTTTATAGAGATCAGTAGATGTGTCAGTACCCTTGGTGGATAGTGGCACTAAGCTTCAACACGTTGAGGCCCCTAGAGTTGTTGTAGTTAGTGTAGGGAGAGTTGATGCAGTTGTTACTTTTGATAGTTCGGGCTCTCTTGAGGAGGGAATTATTATTGGAGATTTGTATGGGAGTTGTCATAGTGTTGCTCTAGTGTAGGAGGTAGTTGCTTCCTCAGGTGGGACTAATGCATGTATGGAGTCATTGAGCTGTGATGTCGGTGATTTGGGTGTTACAGCTGTGTCAGTAGTTGTGGGTCTAGCGTTGTTGATTCACAACTTGGCATAGAGTCATGTGTGTAGAGTCTGGTGACGACAATTGAGGCTCTATTAGATGATGGGGATGCAGACAGTATGGACACCTCTAGTGATTTGTTGGATGATGCTATGAGTTGCACCAGGTATGATACCCCTTGTCAAATATTGGGTGATGACTCTGATGAGGTTTTGGATGAGTCCCAAGATCGATGTTTACAGGATCTTACTATTGAGGTGGAAGCTGAGACATGTGGGGAGATTGAGATTGTGAGGGCTTCTATTTCTTCGGATGCAGAGTTGTGCAAGGATGATGCCATATGTATGAGTGATCTTGTGGTGGACAGTTCTGATTTAGTTTCCTATCAGAATGCAGTTAGTGAGACAAAGAGCTTGCATAGTAGTCAGGGGTTACAAAGGTATCATGTGACTTATCACATGAAGTTGAGTGATAGTGACATTTCTTCATCTCTTGATCATTATGATGCTATTTGGCATATGTTAGCTACATCTGGATGGGGTGCCCTTGTGTTAGATGAGCACGGTGATAGTAGTCTTTCCGTAGTAGAGGTTCATGTGCTTCGAGAGGCTGTTAGGATCTTGAAGCATAGTTACTCTTAGTTAGTTGATGACAAAGATTACCTTCTAGAGTTTGGTAGCACCTACTATGAGATGTTGTTAGGGAAAGAGGAGGAGGTGGTTGAGCTCACCCGAGAGCTTGAGGTGATGGTTGACTCTCTTTAGTATACTCAGTTAGCTCTTCAGGCGTCAAAGTCATAGTTGGGTGAGGTTACTGTGGAGTTATAACGGGTATAGTCAACACCAACCCTAGACCCTGTTTAGTTATATATTGTGGTTGGTGGTGAGTTTGCTTCTACGATTGAGGATGAGGGATCTGATGATGTGGCGAACACATTCATCTAGGATATGAGTATAGTATATATAGAGGAGGTGAGAGCATCAGTTGAGACAAGCTCTGATGGTGATTTGCTTCCTTCTACTAGAAGTGAATCTATTTCTTCTTTTCATATAGCTGGCAGCATTGGACAGTTGGCATTGTCACATTTTCAAAGAGATTAGTTGTGGATTGCGAGGGAGTAGATTAATGCTTCCACATATAATTTCTATTGTATTGCGTCATTCATGGAGTGTTTGCTTGAGAGCTCGGATTTGTGGGAGGTTTCATACAACATATCTGGGGGTGCTCTCATTCGGGGCTCTTGTGCTATTCAACGATTGGTGAGGAAGATTGTGGAGACCTTGGCCATAATGCTTCCCGACAAGGATTTTGTGGTTGGGCTTGCTGAGGGGGTTGCCCAGGATCATGCCCGACCAATAGTTTAGAGTTAGAGATTGAAGTCATCTTTTGATTTCCAGTTTGATGATGATGAGCCCTTGACAGAAATTGGGAGTTTTTATCGGCATTACATTATGAGGAGTGCTCATCATTTTCTTTTGATCCATAGGTAGAGGACTTGGATTTTAGCATTATGGATGGTGACCGAAGGTTTGGGATTCATTACACCCGCAAAGGATGTACTTCTCCGCCAATGGAGGGAGATTCTGAGATACAAGGTATTTGATGGCAATGTAGCAATAGTGGGAGTAGGAGCATGCAAGGATACTATCATATCAACAGCCATTTCTGTGTCGATTGAGCCATGCAAGTAGTTGTATATGTGTGCTTTGATGATAGTACACTTGTTATTGTTGATGAGGTGAGCAATGTAGTGATAGAGTCATGCTATACTATTGATCAACAAAGTGTTGATGTTCATTTCATGAATAGTCCTACATTTGACATGGATGCTAGACGCAATAAGGAATAGGAGCAATGTCAAAAGTTAGTGTGTTGATAATGATAGACCTGGAGCAATGTTGACAATGAACGCAACACAAAGATCCACCACGGGCGAACAAATGAGAGACTCAAGCAGCAATGGAAGATAGAGAGAACAGGAAAAACGCCATTGAAACGCAGAAGCAACAACACCACAACAACGAAGACATGAAGCAAAATAGTTGGCGACGAAGAAGATGAGAACACAAGAAGAGTAGGAAAACTTGCACCGAAGCAATGACGTCCAGACAACCAGCCAAGACTAGTACAAACAAACACGGTTGCTGTGGGTGGATGGCCAATGGTAACAACGTCAACTCAAACAGACGTCAGGGGATCAAAGATGGGAGCATAGTCAGGAGCTGATATAATTTTATATGTTTTCTTTGGATATTGTGGCAAGCTATATCTAATATGAGAATATTAATATGTTTAGTGATGATGCCTTTTCTAGTTGATCTTTATATGCTTGCACTAAAAGATTTCCCAAAGGCAATGTTCTCCAATATAGAGTGATCCTTCTAGGATATGAAATAAAGTAAGTTCTTATAACACGTCTTCATCAAATGATGCGATCTCTTAATTAACACATGTGTGATATGAGAGGAAGGGACATGTATGAAGAGGCGCTTCTCTATTTTGAATGGTTACCATTATAATGTAATTGGTTATTAACCAATTACCATACTAATCATGTCATGTGTTTACTTATGTTGTATAAAGATAATTGTAGGTATAATGCAATAATAATATGATGTGATTACATACAAGGAGTTTATGAAGAATGCGGTGGTGATGCAATAATGATATTATTTGTAGTATGTTTGATATTATGTTTGTCAACATGGGTCAATTAGTTTGACTCAAAACTACATAGTTGAATCCTACTAGCAATATCATATTTTGATTTGTTGTGGAAAGTATGTCCCACATAATCTCACCACTAGTGGCTCCCTTGGTATATGATAAGTTTACTGGTATGCATGATTGTAAAGTTATTATGTTTCAAATTAATATAAGCTAGTTGGTAACCATAATTATTAATTCCCCTTTTTTCTAGCCCATTCCAACATCTTTGGAAGATACATGTTCCTTGGAGAGTTCTTACATATTTGGAAAGGAATTCTAATGGTGCCAATGATCCAAGAGATCAAGATTGGTTTCAACATTGATGGGGATTGTAAAGTTATTATGTTTCAAATTAATATAAGCTAGTTGGTAACCATAATTATTAATTCCCCTTTTTTCTAGCCCATTCCAACATCTTTGGAAGATACATGTTCCTTGGAGAGTTCTTACATATTTGGAAAGGAATTCTAATGGTGCCAATGATCCAAGAGATCAAGATTGGTTTCAACATTGTTGGGGGCATTCCACTCTTCTTGGAGAAGATGCTATTTTTGGAAAGCAACAATTTTCATAAAGGTTGATATTTTGAGAATGTAAGGCTGTCACTGTTATCAAAATTCATATTTGTAGTATTTTAGTATTTTGTACAACCTGGTGGTTATGTCGAAATATGATTATTTTAATTATGAAGTGACTCACAAGGTTCAAATGTAAATTAAAATAAAATGCCAATCAATTGATTAAGTGTAAATTAAAATAATAGGCCAATTTAAATGATGTTGTCTCTTAATTAATACATGTGTGATATGAGAGGAAGAGGTGTGTATGAAGAGATGCTCTCCAATCTGAATTGTTACCATAATAAGGGAGTTGCATACTAACCAATTACCATACTAATCATGCCATGCGTTTACTTATGCTGTATAAAAAATAATTGCAGGTATAATGCAATAATAATATGATACGTTTACATGCAAGGAGTTCATGAAGAATGCGGGGGTGACGCGATAATGATATGATTTGCAATATGTCTGATATTTTGTTTGTTGACATTGGTCAAAGAGGTTGACTCAAAACTACATAGTTGAATCCTGATAGCAATATCATAATTTCATCTCTTGTGGAAAATATGTCCTACTAATCAGTCATTTGACAGCTATTCAAGTAACAACCTCACCACCAATAACTCCCTTGGTATAGGATAAGTGGTATGCATGATTGTAAATTTATCATGTTTCAAATTAATATAAGCTAGTTTGGTAGCTATAATTTATAATTTCCCTTGTTTGTGGCCCATTCAACATCATTGGAAACTCCAACTTCCTCTGTGATTTCTTACATATTTGGAAAGGAATTCTAATAGTGCGAATGATCTCAAGAGATCAAGATTGGCATCGATATTGTTGGGAACTTGGGGGCATTCCACACTTGTTGCAGAAGAGTACTATTTGTGGAAAGCACAAATTTTCATAAAGATTGACATCCTGAGAATGTAAAATTATGTCACTGTTTTCAAAATTCACCTTTGGAGTATTTGAGTATTTTCTGCAACCTGGTGGTTGTGTCAAAATATAATTATTATAATTCTGAAGCAACTCATATAGCTCAAAAGTAAATTAAAATAAAAGGTCAATCACTTTATTAAGGGTAAATAAAAATAATAGGTCAATATATATATATATATATATATATATATATATATATATATGCAATTATTTGAGGAAGAGGCGTGTATGAAGAGACACTTCACCAATTTGAGTGGTTACCATAATATGGCAGCTGGTTATTAACCGATTACCATACTAATCATGCCATGTGTTTACTTATGTTGTATAAAGATAATTGCAGGTATAATGTGATAATAATATGACACGATTAAGAATTAATTTTTAATAGACAGCATAAAGCTATACACGCTACTGCTCTTACGAATTTCAGGGCACACATAATTACTATAGTTGTATCTGCATCTTCACAATTGTTTATACTTAGACCAGCATTATCTACAGTCATATAAAACTTCTGTTTTAGGTGGAACAGAGCATAAACCTATACGCACTCGTGCTGCTAAGTATTTCAGAGCACAATTAATTACTAGAGATGTTCCTGCATAGTCAGGAGCTTTTGTGCTCAAATCAACATTATCTACAGTGAAATAAAGCTTCATCTTGAGGTCAGAAAATAGGGTTTTAGTATTGTATATGTTTCTGATTTTATATCAGCATACATCACTATTTTAGGATAAGAAATTTTATACCAGCAAAGGTTGTGTTTAGTCAATAATTTGTGAAATTGTTAATGTATGATAAATGTTTGTCTAAATGCCTTTTTTTAACAAAAAATAGTGCAGATGTTCCACATTGCAAGCCTAAAAAATATTGAATGGTTTTCATGTTACACCAATGATTCGACGAATGCAATTGAGCTAATATTTTGGAAATTGTTAAGTTTGTTTAAAATTTCTTGGTAGGGACATTGCAATGGCAGTTTCAAAGTTTTTGGATTTTTGGGGTTTTATTTTTTCTCCTTTTTCTAGCAGCTTATAGTCAAACAAAAGATCTTGCTAACTAAATTGTGAAGTTTGAGTAGTTTGTTTGATCCAAATGATAGGAACATATTTTAGAAAATACAAATGCTGGACAGTGGAATTGATATTCATTGTCTGTTTTCATGATGGTTATTTAAGTAATGGATTTCACCGTATTTTGGCCAAGAAATTAAAAAGCTGGGTATTTTTCACAGCACACCTAAAAATTGTTGTTATATTTGGCTGCCTGGCTGTGTATGTTTGTAACATTGTTGCTGTTATATGACCTGTAAGTCTGGCAAATGATTTCTGTGCTTTGGTTTAGGAGTGCAAGAAATGCTGATGTTAATGCAATGCCTTAACATTGAACCCGGGGACAGCTGTGAGAACCTCTGCATGGCAACTTTGCCCCTTATCATGAATTCAACTCTAGATTTTTAAAGAAATTAATCAGCTCTGACATGAACTAGATTGTACCTCCATAACTTGATAGAATTCTTTATGTTAATCTTGTATAATAAGCCATCAATTTTGATTAAAACTTATTAAGTTTGTAGAAGAGACAAAAATTTAGAAGCTTTGCAACAAACAATTTGTCTAACTAATTGTGTAGGTATCGTATTCGACGGAGGCTTCTGTTGACTGGTACTCCTATACAGAACAGTCTTCAGGAACTGTGGGCTCTGCTCAACTTCTTGTTACCTAGCATTTTTAACTCAGTCCAAAATTTCGAGGACTGGTTCAATGCCCCATTTGCAGACCGTTGTGATATTTCTCTGACAGAAGAAGAGCAACTTCTTGTTATAAATCGTCTACATCATGTAAGTAGCATTTCCACAATAAATGTACGGCAATAGGCTGTTATTAAAATATAATTTGCCAATATAGAAAGAAAGCTTCTCTGCAATTTTGTGGCGTATAGCTCATCAACGCTATGCTGCATGATGTTTTTCGATTCATGGAAAAAGGTATGCCTAAACTCTGACTTTGTGGGCCCAGGTTATCCGGCCATTCCTATTGAGAAGGAAAAAAAATGAGGTGGAGAAGTTTCTACCTGGTAAAACCCAAGTCATTTTAAAATGTGACTTGTCAGCCTGGCAGAAAGCTTACTATCAGCAGGTCACAGAGATTGGGAGGGTTGGATTGGATTCTGGTGAGTGATATGACACAAAAACAATTTTAATCATTTAATATTTATATGGAACGGCGATTTTGCTTTATTTTTTTAATTTTACTGAAATTTAAGTGTTTGTTGGGATTCTCTCATTGAAGTTGGATCAACAGCCAAAGTGGTTCATAGGCCTTTCTTATGAGTTATGTTCAATATCATTCTTACAGAAATGCATGGCTTTGCAAGGGTGTATGATCGCAACAGTACCAATGACAAAAATTCTCCTACAACATTATTTTTCTGTGATGACCCTGGAAATACTTATGAAAATATATGTCTTTGTTCAATGTTTAGATGCTGATAAATGGTAAGCCTTCAGTTTAGGGTGATAATACTATCTTATTTCATGTGCTAGTTGCAAAGTAGTCAGTTTTCTATGGCTTCTCAGACTGTGTGGTATTATGCTCTGGGGTCCCTGTTCATGGTCTGTAATCATCTCCTATGCGGTGAATTACTTATAGGAGTTGGGTTGTGGATTTTATGTGATGCTCAGTGTTGGGTTCTGATTTTGCTTGGTGCATCCTAATGCATGCTCAATCATATACTGAAAGTGTTTTTGTATGCAGTCAGTAATTTTTCAAATATATATTTAAGGGTCAAAAACCATGAATGGTATTGTATGGCGACCTTGAGATTCTAGTCTAAGTACCAACCAAGCGAAACTCAGATAAAGTTTGAGGGCAAACATTATAAAATTGAGGACAAACATCAGCAGAAGAAGACTATACAATGGCCATAGTTATGTGGTCTAAAGCACAAACTTAAGCGGTGGTATATTGGAGGTGGACAAGCTCGAGATATTAATGTGACAATCTAGTAAAAGTCACATAAAATTGAGGGAAAACATGGCCAGAGGAAGATTTTACTGTGGCCATACGTACAATAGTTAATTTTTTTTTTGCATTTGGCAGCTTTACTTTTTCTATATCTTATTTTTGACCGTTCTTTGCAATACAAAGCATCCCAACATGACCAATAAAAACCTTACACTTTATTGCAAAATGGCTTTATGATTGCAGAAATAAGCAAAGTGCATGAATAGGGAAGGAAAAACCATCATTTTATGTTAACCCTTTATGTAGATGGTTAATCAATTTTGAGAAATTTGAAAATCCCCAATGACATTTGCAATGCATTTAACAAAATGATTGCAGAAAAAACAAGATCAATGAATGAGAAGGAAAATCATCATTTAATTGTAACCCTTATGTAGACAGATAATCTTTTTAGAAAAATTTGAAAACCCCCATTGACACTCTAAAATTAGTTAACATTTTCAAACAAAATAGAATGATTGATGGACACAGTTACTATGAAGTTGCAGAGCAGAGCAAGAATGGTTAAGGAGCTAAGTTGCAGACCGGAATGGTAGGAGAAGAGTTACATGGCAAAAATAGTAAAAAAGGCTGCGAAAACATTGTTTTTAGGGCTCTGACATGAACCAACATTCCCCCCACAGCTGCCAATTACATGACACGGGTAAGTTCAATGAGGAACGTTTAATTTTGTGTCCCTTCATTCCTAATGCCTTTAGTTTTATTATGATTTCAAATATAAAGTTTGTCACTTTATTTTATGTACATCATTAATTCGAAAATGGGATTTTTAAATTTATAATTAGGTATAAAATGAACCACTAGTGTGGTTCCTAGTGTCTAGTATTGGGTGATACCTTTTCTTGGCCACTTTTTGATCTTCTACAAAGTGGATTGTTATTGGTGAGAAGCTGAAACTTTGGCTTTAAGCAATTAAGTTGCATATGAGAGCAACCAAAAGAAATCAGAGAAGCATTATCTAAGGGATCGTCATCTCTCATAATGTCTTTTATACAAGTGCTCATTATCTTAGACGTCTTCACCTCTTAAATAATGAATACAAATGGTGGAGCCCATAACAATCAATAGCCTGAAAAAATACAATTATTTATTAATAATTTAAAGAGTAAAAATGGACTACAACCCAACCATACCAAGTCTCCTCCTGAAGTGTTCTATCTTCACTCTAGATAGAGGTTTGGTGAGTATGTTTGTTGTCTGATCTGTAGTGCAAATGTATTCTAATTTTACAGAATTCCTGTCTACCATATCATAATGGTAAGGAATTTCAATATGCTTGGACCTGTCATGAAAAACTGGATTCACTAAAAGCTTGATGGAACTCTGATTATCACAATGAATAATCGTAGGATTCATGGCTTGCCCAAATAATCCCACAAGTAACTTCCTTAGCCAGATTACTTCTCGAGAGGCCATCGCTGCTGCAATGTATTTGGCTTCTATGGAGCTCAAAGCTACTAAAGACTACATTTTGCATATCCAAGATATCATCGCTGATCCTAAATTGAAACAACATCCTGAAGTACTTTTTCTGTCTTTTAACACTTTCACCCCAATCTGAGTTAGTGAATCCATGCAAATCTAGATCAACTTTATCATATTTGAGTCCAAAATTAAGAGTGCCTTGTAAGTATCACATAATGTGTTTAACTACAACTAGGTGAATCTCCTTTTGCTCACATATAAATTGGCTTAAGGCATTAACAACATAGCAAATATCCGGTCTTGTATTTACTAAGTACATAAGGGACCCAATCATTTGTTTGTAGAGAGTAGAATCTATGGAAGTTGATTCTGTTGCTGCTTCCTTAAGTTTATGTAGATTAGTCTCCATTGGAGAAGACATAGGCTTGCAATTTCACATTCCAAGTCTATTCAAAATGTCTGATGTATACTTCCCTTGATTAAGTATGATATTTTCAGAATTCTGCCGTACTTCCAATCCTAGGAAGTAATGGAGTCCCAATTCTTTCATCTCAAATTCTCTAGTTAGATCTTTCTTGCATTGATCTATAAGATGATCATCACCTGTTATTAGTAAATCATCAACATACACTATCAGAATTACCATATCATCTTATCTCTTTTATAATATAAATTGGATTGGCTTCATTCTTGTAGAATCCTAAGCCGGTGAGATACTTATCAATTTTTTCATACTAGGCCCTGGGAGCCTGTTTAAGCCCATAGAGAGCTTTCTTGAGCCTGCAAACAAAAATGTTAGGATCATGAGTTTCAAATCCTTCAGGTTGCTCCAGATATACTTCTTCTGTAATCTTTCCATTTAGAAATGTTGTTTTTACATCTATCTGATGTATTTTCCATCCCTTCGATGCTGCAATTGCTAAGATTGCTCTTACAGAGGTATATCTGGCAACAGGAGCAAAGGTTTCTTCATAATCAATCCCTTCCTTTTGAGAAAATCCTTTGGCTACAAATCTAGCTTTATACTTTTCAATGTTACCGTCAACAATATGCTTTATTTTAAATATCCATTTGGAAGAAAAAACGGATTTTCCTTTAGGTCTTGGAACAATTTTCCAAACATCATTCTTCATAATAGATTGATATTCTTCTGTCATAGCTTCTTTCCAAGCTGTATGTTTAATAGCATCAGAAGGATTGGTTGGTTCTGTTTTGGATAAATCTCTCATGTTTGTTGTATAACTAGAGAACCTTTTAGGTCTTTTGCTTTCTATGACTGTTCCAGAAGGTGCAGCAAAGTTGTGTGCTTCTACTATTGTTTTAATGACCCAAAGTGGTCTTTTCTTTGAATTTTGAGTTTCTTCAAGACTTAGATTTTGAATTTCATCTTCAATTTCTTCTAAGTTCTCCCTCTGGGACCCAAATTCACTATTTCTTTCAGAACTAGGTAAAGGAGAAGGTTCTTTAGAACTTAGGGCTCTTTTGAATGCTAGATCTTCTTCAAAAATTACATCCCTACTAAGTTCAATACTTTTCTGTCTAGGTATGAAAATCCTATATGTCTTAGATGTTTTGCTATTTCCTACAAAAATACCTTTCCTCCCAGAGGGTTCTAACTTGGTTCTCTTTTCTTTTGGAACATGGATATATACAGGGCACCCAAAAATCCTAAGATGGCTTATATTAGGTTTGACCTTAGTAAATACCTCTTCAAGAGTTTTATCTCTAAGGTAAGAATGCGAGCTTCTGTTTTGAATATAAATAGCAGTACAAGAGGCTTCTACCCAAAGGTAATATTCTAAATTTTGATCAAAAATCATAGCTCTAGTAGCTTCTATAATTGTTCTATTCTTTCTTTTTGCTACCCTGTTTTATTCTGGATTATAAGGAACAATGTACTCCCTCTTAATCCCTGATTCTTTACAAAACCTTTTAAACAAGTCTGAGGTATATTCCCCTCCGTTATCAATTCTAAGGGTTTTAATTTTGTGTCCTCAAAGGTTTTCAGTTAATGTTTTAAATTCTTTAAATCTCTTTAGAATTTCTTTTGATTCTTTGCATTTTAAGAAGTAAATCCATGTTTTCCTAGATAAGTCATCTATGAACAAAATATAATAGCAAAATCCTCCAAGAGAAGGAACAGACAAAGGTCCACATAAATCTGAATGAATTAATTCCAAAGCATTATTTGTTTTCCTAGTGCTATCATGAAATGGACTTCTGGTGTTCTTACCCAGAGCGCACCCTTTGCATATGCTTGAGTGGTCTTTTTTTAGTTTAGGTAATCCAGTAACCATCTTCTCCATAGTTGATAAGGTTTTGAAATTTAGATGCCCTAATCTCTTGTGCCATATTTCATTTATGTTTGCGGCTTCATGAACTAAGGCTTGAATAAGTTGACTAGATTCTATATTCAATTCATACAAATATCCTTTTCTCTGACCAATGAACTTCGCTTTCTTGATTGAGGAGTTCTTTGCCCAAGTTAATACTTTGCTATCCACGAATGCAACATTATGCCCATCATCTTCAAGCGCTGTAATTGAGATTAGATTTCTTCTAATTCTTGGTATGTAGAATACACCTTTGAGAAGAAGAGTATTCCGTAATTTTAGTTTCAAGGTGCAATTTCCAATTCCTTCAATGGAATGTGCGAATTATCACCAGTGGTAACTTCACCGTTAACCTTTTTTGATAAAGAGTATGGTGTTTTTATATATCTCGTTATATGTCTAGAAGATCCACTATCAATTACCCATGCTTTACGTGAAATTTCATGTGATGGTGAGGAGTACAATACACAATTCTCAGGATCATAGGTACCTTGTTTCCTAGTAACATTTGTACAGTTTGCTACTTGTTTAGAATTTTCAGGACAATTAGATCTGCAGTGTCAAATTTTTCACATTTGAAACACTTTATTTTAAATAGATCTTTCTTGGGTTTCCCATTCTTTTGATTTCCCTTTTTCTTCTTGCCCTTATAGGAGTTTGTATTAAGAACATGAAGTTCTTCATCTTCTGTTTTCAATTTCCCTCCTTTCTTTAGTTTTTTGGATTCTTCTTGAAGACAATCGTTCTTAAGTCTATTGAAGTCAGGAAGATTATCTTTGACACTTATTCCTTGTGCAAAAATCTCCCATGAATCTAGTAATCCATCTATAGCCATTAGTGTTAATTCTGTGTTATTAATAATGGTTCTTATACTTGACAGTTCATCTCTAATGCCAGTAACCCTTAGGAAGTAAGAATTCATTGGTTCTCCTTTCTTTATCTAAATGTGATTTAGTTGCCTTTTTAGTGTGAGAACCCTAGTTGCATTGTTGACCTCATATACATTTTGTAATGCTTTTATCATATCAAATGCAGTTCACTGTTTTGTAAGCATGGGTATGATATCATTTTTTACTCCATCTAAAATGAATTAAATGAGTTTTCTATTTCCTCAGCTCCAGATAGATTTATGAGGTTCAACTGGAGGTTGTTTGGATGCTCCATCAACAAATTGTTTTACATCATTCTCTTCAAGAATCATCATGATTCTGAATTTCCAGGCGTCAAAGTGTTCTTTCCCATCAAACCTGTCCTCGGGTCTAATTGTGTATGCCATTGAAGATAGGAGATAGTTGCTAGATATTTATGAAGTCTGATAATTGAATTTTGCAGAGCCTAGGTTCGACTACCAGAGCTTTGATACCATGCAAAGTTTTTGCAAAATATCCTTGGACTGAATATAGACTGGAATCTGCCTTCTTTATCTTCTTATAGTTTGTTGAGAATAACTTCAGATGATAGCCTTTAATTGAATTAGAGATATAACTCAGAATTCTGTCTTTTATTTCTGCAATTTGAATGAGGGCAGTAATGACTAATGAGCAGACTTGTATTTGATCTTGTGTGCACTTAGACTTCATCCCTACCCTCTATTAGTATAGGAGCCAAGGAAGGACACGTCTCTTCAACAAATCACTTGCCTAACCTCTAGAAGTCGGCGACTTTCTAAGGGTAATTAATATCAATTACAAACACAAACAAATGTTGTTAGATTAATAGTAAAACAACCTCTCTAAGAATAGACGCCAATCTTGAAGAAGGAATAATGCATAGACTTGTTCCTCTACTTATCAAGTTACAGATTTAACAACTGCTCTCCAGTAATATGATTGCTGTTGTCCATTAACCAATTTCTTACATCTGGTTCTCCTCTATTTAGTGCTTGACTTTTGTCTTTGTCTGCTAATGGGTTTCAGTCTTTACTATTTTTCTTTCTATCTCATATTAACGAATATAGATGAGGTAAATATCTCATCATATATAGCATTCTCATGTATATGTATATTCAGCTCTATAGACCCGAACTCTTTATAATTTCACCAATTTCAATCATCTATATTAACATCTTTGACTTCAGTGAGATGATTTCCAGTACTCTCCTACATTATCTCTCAAATGGAGGTCCAAATCTTGCAAAAATTTAGAGCTTCATCAGAGTCCTCATCATTGGCTGATTGGACAATATTGTCTGAAGTGTTATCAGCATGCAATTCAAGAGCACTAGTATAGGTAGCCCCACAAGAAACTTCTACCTCCATACTACCTATCAATAAACTCGTACCATATTTAACATCTTTCACATGATCATGAGATGGCTGCAAATTGTTGCTAGTCGGTTACACTTCTTTTTCAAGTCCATCTGTAACCTGTATAGTACATTTCATTTCATTACTTTCCAAAACATATTTGAAACTGTGATCACCAGTAGGCTGATTATTGTCTGCCAATCCCACCTCAATGAGTCAGGATATGAATCCCACACATGTACAACTGCAAAGATTTGTTTTCAATCACCGAATTTCCAATTTGATCTCAGAGGAATTTTGACAGGTAGATTTTCTGTTACACAGTTTATAGTTTCAGATGTTTGCGTTTTGGTTGCATCAGATAAATACGTTCTTGTGTTGTATTTTAAACCAATCAATCCTATTACCATGCAAGAAAAACAGATATAAAGAAGGATAACACTCGATTTTAAAAATCTGACCTTGTTAACACAAGAATTCCTGTGGTTTGCTGTAAGGAAATGATGCAGACTGCTTGAAAGACCAATCTGCATTAACCAAAAGCAATCTGCAAGTATAGGTGGTAGTGCTGAACTTTTCTTGGGTTCCTAACTTTGTAAGAACTTATAACTCTCTGTTATGCTATTGTAGCTTCCCGTGCAAGAAGAATCAATTGAAAGTTGACCCAATAACCCATATTTGAGTAAATATGTGCTGTTTTTATTCCAAGAAAAACAAGTTTCCAAATTTTTAACACAAGCTTTTTCCGAGTTCAATTAGCACAGAGACTTTTGAACAAACAACTGAAGAAAAGAAAGGCTTTTCTTTCAAAATTCCCAGCTTCTGCCAATGTTTCCAAGATTCGTATGCTTCTAATGTCTCATAGTAGGTATGAAGACCACTGTGATAATTCTTACTGGCACATTTGTACTGGTTTGTAGAAGAAACAAGCAACTTAATCTTCAGAATATTATAGGCCAAAACTACTCTTATAATCACACTGTATCTCTTCCTTCACGACAAGGAGTAGACTATCAGTACTCCAGTAGCATACCCTTGGATAGTTTCATGCCCAACACTTCACAATTTGCAGGTCCAAATAGCATTCATGGTAAATGTTTGAATGATGTTGCAACTAATAATGTTGGCTTCTCTCTCATATTTAAGGAACCAAATATGTATTAAGTTTCTTTTAATCGCAACCTTTATAAAACCAGTATCACATTACCCACATACCGTACTCCTTGGTAAATTTCAATTTCTTTCAATTAACCACGACAACAGTAAAAGGCAAAAAATATTTAAACTGTGTTGAATATTGACGGCCCTTATCAAATATTATTCACCAATGCTTTCTAATGTTTTCTCACGACATTTCTTGTGCAAAATACTCCATTCCTATGGATAACTTCAGGAATTCAAGAATGGGTCGAACCCACAGGAAATAAAATATAGATGCTCAATTTGAATATCATATTATGCACCCACTCAATAATTTTTCCCCTACGTAAATATTATATAGTCAGGGCATTGTAAATATTGCTGCAATGCATTTTAAATGCTTAGCTTGAATATCAATTGAGATGGGGAAGAGATTTTTTCAGGGGAAATAATTCTCCGTGTTAAATAAATTGGGTCCACAAATTAAGAGGCTCCAAAACTATAGTCTTTTCAAACATTTCCCCATATTCAAACACTGTATTTCATCCATATAAAATAAGGTCTGATGAAATATTTTGTGGTCACACAATAGTTCCTGAAATAAGGAAACCACGTGATCACCAAAATTGAATGGTTCTTCTAAAACATTAAAAGTTTGGCAAATACATTCATTGTTTTAAACATTGATTATAATATGCGGTGCCCAACATTCAAGTCACAGTAGCTCCGTTGTTATTGCTGTCCCAATATCTCATACAATGCACCCAATATTCATTCAAATATAATCCTCAAAACTATACTTCTGCAGATGATTTATGATTTACCAAATAATAATATTAATATTTTAGGGGACACTTTTGATGGAAGAAATAAACTACACTGCAAATTCTTCAATCTATAACCAACAACATACATTTTCAATGCCAACTTTAGTAAAGTTGTTAAATTTCCCCATCTGAATAAATTTTCTATATCTTTGTTCCTAATGAAACCTCTGAGGATGGCAAGTTCGATGCTTTGATACCACTGTAATGTCCCTAACTAGATATTTGCACCAAATCTCATAACATCTCATTAATTCTTAAACCAATAAATTCATGCTATGATTTTCAGATTTCACTAGCAAAACCCCATTAAGTAAAAGAAGTCTCAAAGATTATTGCAATAAATCTCCAACAGAAAAACATTTTCAAAAATAATGTTTCATTGAAGCTCTTCAGCAACATGAGCAAGAAATCCAAACGTAGATACGGTAACTATAATAAGATTGCATAACAAAAAAGTTGAATATAAAATACAATGTCAAACACTTACACGATGTTTCCAACCAACAATGGGTTTTTGTCCACTGTCCAAGCTTGAGGGTTTCCATCTTCTCACTTGATGGAAGTTGAAGCTTTCGAAAATATCTCTTCAAGAGAGAGTAAAATCCAAATCATAAAACTAGGTATGCTGACATGAGCTCCTCCTTTTAAACATAACGTGGTGACCTTTCGCATTCCCCCTTTTGTCTCTTAATTTCCTTTTAAAAATAATACTTTTTCCCACTAAGGAAAATAAAGTGACATTAATAATATGAACTTAAGTTATAATTACTTTATTAATAAGCCAATGAAATCTTTAGGCATTAAAAATCTCTGACTATCTGGATTTGGATATACATGCATGATAGCTCGTCAGAAAGGTCTCGACAAGGCGCTCCTAGTCCAACCTTGAAATGCGAAGAATACTGTCTAATGCATTCAAATAAATAGTAAGTGTTCAAAAATCCCATTGAAATAACCCTGATTAGCCTGCGATTGAAAAATTGTTCTGATCTTACAAAAAATCTGGTTTGCACATGGGACCAAGGCAAAACAAGCTAATGGCACAACAAAACTCACTGGCCTAGAAAAGGGGACATGACAACCCCATTGTTTAAATGTGAGCCACTTACATTGTGTTGCACAAGAAAGTCAATAGCATCCTTCAAATCCTCATCTAGCACAATAGATAATTTAGAACAATAGTATTCTAGTGACTCCTGGCAAGATACCAAATATTGAATAGTAATTGTTTGATCCATGGAGAACATGTAAAACAAAGTAACATTTGTGAACACAATAAATTTTTGTGCCAAGAAAAGGATGTAATCTTAAAAGCATATATATAATTAGTTCAACATTTCTCTTTAGTTCAAATGTGTCTTATCTTAACATGTGTCATACATGCATGGATTACACCTTATGCATAATTATGTACGGTTCTTTCATATTCAATGTAGAATAACACCTTTCTTCTTTCTGCTTTCCTTATGAGGCCTGCATCTGATTTTTTCAACATTTTTCTTTGGAGGCACATGTTATTGACAAATCAGATGCTTTTGAAGGAGCTTGTAGAGTGCATTCCATTGGTAATGATGCGTTCGTGAATGATAGGCTAAGGCTTTTCGGAAATAATGTTTTAAATATAATACAAGTATGTGGTGTATTTGTCTGTCTTTGTGATCTCTGCAACCACATTTAGGCGCTCAACCATACATTGAGAGGCTTGGTGACCACATTAGGGTGGCATAAGGCACCCTAAGAGGCAGCGATCACCCCTGGGCAGCCAACCAAACATTTAAGGCAGCAACTACACCACTCAAGCTAATTTAGATATTAAGTTTATATAACATCTTAGATGTCTGCAACAGAGTTCCAGGAAGGAAGTCCAAGAGCCACCATTTGTCGCCTTTAGATGTCTCTTTGTGAATTTGATTTTAGGTCTCTCCACAATGAGAAACCAATGCTTCCAACACTTGAGCTCAATGCCATTGACTTATATGTTTATATCTATATTCATTTTATATCGCTTTGTATGGATGTAATCAAAACATACCTAACCACAATTTTCCTTTTCTATATTGATGCACTCAATCAGAACTTGAACTAGTTATGTGGGCTAAATGTCATTGGCTATTAGCAAGCATTTTATTTCTTAATGTAATTTTTTTCTTTTGAGAGCAATGCAGTCTTTTAAATCACTTTATTATTTGAAAATTTTATATTTTTTTTTTCTATTTTTGCCTTTTCATTTTTTTGTTGTTCCAGCTGTATGCTGGAACATATGCAAGTTGAGAGATTCACACTTGCCATGACTTGGACTAGAAACTTAGTCCATGGATATGAATCATCATATCATAGCTACCCCTCTTTTGAGACCTCTCCCCTCTTTAGCACAAACATTAAAAACTGCATAGCTAAAAAGACGTGGCTATCCTCAGACAAAATGTACCTTTGATCAAAATTCAAAAACTCGAAAACATAATGGATTTTTCTGAAATTTTCAGCATTAGTTCTTCATGATCTGTATGTTTTGTAATAAAAAACAACTATGTTGCCGGTTCGGATTTTGGTATGGATGCAGGGTTGAGATTCGGGTTCGAAATTCATCCAATTTTTTTGGGGTTGGCTTCGGATTCGTTCTAGGGTCTTCCATACAAAGTTCAAACACTTGTTTTTTTAATTTAAATGTGTATGTGCATGTATATATATGCAACAACAAATAAGTTCATACATCACTTTGCTAATAGTAAAGCATCATAGCAAAATACACCACCATATCTATGTTCTAGTTCAATATGATATTAATTGCATCATTTAGCCATACATACAACATCATACACTTGCTTGGTCACATGTATGGAACATATTTCCATATCAAGGGGACAGTTTGAGAACAAAAGGAATTGTCAAAAGATTACTGCAGTTATCTGAATTTTTATTTTATATTGGTTAGAGGATTTCTAACCAAGCTAAATCAAAAGTGGAGATTCAAATCTAAAGTCCTAGATTCAAAGATGTCATATCTTTTTTAAGAAATTCCTATATAATTGTCAATTTGGACGTCACCTATTGTCAATTTGGATTTCCTCTAAAAAGAAGATTTCATTTTCATTCACAAATGCATAAATGACATATAAACCATATTTTTTGGTCTTTTAGTGGTCACTTTAGGGTTGGGATGGTTGAATAGACCAAATTAGGAAAAAAAACCTATGTTACCCAGGGACGCATTTCCAGCAAAAATTGACCCCCTCCCCACATCCCACCATCCCGGAAACTCGGAAACTTCCGGAAACCTTTCCCTTGGCTGTCCCATAAAATTAATGTTTCAGTTTTTATAATTTGTTTGATTTCCACTCTCATGTGAACTTTAAAGTTAAATTATTTAACACAAACATTATATATTAAGGTTCTATAATTTATATAAGCATGCGTTATCCATGTTTTTATATGAATATTTTAAATTTTCCTGTATATTTTAAATTTTCCCTACCTTTTATATAGCTGTTCCCACTGCCGTCCCCTGCTATCCCCTGCTCCGAGAAAAAAAAATCCGTCCCAGAAACCCGTTTCCTCATCCCCACGTTCCCCCGTCTCGGAAACCTGGGGTAACATAGAAAAAAACACACTTAAAAAAGGTCTAAAAAAACAGTTTTGAGACCAAGTTCCACCCAGGTTCGGCCACTGAGCAGCAAATTCTTCAAAATTCGCTGCAAATTCTGCCTGGGTTCCTCTGACAGAATTTGCTTCAAATTCATAGCTCTGCAAGAGAATTTGTGGAGAATTAGACAAGGACCAGACTTGTACAGAATTGAACCATACTTTGAGGGTTGCTGGAGAGAATCTGGTCAGAAAACAACAAAAAATATGAAACAAATCCAGTATTTTCAATATTTCGGAGATCTGAAAAAAATAGAAGTTTGACTTTTGGTGCATTCTGTCTGGAGGATAGTCAGCACCTAGCTAAAATAGTTCATCTGGAAACAAAATGTTTTCTATTTTTGTTGGATGCCTATATATTCAATGCCCCTGGCTGTTGTTTCTTCCTGAACAAAAAGGCTTGAGTTGGAGAATTTGCATGCTTCTATTCTGAGTTGACAAGCAAAACAGTTCACCTTTCTGTCTAGAGGATTTAGATCAGAAAAAATCCAGTGTTGAATTTTCTGTTGAAATTTTTGTATCAGATTGGATCTGTTGAGGAAAATCATCAGTTAAATGTGTCTCAGTTTATCTCCATTGTAAACTCACTGGGTTCAGTTTGGATTAATTTATACTTGTGTTTATGTTGCCTCGATGTAAACTGGATGATCATTTTGAAATATCAATGCTTTTACTTGTTGATATGCACTATGTTGTATCAGATTGGGTCTGTTGAGGAAAATCATCAGTTAAATGTGTCTCAGTTTATCTCTGTTGTAAACTCACTGGGTTCAGTTTGGATTAATTTATACTTGTGTTTATGTTGCCTCGATGTAAACTGGATGATCATTTTGAAATATCAATGCTTTTACTTGTTGATACGCACTATGTTCTTGGAACATTCATTTTGTTGTCAACTTAATTGTAACTGTCAATTTTTATTTCCCTAATGAAACTCATTATATATTGTTGTCAATTGGTTTCTGCGGTGTTATAGTTGAAAATTACTCCCAAACAGGTTACTAATTCTTTCAAATTCTTTAATACAGGTACTGGTAAATCAAAAAGTTTATTGAACTTATCTATGCAATTGAGGAAGTGTTGCAATCATCCATATCTGTTTGTTGGGGAATACAATATGTATCGGAAAGAAGAGATAGTCCGAGCATCAGGCAAATTTGAATTGCTTGATCGATTGCTACCTAAGCTGCAAAGGGCAGGGCATAGAGTGCTACTTTTTTCGCAAATGACACGCCTTATGGATATCCTAGAAATTTACTTGTCGCTCCATGGATTCATGTTTCTGAGACTTGATGGAACAACCAAAACGGACGAGCGAGGTTCCTTGCTCCGGAAATTCAATGCTCCTGATTCACCATACTTCATGTTTCTTTTAAGCACACGAGCTGGTGGGCTTGGACTCAATCTGCAAACTGCTGATACTGTGATACTATTTGATAGTGATTGGAATCCTCAAATGGATCAGCAGGCAGAGGATAGGGCTCATCGAATTGGCCAAAAGAAGGAAGTTCGTGTTTTTGTCTTGGTGAGTGTCGGTTCTGTTGAAGAGGAAATTCTTGAACGTGCAAAACAAAAAATGGGCATCGATGCTAAGGTTATCCAAGCTGGCCTTTTCAATAACACCTCCACACGTAAGTAAAACCCACAGGATGACATTTTTACTTGATGAATTCTGTAATTCTTACTTTCTCACCTAATTTTGTGTCTTTCAACACTGCAGAGGAAGAGAGAAGAGCAATGCTTAGGGAAATCATGCGAAGAGGAACTAACTCATTGGGAGTAGATGTACCAAGTGAAAGAGAAATAAACCGCCTTGCTTCTCGCAATGAAGATGAATTCTGGCTATTTGAGAAAATGGATGAGGAGAGACGACAGAAAGAGGGTTACAGGTCAAGGTTAATGGAAGAGCATGAAGTTCCAGAATGGGCATTTTGTGTCACTAACACTGAGAAGAGTGTTCACAATTTAGATGGTACGGACCAGGTTTCAGCTAAACGGCGCAGAAAGGAGGTTATCTACACTGATATATTGAGTGAAACACAGTGGATGAAAGCTGTTGAAGGTGGGGCAGACATGACTCAAATGGCTAAATCACAGCTGGCAAAGAGAATAAAGAAAAAACAACAGCTGCTGGATACAGATCTACTTAATGCTCGTATTGACAATGAAAGTGAGGGAATTAATGGAGTTGAGGGAGCCATTTTGGAAGCTGAGCATTCCAGGAAAAGCAACAATAGCCATCGGCCACTTGAATTTGAGGAAAATAATATGGACTTCTTGAAAAGAGTACCAAAGAAATTAAAGTCTGTTAAATCAAAAATATCCAGCGTGCACAGCAACAAAGCTGTTTCTTATGAAGATAAAGTAGAATATGCAGAGTGCCAAACTGGACATAATGTCCCTATGTATCAAGAAGATCATATTACTTGGAAAACATTGAAAAGGAAAAGATCAAGCCATGTCCACCATAACACAGACACTCGCCGGCATGTGTCCTTAAACAGGGAAAGTGGATAGTTTTAGATAATATTGTAGATGTATATTTTGCATGGTGCAAACAATATATTGATATGGAATTATGCAATACACAAATAAAGCTGTTTGCTATTTTACATTATAATTGGCAAGCTTGAAGTAAAAATTATACAATCATGTCCAACCGTAGGTTTTGATTTGAAAAGTAATCATTGTATCCTTTATATGTTTACCATTTTGTCAATAAATTATTCTTTAAATACATGATGAATGTATGTAAAATATAATATTTTTTGATGTATGATGTATTTCTTAGTGCCAAAGTCATATTTTTCAATGCTTCAAATAAATAATTATAAAAAAAAAAAAGACTGTTCAAATATTATCTAATAATATTAATAAATTATATATATTATTATTCATGTTATTGTATTTAAGAAAATAATAGATCATGTATCATTATTATTATTAAGAATACTGTTATAATCTAATATTGATTAAAACTTTCTATACTATATATGAATTAAATAAACATCTATGATAATTAAAATAAATCATTGTTATTAACATAATAATATTTAATATTATGAAGTAGTCACTTAAGAAATACAAATAAAAAAGAAGGATTTGAAGTATTATAAGGCCACCCATCACCAAGAGGGAAGAAGATAAAAATGGAAGTAGTGTTTTGTAGGGAAAGATGGATTAAATTTTAAGGATATACTGGTGTTAAACCGAATAAATCTATATTCTCCAGAGAAGTAAAGAATGAGACTTTAAGTGCTAAATGCATTATGACCTGGATGCTCAATGAGAAGCGTTAATCTAACATATATTTGTAATAATATCTACTAATTTAATTCTTTAATTACCGTTTAACACAACCAAATGGATAGGAGTGCACATGGAAAAGAATAATTCAATCACGTCCCATGAGGGAGTCCTAGGTTGATTTAAGAGGATTAAAGAATGAAATATTTCTTATTTTTAAATATAATGTGTTGATAATTAGTGAGAACTAAACACTCTAAACACTCTAAATCGACTTTCTCTAAATATGAACCAAATCTTAAGAAAAAATATTACAGGATTAATCAAAACAGAGACCCTATTAAGAATCGTTGCACATTTCAACTATCACTGTTCCATTCATTTAAAGACATGCTATTCTTTCTTATAATTTTTGAAGCTTATTTAATATCATTAAAACAATAAAGATTGTTCTTAATCTAATCTTGGGTGATTCTGTACAGGCTATTTTGAGATTGTATATTATTACAGAAGTAAAGAAGTGAAGCTTTTGAATTATCAGAATTCTTCTAGTAAAGAATATTTCAATATTTTGATCTTTAGATGATCTACGCAGGGCTTCACCGTCTCGTCCACGCAAGACCTATTAGAGTGCATAAAGGCTCTTGACCATTGGGCCTACAAGCACTGGATCTTAAGCTATACTGCAAAATCATTTGATTAAATCTATTAAATTATGAGTATCCTAAAACAACAAAACATAGAATTCAACTTGTTTTGTCTGTTTTGCAGGAAGACATCGTAAAACATGAACTGATGATACCGTAGACGTCAAATGAAGATAAAATAAAGAAAAGAAAAGAAATCTGAATATTTGTTTTCACATGCAAGCTCACTTTACATGCCAGCTGGTATATATACAGGTTGCAACTGATGATGTCGATGGCTTATATTGCTGCTATCGATCAGCTGTCCTGGAAAGCAGTAATAAATCATAAAACAAAGGTAAAATATATCCCTGATGGGAAAGTTGAAGGAAGATTGGTCTATGCTTTTACACAAAGCTCAGTTATTTCTGAAATCATGATTGGTCGCAAGCCCTTGAGCCATACACAATAAATTATTTAATGCTTTAAAATTTGTGAATGAAATCTTAAACTTCATTTAAAATTATTTAAATTGTACTCACAGGACTGAAACCACTAATATATTATGGCTAGTCAACCAGTGTGCAAGCACTATTATTCATAGAGATAGAGCAGGAATCAAAGGGGAAACTACTGGTATAAATTTAAGAAAATCGGATGTATAAGCATAGATTGCAATTCTTTACTTTCTTTAATGGACTAGTTTCACAAATTTAACTCAAATTTTTATAGAAATAGAGGTTCATTGGAAAGCATTAGGGAAAACTAATTTTATATATTACAATAAATAAATCATCGTTAGGGATCCACATGATCGCCCCCCAATGTAGGAGCGGAACTAATATCGCCGTAGAGTTTTGGTTAACTTCTCTCTCCTTCACTGAAGTTTGATAATGAAAGCCGTTGTTCTCTTCACTTGATCCTCCTCAAATAAGTAGTTCAAGTTCCTATTTTGTAATATCTCTGTACAACCAGATCTGATATCATTGTATGCTAGGCAATCTTTGATAAAGTGTTGCTTCGTCTCTACCGCTCCCATATTACAAAATAGACGTGTTCTGTTTGCCCACTCTTCCTTTGGAACTTGCCATCTACTAGTTTCACATCGTAGCCAGTCTGAACTAGTTTTGAGTTGCGCTATCAACATTTTTGCTCTCCAATTAATAGGTGCTCTTATATAGTCATTTCCCTCATGAATAGGAGTGGGATTAAATTCTTGTCCATAAAATATTGCGAAAATTTTCCATGACAAACTTCTTTATTTCTTTAATACTATCTGGGCACGGATGTTGATATCACATACTAATGTTTAGTTAGCATGTTGTATATGTGCTTTGAACTTGTAATGTCCCCTTTCTAGCATTCATAGCATGATGTTGTCGTTAGCCTATTTACCCACAGTCCCGTAGGCTAACTAGGACATTAAAGGGGCTTAGAGGCCATTTGGCCTAGACAGTTTCAGTTGCAGGTCTTTCTGAGGGGTTCTGGGGCAACTTTGGGCATACTTACTATTTATAGTAAGTCATCTTGGACATGGCCGAACATTCAGTCACAGTGGTATGTCGATGGTAATTGTTTAAAATCGACAGGAAAACTTATTTATCATTGATAAGATTTGTTATGCATTGATAAAGCCATTTTATAAAGTTAAATTTAAATATTTAACTTTATTAATGCATATACTATAGTTTGTGGGAAATATTTAAATTAAAAGAGTTCCCTTTATTTTTCTAACACATTGGAGACATAAGGTACATAAAGGGAGTTATGTTTTATCCCACATTGAGAAAACGAAGGATTGAGCTCTTGTGAGAACACTATAAAAGAAATGGAAGAGCTTTTTTTTTTGTATGCTTGGATGAAGATTAATGTTATGTTGCTGGATATCTGATTATCGGGCTTGGAGGATGGAATCCCTCTTTGCTAGCATTCTCTTCGCTGTTGGAAGACACAGTCAAGAGGATCAAGGGTGTTTTCACTTTAGGAAACACACTGGGTTTCATTTGGGGCGTTCGCATAAAGAAGTTTACAAGGGTTTGAGGTGCAGATCTGAAGTTAGTTATTGCTATAGTGCCGCATGAACAGTATTTTGCTACAGTCGGCATGAACAATATTTTGCTACAGTACGGCGTGAACAGTGTTGGTATCAAGTTTACTTGTTTTTCCGGCTGATTAGAAGTTTGGAGGGCTGCCGACTACATCTGCAAAATACTACGGCAACTAATTCCAGGTTTCTTCTGTCAACTTTTGATACTTTGCATAATAATTGTTGAATACAAGTCTGAATAGTTGTTGCAGCCTTTAAGGCAGCTGTAAGTGCACATCTACATTTAAAAATCACCCTTTTATCAGCAGATTGAAATAGTTTCCAGATTTTTCATATACTATTGAATGTGTGCCAAGTGTTTGTGAAAATGTTATGATGTGTATTGTGCATTTTAATGTCACTTCATAGTTGTTCGTAAATCTACTCATTGGAAAGCAATTTATTGAGGAAATCAGCTTTATGAGTTTGCATACAAAGTGTTTGACAATATTCCTTAAGTTAAATTTCTACAAGTCAAAGTTCAAATCAGGGGAGGATATTACAGTGGTATCAGAGCTATAAGTCCTGCCATCCTGTGGAGGTCTCATAAGAAATTTGGAACTAGCGGATAGAGGGGAAAGTGTTTGATGAAATGTCAAAACACTAAAATCAGAGCATTTATGTTTGAGCATGCGACAGGGGCCTTATAATTTCCGCAATACCAGAGCAAGACAAAGTAGGAGTTCAGACCTGCAAAGCAAACAGTCTAGTTCATCTGTACAGGGGGGTATAGAATCCAGTCATACAGACACAGCGGAGGTATTCTTTGATCAAGACAGCAATATGGGTGACCGAGATGACAGGAATACAAGATTAGGTGGAGGCGGGAATGCCGGTCCAGAGCCTGGAGAGGAAAGATTCTTACAGTTATTAGAGACCTTGGTACAGGGTCAGCGAGTAGCAAAACAAAGGGCACAAGAACAGAATCAGAGATTGGATCTTATGATGTAGATGATGGCTCGTCAAATGGGGTTGAATGCTAACATGGGTGGAGGAAATAATCAGAATGGTAACAATCAAAATGGAAATGATCAGGATGGGACACATAATGGAGATGAACAAGTTGGGAACAATTTCGGTCATGCACCCCAGCAAGCTAGGACAGTGAGTTCAAGGCCCATGATTCCTACATTTCCTCCTAGAGCTCCAGAGCAGCTCGTACCAGAGCCCCAGATTACTGATATACAGGACCAGTTGAGGAGAGATTGGGAAGCCAGAGGGCCAGATTTTACGGCTACAATTACCTTTAGGGAGTATATGGATGTGCGGATGAAACATATGCCACGTGGACATGATAGGAACCAGAGCTATGAGCTACGGAAGAAAGTAGGGAGACTTGAGTTACCATATTATGATGACTCAGGAAAGTCTATAGCAAGAGCTTGGGTTCAAAAGCTTGACACATACTTTCAATTGAACCCTATGCTCGAGGAAGAAGCTATTAAGTACACAGCAATTCATCTGAATGGGTTAGCACACGAGTGGTGGCATCATGGTATGGTCACTATGGGACATGCACATATTACCTCATATGTGGAGTTTACAGAGAGGCTGATTGAACGTTTTGATAGGAAGGATCCAGAACTCCATTTCAAGGAGTTAGCTCAGCTTAAACAGTGGGGATTATTGGAAACATACATTTCAGAGTTTCAGAAACTTGCAGTGTTAGTAACAGATGTATCTGAACGAAGGATACTAGTTCTATTTATGAATGGGTTAGCTGATCCATTGAGAGGGTGGATTAAAGCTCTCAACCCTCCCACTTTGCAAGAAGCCATTAAGAAAGCTCGTGACATGGATTCCTCTTCATCTTCAAAAAATAAATTTCAGGCAAAGAGTTTCCCTTCAAGGAAAGATAAGGATAGGAAACCTTTTCATAAAGAGGTTTAGCCAGCTAAGGAGGAAAGTAAGAGGTTGGACAATGAGACACTTAATGATCTCAGGAAGAAGAGGCTTTGTTTTCATTGCAGGGAGCCTTGGGATTTGTCACATAAGTGTCCATTGAAAGCAAAAGCTAAGCAGATGGAGTACTTTTCAGCCGAAGAGTCAGTAGATGGAGATTCAGAGCAGTCATTCGAATCAGATGGAGATGATGATAGTTCTTCACAGGAGGAAGCACGCGGTGATAGCACGATAGCTCAGTTGTCAAGTATACAGGAGGCCATCACTTTCAGAGTTAGGGGAACCTTGGATGGACAGAGAGTTGTGGCACTCATTGATACAGAGGCGACACATAACTTCATTGATGAGAAGTTTGTGACACGCAGAGGGCTACATACAGAGGAGCATAGGGGATTTAAGGTGATGGTTGCCGATGGCTTCAAAATTGAATGTACCAAGAAAATCTCCAACTTGCAGCTTCGTTTGGGAGATTATGACATGACAGGAGATTTCTTTGTGGTCAACATTGGTGATCAGGATATGGTGCTTGGGATGATCTGGATGAAGTCTCTGGTAGAGTTTACATTTAACCTTGAGAAAATGGAAATGAGGTTTGAGGCAAATGGTAAGAAGATAGTGCTCAGAGGTTTGTCAGATGGGAGACTTCGAGTGGTGTCACTCAAGCGGATGCAGAGTTTCTTTAGACATGATCAGGTGCAGTGGGCAGCAGAGTTTAGAGTAATGCCTGAGATGACAGAGCAACATAAACAAGAGTATCCACCTGATGTACAAAAAATAATAACCAAACATACTAAGGTGTTTGGTGAGATACCTCCAGGGAGACCCCCGGATAGGGGAATCGAGCATGTTATTGAATTAGAGGAAGGGGCTAAGCCAGTTATCATCACACCTTACTGCCATCCGAAGAGATGTAAGGATGAAATAGAAAATGCAATTAAGGAGTTGATTGACATGGGGCACATACGGCCAAGCAAAAGTCCTTTCACTTCTTCAGTAGTATTGGTGAAGAAGAAGGATGGTACAATGAGGATGTGCATTGATTATAGGGAGCTAAACAAGAAGACAATCAAGAACCGATACCCTATCCCGCACATCGATGAGCTTATTGATGAATTGCATGGTGCATGCTACTTCTCCAAGATTGATTTGAGATCCAGCTACCATCAGATACGGGTTAGAGAGGTGGATGTGGAGAAGACAGCTTTTAGATGCCACTATGGACATTTTGAGTTCTTAGTCATGCCCTTTGGGTTGACAAATGCCCCTACCACTTTCCAGTCCTGTATGAATAGAGTGTTCAGAGATCAGTTGAGGAAGTTTGTGTTGATATTTTTTGATGATATACTGATATACAGCCGTACTTGGGAGGAACATTTGAAGCATATTGATACAGTGCTTAGTATTCTAGAGAGGGAGTCATTATATGCCAAGATGAGTAAATGTGAGTTTGGGATGACAGAGTTGCTCTATCTAGGGCATATTATTAGTGCAGGAAGTGTTCGGGTTGACCCAGACAAGATCAAGGCCATTCTGGATTGGCCACCACCGAGGAACACTTCACAACTCAAGGGATTTCTCGGGCTTTGTGGGTTCTACCGCAGATTTGTGAAGGGATTTTCACAGATAGCAGCACCACTTACAGATTTGACACGGAAAGATAGTTTCAAGTGGTCAGAGAGGGCTCAGGATTGTTTTGACAGGTTTAAGGAGCTAATGAGTACATGTCCTGTTTTAGCCATTCCAGATTTCACCAGGCCCTTTGAGCTGCAGTGTGATGTCTCGGGAGAGGGCATAGGAGTTGTTCTCATGCAAGACAAACATTCCATCGCATATGAGAGTAGAAAATTACGAGGTGTGGAGAGAACCTACAACATCTACGACAAAGAGATGCTAGCAATCATGCATGCGCTAGCTAAGTTCAGGAAGTACTTAGTGGGAAGCCGGTTCACAGTAAAAACAGATCATAATAGCTTGAAACATTTCCTTGGACAGAAGGACCTTAATGACAGGCAACAAAAATGGGTGAGTAAATTACAGGCCTATGATTTCGACATAGCCTATGTCAAAGGGAAGAAAAATATTGTTGCAGATGCTTTATCTAGAAGGCCTCATTTGCTTGCTGTTGGGATAGTCATGGATGATTGGAGAGAGATGATCTTGGCAGAATATGCTAAGGATAGTTGGGCATCTAGCATTATTGAGGGAGCTATTCAAGATAGTCGATAAACTGTCGTAAATGATCTGATCATCTACAAGGAAAGGATTTATTTAGTACCCGGGTATGCTATGAAGCAGAAGATTTTGAGGGCATTTCATGATTCACCAATGGTAGGACATCCTGGATTCTTTAAGACATATCGGCAGGTGAGAGAGCGCTTCACTTGGAAAGGACTCAAATCAGAGGTGCTTCAGTTTGTGAGGGAATGCCCTGTGTGTCAGCAGAACAAACAGGAACATTCTTTTCTGGGTGGTTTACTACAGCCCCTACCCATACCAGAGAAGAAGTGGGATAGCATTTCCATGGATTTTATCACAGGCCTCCCCAAGGCACAGGGTCGGGATTGTATCTTTGTTGTGGTAGACAGATTGACGAAATTTGCACATTTCTTTGCAATTTCGTCTACATATTCAGCAGCACAAACAACAAAACTATTTTTTCGAGAGGTATTCAGACTACATGGGATGCCACAGAGCATAGTCAGTGATAGAGACATCAGATTTATGAGCCACTTTTGGCAGGAGTTGTTCAGGTTATGTGGAACAGAGCTCACTCCGAGTACCAGCTACCACCCCCAAACTGATGGGCAGATAGAGATAGTGAACAAATGGGTTGAGGGGTACCTTCAAAACTACATTGCAGGAGAGCAGAAGGCTTGGGTGAAGTGTCTACATCTAGGGGAGTACTGCTATAATACCTCTTTCCATATGTCTATTCAAATGTCCCCTTTTATGGCACTGTACGGGTATGATGCTCCTAATTTTTTGGATTTGTTAATTGGGGACAGTAGGGTGCCTAAGGCCAAGGATACTTTGCAGGAGTGCCAAGACATTATGCGATCCTTGAAAGAAAATTTGCAAAAAGCACAAAATTAGCAGAAGCAATATGCTGATCAGCATAGGGTTGAGAGGTCTTTTGGGGTGGGAGATATGGTGTACCTCATGTTACAACCGTATAGACAGTCCTCTCTCAAGAAGAGTGGAGCAGAGAAATTGAAACCATGCTACTATGGACCATTCAAAGTAATCAGGAGAGTGGGCGAAGTAGCTTATGAATTGGAGTTGCCTCCAGACAGTAAAGTGCATAATGTGTTCCATGTGTCACGCCTTAAGAAGGCATTGGGTCACAATGTGGTGCCTTCAGTAGTATTGCCACCTCTTGATGATGAGGGAAAGCTTATCTTGGTTCCCGAGGCCATACTTGACTCCAGGGAGAGGGTGCTTCGCAGGAGGACTATCAGGGAGTATCTAGTGAAGTGGAGGAACCTACCTGTCGAGGATGCTACTTGGGAAAATGAGCAGATTTTGCAGCATACAGAGCTGAAATTGCTTGAGGACAAGAAATTTTGGGAAGGGAAGACTGTAATGTCCCCTTTCTAGCATTCATAGCATGATGTTGTCATTAGCCTATTTCCCCACAGTCCCGTAGGCTAACTAGGACATTAAAGGGGCCTAGAAGCCATTTGGCCTAGACAGTTTCAGTTGCAGGTCTTTTTGAGGGGTTCTGGGGCAACTTTGGGCATACTTACTATTTATAATAAGTCATCTTGGACATGGCCGGACATTCAGTCACAGTGGTATGTCGATGGTAATTGTTTAAAATCGATAAGAAAACTTATTTATCATTGATAAGATTTGTTATGCATTGATAAAGCCATTTTATAAAGTTAAATTTAAATATTTAACTTTATTAATGCATATACTATAGTTTGTGGGAAATATTTAAATTAAAAGAGTTCCCTTTATTTTTATAACACATTGGAGACATAAGGTACATAAAGGGAGTTATGTTTTATCCCACATTGAGAAAACGAAAGATTGAGCTCTTGTGAGAACACTATAAAAGAAATGGAAGAGCTTTTTTTTTGTATGCTTGGATGAAGATTAATGTTATGTTGCTAGATATCTGATTATCGGGCTTGGAGGACGGAATCCCTCTTTGCTAGCATTCTCTTCGCTGTTGGAAGACACAGTCAGGAGGATCAAGGGTGTTTTCACTTTAGGAAATACACTGGCTTTCATTTGGGGCATTCGCATAAAGAAATTTACAAGGGTTTGAGATGCAGATCTGAAGTTAGTTATTGCTATAGTGCCGCATGAACAGTATTTTGCTACAGTCGACATGAACAGTATTTTGCTACAGTACGGCGTGAACAGTGTTGGTATCAAGTTTACTTGTTTTTTCGACTGATTAGAAGTTTGGAGGGCTGCCGACTACATCTGCAAAATACTACGACAACTAATTCCAGGTTTCTTCTGTCAAATTTTGATACTTTGCATAATAATTGTTGAATACAAGTTTGAATAGTTGTTGCAGCCTTTAAGGCAACTGTAAGTGCACATCTACATTTAAAAATCACCCTTAATCAGCAGATTGAAAGAGTTTCCAGATTTTTCATATACTGTTGAATGTGTGCCTAGTATTTGTGAAAATGTTATGATGTGTATTATGCATTTTAATGTCACTTCATAGTTGTTCGTAAATCTACTCATTGGAAAGCAATTTATTGAGGAAATCAACTTTATGAGTTTGCATACAAAGTGTTTGACAATATTCCTTAAGTTAAATTTCTACAAGTCAAAGTTCAAATCAGGGGAGGATATTACAGAACTACTGAAAAAACTACCAAATAATTAAATCTTGAAAAGTGTTCGAGGCATAACTTGGGAAAGATTTTAAGCAATATGGTCAATTTTCACAAAAACCCATTACATATTTGTAAACGTATGTTCAAAAACATTAAGCTTTTGATTGAAAGAGCATTGTCATTCTCATCTCCCCTAATACTTTGTTAAAATCTCAAACCCAACTCATTTATTCTTCTAAATTGAACTATTAATTTTTAATGAAAAATGGTTCAATTTTTTAAGATTTCTTTTTATGCTTAAATTTATTTTATTTATTTCTCATTATTAAAATTATTGAGGCAAATGATAAATAAATCATATTCTCTTCATACCTTCCCCTACCCTTTGATTCACATACACCACATTTTCAATTGTCTAATCTCCAAGCAGTTATAAATGCTCAAACTTTTAGCATTCCTAACATATAACAATCTTCATGCTCAAAACTCAAAATTCCAACTTCTAAGAGGTTATAGGATTGCTTAAATTTAGAGCATTCCAACTTATGAGCCTAACCTGTACTTACTTTTTAAATTTGAGTGTTTCCAAGAAAATAACTATCAATGTTACTTTCAACCTCCATTGATATATTGAGAAGAGTAGTGGTGTGATATACCATAATTGCAAGGGTGGTTCAAATGGCTTTGTTGATAAAGACTTTAGTAAGTGTCAAGCAAATGCAAATGTGAGATATCATATCATATTTACGAGTGCACTAGTAAAATGTCGGTAAAACATGGGAGTTCACACAAAACATTTGAAAGTGTTTGATCAAGTTCCTCATAGAAATTTATCATTTAATGAAATGCAAAGGAATACAATGGTTGTAGGAAACATAGGAATGGCATTTCACGTAATGCAAATGAATGCAATGGTTGTAGGGAACGTGTGTGGACTACTTGATATAATGCCTCAAAGAAATGTGGAATCATATACAACACACTTGAATTATTTGCCAAAATACCTACAAAGATGTCATCTCAAAGAGTGAAATAAATAATAAAATAATTGCAAATGTATACAGTAAAAAGATATATTACAAATGTTATGGGAATTCTAAAGCTAACACAATCAAAATTTGTAGGGAAATGCAGACTTTAGAAACTTGAGGAAAACATATTTTGCAAGTGTAGTACCATTTCACAATCTTTGCCAATATCATCCCTTATTGTTTTGAAATGGGAACTTTGAACCCATAAAAATGTGGGATATTGACTTGTGTATAAAATTGGAAGCTTAGTTGAAGTCGTGCCACTCAAAGTTCTCATACACATGAATGAAAAACGTGAAAGCATCTACTATAAAATTTTGCAGCTTTAGCAATCCAAAGACATTGGGAAGAGAAAATAAAGCTTGGAAAAATATAGAAAGAAAATAAAGCATTAAAGTAAAATAATTTATTGGTGTTTTCTGCAAAAGATCGTCTTGGCCTTTGGTTTTTGGCAACAGTGGGTGAATTGGATTATGAGTTGTGTTACCTCAACTTCTTTTTCTGCTCTGGTGAACGGTGTTCCTTCAGAGCCCTTGGTGCCTCTAGAGGACTTTTCCAAGGGGATCCTATTTCACCTTATCTCTTTATCATTCTAGCTGAGGGTTTAGGTCACTTTCTTAAGCTTCGTGCTCACAAAGGTTTGATTCATGGGTGGAAATAGGGTGTTGGCTTGCTTCCTATTTCACATCTTCAATTTGTGGATGATACTTCATTTATGGGATAGGCCCATCTTCAAGAAGCTACTTCTTTTAGGCATGCTTTGGATGTGTATCTTGTAGCTTCAGGGTAGAAAGTTAATGAGAAAAAATCCTCCATTTTTTCCTTCAATACTCCCCAGGCTATTTAGAGGTGTATTGTTGCTATTTTGAGATTTCAGATTGGGTCTCTTCCCTTTGTTTATTTGGGTATTCCTCTTACTGTTGGTAGACATCCTAGATCTTCTTGGCAAGTTTTGCTTGATAAACTATGAAAAAAGGTTAATCATTGGACTCATCGACGGCTATCAACTGCTACTCGCCTGACTCTATTAAAATCGATTATTCAAGCCCTTCCTATTTATAGGTGTTTTGCTCAAGCTGCTCCTATGTATTTTCTTCAAGAATTTAATGCTCTATCCTGTCAATTCCTTTGGAGTGGGAACCTTTCAACTCCTAAATGGAGTCTAGTTAAATGGGAAACAACGTGTAGACCTCAGAAGGAGGGTGGCCTTGGCTTATGATCAACTATGGTAAATGGATAGGTTCTCGCTACAAAACTTTATTAGTGTTGGTGCACTAACCAACATCAACTTTGGGCTCGTATTCTCACCCATAAGTATTTTCCAAATATTGGTGTGGTTGAAGTTCACCACTTTCCTCTGGAAGGGAGAGGATCCATGATTTGGAATACGCTAAAGTTTGGAGCTTAGTTGGTTAAAGATGGTCTCTTTTGGATTTTTCATTCAAGATCACAAGCTTTATTTTGGCTTGACTCTTGGGATGGGCACCTTCCTATTCTTACCACTCATCCTCAACGACATGCCCTCTACCAAAATTTTGGTGTTTTTGGTTGGGACACAATTGATTTTTATAAGATAGGGTGTGTTAGAGGTTTGGCTCCTTCCTTTCATTGAAAACACCCTTCTGAATGGCATCTAGGAGGATCTAAGGAGGATAGGAAGGAGGTTCTAGATTTTGTAGTCTCCTAAGTTTACTACTTTGGTTGGTAATGATGTTCTTGCTTGGGACAACGAAGATTTGTTTGGAAAATTTTTTGTGTCTACACAATTTGTTGAGCTTCTTCGGCAAACATTGGGGGACATTCAGATGCCTTGGTGGAAACAAGTCTCATACAATTTTTTTTGGCCCAAATGTAATTTTTTAATGTGGTTGGTGGTCCATAGCCAATGTCTTGCATGGGTAATTTATGCAAGTGTGGCTTCCAAGGACCCTCAATGTGTGTTCTATGTCAGAGTAGTGAAGAAAATATCTCTCATCTCCTTTTCCAATGCTCTTTCACTAGACATATTTGGCACTCTTGGATGTGAAATGTGTGAAACCAATCCTATTGGCATGTTTCCTCACTAGCAGAATTCTTTGCTCGCTGGGGTAAGGCTCCTATCAAGACTTCATTTCTTCAAGTTGCCTAGACTCTTGGACCCTCCTTTATTATTTGGCATATCTGGTTGTAAAGGAACCGTCGAATCTTTAAGGATGAGTTTTTAGAGGTTCCTCACTTATGGTGGAAAATTCGCCATTCTTTGGGGGGAAACTGTTTCTGCAAATGTGACACTTCTAAGGCCATGGAACCAAGGGAGATTATTTTCAATAGTCATCTAAATATTCCTCCATTGCATGAAAAACTATTAAGAAAGATGTGTAGACATCCCTTGCAAAAGATAAATAGGGTGGGGAAGTGGAGTGCCCTTCGCAGGGTACTCTTAAAATCAACACAGATGGGTCTTCCAAGGGAAATCCAGGCCCTACTAGCATTGGTGGTGTTGGTAGAGATAGTAAGGGGGATGTCTAGTTTGTGTTTTCTATTTATAAAGGTCATCACACTAACAACCTAATGGAGGCCATAGCTATTTTGTATGTTGTGAACAATGCTTGTGACCTTGGTTGGAGAAGGCTTATCTGTGAATTTGACTCACAAGTGGTGATACATATATTGAATCAACAACATTTTGAAGTTGTTAATTGGAAGTTAGCTTTGATTGCGAACTAGATTCATAATTTGTGTACTTCTTTGGAGTCTATTACTTTCACTCATATTCCCAGGGAATGGAATAGTGTTGTTGATTGTTTGGTGAAGTGGGCTTCTAACCATATATGTAATTGGAACATTGTTGATAAGATTCAACTTCTGATGGGCTTGTCCCATCAACTTGATCACTTGGTTGATCTTGACAGGGTTGTTTGATGCCCTTTCTCTATTTGTTCTTGTTTCTCTTTCAGCTTGAATAAATTTTCACCCCTCCTTTATTTCAAAAGTAAACTAATTTATAAATCTATTCAATATTGACTATTTTTACAATAAAGAAACCATTGTTAAGAGACAGAAAATTACGATGAAATGCATGAGCAACACTTATGTGAAACACATGACTAGTTTACAACACTTCAATGATATGCATGAGAAACTGATACTGTAGTAAATGAATGAGCAATTACCATCAGTCCTTAGGCATCAATATTTGGAGGAAATAACTAAAATTATGCAATGGGATTTTTGTTATGAACAAGATGAAAATTAACAGTAAATGTTGTAGATCGATAAATCATTGTAAAATTGAAGTCCAAGGCTATTAACCCCCTTAAAGTGAATTGAGGAAAGAAACTAATGAAAGGAAATTTGGAAGGGGGAAAATCCAAGCCCCCTCCCCCCTAAACAAAGACAGAGGCAATTATATGACATTTAAAAGAACATCCTCTAAGACATAAGAAAGGTGTGCACAACTATTGAATGGTTACTTGTGTGGATATTGAAATTACAGAATTAGAAATAAAAATATGAGTAGGTGGAACACGAAAGCCAAAAAAAAAATTCTAAGCATAACCAATAAGGCTATTGAACTAAAATAGACAATGTATTTAAATCAAAATACCAAACATTATTTTAATGAAACCTCATTTCTTTTTCTTTCCCCTCTAATTTAATATGTTTCTCTTTGTTGGCAAATGCACAAATAATGAGAGTAAATGACTCATTTAATAGCTTCCCTATTTCAAATGAAATGAAACAATAAAAAAGAATAAAAAGTCAAGTGAGAAAAAGATGGGTTAGTGGTTAATAATAAAAAGTAAGTAATATAATCACATTTTAATTTTTTTTAATCTGTAAATGACCGAGGCCTTGATTATATTGATAATAATAATATTAATACAATAAAGTAACTTTGTTCAAACAGGCACTAGTAGGAAAGAACGAAGAAGAAAATATTCAGTCTTGCCCAGGACCATAGTCTTATATTATTACATAATTAGAAGGGGCATTACCCCAGTTGACTATTTCAATCTTTTATTTTGAGTACAAGAAGATAAATAATATAAAATTGATCAATCAAGCTACTTTGATCAAAATGAGAATTAAAAAATTCGATCAGATCTAGTATCTTAGTGTAATGTCCCCTTTTGGGACATTTTTGATTTCCTTTCTATTTGTATTAGTTTGACAATATGTGCTATGATATTCCTCTCAATGTTTTGATTTTGTATATATATGCATGTTTCATAGAGTCATGTCTTTTCGTTAATAATAATTATATTATATTAAGAATTATAATTATATTAATTGTATATATTTATATTTAGAATATACCATATATTAAACATATAACATATATTATATCTATCATTATTAATAATATTACTTTTTATAGATATTATTTATTCATTAATCGGGTATATCATAGTATTGAGATATATATAATTTATTTAAATAAGCTTTGATTATATTGATTAATATCATAAGATATATTATACATCATTATAATATATCAACTATATATATTATATTATATTAAAATACTTTATTAATATAGTATAGCTATATTAAACATATCTTTATCATTATTTATTATTTCATTCGTATTACTATTATAATACGACATACATAATATAATTATTATAATATTACTTATAGCATAATAATATTATTTATTAATATTACTTTATATATATAAAGTATTTATTATTATTTAAATTACTTGTCAAAATGGGGACATCACACTTAGGTAGGATCCACTTCTAAAGAAATGATTTCCTCTTATTAACCTGTTGATCAGAAATAACACTTAACGAACACATTAGTTTAGTTAGTGATAAAATTAATAAATAAAATCCTTGAATTTATGGATTGAAGATAATAAAATTTTGAGTTTAACCAAAGGGTACAGGATTGCTTGAATCTAGCTTTCCTATTAATTGTTTCTTTCTATATTCTCTACATGATTAGTATGATACATATATATTCTAACAGGCATCTAAAGTCTAATAATAATTATTACAAAATTCCAATACAATGTTAAGTGGATTTACTAATACTATAGATGTTATATTATTTAATTCTTATTTTCTGAGTTATCCTTAGGCCTCATTTGGAAGATTTATCTAGTCATAATTAGAAGAATAACTTGGATTCTGATTATTTATCTTGCATTATGCAGGACTACTTATTTGATCATTATATATTAAAATATTTTCACCATTTGCACCCTTGTTTGACCGATCTACCTTTTTGTTGCCTTCCCTAAAAATGTGGGCGATCTAAAAATTTATAAAATGATCCAAAATATTAAGCATTTCTTCAAGTTTCGAGTTTAAAACCCAAGTAATATAATCACATTTAAATCTGACATAAAATGAGAAAATAAAAGTCATTTGAATATCAAATGTAAATAAAAGACGAGCATAAATAAATAAAATTTATTTATGTCTAGTGGGGGACAATAGGACATAAGAAAATCAATTGAGACCAACATTGGGATAATAATTAATTAATTAATTAAACACACTAAAATAATAATAAAGAGAGATAAGATGACTAAAATATGGTAGGATAATAGATGAGTCAAAATAATCCAAAATAATTCAAAAAACTTGAAATGAAAAAAATTAACCAATGATATAAAAGTCAACTAAAATGGGAGCTAGGTGATTCAACCATTTTTAGGTGCACATTTTGTCCCTCTAGATGATTGTTTTAAAATAGTGGCTCAAAAATAAAAAGTTGATAGGGTGCCCTCTCGAGAAATTGGGCAAAAATTTGAAAGAAAATGGCAATTTTTCAAAAATGATGCGAGGAATGTGAGACCGAAAAATATTGCTTGAATGGAAACAAGATTGATCAAGGAAGGGCATACACTAAAAGAAGAGAAAAAAAAAACCAACACAAGAGAACACAAGAAAAAGACAAAATAGGAAAACAAATAAAAAATTAATCAGTGTTTTTCTTTATCAATATTCTATTTTCCTTTTGTAGAGATCTTTTATATAGAAAATAGGATGCATCATAGTGTGACATACATGAAGTCAAATAAACCGTGTATTCTATTTTGCATGAGAACACATATAATGCAAACAAGGATATCCCCAATGCGCCTTGAAGCATACATATATCAAGAGGCGAGGTATATGAAACAATCAACAAGTGAACATCATGTGAACATAGACATCCAAATGATACATGCCCCATAACTTCATGAAAACATTCCACAAATAGATGATCAAGCCAACAAAAAAAACCATGAAACATCCTAGACACTCCCATTAGTCGCTGGCATCCTTGAGTAGCATAAGAACACACTATTAAAATGGAATCAATAGAAGATAAGACTTACTAAACAAAATAAGCCAACAACCAATCAAATCTAATTGTCATAGTTGAAAATTTGATGATAATAATGATCGACGTGTATGATTTTAAGAGAACAGATCCTATATAAGACAAATTATTGACCATGATAATGTCTAGTTTTAGAAAGGACAAATCTAATTTAAGACAAATGATTGTAGGACAAGTAAAAAATATTGAGTAATGATATCTAATTGATGACTTGATTAGGTAGGTTTGTCTCTTGATGCATGATCTGTGCAACATAGGGTCCTAAAACTCTAGATTGCATTTGTTGAGATGCATGTCTTATCACAAGGGATAATTATTGAAAATGCTAAATGAAATTAAATTGGTGCCAAAAACTAACACTTCATTGATTTGGAATTTAAAAAATAATTTTTTTTAAAGATATTTTAAGTTTTTTTTAAGTTTTTAAAATTCTTTTGTTTTGATTTTGGATATTTTACAAAATTTTAAGGACTTAATTTATTTTAAAAATATTTTTATTCTTGAGCAAGATGTTTTTGTTTTCCCTCAATATTTAACAAGGTAGGGGCATTATCAATGGATAAGGAAGGATGGCAGTGTGTGTGAAAATTATACGTATAGCTGCATAACATTACAATAAATCATTATATGTCAAGTTAAACAAATTAGATAATTAGATGAACCAAGCATGATTAACCAAACAAACTAATTTATTGCCTCATATCTAATACAAGTATGAGTTGCTCTCCAATTTTAAAGTTATAAGTGACTAGACTATACTAGAATGAAGAATTTAATATGGATGAAGATTATTCTTTTTTCTTAAATGCATTTTCTATGCAATATTAAGAAATTGAGCTAGATGAATTAATGATGATGCAATAATGAAAACACGATGATTCTATATGATATGAAAAATTGAGTGAAATAATTATAATACATAATCTTCAAAAGGTGTGCACAATATCTCTAGAAAAATTGACATGATAACTTTACTCTTGAATTGCACATGAAAAATGAAGGGAGGAGCCTTGTTTGTATAGAAAACCTAGGAAAAAAACAATTGAGATAAATAGTTTAGATTCACCTAAAGATGAGTTAAAATTTAGTTTTAAAGCACAAACCTCGAGTTGAGTGATTACTTTAAGAGGTAGAATCACATTTCACCAATATGATTTTGACTGATTTTCAAAGATAGGGGAGTTAACAGATTGATCTAATCTGTCAAGTTCAACTAACAACTTACTCCCTTTTTAGTATTATGCATTCTTTAATTAACTTGCTTTTTCAATTTATGAATACTCGAGTTATCTTTTTTAATTTCCTTTTTATCTTAATTTGTTTATTTATGAAAATTCAAGTTTTCACTCAAACTTGGATTTTATCCTTATTTTCAACAATTTTGGATAATTGAATATTTATCTCATTTAATTGATTTTTTAAAATTTTAAATATTTATTTAAATAAGTGATAATTTTAGAGATTTAATTTAATTTAATCATAATAGGTTTTTAATGTGTAAATGGAAAATGGGTTCAATTTAATTAATGTGCTAAGATAAATAATTAAATTAATTGTTTTAGAATGATATGATTGCCAATTAATGTCAATATTTAAGAATTTATTGATTTTTTTTATGATTATTCCAAATGTTGATGATTTATGTAAATTTGATTTTTAAATTAGATTGTTGATAGAAATTAAAGTGTCTTTTTGGTTTTGAATCTTTCTTATGTTTTTGATCAATATGTCAGATTTGAGGCACCTAGTTTAGAGTACCAATTTTAGGTGATTACATTTTCCCTTCTTTGAATTAATGTGTATTTTATATGAATAATATTTATTTTAATGGAGGGGTTAAAATTTATTCAAGAGAAATTAGGAAAACAAATAGAAGGCCAAGGGCTCAAGCAAAACAAAAACCACAAAGCAAGGAGCTCCAAATAGAACATCCCAAAAATATCACTACATGTTTTTTTCATCCAACAATAACCTCTCCAAAATCTCAGGATAATTAGGGGATAAACCATGCCTCCCCCCAATCTCCTAGCCATCTAAATTCTTTGAAGCCCACTTTGCCTTATAGTTAACCACTTTGGTTCACTCCCTAAGGCTATGACAAAAGTGTACATAAATCAGAACTAAACCAACAAGTAGAAAATAAATAAAAGATTATGCCCATTGTCATTGGTTCCCTAGTTAAGATGCACATCCTAGAGTTGCTCCAAGGGGAATAACAAGCAAAAAATCAATAAAAGAGAACATGGAAAAATATTTCAGTAGAGCTCAAGCATGTTTAAGTTTTCATTTTCATTTCATAAGTTCAATTGTCTTTCATGATTGATGTTCAAGGTGTCAATGGATAAAACCCTTTAGTGGTTAGTAGACATAAAATTGACTCAGATTGGATGGACAATTGCTAATACACAGATGACTCAATTCAAACGTAAGGATATTGGCCCCTAGTATAGATTGATTGCCCCAAGATTATAATATTGATCGATTTTAAGCCATGAAGGTTCTAGGGAGAACTACTAGTACTGCAAAAACATCTAAAAAGCTATACACAAGATAAAGTAGTAGATGAAAGAAACAAAACTCAAAATAAGTAAACTTGTGAGCAAAGAAAAACAATAAAGCCACCAAGGGACACATTAATATATTGAGCATTTTGATACAAGAGGTGCCTACTTACTAGGTTTTCACATTCTTGGAAAGGATTTTAGTTTTGTGAAATGTCCCTTTTCTGATTTTATATGATATTTCCAACCTTTAATCAGATCTTTAAGATCAAACAACTAATATCCCAAAGATCCACCAAATTCCTCAAGAAACCCCAAATCAGGTATGCTAAAAATAGTGCTAAAAGCTTCACAACTTCACAAATTATTAATAAATCTGAAAATGGAAATTTTTACAGAACTTTCAGCAGCATAACAGCCTAAAAATTGACATTTCCAGATCCGTATAGCCTTTACACAACAGCTCAAAAATGTAGGACCAAAACTATGCTCATTGGGCTCCCGAAATAGCACAAAATATGCCCGAAAACACCACAAAAACACTAATAATCTATCTCAGAAGTTTAATCACATCCCAATATATATATTCAGCTCTATTTTAACATTTAAAAGTCTGATATACAGCAGCAACCCAAACTGATATGAAATACTCAACTGTAAACACCAAACTCATACAAAAACACACCCGAAAACTCACAAATCTGCACTGTTCAGCACAAAGGCAAACTCTGTATGAGCATGCACATGGAATGGCTTCAAACTCCCATCCTTAGCCTTCCTGGAAACCTGCAAACTCTCGTTCTTGGGTCTCCCTGGAAACCTGCAAACTCTCGTTCTTGGGTCTCCTTCTCCACAGGTTTGGCAGCCTCTGAAGAATAACAAAGAATGAGCAAAAATCAAGTTCTGGAATGAGCCTAAAATGCCTCCAAAACCCCTTAAAAGAGGGCATAACTGTAACTCACGTCCAAGAGAGGTTAATGAAACTTATTTTAATAATAATTTTCATTTATCAGTCCAACGGTTTCCAAAGATTAACCCCCTTTTTCTGAAACTTCACTTTCTTGGGCCTGCCTGCCTTAGCAAAGATTATTATTTTTTAATTATTTGAAAAGGGGACATGACAAGTCCTCCCCTCCCAAACATTTCTTTTCCTCAAGCAATGGCTGAACAATAAACCAATCAATCCACCTGGATCCCAAATGTAGTCATGAACTATACTACTACCAATTAACACAGGCTCCTGCAATATCCTCTGCAATATGACCAAGAGGAATCCATAATCAAATTGACAATTATAGCTCAACGAAACTCCGAAATCACCACTACCACAATAAAAAACCCATGAGGCACAAACTCTTAGAACATCAGAACCCAAGTAAAGTAGACAAATCAAACTACCAACACAGTAAATACCATCAACGCATCCCATTGGCCTATACGGAATGTACAATCCAACTTTGCAACAATGGTGAATGCTCTCGAATGAAACTGTACCAAGTATGGAGAATCCACACACTGTACAACTCCTGCAGTCAACACAACTTTGCAAATCACCGGCCACTATCTCATAACCATAACTCCCATGCACTACTGATGGTGAAAAGACATTACAAGGTAAAGAGTAAGAAATGGAATCCAAACCAAATTTGTCTTCCATCAACTCCTCAGCACAAGGATCAAATGCTAACTGATGTACATACCCTGCAATATAATGTTGATAAAAAAACCAACCTCAATCAACAACTCACCATGAAGAAGTGATACAACCCACTGTGACTGATCATCGGCTAAGTCAGGAGATATCATAGCCAAAGGAGTAGAATCAATAACAACACCTGCTAAAGCATCACTCCAAAACTCTTTCTCTAAGTCATGTATTATCAACCTGTCAACTGCAGGACCTATCACCATGTCATGCCCATCACAACTCTCATCCCGAGGCATCAAACTATCCCATAACTGATGATAAGCACTAGGAACCAAAGTACATCTCTGTATCATCATCTCATCAACATGGTCATCAAAGGTAGATTGATGAGCATACCTCACAGTGTAATGCCGATAGAATGCACCAATCTCAGTCAGTGGCTCAGACTGCAATCCAGATGTAACTAACTGCAATCGATCATTAACCAAGTTGGAACTGACTACTACCTCTGAAGACATTGCGAAGGGAGTAGTATTACTAGCAGGAACCATGCCAACTATCAGCTCACCAACATCACACATGGTCTTTGATACAACATCTCTAGTCTTCGTGCCATTAGTACTAGAGGTCACTACCATGTCAGGAACACCACAAAAATCTGCTATAGCACCCAACTCAATTGAACCTGACTCTAGTGGGAATGAACCTGATATGCCAATGTTAGTATCAAGGATGGATGCATCCCCATCTCCACTGTCTCTAACAATCTCGGCCATGGACATCCTTGGATCACCAAACACCACAGCTTGTGACTGTATAGAATCAGGTAAAGACTGTAGTCGCTCTAACTCCATGGTCACCTTAGCCAAATGAAACTGTGACTCCTTGAAAGCCAACTGTGTACTCTCAAGAATCTCAGAAGTCACCTCAAGCTGCTCAGTAAGCTCACTCACCTCATCTTCCTTGGCCAACAATGCATCATATGCTATACTGCCCCACTTCATAAGATAATCTCTGTTGGCTACCAACTACATATAATTCTGTCTCAAAATCCGAATAGCCTCCCATAAAGAGTGGAACTCTGTCAAGGAAAGATAACTGCCTCCCTGCTCATCACTAGTAGGAGAACCCCATCCATAAACTGCTAACAACTGACGAGCAGCATCGAAATGCTGGCAAGTGATAGCAATATCTCGATCACTAACTCTCAACTGATTAGACACATGATGGCACTAGCTTGATTGTCTCCTATAAACCTCCTCTGATGCACTATCTAAAGGAGTATCCTCAAAGTTACTAGTCTCTAGAGTATTACCATCCACATCTTGTGAATCAAATCTAAAGCTCATATCAACATACGGAGTATCAAAAACTATAGCACTGTTGTCCAACTCCTCTGTACCCAAAGAAACTAAGTCTTCAAAACTTCCCACTGCATCCTCCTGGATGTCATCAATGCCAATATGATCCTGGGACTCATCTATACACACTGCCAAATATGAAAGATCATCAACACATTCCAACAAGTGTGGTCGATTGGATATATAAAAAAATCCCAACACCGGTGTATAAAAACTAATACCAACATCAGACAAGATACTGGCACAAGAAAAGACAACACCATGTAATCTGCTAATCAAATCCATGATAGCACCCAAACAAACACTGCTACCAAAAAGTGTTAAAGATCTCTAGTCAACTGAATCCCAAACGCCAATATAACAATCCCGAGTCCATATCCGTAAACTAGAATCAACTGGTAACTCAAGCAAACTCCTCACCTGAGTAATATGACCAATACCAACTAACTCCACATACTTGTCATGATGAGATAATGAAGTCACAATACTATCTTTGTTCACCTTCAGCTGGCGGGATAAATCATGTGAAGTACTACCTGCCTCAACCTCATGTGATGAAGCATCTAACTGTGCCTGGTACTCTTTCTCAGCAAAGTCATGAATGCTCAATTTTTGCTCATCTCTACCAGGTATCTCACGATCCTGCACAACAACATCCTCATAATCATCATCTGAACCCACTACACTGTAGTTACTGCCTGTTGTAACTATACCATCCTGAATACCTGTGGCATCACCCTTTGACAACCTGTAAACAATTGTCTCAATTTGAGTATCAAGTTGGCCGTTACTATCAATCTGTGTAATATCCTTTCCCACCACCTCCTGTGGCAGAGTAGAATCTGAGACCTCTACCTAGCTATCAGCTAGTTTCTCAAACTCCTCATGCAAGTTCTTGGGAATTGTGTAATCTGTCCTGTGAGAAAATCTGCCAAATAGAAATCCAGTCAACTTATCCACCTTAGCTGGGTCAGATAACATGTAATTCATTATACGGTGGTGCTCAACCAACTGTTTAGACATGTCATGGCTTATTTTCATAAGTTTATCTCGAATGTCTAAATAACCATCCTTTCTACTATTTTGACTCTGGCTATCAATTGTCCAAGATCGTTCCCTCTGAGACTCTGTACTATAACTGTCCATTCTGGATAAAGTAGAGTGTAACCCCAATAGGATATAACTTCTTCAAACACCAAGAACTAACATGAAAATGATTAGAAGTAGCATGCAACCATAGATTTGGACATGCAACTCATTAGAAGCAACATGCAACCACCAAATTATGACATGCAAGATCTGGGTAGTTGTCAAATCTGACATGCAAGATCTGGGTAGTTGTCAAAACTGACATGCAAACTTCTACAACCACCAAATTCACCAAGAACTAACATGAAAATGATTAGAAGTAGCATGAAACCATAGATTTGGACATGCAACTGATTAGAAGCAACATGCAACCACCAAATTATGACATGCAAGATCTAGGTACTTGTCAAAATTGAAATGCAAACTTCTACAACCACTAAATTCACCAAGAACTAACATGAAAATGATTAGAAGTAGCATGCAACCATAAATTTTGACATGCAGCTGATTAGAAGCAACATGCAATCATAAATTATGACATGCAAGATTTGGGTAGTTCTCAAAACTGAAATGCAAGATCTCGATAGTTGTTAAAACTGACCTGCAAACTTCTACAAACCCTCAGGCTGGCAAGATCATGGCTCTGATACCACTGAAATGTCCCTTTTCTGATTTTATATGATATTTCCAACCTTTAATCAGATCTTTAAGATCAAACAACTAATATCCCAAAGATCCACCAAATTCCTCAAGAAACCCCAAATCGGGTATGCTGAAAATAGTGCTAAAAGCTTCACAACTTCACAAATTATTAATAAATCTGAAAATGGAAATTTTTACAGAACTTTCAGCAGCATAACAGCCTAAAAATTAACATTTCCAGATTCGTATAGCCTTTACACAACAGCTCGAAAATGTAGGACCAAAACTATGCTCATTGGGCTCCCGAAATAGCACAAAATATGCTCGAAAATACCACAAAAACACTAATAATCTATCTCAGAAGTTTAATCACGTCCCAATATATATATTCAGCTCTGTTTTAACATTTAAAAGTCTGATATACAGCAGCAAACCAAACTAATATGAAATACTCAACTGTAAACACCAAACTCATACAAAAACACACCCGAAAACTCACAAATCTGCACTGTTCAGCACAAAGGCAAACTCTGTATGAGCATGCACATGGAATGGCTTCAAACTCCCATCCTTAGCCTTCCTGGAAACCTGCAAACTCTCGTTCTTGGGTCTCCCTGGAAACCTGCAAACTCCCGTTCTTGGGTCTCCTTCTCCACAGGTTTGGCAGCCTCTGAAGAATAACAAAGAATGAGCAAAAATCAAGTTCTGAAACGAGCCCAAAATGCCTCCAAAACCCCTTAAAAGAGGGCATAACTGTAACTCACGTCCAAGAGAGGTTAATGAAACTTATTTTAATAATAATTTTTATTTATTAGTCCAACGGTTTCCAAAGATTAACCCCCTTTTTCCGAAACTTCACTTTCTTGGGCCTGCCTGCCTTAGCAAAGATTTTTTTTTTTTAATTATTTGAAAAGGGGACATGACATTTTGCTACTAGAATGCTTATTTGCCAAGTTTTCATCAAGGCTCTTTTTCTTCTTTTCCAATTTTTTTGGTTCTTTTCTTTCTCTTTCTAATTTTTTTTTTGTATTTTTGTATTTTTGATTTTCTTTTAGTATTACCAAGACACCTATTTCTAATGCAAAAAGAGGGGTAAAAATTTATTAAGACAGAAAGGAATACAACGAGGAGAGCTCAACAAGGAGCTCGATCCTAAGCAACAAGATCATCAAATTCATGCACCATCTCAAAGGACAGTTGCCTCCTATCCCTAATATTCCAACTCGGATCATGACTAGAAGCCCATTTGGCTAAATAATCAGCAGTTCTATTCCATTCACGAGGAATATACGTGAACCTAATGAACTGAAAAGAGGAAGAGAAGAAAAGAATCTGCTTAACAACAGTGGCCAGCTGCCAACTAACATCCTCAAGCTCTTGTGAAGAAAGCATGTTCACTACCACCTGGGAATCAGACTCACAGATAATCTTACTCCATCCCCGCAAGCAACACTGTTCCACAACATATAAAATAGCCTGAGCTTCCATGAGATTGTTAGTATAATCACCCTTATGAACTGAGAAGAAAAATTTAACATCCCCAGAACTACAACGAGCCACTCCGCCAATACTAGTCGGACCAGGATTCCCACGGGAAGAACCATCAGTATTAATTTTTAGAACTCCACAGGGAGGAGGAGTCCAGTGCCCATCCCAGTTAACCCGACCCTTCCTCTGATGGTGAAACTACCTGGACATAGAAGGAAACCTATGAGCTGCAACCCCATCCTACAGATGAAAATTGAGGCAATTACAGATAGCAAGATCAACCTGATCCATACCTCCATCAAGCTCACACTTCACAAGAATAGTTTCCTGAAGAGAATGTGATATTTTCCACCAAAGATGCAAAACACCAAGCCGAACATCTTGGAATATGCGATGATTCCTCTCCAACCAGATATGCCAAAGCATGAAAGATGGGCCAGCAATCCAAGCAGCATGGAGAGAAGAAGACTTGGAGGGAGCAGTACCCAAGCGGGCCCAGAACTCAGGCAAAGAGGAAGCATGCCGAAAAGAGCAACCCCAAGCGCTCCACCAAAGGTGCCATATCTAAGTAGAATAGGAGAAATGGAAGAATAGATGGGAGACAGACTCCTCTCCATTACCACACAAAACACAATAAGAGGGGCCCTGAAATCCATGTTTACAAAGATTATCCCAGGTAAGACAACAGTTGTGAGCCACTAGCCACATGAAAAAATTGCACTTGGACCAAGAAACTTTATTCCAAACTTGCTTCCACCAAGGGACCTTAGCATCCCCAAATAATTGTCTAGTTATCTCCTGATACCTAGCAGAGACATGATATTTACCAGACAAGGTACTGCCCCAAGCCAAAACATCTGAACCAAGCATAGAAGAACACTCTCTATAGGCCAAAATTTGAGAAAGCTCCTGACGATCCATGTCTGTACCTCCAGGAGGCCAATCAGAAGAATGCTTCCATCTGTAACCAACAACAGGTCCCAATTGATAAGGAGTCTTGTAATGAGCCACTTTATCCCATCCAGCCGCAAGAAAAGAGTCACAAAGAGGCTGAAGATGAGGGTATATGGATAAAATGGAAGGGAATCCATCCCAAGCATTAGACCAAAACAAAGCCTGAGAACCTCCTTTACATATCCAGAACAGACCCCTCTTCACCAACATCGCACCTGTCTTCAAAGTATGCTAAACCATTGAGCCACGACCTTCAAGAGGAAGTGCAGAAACAGAGCAAGGATTAGCACCATGAAAATATTTATGAGTGATAATACGAGCCCAAAGTTGATTTTGTCCAGAGCACCATCGCCAATAAAGTTTAGCAGCCAAAGCTTGACTACTCAATAGAGTAGATCGAAGACCAAGACCACCCTCCTTTTTAGGCCTACAAATAGTTGCCCAATTAACCAAGCTCCATTTAGTACTACGCAAATTACCACTCCAAAGGAATAGTCAATAAAGAGCATCAAACTCCTTGAGAAAGTAAATAGGTGTAGCATGAACCATGCTACGATAAGTAGGAAGAGCTTGGATAACAACTTGAAGAAGAGTAACCCGGGCAGCAATAAAAAGCCATCTATGAGTCCAATGATTTACCTTATCCTGAAGCTTGGTAATAAAATTTTTCTAGAAGAGATGTGGTTGCCTGGAAACAGCAATAGGAATGCCAAGATAAGTCAAAGAAAGTGATCCTATCTGAAACCGTAGGATACCAACAATCCTGTGCTGAATAGAATCAGGAATGTTAAAAAAGTAAATGGAAGATTTGTGCTCATTAACTTTCTGGCCTAAAGCTGCTAAATAAACATCCAAAGCATGTCAAAAGGCTTCAGCTTCCTTGATCCTAGCAAGACCAGCAAGAGCAGAATCATCAACAAATTGAAGATGGGAAAGAGAAGGTAAGCCATTAGCCCACCGCCAGCCTTGAATAGAATTCTGGGACACCTGATGCTTAATGAATCTGCCCAAGCCTTTAGCCATGATGATGAATAGATATGGGGAGAGAGGGTCACCTTGGTGGAGGCCTCTAGAAGCACCAAATAGTTGAGAAGGTTGACCATTAATAAGAATAGAAAAAGAGGCAGAAGTAACACAACTCATAATCCAACTCACCTAGTTAGAGCTAAATCCAAAAGAAAGAAGAATACTCCTTAGGAAGCTCCATTTAACTCTATCATAGGCCTTAGCCATATCCAGCTTAACAAACATGGCTCTCTCCCTTGAAGTAGCCATAGAATGAATAGCCTCAGTAGCAATAACCACCCCATCCAAAATTTGTCTACCAGCAACAAAACCACCTTGTTCTTCTGAGATAATAATGGGAAGCCACCTTTTCAGTCTCTCAGCAATCAACTTAGTAATAACTTTTTAAACCACATTACATAAGGCAATTGGTCTAAAAAACTCCAATTGATTAGCACCCTCTCTCTTAGGAATAAGAGTCAAGAATGTAGAGTTCAAAGCTTGAAGCATCTGCTTGCTAGTATAGGATTCTTTAACCACCTCCAACAAATCATGATTAATGATGTCCCAAAATTCCTGAAAGAATTCAACTGGAAAGCCATCAGGACCAGGAGCTTTCCCCTTAGGCATGCCAAAGACCACCTCCTCCAGCTCTTCCAAAGAGATAGGACGCATGAGATAATCATTCATTTCCTGAGTGATATGGGAAGGAATACAGGACAAAATAAGATTTTCTTCATTATCAGCAAGAGGAGAGTCCTCAAAGAAGAGGGTAGAGAAGTACCAAATAGCCTCCTAGAACAAAGCTGGCAAGGAATTCAGTTGGATACCTTGAGAATTAACCAAAGAAGAGATAGTGCTATGATTTCAGCGAGATTGCACTGTTTTACGAAAAAAGGCAATGTTTCGATCACCTTCCTAGAGCCAATCAACTCTAGCCTTTGGCTTCCAAAAAATTTTCTCTCAAAGTTCCCATTCTTCTAGAGCTCTAGAAGCAAGGGATTCAGCCTTGCCAAGATCCTCTGAGAAACCTCGATCTCTAATCTCCCTTGTGATGACATCAAGATCTTCTTGAGCAAGCCTCTTCATAAAGTGAAGGTTCCCAAAGCATTCCCTATTCCATATCTTGAGCTGCCTTTTAACATATTGAAGCCTTTTAGAAAATGAGAACATGGTAGTACCATATGCAGGAGCACCATCTTTCCACCAACAAAAAATAAAATCATGAAGAGAGGAGTCACGAAGCCACATCAACTGGAACTTAAAAGGAGGATGCATCAAAACATAAGCCCCTATAGCAGAAACTTTGATTGGCCAATGATCTGAACCCCTCCAATCAAGGATTTTTGAAGAGATAGTAAGGGTGCCACTAACCCAGAAGCAAGAAACAAGAAATCTATCCAGACGTTCTGAGATAGCAGCAACACTAGTCCTGCGATTATTCTAGGTATAGAGACCATTAGAAGGCTTAACATCAGAGAGATGCAAAAGAGATATGTGTTGTCGAAGAAGAGCAGAAGAAGGCCCCAATCTAGCCAAACCATCATGCTTCTCCTCCAGACTTAAAACTAAATTGAAGTCCCCTGCTAACACCCAAGGATGATAAGGATGACAATTTCTAACATATTGAATATGTTCCCAAAGTTCCTCCTTTCCCACAAGATTAACAGGTGCATACACATTAGTAACCATGATTACCTCTCCTGAGTCTAGAGCAGAAGCTACCATAGAGAGAGCTGAGCGAGAAGACATCCAGCCAAGAGGAGAAATTTTTTGAGGATCCCAAAATATAGCTAAACCACCCGCACTGCCTATTGCCCCAACACACTGGCATTGGCCACGAGACCAAATACTAGAGGTATGTTGGACCATAGACTCCACAGAGAGCTTAGTCTCTTGGATACAAAAAACATCAGGACTATGATCAACCACCAAATTATGAATAGCTTTTTGTCTAGGGATGCTATCCAACCCCCTTACATTCCATGAGAGAATAATCATCATTGGGTAGAATTGGGAAAATGAGAATCCAAAGGTTTCACTGAACCAGACTCAATCAATATATCTCCTGTGAGTTTAATCTTCTCTTGGTCTGTTTTGCGCCCACTCCTTAGAGGGGGAGTAGAAGAAGGCCGCTTAAAGGGTCGAGGCATCAACCCCAAGGGGAGAGGAGAACCCTTGCCCTTACCTGATGGTAGCACATCCTTAACCAAGTCAGCTAAAACAACATCATTATCCTCCAACACTGCAGGAGTCACCAAAGCCTCTGTCACAGGAGCTACAGGGACCTCACAGTTCTGATATACTACAACTTGGGATGCCCCACAAGCATCAATAGGAACAGATCTCTCATCTGGGAAAACTGGATCAGAAGAGATAGGAGGAGGAATACCCTCCTCTAGAACCATACTATCCATCACCTCAAAACGGTTAAAACTTGAATCAGATAATCTCTCTTTCAAAGGCCTCTTTTGACCATGTCCCTTAGCTCGAGGGTGAACAGGGGTAAATCCATCCTTATCCTGCATTTGAGCCTTACCCTTACCTGTAGCATCTTGCGAATTCATCCCCTTGGTAGTATTAGCCATTTGAGATTGTCCTTTCCCTATAGTATCTGCCAAACCACCAGCATTGCTAGCTGTAGAACCATCCACTCCTTTGAAACTCGAGTTACGGGGGCACTGACACTGTAAATGACCATACTCATGACAAATTCAGCAACGGAAAGGGAGGGATTCATAATCTAACTGCTGCACCCAAGAAGAATCCCCCATACAAATTTCCAAAGAATCTGGTAATGGGTTATTCAAATTAATTTCAACAAAAATTCTAGCATAAGAAATAACCTTTTTATCGAGGGATTGATGTGTGATCGTAGCTGGCTTCCCCAACAAAGCAGCAATTTGTCGAAGGATGTCTTCATGCCAAAGTTCCAAGGGAAGACGAGGCAAGCGAACCCAAACTGGCACTGTTGAAGGGAGATCCTCAGCAGAATTAAAACCTAAATGCCAAGGTTTGACAAATAACCCCACATGGTTGTAGAAATAAGGGCCTCCTTCAAAAACACGATCCCGATCAGACATGCAAGAGAATACAACAAAAAAATAACTATTCCCTACCAACATAATCTCCATATCGCCTTCCACCTGCCATGAATAGCAGATCCATGCCTCAAGAGCGGATAGGGAAATCCGGATGCCAAGAAATTTTCATATCAAAGCATGCTTGGTCCAATAATCAATGTCCTCCATTATAGCCGTTGGAGGAATAACCAGAACAGGCGATCATGGCTACGCGAAAAACAACCATTAACTTTTTTCAGCTTGGAGCTCTCCCCTAAATAAAACGATTCATATCGCATTGCATGCATAGTTCACCTTTGCCCTGAAGAGCGTAGATGTCAACTGATCTGAAAGATTTCAGACACCTATTTCTATGTTTTCAATTGGATAATGAGTTTTCAAGGCTTTTTCTAAATTTTAGGACTTTTAGATACGTACAACATATTATAAGAATGTCAGTTATAGTATTTCTTTGAATGAATGGTTTTAATAGGCTCTTAGAGTTGTTCTCCTTTCATAGTTGATAGCTGATATGCACCATATCTGAAGACTTGAGTAACAATGTATGGACCAAGTTACTTAGGTTTGAACTTACCCTTTCGTTCTCTATTTTGTTGGTTCTTTAGATTCTCTCTCAGAGCGAGATCACACACTTAAATTTCTCTATGCCTTATCTTCTTGTTATATCTCTTGGACATTCTCTTTTGATAAGATCTTAAATGATCAAATGCCACTTGATGACATTCAAATTCAAGCTCTTATAGCCTATATATTATCTAATCACCATCAGTAATCAGACATCTTAGAGAAATTTCTATAGTGTGAATCTCAACCTCAATAGGTAAGAAAAATTCACCTCTATACACCAAAGAAAAAGGTGCTACCCCAATAGGTGTTATAATATTAGTCCCATAATCCCATAAAGGTATATTCAATTGAAGGTGCTAGTTCCTTCCATATTTGTTGGCTATTCAATGTAGGATCTTTAGTATAGTCTTATTTGATGCCTCTTTTTGTCCATTATATTGAGGATAGTAAATGGAAGACTAATGTTATGTAATCTTGAACTTAGCACAAAGCTCTTTGACATCCTTGTTTTTGAACTACCTCCCACTATCTATGATGATAAAAGAGGGAACACCTTATCTACAAATGATATAGTTCAAGATGAACATTGCTAGTTGTTTTCCTATGGCTTTAATAAGAGGTATTGCCTCTATAGACACCTAAATATGATCATATAAATTTGTAATCAAATTTAATAATCTTCTAAAGCACATTTTAATTAAATATTAAATTATTTTATCATTATCCTCTAATTAATTAATTAATTATAGGCCAATTAATAAATTAATAGATAAACAATAGTCTAATTTATTAATAAAACCCCCCTTCCTCTATTAAATTAAATAAATGCAAAACCTATTTAGTTTAATCTTTAAAACCCTTGTCTATTAATTAATTTAATTAATTAAATTTCTCCACCCACAAAAGCATACTCTAAACCAACAGTTACCCAAACAGAACTCATGCACTAAATATTCCTCTTTTAATTAAATAATTTATTTAATTATTAAATCTCATGTACCAATAATTTCTCTTTTAATTAAACAATTAATTAATTTAATTAAATCTCATGTACAGATAATTCCTCTTTTAATTGAATAATTTATTAAATTAATTAAATCTCATGTACCAATTATTCCTCTTTTAACTTAATAATTCAATTATTTAATTAAATCTCAAGCACCAAATAATTCCTCTTTTAATTGAATAATTCATTTATTTAATTAAACTCATCCACCAACTTTCTCTAACAAATCCATCCACCTCCCACATCCTCTAGTTGACTAAGCCTCCTTAGCCACCTTAATTGAAACACACCACCTCCTCTTGCATGTCTAAAATCCCTCGCCTGATCACTTACATAAATTAAGGCATGATTTATTCCTTCTGACTCAAGCCCAAGTCCACTCTCATGCCACATTTCCCTCATCCATCTTTAAAAATAGAAGTCCATCTCCTCCACCTATAACAGTCAACTGAAGCCTATCTTACACCTCACTTAGCTAATCATCTATCAAGAATTCTTATCTCCTTCTCACTCAATTGCCTATAAATTGAACCATTTTCTCCTCACAAATCATCCACCTAATGAGTAGAATCATTACACCATTTTGAGAGCTAATTACTTTCAAAGTGCTATTTGGCAATGTTTAGATTTTCATGCATCCATTCATGATCGTCCATTGTTGAAGCATCAAGCATATAATTGAGTATACATCCATCATCATGACCACATCAACACATCAAGGAGGCTATAGAGGTATTCAGGCTTGCATTCTCATTTTTGGGGTTTCCTTATTGGTTTATCATATATGTTTGTTAGTTGATTGATTTTGTTAGATGTTTGGCTTTGGCTTTATATCTTTTGCATCTTGACTCTAATGCATACATTCTCACTACTCCACACTTTAGAAAGTCCTTATGCGCAATCCTCTATCACTAAAGTGTTTTCCTTAGAATTTCTAGATGCTTTTGAGTTTAGGTGCTAGGTGCTACCAATAAATCCATGCATGATACATCTTTTCCTCTCGTTACACTTGGGCCCATCAGTATCGAGTCCTATCGATCTCTCTAGCACACAACTATTCTTTTTTGATTTACTCTTTCTTTTGCAATTGGATTTCAATTTTTGTTCTTGATTATCTTTTCTAATAAATTTTGTTATCCCCTCCTTAAGGTCGCTATGATCATTCATATCATGGAGTGTTGCAAATGGGGCAATCAAGGGGAAAGTTCTTGATCTGTCTTTTTTTTTTTTTTTCTTTCTTCTCTGTTTGTGATTCGGTTAGGTATAACCCTTGCATATCCAAACATAGGATCATTTATGATTACATGGTGCACTTGGAAAATATCGCTTGTTTGTGGGTTACCCAATACCGTTTCCACTCTGATTTCCATTGGGTTTCATGTGTGATGTTATGACGACCCTTTCATATTTTTTTTGAGTTAGTCCTATGCAAAAATGATGACAAGGCCTTGATGTTCTTGGTAACATGCGTCAGTCCTTGCTATTGATATATTAAATTAAGTGCTCAACTACATGGTGGTTCTCCTAATGGAGAAGTCCACACTCGAAGATTCAAATAGTTTCCATCTCATCCTCCCATTTCACAAAGAAACACCAAAAAGAGTTCATTTTAATCCTATCAACATCAATCCTTTCATTATTCTATCAACATCTATCCTACATCTTGTTGGTAATTTGGCTAGGTAGTGTTAGATTGTGGCAACTGATTAGGGAAGTACTGTACATACTCCATAATTCCTCAGTGAGGTTAGGCTACAACTATCCTAGGGATCTGGGGTGGAGCCTTGAAGATTTTTTTATGTGGCTATTTTATCAACATTTTATGGCTGACATGTTGTAATTGGTTTTAACCCTAAAGCAACAAAAAAATTGTATAAAAGGGCTTAGGGTTAGGGATTGTTTCATAAGGTGTGATCCAAAAATTGCTTCTTATGGTGATATTGAGTTGTAAGGGATTATAGATTGTAATCAGGTTGTAATCACTGAATCGTAATAATATTGGACTTTCTATTTGGTAGATTTAGCCCAAGGTTCAAGTGAACCACGCTAAATCTTGGTGTCTTGTGTTCTTTTCTATGTGATCTATTATTTTTTGATATTGTTTATATTTGCATGTAATTTTTATTTATGTCTGAGGTTTAATCCTAACAAGTGGTATCAAAGCAAGGTTGTTTTTCAATTATCCTTTGTAAGAAAGTCTCATAGTTTAGTGGGAGCGATGGAAGATGAGGGTAAGCTGAGGGTTGACAAGTTTAATGGGCAAAATTTTCAATTATGGAAGATGCAAATGGAGGACTATCTTTATTAGAAGGATATATGGAACCCATTGGAAGGAAAAAACAAGAATCAGGGATCTATAACAAATGATGATTGAGATCTTTTAGATAGAAAGGCACTTGGAAGTATTTGATTATGCTTGGCACCATCGGTGGCATTTAATATAATAGAAGTGAAGACAAAATAAGAGTTGATGGAAACCCTAGTGAAATTGTATGAAAAGCCCTCCGCTTGAAACAAGGTACTTCTCATGAAGCATTTATTTAATATGAAAATGGAAAAAGGTGGATCTGTTGCAGATCATTTAAATGAGTTTAATACTATTACTAATCAATTATCTTCTATGGGTATTAATTTTGATAAAGAAATCAGGGCTATCTTGATTTTGTGTTCTATCTTGAAAGCTGGAATGACTTGGTAATGGTTGTGAGTAATTCCATTTCTGGATCTAATACTCTAATATATGATGTGATCAATGTTATTTTGAGTGAGAAAACTCATAGGAAATCCTCAAGTGGATCTACATCAGGAAGTGCTTTGAATGCACAAAGCAAAGGTAGAACGATTGAGAGAGGAAGTAATTCTAGAAATCATGGGAGATCAAGAGGAAATTCAAAAGGGAAGAGGTCCCAATTGAGAGGACTAAACAACTGTTGGTACTATGGAAAACTAGGGCATAAGAAGAAAGATTCTTGGACTCAAAAGAAAAATGAAGGAGAAAAGAAAGATGGAGACAAAGAAACAAATGTGGTAAGTAACAAATCCAAAGAGGATGTTTTGATTCTGTCTTTAGAAAGTGTTGATGATTCATGGGTTTTAGATTCCAGTACCTCATTTCATGCTACACCTCATAGAGGTTATTTCATTGATTATGTACAAGGGGATTTTGGGCTTGTTTATTTGGGGGACAATGAACCTTGTCAGATTGTTGGAAAGGGAAAAGCTAAGATTAAGTTGCAAAATGAGAATCATTGGCTACTACATGAGGTAAGACATGTTCCAAGGTTGAGTAGGAATTTAATTTTAGTAGGGCAAGTTGTTGATGAGGGTTGTGTAATTACTTTTAATGATAAATATTGAAAGATTTCAAAAGGTTTCCTTGTAGTAACAAGAGGTGTGAAAGTAAGCACCTTATATCTTTGTATAGGTTATATTGTTCCTTCTACTTTCATTATTTTAGAGAAACATGAATGTTCAGGAATAGTTGTTGTAGTTGAGCAAGGAGAACAAATAGCTGATGTAGATTTTGATATAGCATTGTGGCACTATAGACTTGGGCACATGAGTGAAAAAGGTATGAAAGTACTTCATTCAAAGAAAGTTTTACCAGGTCTAAAATGTGTTAATATAGATTTCTATGAAAGTTCTATGTATGAAAAATAAAAGAGAGTGATTTTTGTGAAGACTGGAAAGGAAAATAAAAGGGAGAAATTAGAGCTTGTGCATACAGATGTATGGAGACTAGCTCAAGTATCTTCCCTTGGTATCTCTCATTATTATGTTACATTTATTGATGATGCAACTAAAAAAGTATGGATTTATTTTCTTAGATAGAAATTTGATGTATTTCAAACTTTTAAGAAATGAAAATGCTTGGTTGAAAATGAGATTGGCAAGAAATTAAAATGTCTTAGATATGATAATGGTGTTGAGTATTGCAATCATGAATTTGAAGATTATTGCTCCACTAATGGTATTCATAGATAGAAAATTGTTCCAAGGACTCCACAGGAAAATGGAGTGGCTGAACACATGAACAAGACTATAATAGAGCATACAAGGAGCATGAGGTTTCATATTGGGTTTCCCTTACACATGTGGGTGGAGATTGTCAATATTTTTGTATATTTGATTAATAGAGGTCCCTCTACTCCTTTGGGTTGTGGTATTTTAGGGGAAGCATGGACTGGTAAGAAGGTGAGTTATTCTTTTCTCAAACCTTCGACTATGAAGCATTTGGTCATATAGATTCTAAAAATAGAACCAAGATGGAAGCTAAGTCAAAGAAATGTGAATTTGTTGGATATGGCATTAATGAATTTAGTTATGGCTTTGAGATTTTGAAAATTGTAAAATTAAAGAGGTAGGGATTTCATATTCAATGAGAAAGTGTTGTACAAAGATCTGTTGCAGCAACATAAGAAGAAAGAAGATGATTATGTAGTGTTGGATGATACTCCAAAATATGATGTTCTAGCAATTCCTCATGATGTGCAACAACCACAAAAATAAATACCACACACACCAGTGAATATTAGACAATCAACAAGACTAATTAGACCTCCAGAAAAAATTTCTCCCTGTTTATATTCTATTTTACTAATAGATGTTGGTGAACCTAAATGATATGATGAAGTTGCACAGGTGGATACTAAGATTTAGTGGGAGTTTGCAATGAAAGATAAAATTGACTCTTTGTTGAAAAATAAGACATGGGATTTATGCAAGTTGCCTATAGGTAAAAGGGATTTACAAAATAAATGGGTTTACAAGTTGAAAGAAGAGGATGGAGGTATGAAAAGATTTAAAGCTAGGTTAGTTGTAAAAGGATTTGCACAGAAAAGAGGCACTGATTTTGATGAGATATTCTCTCATGTTGCTAAAATGACTTCTATTCACATTATTTTAAGTATTGTGGCTATTGAAGGTTTTCATTTGGAGTAGCTTGATGTTAAAACAATCTTCTATGTTGATTTGGCTAAAGAGATATATATGGCTCAACCATAGGGATTTGAGGTCAAAGGTAAGGACAACTTAGTGTGCAGATTGAAAAAAAGTTTATATGGCTTGAAGCAAGCACCTCGAAAATGGTATTTGAAATTTGACATTTTTATGCATGACCATGGATATAGTACGTGTCATTTAGATCATTGTGTTTATTTTAAGAGGTTGGCTAATGACAGTTACATTATTTTATGTTTATATGTTGATGATATGCTTGTAGCTGGGTCTAACATGGATCACATTAAGGGGCTAAAATGCTAGTTAGCACATGCATTTGCTATGAAGGATTTGGGAGCAACAAAAAAAATCTTTGGTATGACGATTTGCAGAGATAGGAAGAATAGGAAATTGATGCTATCTTAGATTGATTATGCTAAGAAGGTGTTGCAACATTTCTCTATGGAGAATGCTAAACCTGTTAGCACACCTTTACTTGGTCATTTGAAGTTGACTAAGGAGATGTTTCCCAAGACATAAGAAGATGAGGATAAGATGTCCAAGATACCCTATGCTTGAGATGTAGGAAGCTTGATGTATGCTATGGCTTGTACAAGGCCAGATATTGCACATACAATGGGAGTCATTAGCAGGTATATGAGCCATCCAATAATTGAGCATTGGAATGCAATCAAATGGATTCTCAAATATTTCAAAGGAACATCTAGTAAGTGTTTACACTTTGGGGGCTCTACTACTGACTTATAGGGCTATGTTGACTCATATTTGGTAGGGGATATTGATACCAAGCATAGTACTATAGGTTATGTATTTACTATTGGTAGGGCAGCCGTGAGCTAGGTTTCTAGGTTTTAGAAGGTTAATTTTTTATCCACTATAGAGGTAGAGTATGTTGCTACTACAGAGGCATCAAAGGAGATGATATGGCTTCATTTCTTCTTGGAATAATTGGGACACCCTTAGATGGATAATTATTTGTTTATAGATAGCCAGAGTGTCATTCATCTTGCAAAGAATTTAGATCTGCATTCAAAGACAAAACACATTTAATTGTGGAACCATTTCATTCGGTCAATTTTGGATGATGGATAGTTAAAGCTAGACAAGATACATACAAATAAAAATCTAGCAGATATGTTTACAAAGGTAGTAACAAGGGAGAAGCTAAACTCCTCTTTAGCTTTGGTTGGTCTTCTAGATTGAACAAGAATAAAAGAACAATAGAGTCCAGGGTGGTTTGATCTAGTAGGAGCCTCATGGAGTAGTGACATAGCTATAGGATTAGTCTCTAAGTGGGAGATTGTTGTTTAGTGTGGAGCCTGATTAGTCTGCAAGTGGGAGATTGTCAGATTATGGTGACTAATCAGGGAAGTACTGTACATACTCCATAATTCTTTGGCTATTTTATTAGCATTTTATGGCCATCATATTGTAACTAGTTTTAACCCTAAAACAACAAAAATACTTGTATAAAACGGTTTAGTTAGGGATTGTTTCATAAGGTGTGATGCAGAAATTGCTTCTTGTAGTGGTATTGAGCTGTAAGGGATTGCATATTATAATTAGGTTGTAATCACTGGATTGTAATAATATTGGACTTTTTTTTTAGTGGATGTAGCCTAGGGTTTGGGTGAACCACGTTAAATCTTGGTGTCTTGTGTTCTTTTCTGTATGATCTATTACTTTCTAATATTGTTTATATTTGCATGTAATTGTTATTTTTGTCTAAGGTTTAATCCTAACAGGTAGGACAAGTTTGAATAAAGTAAGAGTTGTCATTAATGGCAACATATACTTTGTATATAGAAGGCATTGCAAACATACGAAGATTTCATAGTTTGATAATGGAAATTGTTTAAGTACAAGTTAGTTGTCTAATAGAGCAAATAGAGATTTGATCAATGAAGTTTACAAAAGCATTATTGGTGCATTTAGTGTTGGGTACATACAATGTAGAGTGTCAGGATGATGTATGCTAGAGCACGAGTCAGTACAAACATTATAGAATAAGTTATGAATTATATACCAGTAAAGGCAGTGTACAAGCATAACAAAGTATGATGAAAAAAATGTGAATCATGGGTTAAGGATTTTTTTTTTAATGAAATAATTACTTGAATCTTTAGCGATGACATCCTAGATGTTAACCCTAAGAGGGAAAGAGTTAGTTTTGTATTTTTCCAAGCATGTGAAAGCTAGGTAAGGCCACACAACTTGTTCCCACTTTTCATCATGAATGAACCAGATGAAAAGTGAGAAAATAAAATTAAAGCAGCCTCAAGAAAAGCATGTGGCTTCCATCAAAGCCCTTTCCACATGGCTTCAAACGAAGCCATGTGGAAAGGGCTTCGATGAAAGTCGCAAGCTTTGCTTGAAGCCCCTACCACCCAGGGGCCCGCTTGGGCTTTGAGTGAAGCCATGGGCTTCCTTCAAAGCCTTTATGGCTTTGTGTGAAGCCCCAAAGGCTTTGTTCAAAGCCTATAAAACCCTAACTGCAAACAAAAATGGCAATTTTTAAGCCATTACCATTTTCAAATGTCATTATCACGACGATGGTTTTGCAACAGTGTTTGGAGCAAAGTTCATGACATTTGCAGTTACACCATCATTCTAGATTTTAGCATTTTCAACCTTCTTTGAGCATTCAACATACTAGGTATGTTCATTTTTGTAATTTCAATTAATATTTAGTTATTTTTAATGATCGTTTAATTATTTTGATGAATTATTAGTAGTTTTTTTTAATATTTAGTTAGTTTTATGAATTTATTTAGCTTTTTTATGGGTATTTTATTATTTTTAGTATGCAATAATTAATTTTATGTTTATATGTTGTATTTTAGTTTAATTTTAGAAAATATTGTCAAAATTGTAGTTAATGGAAGAAATATTATATGTTTAGTTTATTTAAAATGCTAGGTAGATAAACAATAAAAACAAAAAATATGATTAGATTTAGAAACCCAAAAATATGATTAGATTTAGAAAACCAAAAATAGGATTTGATGTAGAATACTAAAAATATGATCTAAGATGTAGAAAACCAACAATAGGATTAGATGTAGCAAATAAAAAATGATTTAAAATTCTAGATGAATGAAAATTAATAAAACATTATCTTCAATATCTAGAAAAACTCTCTCATCACTTTCTGTCACTTCTCACTTTCTCTCTCCTCAAACTTTCTCTCTCTTCTCACTTTCTCTCTCCTCATACTTTCTTTCTCCTTGAACTCTCTCTCTTCTCTCACTTCTCTCTCATCTCTTTCTCTCTTATCACTTTCTCTTTCACACAAGTTCTTTATCTCCTCACACTCTCTCCCTCTTCTTACTTTCTCTCTCCTCTCACTTCTCTCTGTAGACACCTAAAAACCTTTAGAAAATAAAGTATTTTTATTTTTTGAAAAAGTCCTGATGACATCATCATTTATTAATTAATTAATTAATTAATTTTTATGCCATTAAATCCCTTTATCTTAATTAAAAATATTTAATTAAGGAATCCCTCCCAAAAATGTTTAAATCTTATTTAAACATTATTTCTTTATTTATTAATTATTTAATTAATAAATTGACCAAAAATCCTAAAATAAATAAATTAATTATTTTTTACCCAAAACTTGGCCAATTTCCTTATGACCAATAACCTCTTCCAAAATCTTCTAATCCTTCTTTAATTTCGATTAAAGGCTAATCTCATCATTTCCTACCCCTAACCCCAACTCAAAATATTTAATTAAAATTAAATATTAATCCTCATGTTTATTAAAAAAGTTTTAATAAATATCTCCTCAACCCAAACCCTTGAAATAAATAAAACTTTATTTATTTCCTAAAAATCTAATTTATCCTCATCCTAGGAAATTCTAGACTATTCTAGAAAGTCTTTATCCTCATCTAAAATCTAGACTCTTCTAGAAGATGTCTTTAAACCTAATCCTAATCCCCTCCTAACCTTGTCACATTCCCTAAACATGGGTTAAAACTTACTAACCCAAGCCAAAGTTAACAAATATCTCCTCCTTCACCCACCCTCATTAAATGCCATCCACTTGCCTATCCCTAAGCTAATCCTAAACCATCCTAATCCATCCTCTAATCATTTGCACAAGCCTAAACAAGCTTAAAACCTTCCTAATCAAGTCCAAGTCAAAATTGCTCTCATCACCCTCAAAATATCTCAACCATAAAACTTTATGAAGTCCACTAGGTCATAAATGACTCTTACAAGCCCTTTTATTGCTCTTACAAGTCATTATGAGGGTCTTTATGAAGATTTTATCCCTTGAGCCTCCTTTGTTGACTCATCCTTTCCCTTTCCTCCATCCTCTCACCATGTGACATGTGTCACTCCTTGATTGGCTATAAGGAAGCACAATCCATGTGCTCTCCTCTCATGCAATCTAAGCCCTCCATAAGCTTTTTCCCATCCTTGCATCTTAGCCCTCAAACCCTCAAGCCTCTTGCCTATAAATTTGATCCTTCCCCTTTGCAAAATAACACAATCCATGAAGTAAAGTTATAATGCTATTTTGAGAGCCAAATCCATACTAAAGCCATCTATCCACACCAAAAATCCACAATCATCCATTGAAGCCTTTGGAAGCATATTGAGCATACATCCTATCCATTTAGATAAAGCTACTCAACAAGAGAGCTTCTTATTGAGAGAGTCCATTAATGGCTCATATTCTCAATTGAGAGCTCATCTTAGTCTATCTTGAAGTTTATGAATTTTGTTTAGTTTGTAGAAGCTTTATTTAAATTTGGTTTCTATTAGCATACTAACATTGCTCATATACATTTTGGCACGCCCGGTGGGACCCCGCATGGGTCATCTTCATTAGCTTTTTTAGTCAAGTTTTGTATGTCATTTGCTGATTTTGGCTAATTTTGCTTGTTTTTGTGATTGGTAGGATTGTATAAATTGGTTTTGTAGGTCCACATGAGCATGAAGAAGACAAAGGAACTCATAGTCTATCTCATAGTATTTGCAGATTTTTCAAGCTTATAGTTGGACAAAGCACTTGGAATTATTCTTCCTCTTCTTGTCTATATTCTTCTTATTCCATCTACTTCTTCTTCTTCTTGTGGGAGATCTTGGCCATTTTTTTTTTTAAGAAAGAAAAATCATACACACTTCTTTTTAATGCTTAAAATGAACCCCCAAATCATACTTAAATCCATTAAAAAATTAAAAATTTGCAAAAAAGAAAAAGTCTTTTAACAAGTGAAACTAAAACAATCTAATCATTTGCATCCTTGCAACATCAAGGTTTTAGATGCATTCATGCAAAGTTAGGAACACTTCATTTTTGGGAATTTAAAAAGAACTTCAAGTTTCCATTTCAAAAGGTTCAAAATCAACACTAAGTGCACACTAAAATCTAAATCAAACTCAAAGCATCAATCAAGGATAAAATGAACCTCATTTGCAAATATGTTAAAGTTCTTTTAAAAATCTCATGAAAACTAAGAGTCCTAAATAGTTGCCAAAATTGTCCTAAAAAGCTTTGTTATTTGTTCCAAACAAATGTCTTGTTGCAAAATCTTGAATGTTTCTTAGGTTTTTTATGCATCAAAACAATCTAAGAATATCATTTTTGGGCTTAAAACATGCAAACTAGAACACAAAATCTTGAATGAAAAGCAAAGTCCAAAGAGTCATTTTCACTTTTGAGTCCAAAACAATCTTGAATGATCTAAGGTTAAAACAAAGCACTTCAAAGTTCTTAAAACAACACACAAAATCTCAATCTTGAATGCTCAAAAGAAAACACTTGAATGTTTAACCACTTTTCTTTGAATGTATGTTGCTAAAATCACTCTTGAATGCCATGGATTAAAATCAAATTTTCCTTGAATGCATGATTAAAACAACAAATCCAATCTTGAATTCTAAGGATCAATTAACCATTGCAATATCAAACACTTCATTTGGAGCTTCTAAAAATTGAACAAAACAAATCTCTTTTCCACATGCAATCTAGGTAAAGTTTGATTTTTGGACATTTAAGAAACCTTGTTAAGTTAAAATAAAAATTTGCAAAAATCAATTTGAGTAGTTCCTTGGACTCACCTCTTTTCTAATCACCCATCAAATATTAACCATTGGTTGCAATCTCAGTGCCATTTATGGGGATGGGTCTACTTGAAAAAGGTGTTAAATGTTCCACAATCTAACTCACTCACTTGGTCTTTGAATGTTTGCTTTAACTTTATCAAAATTCTTAAATGATCAAAACTCTAGATTAAATCGATCACACTTCAAGTTTGGGCACTAAAATTGAACAACAACTGACGTGGAGAGCCTCCGGGCGCACGCTTGAAATCGAATCTCACACACTTTTGTTTTGGGCTTAAAATAAACTCACACTCAATCTTGAATGCCTTAAAGAAAAATCAATTGATACTTGACGTGGAGGGCCTCCAGTCACATGGGTTTACCTTCTTCTTGACCCTAACTCTTCTTCTTGTTCGCATTCTTCGATCAATTTTATTTTTGTCGACGCTTCAAAGTTGGAATAAACATTGTATCTTAAACATGAGTGCTTGCAAAGTCTAGATCAGAAAACTTAAGCGTCAGTTGGTAAAAGAACAAGCGTGTTTTTTAGCCCAAGATCATCCAAGTCTTCTCTCCCCTTGTCCTCTTTCGAGGCCATCTTGGGTGCATAAGATTAGGATCCAAAATCTTGTCTTAGATTTTTAGGAGGCCTGCTTGGGGATTTCATCACCCCTTGGGATGACCTCAACTCCAGTGTTCTAGCGGAGTATAAAGATCGAGAGGTGAATCCAAAGACACCTCTCTTGGGATCAAAATTTTGTCACTCGGGCTAAGCCTCAAGGAACTTTATACCCTTGAGAAGTGAAAGAGGAGAAGTGGGTTACCGCTCCTCTCGGCTGTGTGACATCTTTTTGGTCTCATCTATGAATTTGGGCCTCACGTACCTTGGGTATATCGAGGACTCCTTACCTAAACCAACTGTCAACCTTGTAGACAACCATCTAGGATGTTAATGTGTTTGAGGTGACTGATCGAAACATTTGTAGAACATAAACACTCCTTGGTGCAAGTATCACTTTCTGAGAATCAAAAACTTCTATCTGGTTGTTTCTATCTATTGCTTGATCTTTTATTTGTTGAATGAATGTTTGCCAAACTTGGTCAATCCTAGCTTAGGGCATACTTAGCGTAGTCACTGCCTATTCCAGAAGTTGAACGAGTTGAAGCAAAACAACCAAGATCTCTCAAAGCCAAGTAGATTCAAAAATTGATGTCAGAGCAACCCAAACCCAAACAGAAGTTCCACAAAGTTAAACTCAAACCATCTCTAGCATACCAAGAACTTTCAGCCAAGAGAAAAGAAATAACACCAAGCCCATGAATTGCCAAACTCCACAAAGCAGAGGACAAAGCTACCGACGAAGCACTTCAAGAGGCCTGGTTAGAGCGCACCATCAAATTTAGCCAACATCCAGGAGTTAATCCTGCTTATGCCTTACCAACTAGGCATGATTTCTATGATTAGACACCCTTGTTTCTCCACATCTTCTTGGATTAGCTTCACTTTAGAGTCATCTTTGTAGAAAAGCCAGCCATCTTAGGTTATCCCCTTAAGCATTATTAGCTCATCCATCTCATTTAGAATCAAACCATCTAGCCAGCAATCAAAACCTCACATCCAAGCCTTCAAAATTGTTGTCACTTTTGCCAAAAGTTTGCCACTCCTAAAATCTTTCAAATCCATCAATCTCACCAAGGTTATCCCTTTGACAGAGCTTTGTCTAGGGTAATCTAGCTTTGTCACTTGTTATCCCTCATCACCTTGAGCTAAAGGTTGGGATCCACAAGTGGTCAATCTCGTGTTCTTCCTAAAGGATCATCAGTCTATCCTTAAGTTGACACAATCACCACCAAGCTTGCACATAGGAAAGCAGACCTTTCATGCTTTGGCAACATATCTTTGAAGTTAGAATCTCCAACCCAATCCTCCTTAGGTTTTGTCATATAGCTTTGCCTTAACCTAGGAAATCATTTGCATAGAGAAGCCTTCCCCCTTTTGCATCCATCAGCATTATTGCATCTCATCCCTAGGAGCATTTTTCATGCCACCCGTCACTCGCTTAGCCAAGAAGAAAGAAACAATGGAGCCCTATCATTTGGATCGAACAACCTCACCCCCCTTGAGCACTCAGCCATCCTTCAACCCAGAGAAAGCTATGCCATCATGTACTGACATTGAAGCTTTCATGAACCAACCAGAAAATGTAGTATTGGTAAATGCCATTATAGACAAGAACAAAGAGACAATCATGGCTAATTTTCGAAGGGAAAATGTAGGAACCTTTGACTTTGGAAGACCCCCTCCATTATTAGATCCATCTCACCCATTGTTTGGGCAGCTACGACCACCCATAGGCTCTTATGATCCAAATTATCCTCAATATATGCCAAAAGAAGAGCCTCCAGCCAATCCATATGATCCAACAGACCCAAACATACCATCATCCACCCAAGTTGAAATCTCCATGCCGCAAGCCAACCCATCCACCACCACTCCATCCTTGGTTCATACCTCTCCGCTCCAAACCCCCTTTACCCAAAACAGCTCACCGTTCACCCCCTTCACTATTGCTGCAGCTGCTCCCCAACCCAGCCTTCCAAATCCACCCATCTCACAAATCAGTGCTAGCATCTTTGGCCAACTTCAGAAATATACAACAGGGATGCCACCCATGGGGCCAAGTAATCAACCTTTCATCACCCCCAGCTTGTTCACTGTATCCCAAAGCACAATCCCATCATTTCCATTAGGTCTTGGGAGCTCAATACCATTAGCCACAAATCTACAAGCTACTACCCTCACTCCACAAAGCTATAAAATCCCACAAGCTACTACCAATTTTCTACCAAACTCCCAAGTGACCCCAGCCCCTGCCACCACTCTACCAAGCTTCCAAATCCAACCACAAAGCTATCAAACCCCATCAGTTCCATTCCCAAGCTTTCAATTCCCACCACCTCCACCACCAACTAATCCATTACCTCCAATTACCAACTACTTTTCAATGCCACTTCTAGGAGGTAATCCACCACCCTAGCCAACCACCAATTATTTGCAGATACCATCCCAAATGGGGGCACAACCCACATATATTGGTCAAACCCCACAAGCCCCCCGATCCTTTCCCCAAGCCTCTCAACCATCTTATACCTTACCTCCACAAAGCAATCCATTTATCCCACAGCCAGCTTATGTTCCTCAATCCAAACCTCAAATCCCATATCTACAGCAAGCCTCGCAGCACATGCAGCAATATGCGCCACCTCCCCCTCAGCAACCTGTCATCCACCATGCAGCTGCCCAAACAATGTACAATCCCTATCAAAAAATCCCTCATAGCCATCCATATTCAGTGGCCCCATCTAGCACATACCTACCTCAAGGAACTCCTACATTGGGGGCACCCCAACCATCACCTATCAATTCAGAATGGGAGCAAATGAAGATAGCTCTGAAAGCCATCCAAGAAGGGAATGATCCGAAGACATTCAATTTTGAGAATGTGTGTCCTTACCCATTTGACAGAGCCATTACCATGACACCATTTCCCAAACACTTTGAGGTACCCAAATTTGACAAATTCAGAGGAAAAGGAGACCCTGCCACACATATCAAAGAATTTTACATGCACTGCCAGGACGTAGCATACAATGATGTCTTCCTCTTGCACCTTTTTCCCAAAAGCTTAGCTGGACCAGCTCTTGAATGGTTTTATAGAATCCCCTATGGCACAATTAAAAACTTTGCTGAATTATCTGAGGCATTTGTAGCCCAATATGCTCATCTTGTTGAAACAGAGCTATCAATAGTTGATCTTGTCCACACCAAGAAAAAAGGTGGAGAAAGCCTTGCCAAATACCTGCAAAGATGGCAAACCCTTACCACCCGCATATCCTGCACCTTGCCAGAACGCCATGTGGTGAAAATGTTTATTGATAATGCCCATCCTAGCTTGGCTCACCACATGACCATGAATTGTTTGCAAACCTACAAAGATATCAAAGAGAAAGGAATGATCCTTGAGCAAGGACTCATTAAAGATGGTGTGGTCAAGCTTTACAAGGAAGCCAACCAAAATCAATCACATTCCAATGACAAGTCTAGGTATTGGAACAAAAACAAGCACGTTGCAACAGATGGCGTCACTGACACCAGACATGTGAATATTGTTGGTCCTTCTCACAATCAGTCCAACCCACCATATCAACCAAAAAATCAACAAGCTATCAACTACCAACAACAGAATAACCAAAGTTATCAAAACCACAATCCAAAACCCAACTTCCAAGGGTCTAGCAATCAAGCTAATGCCATCAATGTAGCTGCAGGACAAAAGCCTAGATTCCAACCTACACCTAGAAACTATACACCCCTTGGTGAGCCATTGGATGTCATTTTTGAGAAATTAGTCAAAGAAAACCTCATCAAATTTCCTCCTACCCAAAAAATTGACCCAAGCCAATCCAAAGCTGCATGGTACAAAGATAATGAGTACTGCAAATTTCATAGGGTAAAAGGTCACACTACCCTCAGATGCATGAAACTGAAAGACTATGTGCAGGACCTCATTGATCGAAAGGAAATCACTGTTGGTGCCCAAACCTCTCCCAATGCAGGCTTACAGATCTATCAAAATGCTTTTCCTCCACACCACAACCAAAATCTTGGAAAAGCACCTATCTAAACCAACAACAACAACACCAACAATCGTCAGCCAAACCAACAGCATGGGAAGAACAATGACCACACTTCATCCTATATAGACTATGGTAGCCTTATAGGTTGTATATCTGAGAAAGAGCCTTCCGTCAATGTTATCAATATCCAAGGACCAAACAATGAGTGTGCAGTCACCACTCGAAGAGCACGATTTAACATCGCAGGCCCACCTGTTACACCAACACCATCAGCTCCATCAAAAAGCCAGTACAATATCTTGGAACACCTTGGGAACATGCCAGCCCAAATCTTCATTTTAGACCTTCTTCGCACTAGTCCTGTGTACAAGAACATCCTTGAAAGTGCTCTCATAGAATCTCGTGTCCCTTCTGATATCAATGCTACTAATTTTTGTAATCTTGTTGGACACCTCTCATCCTCATGTGCCCTATCGTTCAAACCCACCGACATACCCGTGGTCGAGCTAGATCACACCCTTCTGCTTCGCATAGCCATCATGGTATCCAACTTTGCTGTAAAAAGAGTAATGATAGATAATGGATCAGCCTTGAATATTTGCACCCTAAAATTCATAAAACAAGCTGGGTATACTAAGGCAGATATCATCAGTGAGGTTATCACCATCAAAGCTTATGACAACTTGGAAAGAACCACAGAAGGAACTATTTTGCTACCAATGCAAGAGACACTCTGCCATGTTATTGATCTAAACCTACCATTTAACATCCTCCTCGGTCGCCCATGGATTCATGCCATGAAAGCCGTTCCATCCATTTACCATCAGTGCATCAAATTTTCGCATCAAGGCACTGAGGTAACCATCCATGCCGATCCAGAACCCTTTGCTTATTGCAATGCAGTTGAAGCTTCATATACAAACCATTGACCTAGAATTGATATCGGCACATCCATCGCCAGCTCATCCCACACTTATAATGACCCAGAAACCATCCTCGCCTCTACCCTGTCTACCGTGAAGATCAATAACAAAGGTTGTGGAGAGTATAGTCTGTCAGATGCATTTGTTGTCGGGGCACTCCCACTTGATCCACATGCCCATGGACGACCAACATATCACAAAGCTAAGGAGGTTCCACCTCCTCGATACAAACAGTTTGGCCCAACAACCTTTGTATCCTCAAAAATCCCTCTTCATGAGGAGCTCACTCCAGATATCAACAAATGGTTACATAAGGATGCACCTCAAAGAAATCAAGCACGCCTTGATCACTTTAGCCAAAAGTATCCCCAAGAAAATAAGCTCATCACTAACAAATGGAACTATCAAGGTGGTGGTCTAGGACCAGAAGAAAGAGGCATGCAGTGCCCCATCGACGCACACAAGTGGGAATCGAAGTCAGGTCTTGGCGTTGGCATACCCACAATTGGGGGCACCAATGAGAACGGTCACGCTTTTTTAAACATTCACCGCAACCTTGTCGAAATCGAAGACATTCCTGAGGAAGTTGAAAAGAGAGCCTACGACGATATCCTAGACCAAATCTCCCTCGGAGACTCTGTTCTCCAAGAACTATCCATCCACCTCATTGACCTACCACTCACCCATCCACAACTCATAGATTGGGACCAACCAAGTGTCATACACATCGATGAGTTCACATCAGAGGAGGCACTTCTAAGATTCATGAGAGCTGAAACTCCTCACAAGAAAACAAAGCCAGATTCTACCTATATCTACAAGCTAGATCCCAAGGGGTATTTTGGAGAAAATCCCCAACCTAGTTTCGATACACCCAAAATTGGAACTAAGGTGAATCTAAGACTAGCTAAGGCAACGAAGAGAACCCCTCAGCAAGAAAATCTAGAAGAACATGAGGATTTAGCATTGCCTCCTCAAGATAATCAACCAGAGGTGTCTTCTATTCTAATTGAGGATACTCGAGAAGTCAACATTGGTTCATCAGAGATCCCTAGACTTGTTCACATTGCTGCATCCCTATCACAAGACCAAGCTGACCTCCTCTTTGAGGTCTTAAGAGAGAACATTGGCCGATTTGCATGGTCATATCAGGACATGCCAGGACTTGATCCAAAGCTTGTAGTTCATCATCTTGCAGTTGATCCAAAGATCAAGCCCGTCAGACAAAAGCTTAGAAAAATGCACCCCAAGGTGGCATTATTGGTCAAAGCTGAATTAGAAAGAATGTTAGCTGCTAAGGTTATCCGACCTATCGACTACTCATAGTGGATCTCCAACATGGCCCCTGTCACTAAACCTTCCGGTGACATCAGAATCTGCACTGATTTTAGAGATCTTAACAAAGCTTGTCCAAAAGATGATTTTCCCTTGCCCAACATAGATATGATTGTAGATCTTACAGCTAGACATGAAATTTTGTCCCTCATGGATGGATTTTCTGGGTATAATCAAATCAAGATTGCAGAAGAGGATCAGCATAAGACAACATTCACTACCCCTTGGGGAACCTTTTGCTACAACATGATGCCTTTTGGCCTAAAGAATGCTGGGGCTACCTATCAAAGAGCTATGACAGCCATTTTTCATGATCTCATCCATAGCATTTTGGAGGATTATGTGGATGATATCTTGGTCAAGTCTCATACCTTCATGGATCATCTTGCTGACCTGGAGAAAGTCTTTGATAGGTTAGCCAAATATCATCTCATGCTGAATCCCAAGAAATGTGTCTTTGGGGTCACATCTGGCAAGCTCCTAGGTTTCATAGTTTCTAAACGAGGTATAGAGATCGACCCCAAGAAGGTCAAGGCTATCTTAGACATGCCTCCTCCCCAGACACTGTGACAGCTTCACTCTCTTCAAGGAAAGCTCCAATCTGTTCGACGCTTCATCTCCCAGCTTGTAGATAAGTGTACACCATTTTCACATTTACTGAAGAAGGATGAGAACTTCAAGTGGGATCCTTTATGTCAGCGCAGCTTCGACCATCTCAAGCAGTATCTCATCAATCCCCCTATCTTGGTTCCACCAGTTCCTGGTCGTCCCCTAATTTTGTACATATCAGCAACACCTACTGCTCTAGGGGCACTTCTAGCACAGCTTGATGACTACAACAAAGAAAGAGCCATCTACTACATTAGTAGAACCCTAGTTGGTTATGAACTCAATTACACTCCTATGGAAAAAGATTGTTTAGCAGTTGTTTTCTCAACTCAAAAGCTTCGCCATTACATGCTAAGTCATACCATCCAACTAGTCTCCAAGATTGACCCTCTCAAGTATATGCCCTCTAGAACAGCACTTACAGGCCGTTTGGCCAAATGGGTTATGCTCCTTAGTGAATTTGACATCCAGTATGTGGATAGAAAGGCAATCAAAGGGAAAGCTATAGCTGATGCACCTCTAATAGATGCTTATCCATTGATCACAGAATTTCCAGATGAGCATATCTGTCTAATTGAAGAACAACCCCCATGGAAACTTTATTTTGATGGCTCATACACATCTCATGGATCAGGGGTAGGAATATTGTTGGTCACACCTCAAGGAGATTACATTCCAAAAGCCTTCAAGCTACAATTCTTTAGCACCAACAATATAGCTGAATATGAGGCCCTCATAGCAGGATTAAAGATAGCTGCAGAATGGAACATTGTTGAGCTACAAATCTTTGGTGATTCTCAGCTCATCATCAAGCAAGCCCTAAATGAATATCAAACCAAAGATGAAAAGCTATTACCCTACAAAGAGCTGGTTGATCAGCTAACCCAACATTTTACAAAGCTTCAGTTTACACAAGTGCCTCGAATACAGAACAAAGCAACAGATGCTATGGCTACTATAGGCTCGCTCTTGGAAATTCCCCAAGCAGCTACACAGTATGTGTTTTTAGTGGAGCAGCTCCTCACACCCGCCTATGCGAATGAGGATTCAAACTGTGTTTGTATCTTGGTTGGTCCCCAATCCCCTTGGTACCATGAGATTCACGCTTACCTTAACGATGGTATCATATCCCCTCACCTCACACATACCCAACACCAGAACCTCATCCAAAAATCATCCCACTATGTTATCATAGTTAATACCCTATATCGTCGGGGTTATCACGATACTCTCTCTCGATGTTTAGACCAAAATGAGGCCGCGATGGTGTTAAAGGAAGTACACTCTGGACTTTGCGGTGCCCACACGAGTGGTATTGTCCTAGCGCGACAAATCCTTAGAGCAGGCTACTATTGGCCTATCATTGAAGAAGACTCCTGTGACTTTGTCAGAAAGTGTCTCCCATGTCAGCAGCATGAAAATCTTGTGCACGCTCCGGCACAGGATCTACAGCCTATTGCACCACCTTGGCCTTTTGCTTGTTGGGGCCTTGATCTAGTTGGAACTATCACACCCCTCTCATCTGATGGACATAAATGGATAATAACAGCTACAGACTATTTCACTAAATGGGTGGAAGTAGTCCCCCTAGTCTCAGCTATAGGAGTTCAGGTCTCCAAGTTCATCTTGTACCACATTGTTTGCCGCTTCGGCATCCCATCCACCATCTTCACCGACCACGGAGGTAACTTTGAAAATCTCAACATGGAAGAATTATGCACTTCCCTCCACATCCATCACCGCTTTTCTAGCCCATATTTCCCACAAGGTAATGGCCAGGCAGAGGCAACTAACAAAACCCTCCTCAAAATTCTAAAGAAAGTTGTCAATGATTCCGGCCGTGATTGGCACCTACAAATAAATCCAGCCCTATGGGCCTATCGAACTTCCTTCCGTACATCCACAGGCACAACTCCATACTCCCTAGTCTATGGTGCCAAAGCGGTACTACCTATAGAGGTTGAACTTCCCTCCTTGCGCATATCTTTGCAAGGGCAAATATCAGATGAAGAATATAGAGTAGCTCGACTCACCCAGCTAGATCTCTTAGACGAGAAGCAGCAACAAGCCTATGATCATCTCACAGTCTATCAAACTCATCTCAAAAGAAATTTCAACAAGAAGGTGCTTCCACGACACTTTCAGCCAGGTGACATGGTCCTCAAAGAAAACATGAAAGTCCAAGTAGATCGAGAAAAGAAAGGCAAGTTTGAACCTACATGGCTTGGTCCTTATGTTGTCACTGCTTCCTTTGGCTCTGGAGCTTATCAGCTATCTACACTAGAAGGAGAACTCTTGAATGATCTTACTAACATCATTCATCTCAAGAAGTTCTATGCTTGAAGATCCTTGGTATACCAGGCTTTTGAAAAATACAAAAGAAAAAAATAGTAAAGAGAAATAAGTGTCCAATGGTGAAAACTTGGCAATTCAAGCACCTTGGATAGATACCTTGGTGAAAACCTGGTAATTCAGGCACCTTGTGTACTAAAGACTAATCCATTATCTATCACTATCCTATCCCTCATCCATTTACCCACCATCCCATAAGACACACTTGCTTGTTCCCTTGGTGTTCCAACCAAATATCCAAAATCTGATGAAGCTTGTAAATACCTCCTGTACAGCTTGTAAATCTTGTACCAAAGCTTGTATTATACCTTGTAAATCGTGTACCATACCTTGTCTATCCGAATCTTGTCCAAAGTTTGTACCATATTCCAGCCTATAAATAATCTTGTATCCTAGCTTGTATACTATCACGTGCACACACAAAACCCCATTTTCACTTAATCTTTTCGCAAACCATCTACCTATCCACCTATCACCTATTATAGACATCCCATCCTTCACAAACATTTCCATCTCAAAAAAATCAAAACATGAAAAAACTTGTACATTTGTAACATATCTTGGTCCATCAGCTTATACATCCTCTTTAGCTTAGTACCATTGTATCTATCCAGCGTTCGTGTCAGTTCGTCCTTGGTCAACATCTTGCACACATCGCACACTTTGGTTAGATATTCTAATGCATCCTTTAGCTAGATTTCCTATCACCAAAGTGTTATCTTTCTTAGTTCAGCTTGCCAGACGCATCACTCACCCAAATCCACCAGCTTAGGTGCTCTCCGATAGGTCCTTGCAGGATATAGCTTTCCTCATGTCTGATCTTGGTCCGCTAGTACCTCGTCCTACCCATCTCGTTGGCAAACGGTTCTCTTTTGGATTTTCACTTTCTTTTGATTTGGGATCTTCCCTTTTGGGTCTTGAAGTATCTTTTCCAAGAAATCTCCTTGTTCCCTCCTCAAGGTTGCCATGATCTTCCATATCATGGTATGCTGCGAATGGGGCAATTAGAGCGTAAGGTCTTGATCAGGTCTTTCGTTTGTTTTTCTTTTCTGCTTGTGGGTTCTCCAATGTCGTTTCCACACTGCTTCCTCTAGGATTCATGTGTGATGTTGGGGCAATCCTTGCGTGTTTGTTTTGAGTTAGTTTGTCAATCCTTTGGATGGTTGGTGAAAAGGCCTTGATGTTCTTGGTAACCTTGGCAATTAACCAACAGTCCTATAGCAAATCTAGTGCTCAACTACATGGTGGTACTTCTCTTTGAAGTATCCCCCCGCTCAAAAAGCTTCAATGGTTTTCCTTCATCTCTATTATCCCCCATCCGTATCTAGCATCCGTCTCTCCTACCCCAGCTTATGCATCAGTATCTCTTTGAATCACTCATCACTCTTAGCATTAGGGATCCACAATCCTAGTCTTAGGGATCCACCAATCCAAATCAATCCACCAAGCCTCATCTTTTGAGATCCACAATCCTAGTCCTAGGGATCTCCGAAACCCATCTTCCACTAATATGACTCTTTGAAATCCTGTTGCATCAGCTTTATAATCCCCTCATCCATCTCCCTATCCTGGATTCCTTTTTATAGCGCTCTGCTCCTTCATCCTCCACCTTCCCTAAGGTCTTAAGCTTGCTTCCTCTTGTGCATCTGATTCTCCTTTATCATTCTCCCATAGTGAGAGTTTGAGCTAATTCAGCCCCTTCTCTTTGCCAATCTGAGTCTCCTTGCTCATCTCGGATTCTTGTACTTTTCAAGAAGCCATCGAGCCTCGCTTTCTCTCCTCGCTACCTTCTTGAGGGGGCAACTCACAGTCCATTCTCTCCTCTTCTGCTCTAGCCTTGGGCATCTTATTTTCTTATCTTTGATGCCATGCCACTTGTGGCATCACATCAAAGAGGGGCAAAATGTAGACACCTAAAAACCTTTAAAAAATAAAGTATTTTTATTTTCTGAAAAAGTCCTGATGACATCATCATTTATTAATTAATTAATTTTTATGCCATTAAATCCCTTTATCTTAATTAAAAATATTTAATTAAGGAATCCCTTCCAAAAATGTTTAAATCTTATTTAAACATTATTTCTTTATTTATTAATTATTTAATTAATAAATTGACCAAAAATCCTAAAATAAATAAATAAATTATTTTTTGCCCAAAACTTGGCCAATTTTCTTATGACCAATAACCTCTTCCAAAATCTTCTAATCCTTCTTTAATTTCGGTTAAAGGCTAATCTCATCATTTCCTACCCCTAACCCCAACTCAAAATATTTAATTAAAATTAAATGTTAATCCTCATGTTTATTAAAAAAGTTTTAATAAATATCTCCTCAACCCAAACCCTTGAAATAAATAAAACTTTATTTATTTCCTAAAAATCTAATTTATCCTCATCCTAGGAAATTCTAGACTATTCTAGAAAGTCTTTATCCTCATCTAAAATCTAGACTCTTCTAGAAGATGTCTTTAAACCTAATCCTAATCCCCTCCTAACCTTGTCACATTCCCTAAACATGGGTTAAAACTTACTAACCCAAGCCAAAGTTAACAAATATCTCCTCCTTCACCCACCCTCATTAAATGCCATCCACTTGCCTATCCCTAAGCTAATCCTAAACCATCCTAATCCATCCTCTAATCATTTGCACAAGCCTAAACAAGCTTAAAACCTTCCTAATCAAGTCCAAGTCGAAATTGCTCTCATCACCCTCAAAATATCTCAACCATAAAACTTTATGAAGTCCACTAGGTCATAAATGACTCTTACAAGCCCTTTTATTGCTCTTACAAGTCATTATGAGGGTCTTTATGAAGATTTTATCCCTTGAGCCTCCTTTGTTGACTCATCCTTCCCCTTTCCTCCATCCTCTCACCATGTTACATGTGTCACTCCTTGATTGGCTATAAGGAAGCACAATCCACGTGCTCTCCTCTCATGCAATCTGAGCCCTCCATAAGCTTTTTCCCATCCTTGCATCTTAGCCCTCAAACCCTCAAGCCTCTTGCCTATAAATTGGATCCTTCCCCTTTGCAAAATAACACAATCCATGAAGTAAAGTTATAATGCTATTTTGAGAGCCAAATCCATACTAAAGCCATCTATCCACACCAAAAATCCACAATCATCCATTGAAGCCTTTGGAAGCATATTGAGCAAACATCCTATCCATTTAGATAAAGCTACTCAACAAGAGAGCTTCTTATTGAGAGAGTCCATTAATGGCTCATATTCTCAATTGAGAGCTCATCTTAGTCTATCTTGAAGTTTATGAATCTTGTTTAGTTTGTAGAAGCTTTATTTAAATTTGGTTTCTATTAGCATACTAACATTGCTCATATACACTCTCCTTACTTTCTCTCTCCTCACTCTCTCTCTCTCTCTCTCTCTCTCTCACACACACACACACACACACTCTTTCTCTCGCCTCACACTTTCTCTCTCCTTGAACTCTTGCTCACTTTCTCTCTCCTCACACTTTATCTCTTCTTTCAAATCTCTCTCCTCTCACTTCTCTCTGCTTTCTTTCTCTCTCCCCTCACATTGTCTCCCTCTTCTTACTTTCTCTCCTCACACTTTCTCTCTCCTTGAACTCTCTCTCTCTCTCTCTTTAGTTCTCTCTCCACTTCCTCTCTCTCTCTTCACACTCTCTCTCTTCTTACTTTCTCTCTCGTCACTTTTATAATATTAAGTTAACATTAAGGTCCCTTTATGTTCTTGTAATATTAAGTTAACATTTAGTTTGTACATCATCCCTATAGATGGCATACCACAATCAACCTCAGGATCAAGGATAGGGATATGGTCAAGAACATGATCAGGTACATGGATAGGATTAGGCATAGGATCAAAGACAGGGATAGGGATAGGGATAGGCTTAGGCTCAAGCTTAGGCTCAGGCTCAGGCTCACAGACAGGGACCACCTATTGATGTATCATCTATCCACCCTCACATTCTTGATATGTTGACTATATTCCATTTTTTTACTATAGAGATTGCTAGAATGAAATATGCTATTGAGTGATCTCAACATCATCTATATAGAGGTATATGTCAACAAATTTTGACTAGTCTTGAGGAACTTACTAACAGAATTAGATCATAGTTTGCATTTACCCCACAGTCTGTAGATAGAATTTTTGATGAGCTTAGAGCAAAGATCTTAGTTGGTATATCCTTAGACTAGGTTCAGAGCCTAGTTTCTAAGGAGATTATCAAATGAGAGGTCTTCCCATTTTATGAGGGGGAAGACCAAGGTGAGGGCATATCAGGTTACTAGATGTATTGTACCATAGATTTCTTGTATGATATACCCTTGATTCCTAGTAGCATGTGGTCGTTATCCTAATAACGACCAAATTTTGTTACAGTTTTCCTAACAGTTGTACGTAGAGTTCTGTTTGGGGCACAATATCAACTATTTAGATATTCTAGGATATTATGGTCAAGGACATGGTAGAGTTTGTGATCATGATGTATACTATGAGTTGACTCATGTTGTTCCTCATCATCATGTATTAGTGGGATCTAGGACCACAACAGTGACTCTAGTGATGGCTGCTACTACGGATAGAGTTGTCATTGCTTCTCAAAGGGAAGTAGTTGATCAGATCGAACACATTGCATCTATTTCTAGGAGCATTACATTTGACACTCTGGGCACATATCTTTTGAGTAGACCTATTCAATGCAGATCATCTTCTGAGGTATCATCAAGTACTACACTGCCCACTAATGAGATTTATAGAGTTGCATGTATTCCTATCCTAGGAGGTATATGTGGCCTCATTGGAGAGCATAGAAACATGGAGATGACCTTGTATCTTCTAGATGATCTTTTACATGCATATTCATACATTGTAGATACATAGGGGATTCCTTTACATAGTGTCACAGAGAATAGAGGCCTATATTTTGAGTGTCTCGTGACATGCCATCAGGTCATGCACACCAAAGTACACAACACTCTACACAGGACTTTGGCATTGAGAACTCTACACAACACTCTAGTGCTCAACAGTCTAGTGCTTAGCACTCAGCTCAACACTTAGCAAAACAATTTGTTATAGCTCCACTTGAGGGGACCTTATGAGTTAGTCAAGGTATTTCTATTTCTACTGATGGATTTGATGTGCTTGATCAACAGTTATGAGATTTGAGTCAAAATTATTTTCCTAGTGACATAGGATCATACATGGACATGTTGTTATTTCAGTCTACTAACTCTACAACACTTCCATCCCAACTTGTTAGTCCTTTGCACTCCTCACTATTTCAGAAGATTAAGACTATTGGAGATGGAGTTTCTATTGATGACACTTTATTACATGTCACTGATGACCCTCTTGCTCCTCAGATCTAGGTATGTCTCTTTTAAGTTTCATTTTTACAATAACAAATTTCCATGTACAAAGTTATAATTATGTACTCATATTTCCAAATGAATTATATTTTTGTAGGCACAAGTAGTAGAGCATGCTTCTTCTAGTGTGGGCTCTGATTGTAGTGGGAGAAGAGATGTTGTCGATGCGACACCTACTACTTGTGGTGGTACAAATATGATGAATGTGACACCCACTAGTGCTCATGTAATTTTTAGATAGAAATTTAAATTAATTTGAAATTTATTAGATACATGTGCACTTGTATCAATGCATTTAAATTTAAATATATACACTAAATATTTGAAACTAGAACCCATGTATATATACAGACCTATACATGTCTAACACATTGCTATATTTTAATTTGCAGGGCTCAGTTGATACTCCACATACACATGATCCTCACAATTCTCGATCAGAGGGTCTCTTTGTTTCATATGCATTTGGATGACTCTCTAGTTTAGGACACATGCACATGTTTCCTTTATCATTGATTTGATCGAGACATATACATTTTTGATATATATATATATATATGTATGTATGTATGTATGTATGTATGTATGTATGTATGTATGTTTGTACATGTATTGATCTTTGCACATACATGTGTTTATGATTCATTTTTTATTAAACACATGATTGGTTTGAAAGCTATTCAATCATCATATATGTTTCTATTTTATGGTTTGGATGTGATCTATATGTATTTCCTTTATGGTTAGACATGTGTACATGATTGCTTCAATTTATGATTAGAAATATGATATATACATGTTTCTATTTTATGGTCCATGTGATATACATGTATTTAGTATGGATAGACATGTGTACATGATTGTTTCAATTTATGATTAGAAATATGATATATGTACATGTTTCTAGTTCATGGTCCATGTGAACATGAACATGTATGTACTCAAATAAACTCCTAAACTTCATATAAATAAGAACACAAATAAAATCCTAAACTTCATATTTAAAATCAACATGTAAGTACACAAATAAACTCCTAAAATTCATATAAAATGAACATGCAAGTATTCAATATAAGTCCTAGAAAGTCACACATCAAATGAACACATACTAGTATACACTCGATTTAAGTCCTAGCATGCATATTTGTATGAAATGAACACATGTACACATGTCTAACACATATAATGAACATAAATGTATGTATGTACGAAATGGATTAAATTAAATATGAAATACGAAATATTCTAAGCAAGTGATCTAGAAATATGAAGTATTAAATGTAGCAAGTCCTAGAAATATGAAATATCAAAGCAAGTTCTACAAATATGAAATATGTCAAGTGGTTCCAGGTGGTTCCACACGCTCTAGACACATATAATGAACATACACATGTATGTATGAAATGGATTAAATTAAATACGAAATATGAAATATCTAAGCAAGTGATCTAGAAATATGAAGTATTAAATGTAGCAAGTCCTGGAAATATGAAATATCTAAGCAAGCTCTACAAATATGAAATACATGTCAAGTGGTTCCAAGTGGTTCTACACACTCATGGAGAACATTTAATATTCTCTCTTGGTCCTCAGTATCTAATCTCTACTTGCGACATCCACCTTTATGTTTAGCTAGATGTAGAGAAATGAACATAGCAATAACATGGTGACTATATTGAAGCACTTTACTATGAGGTTGGTAATCAACAAAGTGAATTCCATGTTTCACTAATTTGTGTTGCTTGAGATATGCTCCCTCCAAAACAACTGAACCTGCAGACCATGCATTTGAAATTTAATTTAATGTACATATGTATGTAATAAATAAATTCATCATTTAAATATAAAAACACATAATTTAAGTTAATTTAATGCACGTACCTATAGGGAATAACATTCCACCACTTTCTTAAAGTTCAATTAACTTCATCCTTTCAATTGTGCAACACAATAAATATTAACTCATTTCTAGATTTCCAAGCTTAACAATAGTTGCAAAGACTTTGCCTGTACATAATTTAAATATCATATAAATTGTGAACTCTAAGATTTATTTGTGACTTACATATATATATATATATATATATATATAATTTTGCTTACCAATTTGAACTAGTCCAGATATATGGTTATAATTACTAGAAATCAAAGGAATGTCATCAAAGTTTTCATCTTAATCTCAATTATCTATATCAGTAACAACAAGCGACACCGAATTCCATAGACCTACATATCCATAGTCCTGATTGATGCACTCATTGTAATTCTTAGCAATGCAATAACAACAAAAACATGAATAGTCTCTCATGTACAATGTCCAATTGCGATGATTGGTACTCATAATAGAATGTAAGGATCATGTTTTTCTATCCTCTTGTAACCATGCGTAGTTTCTCTCTCCAAAAATGAAGACACATAATTAATATATATACAAAAACAAATTATATATTCACATGTCATGTGTGTATAACTTAAATTAGATTTAAGAGAAAATATATATACACATGCATGTACATTTACCTTATATCTCCCAATAGACTTTACATGGTACTATTTGACTCACTCTTGATGTGCCAACCTTATTTAATGCAAAATATGTCTTGCACCATTCAACAACATCATGTGCACTATTTATAAGAATTCCCTCATAATTCATTTGATACTTTCATAGAACATGTTTGATACAAGCTCCAACACCATCATGTTCACCTTTGCTATGCCCACTTTCAAAGAAACTCCATACATGTGGTATATTTTCATCACAATGATATCGAAAAAGTGCATAAAATGGTTGAGATGATTTGAATTGTGCAGCACACCCATCTGACCAAACATAATGTTTATTGATACTTATGCCTCTTTATTTGATATATGCAAAAAAATTCTTGAAACAATGTTCTACATAATGAATATCATGCTCTTTATCATCACTTATGTAGAAGTGATATTCTTTTTTGATGACTCATGTTTCAACTATGCTTTGAATACCATCCAAATCTAACTATGCATGATGATAGCACACTAGTACCATAATAGTAACCTAATCTAAAAAATGGTAGTCTAATTGAATAACCTTTTGATGAACAAACGAGTAGTTTTCTACATAGTCAACAACTGATAAAATGGTTCCAAGGGGGAAGCTATCTCTAAGTGTTTGAAATTGTTGTGCTTGCCACTTTACAAAATATGCATGATGAATATATGGTTGTATCAAACTTTTAAATTTTTCCATAAATGCTCCAACAATAATCTCCTCTTCAACATATTCTAATATTTTTTTATCCTTTCCCAGATTTAGTTTGATTCCTTACATACTTGTAACCCTTGCAAGTTATCATTTTTTTGATAGATCAATATCTTCATTATTCAAAGGAAAAAGAGACAAATTAGAACACATGCCACATATTCCTCTAATGCAATTGATTTGACCAACATGATCATCTATTTTTTCACATAAAAAAGATGAGATGAACTCACTTCATCTATTAGGAGGGGAATTTTAATAACCAAAAGTTTCTTTTATAAATTTTTGATAAACTTGACAGTGGAGATCAAATTCAATATGATAACAACAACAAAAAGTTTCAAACACTTTGTTTCTCCTAACATAATATGGCTTGAATCTTTCAAATAATGTCTGCCCAACCTTTATATCAAGATTTTAACTACAAAATGAGACATACATTTTACATTGTTTTATGTCCAACCAATGTTTTGTATGATGTTCATAATGGTTAGGTCATCACTGGTATTTGATGAAGGACGAGTATTATCATTCCAAAATGATATTACCAAATTTTTGATTCTATCATCAATCATATCACAACAAGGAGCTCTACAAATAATTGCCCAATTTCCTTCCAAAGTGCTATCATCCAAAACCATTCTCCTCTTAATATATTTTGATATGATTTTTCTACTAAAACCAATATGTGATGAAATTAAAGATATATGTCTATTTTAGGGTATAGTACTACCAAGAATAGATTACAACATAACTCTTCTTGTAGTTCTCTTATCTTTACTTCGAGTTTTCTTCCCTATAGAGCTCAAACTTTTCTTAACATTTCCAACAATATCACTTTGCATGCTACAAAATTTTCTCTTTTTTGATGTTATTGCTACACCTAGAAATTTGTAATGACTCTTCCAAGTTTTTTTGTAAAAGAACACGAGCAAGTACTTGAGTTTTTTCAAGTGTTTCCAAAACATCATATTTACTTGCTATATCTTTTACTATCTTATTCATACCTCTTTTTTTTGGAAAGACTTAACTATTTAATATCAGCAAGTGATTCCATTTTATCCACATCCATTGTAAGTAAATTATCTAGATTTCTATGATTGATATTTTTCTTTACACTTGTGGCTAGTCTTATGTGTTCATCCATACCAATTTGAGAAACTGATCTTGATCCTTCTCCAAGTTCTGTTGGTTCATGTCCTGAATTATCATGTCCTGGATTGTTATGCCCTGGATTTTCATGTCCTAGATTGTTATGCCCTGGATTGTCATCTCCCAGATTGTTATGTCTTGGATTGTGATGTCCTGGATTGTCATGACTTAAATATTCTTCAGCGTGTATTTACTTGTCTTGTGATTGCTTGTTAAGATCTACATGCATATAAATGAATGAATTTAGAAAATTAATTATAAAATTGCAAATATACATGTCCATATGATTTTACACATGTATATACCTTCTCTTCTTTTGTGATAATTTGCTAAACTTTTCTCATGATTTCTCTATTTTGCATCAATTGATCTATTTCTTGCAAATTTACTTTTTCTTCCTTACTGTCATCCCATATTTGATTTTAAAAATATTTTGAATTGTCAAGTTGGTCTTGAAAAAACTAACAAAATATTTCAAATTGTCTTGAGTCTTCTTCATTTTTCTTCAAAACAACGAATTCCTTTAAGATTTTTGTGTATTGATTAAAAAATGAGCCTACAATTGTTTTTTATACCAAACAAATTAGTTTTTGACTTTATATTTTTTGGGCTGACAAGGGGCTTTGAATGAAACCCCTAGCACCCAAAATGGCTACCAAGGGGCTTCCTTCGAAGCCCCTTGACACCCAAATGTTTTCTAAGGGGCTTTGTTTGAAGTCCCATGGAAACCAAATGGGTTCCAAGGGGCTTCGAGCAAAGCCCCTTGGCATCCAAAGTGGCCAAGGGGCTTTGGTTGAAGACCCTTTATCTTAAAAGGTTTGGCCAAGGGGCTTCGACTAAAGCCCAATGACTACATAGGGGGCTTCGAATGAATCCCTCTAGGCCTTCCCACATGACCAATCTTGGTGGCTGGGAAACAGTCCAAGGGGCTTCGAAAAAACCCCCCCTTAAAAGTGGTAAACCTCCCAAATAGATTTGTTTGAAGCCTCTTCACAGAAAGACCCCAAAAATAGGCTTACAATAAAGTCATCTTTGTGGGAAGCCTCTAAAAATGGTAATTTCTCGGATTATGCTCAGTTTCTGCCAAATTTTCTTCTTTTGATGGCTCAAACAAGGGAAAAATAAATTTTGAAATGTGTTCTCCTTTCAATAAGCTTTCCAATGAATATATTTTTAGCATATATTGTGTTAATTGTGATGTTTTATTTTAAATTTTATTAAATATAGGTTTTTTTATCATTTTAGAAACCTCCATTTGAAGCCTTGGAAAAAATATAAAAGTAAAGAATAATTTTTTTTAAAAATATGATCATAAAAGCTATGTGTATTAGCTTCCTAGGAAGTCAAGAAAAAATTCATTTTGATATATACAAATCAAGTTATATTGATCAAAAGCAACCTATGTCTAAATTATCATTAGTGTCAACTTTGTTACTAAATAAAGCCTATAATTTTTGATGAAATTGAACAAATAAAAAATAAATTTAGTTATTGATGTTACTATTCTAGCCCAAAAATTATTTTGTAATTATTCTATTATTAAAAAAAAGTTATGTTGATCAATCACTTTTTGAAAATATCAATTTTTGTATAAAGCATTTCTTAGAGGAGATAAAAAAAGGACTTCAAATGAAATTATTTTAAAAATTACAATATATTGTTAGAAACTAGATAGAAAATACTAAAAATCACTAGTTTATATCATCATCAAATTCTTTACCATTTTGTTGTAATATGCATTTGAAAATCAAGTTTTCGTTAAAAATATCTACTTTAGTGTCAAACTTGGCCAAAAAGTGGGAGCCATTACCATGGCCTTACCTATTTCTTTGAAGGCTAACTGGACAATGTTTTGTGAATTGAAAAGGTATTAAGGTAGATTATAATATGCAAAGTAAAGTGTGCTTCTTAAGAAGACTATGCAAACTTTGTGTGATGTGAATTGTGATGTATGATCAGAGGAATGTGAAATTTGTGATGAGTCGTAATGACATATCAAACATTGAAGATATCAACAACAAGTAGGAGCCTTTTGTATCTATCTCTTTGTATCAAGGAACTATATTTTATATTGCATCTCTTTGAAGTGGGCTCATCTTGCATACATTTTGTAATTATATATAACAATTCCTAACAGGGTTGAGGATTTTAACAAAGCCTAGTCCTCTAACAAAGACCAAAACACTATATGTATGTAATAGACTCCTAACAAGGTCAATATCCTTAATCAAATAGTTTAAATTAGTGGATCATTTTGTTAGTACCATCCCCACTAGGGTTTTCCCTTGGCCAGGGTTTACCTAGTTAACAAAATATTGTGTTATGAGTTCTCTTATTGCATGGTTATGTTTACTATTGAACATTGTTAGTATACTTTCATATGCAATTATAAGGCAATTAATAATATCTAGTTTGGGCTAAATTCTGTAGAATATTGATCCCCCCCCCCCCCTATTTCTAACAAATCAAAGCATAGTTACTCAGAAGAGGCTTAACAACTTGAGTAATATCTTTATGGATAGGGAACAGTTATAAAAGAACCTTGAAGAAGCTCTTGAATAGATCGATATTCTTATTGAAGAAAGAGATAACCTAAAAGAAAGATATGAAGATGCAAAAGACTACATTGGGAAATTGAAAGACAAGATTGATCATCTCAAATCTAGAAAGGAACCTAAAGATCAAACAAAAGATAGTGAGCCATCGTAAAACATGAAACATAGAACTCAACTTGTTTTGTTTGTTTTGTAGGAAGCCATCGTAAAACATGAATTGATGATACTATAGATGAAAAATGAAGATAAAATAAATAAAATAAAAGAAATTTGAAAATTTGTTTTCATATGCAAGCTCACTTTACATGCCAGTTGGTATATATGGGTTGCAAGTGATGATGTTGATGGCCTATATTTTTGCTATCGTTCAACTGCCCTATTAAGAAGTAATAAATCGTAAAAATAAAGATAAAATACATTCTTGACAATCTCATGGAAAAGTTGAAGGAAGTTTGGTTTATGTTTTTACACAATGCTTAGTTATTTTTGAAATCATAATTGGTTGCAAGAATGCATATGCCCTTGAGCCATACACTATAAATTATTTAATGCATTTAGTTTTGTGAATGGTATCTTAAACTTCATTTAAAATTAATTAAATTTTACTCACAACATTGAAACCACTAATATATTATGGTTAGTCAACCAGTATGCAAACACTATTATTTATACATATGGAGCATGAATCAAAGGGAAAATTATTGGTACACATTTAAGAAAACCGGATGTATAAGTAGAGATTGCAATTCTTGACTTTCTTTGCTAGACTAGTTTTCACAAATTCAATTTAAATTTTTATTGACGTAAAATTAGAGATTCAATAGAAAGTATTAGGGAAACTAATTCATTAAAACATTCAATATTTGACTATTTTATATATTACAATAAATAAATCATCATTAGGGACAAAATTGCAATGAAATGCACAAGAAATTGACTATACGGTAAAATGCATGAACAATTACCATGAATCCTTAGCTAAGCATATACATCTAGAGGAAATGATTGAAATCACAAAATGACATAACCATTATTGTTGGGTAAAATAAAATTACTACGCAACTTTTATTTTCTTGATAGGTAAATAAAAGGTTGAAATTGGGTTCATAAATTCTATAAATTGATACTAAAAATAAGAACATTTGGGATGATAATTAAATGAAAGTTGAAACTATCAATTTTATGAAGATGTGTTGCTTATATTTTAAAGAACTTAATTTTTTATTTTTTATACAGAAAATTTCTTATTATTAAATTTGATGTCATAGTTTAAAGCCTCTATTTATGAACTTTATCATAGGTTGAAGCTTCTATTTATGAACTTTATTGTAGGTTGTTATATATGTTCTCCATTTCTAATATCATCCAGCTCAATTTGAAACTTCTATATATAAATGGTTAGAGCTTACTCACATACTTAAGTTTTGTTTCAGTTAACATGTTGTATGTGCCCTTTGAACTACTGATAAAACTACAAAATCTTAAAAAGTGCTTTTGTGCAATATGGTCAATTTTCACTAAAACCCATTTCAAAATTTGTAAAATTTTAAGGTTTACATATTTGTACTATATTAAAAAACATTAAGTTTTTGATTGAAAGAGCATTGTCATTCTCATTTCCCTTAATACTTGGTTAAAATCTCAAATCCAACTCATTTATTCTTCTAAATTGAAGTAATTTTTAATGGAAAATAGTTCAATTTTTTAAAATTACTTTTTATGCTTAAATTAATTTTATTTATTTCTCATTATAAAATTTATTGAGGCAAATGATAAATAAATCATATTCTCTTCATACCTTCCCCTACCCTTTTCCATGTTCACATACAACACATTTTCAATTGTCTAATGTCCAAGGGGTTAGAAATGCTCAAATTGTTAGCATTCCTAACATATAACTCTTCATTCCCAAAACCCAAAATTCTAACTTCTAAGAGGTTAGGATTGCTTAAGTTTAGAGTATTCCAACTTATGAGCCTAACTTGCACTTTCTTTTTAAATTTTAGTGTTTCCAAGAAAATAACTATCAATGTTACTTTCAACCTCCATTGATATATCAAGAAGAGTAGTTGTGATATACCATAATTGCAAGGGAGGTTCAAATGACTTTGTTGATAAAGACTTTATTAAGTGTCAAGCAAATGTGAATGTGAGATATCATATCATATTTACAAGTTCACTAGTAAAATGTTGGTAAAACATGAAAGTTCACACAAAACATTTGACAGTGTTTGATCAATATCCTCATAGAAATATCATTTAATGGAATGCAAAGGAATACAATGGTTGTAGGAAACATAGGAATGACATTTTACATAATGCAAGTGAATGCCATGGTTGTAGGGAACGTGTGGACTACTTGATATAATGCCTCAAAGAAATGTGGAATCATAGACAACACAAATTATTTTTTAGAATACCTACAAAGATGTCATCTCAAGGAGTGAAATAAAATATAAAATAATTATAGAATGTGTACAGTAAAAAGATATATCACAAATGTTATGGGAATTCTAAAGCTAACACAATCAAAATTTGTAGGGAAATGCAGACTTTAGAAACTTGAGGAAAACATAATTTGCAAGTGTAGTACCATTTCACAATCTTTGCCAATATCATCCCTAAACCCATCAAATTTTGGGATATTAACTTGTGTATAAAATGGGAAGCTTAGTTGAAGGCATGTGTAACTGAAAGTTCTTGTAGACATGAATGAAAAATGTGAAAACATCTAATATAAATTTTTGTAGCTTTAGCAACACAAAGACATTGGGAAGGGAAAATAAAGATTGCAAAAATATAGAAAGAAAATAAAGCATTAAAGTAAACTAATTTATAAATCCATTGAATGTTGACTATTTTTATAATAAAGAAACCATTGTTAAGAGAGAGAAAATTACGATGAAATGAATGAGCAACACTTATGTGAAACATATGATTAGTTTACAACACTACAATGATATGCATGAGAAACTAATACTATAGTAAATGCATGAGCAATTACCAACATGCCTTAGGCATATAGATTTGGAGGAAATAAATAAAACTATGCAATGGGATTTTTGTTATTAACAAGATTAAAACTAGTACTAATTGTTGTAGATTGATAAATCACTATCAAAATTGAAGTCCAAGGCTAACACCCCCTTAAAGAGAATTAAGGAGGAAAGATACTTATGAAAGGAAATTCGGAAGGGGGACAACCCAAACCCCTACTTCCCCCTCAAAAAAGATAGAGGCAATTACATGACATGTAAAAGAACATTCTCTAAGACATAAGAAAAGTGTGCACAACTATTCAATGGTTACTTGTGTGGATATCGAAATCATGGAATTAGAAATAAAAATATGAATAGGATGAACACGAAAGCTAGAAAAAACATTCTAAGCACAAACAATAAGACTATTGAATTGAAATGTACAAATAATGTATTTAAATCAAAATACTAAACATTTTTTTAATGAAACCTCATTTCTTTTTCTTTCTCCTCTAATTTGATATGTTTCTCTTTGTTGACAAATGCACAAATAATGAGAGAAAATGACTCATTTTATAGCTTCCCTATTTCAAATAAAATGACACAATGAAAAAGAATAAAAAGATAAGTTAGAAAAAGAAGGGTCAATGGTTAATAATAAAAATTAAGTAATATGATCACATTTAAATGTGACATAAAATGAGAATAAAATTCTCTTGAGTATCAAATGTAAATAAAAGATGAGAATAAATAAATAAAACTTATTTATGTCTTGGGGGGGGCAATGTGTTGTGGTTTCACAATGCATGCCCCATTTTGAGTCGCAAAATGGGGACCCCCTAGTTATAAGTTTCCCTATGATGCATCTAGTCCAAAGCCTCGGTCATTTTGGACCTTCTCCTAGGTCTAGGTCAAACCCTAACCTCTAATCGGGAAGGCTCGAGAAATTAGATAAGAGAAAAAGTGTCAAGTTTAAAGACTTTCATGTGCTTTTAAAGTTCGCACATGTGCACCAAGACAAGGTGCATAGGTGCACCAAGTGTGCAAGTGTGCACTTCACCCCATTTTGGGGATGCACACATGTGCACATGCGCATGTGCACACCCTCAAAGGTGTGCACCTTCTATGGAGGTGCACACTTAAGACCCCTGCCTCCCTCTCTCACTTGCACAAAGTGCGCAGATGCGCAGTTGCGCACATGTGCAAGGATGTTGTTGAATCATCATTTATTTTCATTGATTTTTCTTCTTTTAAGAGAAATTGTAATTCTTAGTAGAATAGATTTAGGAGAAATATTAGAACATGTTCTTATGAAACTCCAATTGGATTAGATCTTTAGGAGATAAAAGAAATAATTGGGAGAATGCCACTATTCAGAACAAATAAGAGGAGATTTTTAGGTTGATATGTTTTACTTGTTCCAATAAAATGTGATTAAGTTTTTGAGTAAATATTGGGTTCAATTGTTTAACTTTTGTTCAAATAGTTCTCATTATTTGACTCACTTATTTTTATTGTGTTGACATGAATTCTTTTCCCCTGCTTAGCTAGTTTTGAGCTTGAACTAGTGATTTTTGTGTATTCTACGGTTAACTATGTGGTTCAACCAATTGTGAGAGCTCAACATTATATTTTTTTTCATCTACCAAAATAACTTGATCAGCAAAATTTTGACTATTTTTCCTCCATTTATGCCAATATTGACTCTATTTCCTCTTTGCTTTATAGATATTCTAGGTGACATTTTTGTATCTACTTCTCATGGAGGTTACTTAGAAATTCACATTTTAATTTCTTCTATAGATAAGTTAGACATTCAATTTTTATTAGTTATATGCTTGGAAAACTTAAATTTTATCTCATATTTTCCCCTGTGGCTTCCAACTTTTACACTTACAAGTTGATTTTTCTTACATAGAGACTTTTTAAGAACCATTGCAAGAGAAACATGACATGGGTGTTGATGGGTATGAAATTTCTATTAAAAAACTTTACCAATTTTTCTTTTGAATCATGACTTACAAGATTAAACTCAAAATTTAAAAATAAAATGTGGGTTCTTAGGTATGTAACCATTTATTCTCGCTTTTCCATTCGTTCTAATATATTAGTTCTTATATCTTGCAACTAATGTCTCATTGGAGATTATTTTTTGTTGAATGTATATAACTAGTTGTAGAAGATTTTCAAACCCATACTCCACTCATTGTCACATTTATACTATGCATTCTATGTCAAGCTTGAGAGGCATCTTTTGTATGTTTAATCAAGTATCCTTATGGTGTCTTTGTCAGTTGTACTCATTGCTAGATACTAGGGTTTTGATGAACAATAAACCTTCGTGTTTTATCTAAATTTAATATTTAAACTTTTCTTGAGGTTATGTTTAATTATCTACATTCACTCCCTTGCAAGATGATAGTGGTGTAGGTTTCATTTTTATTAAAATATTTTTCCAATGAAATTCATAGATAGTGGTTTTGAAGAACATTGTTGAGACAAAACCAAACATGGGTCATGCCATTTTTTTTGAGATATCATCATTATTTCCTACTAGTTTTCACTGCTCTTGCATATTGGGCCAATATTTGAAGAATTTGAGAAAGCTTTTTTTATTATGATACTAACAAGGTGATTCTTGTGTTTCACATATACAACTGCAACTTATGAAAGTTAATCTTCAAGCCTTCCAAGGAAAAGATTGTGTTATGAATCTATTGTGGAACCGTAGTTGCATGAATGGAACTAAGCTATGAAAGACAAAAATACATAGGTATATATGAAGTGCATAAATATTTAGGGGCAGAAATAGAATGTTGCCCAAAAATGTAATGTCAATGTGGAAGAACCTGTAACAACTGATTGAAGGTAAACATCAAGGTAAGGGTAAATGTGTTGAATGGTCTCATCAAAATCAATGGTCTTCAAAAACACACTCACCTCAACTAGCTCTCTCTTGCACAAACCTCTCGCCCACAACCCAAATAGTGAAATGATCTCGAACCTTTTTCTTTTCTTTTTTGTTTTTGAGCCTGCATTGGTCAAAATTTTGACCAAATTGAGCTCATAAAAATTAAAAGCCAAATTTGGTCGACCTTTCAACCAAATCGGGCTTGCAAACCAAAAAAATGAATCTAAAAAGCCAAAAAGGCCTTGGTCAAAATTAAAGGTCAAAAATTGACCTCAAATATATTAGTGGGTGTTGCAAAGAGGAAGAATATAACCCTTAAGGATATGACCACTTGTATGCTACAACACACATTTCTTGATCAAGATCTTTGGGTTAAAGCTATGCGGTGTGTCAATCACATCCACAAAAATGCAAGACATTGGAACCACAAAGTAACCTTGCATATTTGTTGGCTATCCTAAGGCTCTTAAGGCATACAAACTTATGGATCCAAAGACATGTGAGATTTTCTCTGGGAGGAATATTTACTTTGAAGAGAATTGTCTTGGCTTGGCTTCTTTAACTACTCTTTATTCCTCCTTCATGGAAAGTGATCATGATAACTGTTGGAAATATAAGAGGAGTAATTGAGAGGGGAGGGGTGAATCAATTACCACTAAAATAAATCCAAGATCCCTTACATGTTAGCATAGAATATAAATACTACTTAATATACTATTGCTTGGCAAACAAATAGGCACTCGGTTAATATTGATATTATGTTGTAACTCGGTAACCACTAAAATAACAACCGTAATTTGGCAAATGCTTAACATGAAAATATTAGGATATTTTCCTTGATTAACCTTAATTAACTTAGTTGCATACACATGAAATAAATAGCATGAACATAAGTGACACCAAGATTTAACGTAGAAACCCAATTTGTGAAAAACCACCAATTGCAACTAGTTACTATTTTCACTCTTCTAAAGTGAGCCCTGTTAGGAGCCAACCTTGTTAAAGGTTACAAAACACATTGTTATGTGTGACCCTGTTAGAGGATTTAATCACCCTATTAGGAGTGGCATTGTTAGAGGTCTCTAGACACTTCAATCTAGAAATTCCACCTTGTTAGAGGATTTACAAATAGCTTTTAAGCCAACTCTGTTAAGAGATTTAGATCACTACTACAATGGTTAGAAAGTAACAATGAGATGACCTAATTTTTGATGTAACTAAATTACTGATTACATATCTCAATTCTGGCTTGAATACTTGACCCTTCCTAATTGAATGTATCTTTTCAACTCCTCAAGGATATTTTTCTTATCCTTCTAACTCACTTCCTCTTAGCACCTTCTTCTCTTCCATATACTTGCACACATTCAATCCTCAACTTGACCTTATATTTATATCTTACACATTTTCAAGTTGGCTTGATTACAACTTAGAATAATTAATATTCATCTCCTCAGTTGGATAGAACCAACAAACAAATCCATTAAACTCAATATGCCAAAACAAGAAAATCCTTCATTAGCCGACCATGCTTAGTAGACACTAACTCATAATTGATTTTCCCATGTTAACCAAGTGAACTCAATTAATGTTGCATCTTCACAGAGTTCTTTTGGTAACCAAGTGAGCTCAATTAACATTGGTTCCATCCAACATTTCCTTCATTACCTGTGTGAGCTCAATTAACACTCAACTTATGCGAACTTTTCTTCAATGCCCAAGTGAACTCAGTAGTCACTACCTTCTGAACTTGGCAAGTAGTGGAATGCTTGGCAGACATAGGAAACTATCTTTATTTCCCAAGGACATACATTTTCTAGTAAACATATGACATTTTGTGTAACATCAAAGAAAATACATAATTAACCAATTGTTTTCAGCAATAACAATGACTTGGGAGATGAAACTCCATCAAATCTAACTCACAAGCCACCACCTTTTTAGGGTCCACATATATTGGGGATATTAATTCTTTGTCTTCTTCTTCAAATAGACCTCATTGGGAATAACAAACACTTGATTCAGTAGGTCCATTGGTGGGGAATCCTTCAAACACTAGGTAGACAAGAACACAACATAAATCATTTCCACATGCTTATATAGCAATTACTTCATATCCATAATCATCAAATAATTATCAGTGGTTCTTGAGTGGGATACATCCATAGAGGAAGAATATATCTCTTTAATGAAAAACAACACTTGGGACTTAGTTCCTCTTTCTAAGGGAAGAAAGTTAGTTTGGTGCAAATGGATCTAGTAAACCAAGTTTGCAATGAATGGGACTATGGATACATAAGGCTAGACTTGTTGTAAAAGGTTTCTCACAAGTTCCTAGTGTTTACTATATTGAGACCTTTGCACTAGTTTCCAAGATGATCTCCATTAATTTGGCACTTGTTATCGTTGTAGCTCATGGTTGGGTTGTACATTAGATGGATATCAATAATGCATTTTTACATGGGGATATTCTTGAAGATGATTACATAGAGCGACCATAGGGATTCATACATGATACGACTAGGTTTTTAGGTTTACAAAGGCTATGCCAAGATGGATTTCTTTCTTCTCTTAGAAGGATTCACTAGGCATCATTTAGATTTGAATGTCTATATTCTTCATAGGGCTGAATCACATTTGATACTTTTGCTTTATGTTGATGACTTGTATGTGTGTAAAAAATCTCTACAATTGTGACACAATGCTTCAATAAGTCATTAGATTCATAGTTGGATAATCAATTAATCAAATAAATAAAAATGTGAAACCATGAGAAATCTACCTATTGCCTCATAACTAATATAAGTATGAATGCTCTAAGATTTTTAAAGCTTTTTCAATCACTATAGATGCTACTAGAATGAAGGATTTAGTATGAATGCATGGTATTCTATTTATTTATTTATTTTCAATGCAATAATAAGAAAATTAATCTAGATGGACAATAATGAATAAGCATAATAAAGAAATAATCTTTAAAATGATGCACAATATCTCTAGAGAAAATCAAGAATGATTACTCTTCAATTGTACATGAGAAATCAGGGATTGGATCCTTGAATATATAGGTCTTGAGGTTGAGTTAAAGTTGAGTTCAAAACCATGTTCCTCATGTTGATTAGATACCTTGGCACTACAATATTTGGGGTCAAATTGCGAAGGTAATTTGTGGCAACAGTGTAATTTGTGGTATTTTTCATGTTTTTTTATTGCAATTGTCCCCAACATTATTGCAATACCAATTTTGGTGTCATAATTGCGACACCCACGTGAGTATTAAAAAAATAGAAAACATGACATAAATCATTCCCCATTTGTTTTGATTGTGGAGAGCTTAATGGGAAAGAGGGTTGAGAGCTCCGAATGAGGGTGGAGAGCGATGAACGTTGGCATGCCCTTATGATTGGTGCATTTTGTTGCTATGATCTCTACATTTCGTTCTTGTGTTGTTTCTCTATGATTTTGTTGTTGTGATCTCTATAGTTTGTTGTCATGCCCTTGCTCTACAATTTGGTTGTTGTGCCCTTGTGATCTCTGCATTTCATTTTTGTGCCCTTTCTCTGTGATTTGGTTGCCATGCCCTTGTGATCTCTCCATTTCATTTTCGTGCCCTTGCTCTGTGATTTTGTTGACATTCCCTTGCTTTGTGATTTTTTTTCCATGTCATGCCCTTGCTCCATGATTTCGTTGCCATGTCATGCCATTGCTCTATCATTTCATTTTTGTGCCCTAGCTTTGCCATTTTCTTCAAGGGCTATGTAAATATTTGTTTCTTTTCCTTCTAAATAGATATCTCCTTATATTTCCTTCTAAACATGTATATTTAGAGATCTTTTTTAAGGTGCTTATTACATCTTAGCACAATAGAAAAATTGATCTAGCTGCATACATATTCTAGAATCCAAATAATAAAATAATAAAATTCACTCAACTCGTGCTAAGTGACTTACCTCAAGATCCTTCACAAAAATAATGCAGACCAGGAAAAAAGGGAAAAGTTTGCAAGAAATTTTACAAAAACATATCATATTAGATATTTTTAGAAAGAAACTAACCATAACCCAGTAAATTGGGTCTATTTTCTAATTAGTTGGGTTGATTACAAATTATTGTAGAACTATCATCAAATTAGGTACAATAAAATGAACAATCAGTTGTTCCCATCTAGCAGGATCAAATACAATTTTTCATGGTGATAAAAATTGCATATGAAGATGCATCACTTGAATGCCAGGCATGAAGCGTATTCCCAAATTTATAATGAATGGTTGGATATAAAGGCTCCATACACTAGCCCAACAATGGAAGTCAAGGATGTAACCATGCATGTATTGGCATGCTTTCCTTGCGAGGATCCCAAGTATCTACTATTGTTGTTAATTTGGGCATCACTATATGGTCTAGAATGTTATGAAGTACTGAAGTAGTTAGTAACTTCTCCCATGTCTCTAGAAAATGTAGCATAGGTTCAAGGTCCCCTAGCTCCTAGGAATTTGTAGCAACCATTATCACTGTTGGAAGAATAAATTCAATGAAGATTTTAGTGTAAGGAGTTGAAGAAGCAAGTTCTCCTTTTGTGTAAATGTCATAATCATAAGGCTCATTCCCTTGCAGAAGCCTCTACCACAATGTCATTACCTCTAAACCATGCAAAGGATGTTGAAGTGCTTCCCAACCTTGAAACACTCTTATAAGCATTTGATACTTGGGATCATCATAGGGAGACTGTGCCAGTGCCAATACTTGAAATACTCTTATAATAATTTGATATTTGGACTGAAAATTCCTAAAGACACTTACAAACTATGATTCCAATGTCAGAGTACCTACCACAACACTTTCTTGGATCCTATCTAGTGGCTCCCATAATATCCTCAATGTTGTCTAGATGTTTTTTTTTTTGTGTAGTCTCTTTGTAAAGCCACTCCTTCTCCTTCTCTTTCTAAAGTTGCTCCTTCTCCTTCACTATTGTGCCTTAAATTTTGATTATCAAACTTTTGAATATCTACCTCTACCTTATCTAATATCAACTTCACATTGTGTTGCAACTCTGACATAGGTGTTTGATCATCGATAGCTTTCATTTCAACATTCAAGTTTTCAAGATTGGTCAACACCCTCACTTGCAAACCTCTCATTTCAAGCACTTCCTATATTGTTTCAACACCATGTTCTTGCTCCTAAGTTAATAGTTCTTCAGATGCATTCTCTTGTAAAAAAATAATTTTGTTGAACAATTGTAAACTCTTAGAAAGTGCATTGTTGTTTTCATGTATGTATGTATATATGATAATTAATAATAATGTTTTCATGTTTATCAAAATAATAACTAACATTACCATTGGATCATATAATAATGAAGTAATCAACCTAGTTAATCAACAACTAGACTAATTTAACTGGTGTTTCCAATGTCATAGTACCTACCGCAATACTTTCTTTGATTCTATCCAGTGGCTTCCATAATATCTTCTATGTTGTCTAGTTGTTGTTTTTATCATGTGGTCTCTTTCTAAAGTTGCTCCTTCTCCTTCACTCTTGTGCCTTAAATTTTGATTATCAAACTTTTGAATATTTTCCTCTACCTCATCAAAATTAACTTTGCAGCGTGTTGTAACTCTAGCATAGGTGTTTGATCATCGATAGCTTTCATGTCAACAATCAAGTTTTCAAGATTGATCAACACCCTCACTAGCGAACCTCTCATGTTAAGCAATTTTTGTACTATTTCAACAACATTTTCATGTAAAACATTAATTTTGTTGAACAATTGTAAACTCTTAGAAAGTGCATTGTTGTTTTCATGTATGTAGTGTTGGTAAATAGTTTTTCCCTCACCTTGAATTGGCTTTACCTTGACTCCTAAAGCCCAAGATTGTGAGAAGAAAGCTATCTACAATAGATTGGATTAGTGCACTCCTATGTCACTAATCCCTGAATTGAAGGGTTCAACTCCCCTATGTGAATATGATATTCAATGAATGATGTTTTTACTTGATCAAATGGTGATTATGGGGTATGCTCTTAACCTGAGAGTAGAAGTTCTCTGAATCATTTTGTTAATTCAGAGGACAATACCGAAAGAAAGAAATAGTGGTATTGTAAACACATAATAAGCCATATGAAAACTTCTATTCATTCATGATACTAAAAAATTATATACAATTATGGAGAATCTCGTAAGTGAGATGTATGCCTAAGATTCAAATCATTTTTTAGACAAACTCATGGATGAGTTGTATGTCCAAGTTCATATAAGTTGGGCTATCCCCTGAATGAGATGTATGTCCATGAACTCCATAGGAGGTGGGCAATCTTGTGGATGAGATGTATGCTCACAAACTCCATATACAAGATCTAGTACAAATTGGCAATCTCAACAAAAATAAGATGTATCTCCACATCGTTCTCTTGTTCAATTCATCTTGAGCCTCTTTATGCATCTTCATGGAAGTTGAAAAGGTCACTTCTACATCTTCATTAGAAATTGAATGGACAATTCAAAAAAATTGAAAAGTGTTTGCAATTAAATAGAGATAATAATTAAATAAAAGATCTAATTTAATCTAAAATATTAGTTAATTCTAATCATTCCTCCCCTCTTACGAGGCAATGGGCCCCATTGTCTTATCAAATTTTGTGAGATATATACTCAATAATGATTTTTCAATGCAATTTAAAATTGAGATATTTTGAGATAAATGCCTATATGGAGATATCCTCTTAGTTCTCATGATCTCTCCATCTCTTAAATGAACAATAACACCAATTTATCTGTCCTTCCACTATTGGTAGTCTTTACAATCATAGCTCTACAAGAAATGTCACTTCTCTATGGTGATGAGTAACTTCTTTACTGCCTATAATAGAAGTGATAGCTGAATTTTATGTAGTAGAGTGGAGTTTTATGCCCCATGTCCTGAACAACTACTATAATAATCTCTTTCAGTGATGCACCAACAACATAGATCGTTCCAATTTCACAAAGAATAACTCCACTTTTGCGAAAGGGATACCAATTGGATTTTGTTCCAATTCATTAGATGCACAACCCATCTCAATGTCTTTACCAATGACCTATGAAGAAGCCCCCTTGATCCATTCAAATCCTCCACCATCTATGAAAAACTAATGTGACTAGTTATTGCAACAATTTTGATGGATATGGGAAATATGCCATTTCTACTAGTGCAGTCTCACTTCATACACCAAGAACCCAATGTTCAAAACTTATTTCAACACCGCCAGATGATAATGATGTTTCATATACCAAAGAATGTAAAGGGGTGACAGTTCAAGTCCATGTAGTAGGGATATCTACATCAACCTGTTTCAATGTCTTCACCAATGACCTATGAAGAAGCCCCTTTGATCCATTCAAATCCTCCACCATCTATGAAAAACTAATGTGACCGATTATTTCAACAATTTTGATAGATATGGGAAATATACCATTTCTACCAGTGCAGTCTCACTTCATACACTAAGAACCCAATGTTCAAAACTTATTTCAACACCACCAGATGATAATGACATTTCATATACTAGAGAATGTAAAGGGGCGATAGTTCAAGTCCATGTAGTAGGGACATCAACATGATCACTTTGAGTGTAGGAGGGATGTACAACCATACTAGAGTAGTTTTTAGCATGAATTTATACTATTCTTTGATTAAGGTTGAGTTATTGATCCTCAAAAAGTTGCCCAATAATTTTGGATTCTCCATAAACAACATCAAGGTGATGTTTATGGTTGATATGCAAAAGACCTCACACACAACACTCCATCCTCTCGTCTACATTTTCCCTCAAAATTATCGAAAGTATCTATCATCATTAACATCATCAACATCAAGCACGTTGCCAATTAGTTTTACCATATCTACTTCATCCAGTTTGGCTCAAGCATCATCTACTAATGCTACTAGGAAAATTAGTGGAAGTACAACAAAAATGATAACTCCATCTGCTTGGACGCCTCAAATGCCATGAAATCAAAATATTCTTATAAAGCTTGAGAGTGAGGCTGCGATAGTGGTAGAGTCTCAACATAGCTTAGAAAGAAAATTGGAGTTGATCAAGATAAATTAGCAAGAGCCCATGAAAACCTCAATGAATTTTTCAAATTCCCTTTGCAAGGCCTTGAACATAATGGTAGAACAGAAGTTTAAAAAAATTGTATTGTTTGACAATGACATCCAAAATAAAAATGATAGACATGTTGCTTCATTTTCTACTAGGAATGTGTGATTAAGTTATTTTTGCACTGCCACTTCAACTTCCACCATATCTTGTGACAAAAAAATCCATTAATTACCTCAATGCTTGGAAGATGAAGTGTCATTAAAGGGAACGGTTGAGAAGAACCAACAATCCCTCGTGCAAGCTTATTGTAATTTGAAAGATTGATTATCAATTTTGTATCAATTTAAAATATGATGTTGATTTTTGAGGAAGAATACCGCTATAAGAACACCTTCATATTGGGATAAATCTAATTGTAGGTACATCTGAAATGAGACCAAACTTGTCTCTGATACCACTGATCTGAATCATTTTTTCAATTCAGAGGAAAATACCCAAAGAAAGAAATAGTGGTATTGTAAACACATAATAAGACATATGAAAAATTCTATTCATTCATGATACTAAAAAATTATGTACAATTATGGAGAATCTTGTAAGTGAGATGTGTGTCTAAGATTCAAATCATTTTTTGGATAAACTCATGGATGAGTTGTATGTCCAAGTTCATTAAAGTTGGGCTCTCCCCTAAATGAGATGTATGTCCATGCACTCCATAGGAGGTGGTAAATCTCGTGGATGATATGTATGCTCACAAACTCCATATATAAGATCTGGTACAAATTAGCAATCTCAACAAACGAGATGTATCTCCATATCGTTCTCTTATTCAATTCACCTTGAGCCTCTCTATACATCTCCATGGAGGTTGAAAAGGTCACTTCATCTAAATCTTCATTAGAAATTGAATGGAGAATTCAAAAAACTTAAAAAGTCTTTTCAATTGAATAGAGATAATAATTAATTAAAATATTTGATTTAATCTAATATGCAAGTCAATTTTGATCAAGAAGTGGCTAACTAGATTGCTCATAGACATAAGCAACCTAGGCAAGGTTTAGGGAAAACTACTAACACTACTCCTACTCCTAAATTCAAAATGTATCTAAGCTATCAGAATATAGTCCGAGCAATGGAAAGGAAGCAAATTTGCATGTAAAAGGTAAAGTGAAATCTACCTATACTGCTAACCCTCTTCTGAAGTGGAATCTAGAGAGAAGTTATCAACTTCATACACAACTGTCCTTCAGCTTTATAAGAAACTAACCTACATGAAGAACTATCTTGACTAGAGGAGACAATGCCCTTAACATCAAAAGTTTTGATCCTAAATGGAATCAAGACCAACAAGATCCTAGTTGTAGACATCATACACATCCTCCATTTCACACACCCTCTTGATTCTCACTCAGTATCTGGAAATACAAGGGGAGAATTTGCATGAAACTCTCCAATCCTCTATTGATTGAAATGAAATGAAATATATAGGCTCCTTGCCTTGGGTTCTTGGCCATTTACAGTCATTATTACATGGAAGACTAGGAATTTTCAGCTACATTCAATTATTGCATTACCACAAAACTGGAATATCAATAGTTATTCATTACATATCCCAGGGGAAGTGCTTTTATTCTTTAGAATAATTGAGAGGGGGAGTGAATAGATTATCCAAGGACCAGATGTGCAAATAAAACTTTTCACAACTTAGTGAACCCATATTCATAAAACATTTTCATCATGCATGCATCCATTAGATCATACAATCACTTAAACTTTGTAGATTACTGTCAAATCAAATTTGCATAAATGTAAGCATGAAACATAATAGATTCAATAACACATTTGACACAATGATTTAACGTGGAAACTTAATTTGGGAAAAATCACCAGTAACATGTGACTCATTCTCACTCTTCTGAAGTGATGCCCTATGAAAGGTCAACCTTGTTAAAGGTTACAATGCACACTGTTAAATGTGACCTGGTTAAAGGATTTCAATCACCTTATTAGGAGTGAGCTTTGTTAGATGAATTTAGATCATTCACTTGGAATGTCACCTGGTTAAAGGATTTACAAATGACTATTAGTTCAACCTTAATCCAAAGGATTTACCCTAGACTAGTACAATGATTAGAAAGTAACAGTAAGGCTTAATCTGATAGCAACTTACAACACACTTGCAAATTACAGATCTTTTTTCAATCCTCCATTGTACTTGGCTTTCACACACTTCAACTCTGATAGATTTTTCACCCTTCAATCATCCATACCCTTAAGCCTTCTTGCTTTTCTTTCCATTCACTGAATGAAGCAATACCCTAGACTCCTTGTCTTCCTTAGGTTCTTGCACATGACAACCTCTGCTAACTAGCGATCTCTATAAATAAAAATTTAAGATCTTTTGTCATTTATCCTCCATTATCCATTTTAGGGTTAGGTTGGATTAGGTAGGATTCAATGAATCTACGCATCTTGCATTTTATTCCCTTCTAGAAAATTTTCCTTCAATCCTCTTTGAATTAGCCTCAAAATGGTTCATCTTGAAATTTGTGCTTCTAGCTCATTAAGCTTATCTTCCACATGGTTCACACAATCCAAGAAATCAAACTTGTCAACTCATATTCATCAAATTCATGGTCTTTCTCATAATGCTAACACTCAACATTAACTTTCTTCTAATGCTCGTTATATATTGTGTTGCTCGACATCTGCTATCAAATCACTCGACATGAATTAAAGTTTACTGGTGCTTGACTTCAACTAAACTTTACTTGGCTTACACTTTATCACTCGACATATATTGAAATTTTACTTTTCTCAGCTCCAACTAATTTTCTACTTGGCTTACACTAACATTGCTTGGCACCTACTATGTAGATTGTTAAGCTTGACAGACACAATTCATTTTGCTTTTTCTTCTAAACTTAATTAGTATATCCATCTTTTGCAACCTTAAGTAAATAATCAATGCACTATAGTATCATTGTCTTAACTGATCCTTGTACTCCTTTTTCATTTCATAATTCAACCTTTCCTCTAGGTGTATTGTTACCTCATTTGATCAAATCATCTTCACCAATCAAACAAATGATATTACTCAAATCATCCAGTAGCAGGCTTGACATCAGTGACAAAAAAATGATTGAAACACATTTTCATACTCGTATCAATTTGTTTTCAACAAGACGAAGAGATACAATAGAAATGATAAGAATAGAGAAAGTCAACCATTACATTATCACTGAGAAACATGTAGAAAACCCTAATATTCTTCCTTTTGGCATTGATGGATTCTTCTGTATAAGTTTTCATTCTCTATTAATGCTCTAATCAATGCTCCAGTTCACTCTACAACCAAAAATATTTGAACTTGTTGATGAAACATTGGCTCTTCCTTTGAGAACTTCTTTTTCCTTTGACTAACCGTTGACTTTAAATATGAGTCATTGATCTTTCAATGGATGGTTGCGATTAGATCTTTTACCTTGGCGAAGACCTTTAAGTGATTTTCCAAAACCCTAAGCTAAACCATAGATTAAAATTCATCAATGGCTAGAGATTCATCTGAATTGTTGCCTTATGTTTTAACTAGGTCCACGTGGCCTTCCTTTATTTGATCTCCATCTTAAACGGGCCTAGATGATCACCTTCCTTTATAAAACACATCAACATGGTTAATTTTTTCATGCATCTTATCTTCACAAGATTACGGGTGTCATATAATCTTTACACCATTTAATTTGGGCCCAAAATGGATTTGAGTGTGACAAATGTCATTATTCTAGAGACTTTCTCCACAAAAGAATATCAGTCAACATTTAGTCCCAAACTTCATTCAGAGTTGTTGATCTAATCTCCATCCAACGGTTAGGATCATTTGACCTTAAACTTGATATTGCTTAGTGCACCATGGGACCCTCACCACGTAGAAGCTTATGATTGGGTTTTGACTATTCAACTTTAGAGACTATGTAAACATGAAAGTTAAATCACTGTCATCGATTTGACTCTATCTGATGGTCCAGAATCATTAATAGATCCCTTTGACCTTTCAATACTCATCTTGCCATCTTGACTATGGTTCTCCACCATTACTGAATATATGAGCTCTTCCTCTGCATCGGATTCAAATTCTCTTCCTTCTAACTTATTTCCATGATATGCATCATACCCTATGGCCTTGATTTTGATGTTCTCTATTGCCTTTTGCTCTAAATATAAGTGTGATTTTCTTTTCAAAAGCATCTTGTCTTCACCATGAATACTTGATCAAAGCATGTGGGTTTTAGAACAACTTCCCTCTCATCTAGGAAATGCATAGAATTACTCTCCCTTTCCTAATCACCTAATATGAACGAATGCATTATATTTCTTTTGAATGATCACCTAGGTGCACACAAAGGGATAGATGAGAAGAGCATTTCCTTAAGGGAAATCTAGACCCAAACATGACATCACATTGACTCAACCCTAATCCTAGAAGTTTGAAAAATATAGGGGAACTAAAATCATGACAACAATTAACTCTGACTTGGGGAATTAGGCATAAATGCCTAAGCATGAACCTAGAAATCTTTTGGTTTTGCAAAAGAGATCGACAAAGACACACACAAGCACACACAACAACAGACCACCTCATTTCCTTTATTACAAAAAATGCCAAATAGAAAAGATTAGTGCCTTAGTCCATTGGGTTGCAGAGTCTTAAATAGCACAAGGAAATGTTATCTATTTGGGTGGTGGGAAAGTAGGGCAACCAACACAAAGGGAAAGCAAACACAAAAAGAAGGAAAGGAAAGAAGGACAACTAAACTAAACACACACCTAACCTAACATATGTATAGAGGTGATATGAATCTCACCTTATGAAACTAGCAGCAAAAGGTACTCAAGTGAATCCACTTACTAATTGGTTGAAGTAGGATCCGTTCCTCCACAATTGATTTTTCTTTCTAAGCAAGATTCCTAGTTGTAATAGTAGCAACAACATGGAAAATCCACATGATTGTTTGATTATATGCATTAGCTGGCTATATATTCATTCAAGTCTAGAAAACCATGCCTGATCATAGACCACCTCTTCTTCTTCAAAGCTCTTGATGTTGTTATGTAGATGATTTTCAACATTGAAAAGAAGGTAGGTAAACCTTTTCTTGATGAAAGTGGGAAGACTCTTATATTTAGTATTTTCTAGGTCATCATATCCCTCCTTATAGACCTCAACTTCATAACATCTCCTTCACCATAGGTTACTCTTTAGGACAATCACCCACCTTGTTGCCATCGGGAACAAAAAATTCTTTTGTCATGCAAGATTCTTCTTTCCTTACATCCTCTAGTGTGTGTCAAAAGTTTTCTCAATAAGAGGTTCACACTTTGGAATGACAATGTCTAGCTCATAAGGATGAGAAGGAAGAACATCAAACAACTCATCTTCAATAAGGAATAACATCTCCTTCACCACAGGGTACTCTTTAGGACAATCACCCACCTTGTTGCCATGGGGAACAAAAATTTATTTTGTCATGCAAGATTCTTCTTTCCTTACATCCTCTAGTGTGTGTCAAAATTTTTCTCAATAATAAGTTCACACTTTGGAATGATAATGTCTGGTTCATAAGGATGAGAAGGAAGAACATCAAACAACTCATCTTCAATAGCAAGATCCATCATACCTGAGTTGTTTTTAGAGATTCCTACTATCCACTTCATTGTTTCTTCAAAGGTGTTATATATGAACATTCAAAAAACTCACAAATAGTACATCCACCCTTAAGCCCTCTTCAACAAGTCCTTCATCAGGTGAGCATTTCTCAATAGGAGATGACCAAAAGGGAGAAACTTCTCTTTCTATGTCTTCTACATTTCTTTTGTTATTTAGGACTTGTTCTTCATCATCATCAGAGGTAAGGGTATTATAATCATAGATGAAATTGCCAAAACTAGAAGTTGTATCAAGATGGAAAATGGTCTCATAAAAGGGCTCTTCCTTGTCATTGTTGACTAGTTTTATATAAAGGATCGGGGTTGATTGAGACATATGGTAACCAAGGTCTTCATCTTCAATCATTAGGCTTCCTATGCTATTTTTACAAGAAAAGTGAGAAGGTTCAACAACTTGAGGATTGACATTCATGATATCCTCTTGAGGGTATTCAAAAAATGAATCTATAATCTCAGTAGGATGGGATAGGCTTTGACACATTTCAGAATGAGACTCAACAATTATAAAATCCCTATTATCAAGAACCTTAGCATCTTATATTCCTTTTTATTAGTCCTAATAAATGTAAGCTCTTTTCAATCCAAATAACTTCTTGTTTGGTAGTTTCAAGATCAAAAATTGCAATCTCCTTAAGTTGATATCTTATCTCCAAAGACATGTTAGGATGAAGAATACAGCTTGGTCATAGGAGTTGGGCATGCTATCTTCAGGGATCTTGTTGTATGTGCTCAAACCGGTCCATGAAATCTTGGATCCCTTCATCATCATTCCTCTTGATCTTCAAAAGGTTGAGTGCTAGTGAAGTCATGTCTTCTTCTTCTTTTGCATGATGTACAAGAACATTCTCTTCCTCATACTGAAGGCTCCTCTCTTCTCACCTTGTCAACTACCATTGACGTCTCACCTCTTGGATGGGATGGATGCTTTGGAATGTAATGATAACTATCTTTACTTGAACTGATATTTTCTTCATTAGATGAATCTAATGAAGACTTATTGTCTCCTCCTTCAAGATCAGGAGGGTTCACCTATTCGCCGATAATTGGGACAGACACAAGTGACTACATTGGTAGTTCTTCATGCTCAAATACCATTTGTTTCTTCAGCCTCAACATCTTACTCTCACACTCTTGCAAGTATTTTAATTTATGGAAATGATTATAGAGGTGATTCCATAGCTTCCTTTCTTTGGAGTCATCCCCTCTGCTAAGACTCTCGCCAAAATTGAGCAAGATCTTTTGAAACACTTCATCATTCGTTGTATGGAGTTGTTTGAGAGTAGGCTCAGGCCTTGGCCTTTTCTCAGTTTTCACATTAGGCATGGCCATTTCTTCACTTGTTTGGGTCCAAGCTGAGACTTCTCCTTTTGGGTGCGCACAAGAACATTCATCATTTTTTTCACAAAGAGGAGTAAGCTCTTCTTCTATAGGAACATAGGTACACACAAGTGGAGGAGCATTAGCTCTAGCTATTAGTTCTTTCTTTATTTATTCCATCTCCTGCATCATCTCTCGTAACTGTACTCAACCCAGTCTTCTATCTCATGGTATCTTGTACAAAAACGGTGCCAAAGTCTCTGACTATCAATGTAAAAGTTGCACTTCTGATATTTTTTATAAAGTTTATGAAGCAAAGGATCACTCCATCTATAGAGGTCTTCAAGGGTAGATTCAAGTCTAGACTTGACTATCTTCTTACCATTAGGTTTGGTCATTATACAGAGTTTCCAATCCTAAACATACAAGATAATTTAAAACATAGGGGAATACTAATCTTGAGATACCAGAGATCCTATTAGGATTTCTCCTCAGTGGAATCATTTGATAACCAGAGATTCATTCAGGTTTCCCTAGTATAGTCACCAAAACCTATTGGTAAACAGTTTGTTCCTCACCTTGAATTGACTTTACATTGACTCCTTATGCCCAAGATTGTGAGAAACAAGCTATCTATAAAAAATTGGATTAGTGCACTCCTATGTCACTAATCCCTTAATTGAAGGGTACAACTCCCCTATAATATGAATACAATATTCAATTAATGATGTTTTTACTTGATCAAAGGATGACTATGTGGTATGCTCTTAATCTAAGAACAAAAGAGGCTAACTAGATTGCTCATAGACATAAGCAACCTAGGCAAAGTTTAGGGCTAACTACTAACACTACTCCTACTCCTAAATGAAAAATGCAACTAAGCTATCATAATATAGCTCGGGCAATGGAAAGGAAGAAGATTTTAATGTGAAAGGTAAAGTGGAATCTACCTATACTGCTAACCCTCTTCTGAAGTGGAATCCAAAGAGAAATTATCATCTTCATACACAAATGTCCTTCAACTCCGTAAGAAACTAACCTACATGTAGAAGTATCTTGACTAGAGGAGAAAATGCCCTTAACATCAAAATTGTTGATCCTAAATGGAATCAAGACCACCAAGATCCTAGTTGTAGACATCATACACATCCTCCATTTCACACACCCTCTCGACTCTCACTCGGTATTTGGAAATACAGGGGGAGAAGTTGCATGAAACTTGCCCATCCTTTATTGATTGAAATGAAATTACATATATGGGCCCCCTTCCTTGGGGTCTTGGCAATTTACAATCATTATGACATGGAAGACTATTATTCTTTAGTTACATTCAATTATTACATTACCACAACACTGGAATATCAACAATTATCGGTTACATATTCAAGGAGAAGAAGAGATACAACAAAAAGGATAAGAATAGAGAAGGTCAACCATTACATTATCATTGAAAAATATGCAAAAAACCCTACAATTCTTCATGTGTTCATTCTCTATTAATGCTCCAATCAATGCTCCTGTTCACTCTGCAACCAAAACTATCAAACTCATCGATGAAACATTAGCTCTTCATTTGAGATCTTCTTTTGTCTTTGACTAACCCTTGACTTTAAATATGAGTTGTTGATCTTGCAACAGACAGTTGTGATTAGATCTTTTACCTTGGAAAAGAGCTTTAAGTTCTTTTCTGAAACCCTAAGTTGGATCATGGATTAAAATTCATCAATGACTAGAGATTCATCTGAAGTGTTGTCTTGTGTTTTAACTAGGTCCACGCGACCTTCCTTTATTCTCTCTCCATCTTAGCTGGGCCCAAATGATCACCTTTCTTTATAAAACACATCAACGATTAATGCTTTCATACATCCTATCTTTACGAGATTATGGGGGTCGTACAATCTGAACACCATTTAATTTTGGCCCAAAATGGATTTTAGTGTGACAAGTGTCGTTATTCCAAAGACCTTGTCCAAAAAAAATTATCGCTCAACATTTACGCCTGAAATTCATTCAGATTCATTGATCTAATCTCCATTCGACAATTAGGATCATCTGACCTTTAACTTTATATTGCTTAGTGCACTGTGGAACCCTCACTGCATGGAAGCTTATGATTGGGTTTTGACTATTCAACTTCAAAGACTGCATAAACATGAAAGTTAAATCAATGTCATCGATTTGACTCTATCTGATGGTCCAGAATCATTCATAGATCCCTTTGACCTTTCAACATTCATCCTACCACCTTGACAATGGTTCTCCACCATTATTGAATATTTCAACTCTTCCTTTGCATAAGACTCAAATGCTCTTCCTTATAACTTGTTTCCATGATCTGCATCATATCCTCTAGCCTTGATCTCAATGTTCTCTATTGCCTTTTTCTCTTAATATAAGTGTGATCTTCCTTTCAAAAGCATCATGTCTTCACCATGAACACTTGAACAAAGCATGAGGGTTTCAAAACAACTTCTCTCTCATCTAGGAAATGCATAGACTTACCCTCCCTTTTCTAATCACTTAATATGAACAAATGCATTAGATTTCTTTTGAATACCCACCTAGATGCACATAGAGGGATAGATGAGAGGAGAACTTCCATAAGGGCAATCTAGACCCAGACATGATATCACATTGACTCAACCCTAATCCTAGAAGTTCAAAAAATATAGGGAAACTAAAATTATGGCAACAATATGTATATATGTATGTATGTATGTATGTGTATATATATGTATGTATATATATGTATGTATGTATGTATATACATATGTATGTGTCTACACATTAATATATACACACATATCTTTGTGTCTATGTATCTATGTATACAAAAAGATCTTATCGATTGTGGATTATGGATTATAAACAAAAAAGAAAAGAAAACATGACATTGATCATCCCCATTTGTTTTGATTGATTATGGAGAGTTGTGTGAAAAAGAGGGTGGAGAGCTTTGAATGAGCAGCGAGAGCTCTGAATGTTGGTGGAGATCTAGGATTTTCTTGTTGTTCCCTTTTGATCATTGCATTTCGTTGTCGTGTTGTGCTCTTGTGATATTCATGCTCTTGTTCATATATAACGTATGTATATATGTATATGTATGTATGTATGTATGTATACAAAGAGATCTTGTGGATTGTGGATTATGGATTATAAACAAGAAAGAAAAGAAAACATGACATTGATCATTCCCCATTTGTTTCGATTGATTGTGGAGAGTTGTGCGCAAAAGAGAGTGAAGAGCTACGAATGAGCATGGAGAGCTCTAAACATTGGTGGAAATCTAGGATTTTGTTGTTGTACCCTTGTGATCATTGCATTTCATTGTCATGTTGTGCCCTTGTGATCTTTGTGCTCTTGTTCATATATAATGTATGTATATGTATGTATGTATGTATGTATGTATTTATATATGCATGTATTTATGTATGTATGTATATGTATGTATGTATGTATATAAATAGAGAGATCTTGGCACAACAGAAAAACAATGAAACTCGCTCAATAGGTAACATGGCCACAAATGCAATGGAAATGCCTATTGCTAAGTAGATTTCTCTTTCTCTCTCTCATTTTTCATGTGTTTATTTCACTTGAACTATTATTTTTTAGGGGGCATTTTTTAATATGGGTTTCATTTTATGCAGAAGGTGATGAGGACATTCTTGGATGTACCCGTGTGATGAATTGCTCATGAGAAATGGAGATGGACTTCCCTTGAGAGTAGCAAGAGGTGATGACGATATTCTAGGTACTTTAAAGATTGATCTCATGACATTCAAGGTAACTTACCATGCTTATACACGTATGGATATTTAGGTTATCAACCTTACATTTAATAAAAGGAATATGTGCTTTTAAACAAGCTTTTGTCACATTGATTATTGTTACAAGATTTTAAACATAACTATATAAGGAGTGAGTTAGGACATATATAAGTTAACCTTACATTAATTGTAAACTACAACACAAAGGTTGCACTAGGGTATTACAGTATTGTAGTTATAGAAAACCACCTAATTGGCTTGAGTGGGTGTATGATGGCAAAGAGTTGTATTAGGTGATTAAAGCTCACTAGTGGTTATAGGAATACAACTACATCAAAAAAATTAGAAAGTACAATTACATATTCGTTAGAGTGAGTAGTTCAAGGGTCTTGATCCCATGGATATGGGTATATAGGCAGCCCGGTAGGCAGAGTATGCCTCCAATGTGCAGACGCCTTGGACATAGTTAGGTAGCACTTAATTATTTTAAGACATTATATGTTAACTCACGAGGCTCATTCCCTTGTAGAAGCCTCTGCCACAATGACATTACCTCTAAACGATGCAAAGGATGTATGTGTGTATGTATGTATACATGTATGTGTGTATATGTATGTATGTATGTATAACAAAGGTCAAACTCACTTGTTTGCCTCACATACTTGGAATACAAAAATAGTCCTAGATTAAAAAAAATGAAAATCTCCTATTTGATATAATACCCTCAATTGGGCTATGTCCGATGACTAAGTTATGTATCTACATCACAAACAAGATTAAGTAAATGGCTCTTGAATTTTAATTCAAAGTCAATTTTCCTAAAGTTCTTTTTATTTCACCAAGACTATTGTTGCTTTTTCAGTATGAGTCTGGTTTTATGAAGACTTTGGTAGCAACATTATTACAAGAGTGAGAATCGAAACTGCTACCTGCATTTTCATTTTTAATAAAAACTTATAAGTAACAAGTAGTTTGACATGAAACTTTGACAAATTCAGTGTTTCCTTTTAGATACATTCTAATCCACAATGAACCAACAAGAAGTTAACTTTGAATAACTTAAGAAATAGTACCACCAAAAAATGAGTGGCCCATACACTTTTCAAACAGAGTTTCTCGCTGCATGATGCATTTAAGGTAAAAATTAAGTTTCAAGTGAAGTACATTGTTGATATTAATCAAACAACATTCTAATTATTTTCAAAATGGTGAGCCCAAAAATATTGTTTCGCCAATTTACAAATAGAAATCTATTTTGAAATATAGCAAAAAACAAATCTTGCAGTTACCAAATCCTAATATATAACCCACCATATTAGATTATGAATCAATGGAAACCTAAAATATAAAACCTTTTACTTCTTAGTAACATGTCTACAGAAAGAGAAAATAAATCTCATACCATGTACATACTAAATTGTACAAAATAATATCTCAAGGAGCTTATAGGCTCATGCAAATAGTCTTTGACTTCAGTCACATATTTTATGCCTTTGTCACAATGATTCATTGGTCTAGTTGTTGATTAGCTAGGTTGTGTAATCACCTAAAAATGGTCATCTAGACTATTAGCCCCCTTTTCAACATTTTGGCTAAATTAATTTAATCGTTTACCTAGACCAAATTGCTAATAATCAATTTATTTGATTATAACCTATAGTTTGACTATGCTATCTTAAGTTCATTATTTGATTAAAAGAACATGTCCCCTTTTAATTAAATAAAACACCCCATTCTTCTAACCCACTTAAAGTGCACACATAAAGTCCTTTTTCTATTTTACAATTAAAAGAAAAGGCTTGTGAGACTTTTGTCTTATATGACAAGTCAACTTATATTCTATTGGTTGACTTGTGTGTGCACATGGATCACTCTTCTTTTTGAATTCCACCATTGATCATCCACCATCTTCATCTTCATCTCTATCGTCCGTACAACTTTAAAAGGGAGAGAGCTTTCCCCCTCAAATCATATCCTCATTTTGAATATTGTTATGCTGCAGGTTTTCTAACAGGTTTCTTTGGAGCTTTGTGGAGAACTTCTACTTCTTGTCTACATTCTCTCATCCATGGCATCATGGCATTCTAGCTTAGCTTAGCTTTTATTTTTACATGTAGCTTAATCTTCATTTGCATTGCATTCTTGAGGAACTCCTTGAGACATTTGCATTCTTGCATCTTGTCTTTGGAACCTCCCATTGCATGGTTTACTAGCAAGAAGAGTATCTCTAAGGCTCATCTGAGAGCTTTCTTATTCTTAAAATATACTCTCTTGCACTCCATGGATAGGGAGCACTAAGCCGGCATCCAAACATTCCAACTCATGGAATCGTTTGGATAGAATGGTTTAGAGTGGGACACTTTTGAGTGTACATTTTTGGCGCCCACCGTGGGGCTTGAATCAAGTTTCTAGCTCCATTTGCTTTTATTTTTCATCTCTAGTTTTTTACAACAGCATATTGGATCTAATCAAATGCTTTTGTAGAATTATCACTTTGGTTTTAAGGCCAACCCATAAGTAGATTGGTTTGAAGGCCAAAAACTTAGTTGGTTTAAATATTTGATCATATCTTTTAAACCGCTTGGAGTTTGGTTCTAAACCTTTTTTTGCAGGTTGGGTATGTACTCAAAATGTCTCAATCCGATTTTCAGAACATTTTGACATGATTTTGGGAGTTATGATTTTTTCTTTTTCTTTTTTTTATAAAAAGTTGTTTCTGATTGCAAATCAGCAAATTTTTCAAAAAAACTTACATTTTCAGAAAGGGTTTTTAATTCTAATGGGGGTTCTTTCTTTGTGTTTTGAATTTTGAGGTCGTATTAAGGATCAAAAACTCAATTTGATAAATTTGGCCTGTTTTGACAAAATCAATCTCTAGAGCGCAAATGAAGAGATTTTTTAAATTTCTTTCATTTTTGGAAAGCTCTCTGATTTTTAACAGGGTTCTCTTCTTTTCATTTTTATTTTTAGATACGAAATCATAACAAACAAGTCCAATCTTGTTGACTAGGTCAAAATCAAAGAGTAAAAATGAGAGCATTTGTGATTAACTTGCACTTTCTTTGCATGCACTGGGTTGGAAGATAAATTGGATTTTTGAGGCAACTCACCACTTTTTATTGTATATTTTTATGTTATTTCACACTAACTTTTGGTGCTAACAAGTTGTGATTACAGGTTGCCATCCTTATGAAAAAAATTGAAACATTGCATAAAAAGAATGCATGTCAAAGCTTCAAATGCACAAGGGCTACTAACGATTGTTTGCAGGGCTTCCCAATGCATAAAAACCCAATTTGGCTTGTTATTTACTTTTACATGTGCGGCATATACTAGTTGTTTATTTTTAGGCACATTAAAACTTACAATTGGGATCTTTTGGTAATAGGAGAGTATGCTCTTCACCCTTGTGGTGAATCAGAAATCTTGACTTATCATTTGGTTTCAAGAGTAAGAGACAACTGAATCTTCTTGGCATTTTTGGGAGAAAATGATTGGAATAGGAGAGTATGCTCTTTACCCTTGTGGTGAATCAAAAATCTTGACTTCCAAAAGTTGATCCACTCTTTGTGTAGTTTAGAATCCTTTAGAGGGCCTGCTCTTGGACAACCTGAGAGGAACGACCCAAGTGGGGACAAGCAGATTACTCGACTCTTCCAACCCACTGTAAAATCAAGGCTATAAAGGACACAAAACCTTGGTAGACATAGTGTTTGTCTTCGCCTAGTGTGATCACTTATAGAATTTTGACCATAGGGAGATCACTAGGCAAGAATGCTTAAGGTACTCTTTTGGTCGCGAGATCGGTTACTCATCACAAGGTGAGGTGTCCTGTAATTGGGAGCAAGAGGAACACTATGAATGGAAGCCCTATCTAAACACCCTAAGTTAGTAACTACCTTTTTTAGCCGCTCAACTTCTTGGTGCAAGGATCGATCCTAGTGGACTACCCGAATCACCCCAAGATTTTACACTCACCATCTATGTTCCCTTGGTTGTGCTTATGACACTTCCATGACAAAGCCAATATCTGTTGTGGGAAACCACTTGGTGTGAGGCAAAGGAGCATCAAGTGTGGGCCAAGTTGTTGAGTAATGAACCATGACTTCTAGGTAGATATTGCTTGATGTGTTCTTGAATGTGCTAGACCTGTGAAAATCTTTTGAACATACATATGATGATAGTCCTAGGAATTTCTTTTAAGACGTCACATATGCTTGTATCATGCAAGGTTGCTTTGTCCCTTGCTTGATTGTTTGAAGAATACTCCATGTGTCACTATCTTGCTTGGAAAAAAATTGCTTTTGAACATCAAACTTGCTATGCTATCAACTATTGTCAAACTTTGTCAACCAAGTCAAAACATCAAATGCAAACATTTTCTTGTGTTGCTTGCTAAGGGGAGTCTCATCATTTGATTTTTATTTTTTATGTCTCTAGTTCTTGAACACGCTTAAAGTGACTCTTTGGTCTTGGTGCTCTTGGTCTTTCTATCTTCATGGTCTATGCATGCTTGCTAGTTATCCTTTTGCTAAAATGGTTACCTAGATTTTTTGACTACACTCTTGGGTTGGAGAGTTGTTCACTTGTCACCCTGCTTGCTCTATCTATTTGGCTATTTGGGCATCTTGCGTAGCTATTGACTTGAGTCATTCATGTCGTAAGTTTCTTGGACATATTGTTTGACAAGTCGCTTTAATCTCTCTCTACTATCTTGGCAAGTGAACACTCTACCTCCTATAGTTTCAACATCAAGTTATCTTCTAGGCTCTTTTATGCTTGGCTTTGCATCTAAAACTATGGGATCTAAACCTTGTGCTACCAAACTTCAACCAAATCTAGATAATCATGATATCCTCCATGTCACTAAAGAGTTTCAAGATTTATATGTGCAATACAAAGAACTAGAAGAGACAAATGATCTTTCTTACCTTCATTTCTCTAAGCGCATGACAAAAATGAAGTCTAAACTTGAGAAAAGGTTAGAGGAGAATATTGCATCATTACATGAATCTTCCTTAAGGTCTTTACATGATGTGAGTCACCTTCTTTGAGTCATCCTCTTCTTTTAGGTCTACATGCTCTACTTTAAGACATCAAATGTCTTCTTCTTCTAGATCTAAAGACCTCTTTAGAGAACAAGCAAGTGATACCTCCTTTGAGCCTATGCTAAAATTTCATGATGGACCTATCTTTGACCAAGATAATGATGAAGACATGGATGCATACCATTCACATGAGAAACAACAAAAGGACTCTAGACATAATTTTGATAGAACTTTTGCTCCCTTGGAAGATTCTTATGATGACACTTTGCAAAAACTTCTTGGCAATAAGATCATCATGTTACCTAAGTCTAGCTCATATGGAAACCCATTCTTGGATATCTATTGTGCTTATCATCAACATAATGAGCATAGTACATCAGATTACATTGAGCTAAAACATTAAATCCAAGATCTTATTGATAATGGAATTATTGGAACCTCTAGTGACTCATGTGTTGAGGATACTTCTCTTGAGCAAGATTACATTAATGAACCTATGTCTAGTAGTGGCTCCATTACATCTTCCACTTCTTCCAACACTCATGCATCTCCCAACACTTCAAATCTTTCCAACATGCCTCTATCAAATAAAGAACCTAATGCTTTCCACATTGACTACATGTATCCTCAAGGGCTACCTCTAAAAGAAACTCAAGCTAACCTTCACTTGGCTGCAAACCTTTTCCATGCTACTAATCCTAAACATCCTCAACCTTCATGCACTACTATGCCTAATCCAAGCACTACTCCATTCACTCTTCATTTTCCCTTGTCCTTAGAAGTGGCTCCATGTCAAGAGGGCTCTCAAAATGAAAAATTAAGAAAGATCAAGATCAAGCACCCTTTCATCTCCTTCAAAATGTCACTCCTCCATATCCTATGTCTTATCCACCTCCTAAGTATGATGAATGCACTACTTCCACTATTTTCCTTGAGCTTACTGAAAATTATGAGAAAAGTTCTCTTCCTATGCTATCCAAAGCTACTTGTCAAGATCAAAGCATCCCCTCATGTTCTACTTCTCCACATCCACTTCAAAATTGTGCTCAAGCTTCAAGTGCTTCTATTAAAAATGTTGTTCCTATCAAAGGTACTTATGAGTCCATTGATGGCTTTGACCATGTTGCTCATTCTAAAGATGTTGATATCCCTTTCCACTATCCCTTTGCATCTTCTAAATCTATCCTTGGTCCTTATCCATCTAAGCTAAAGCATTCAAACCTTCCATCCATATTGGGGCCTTATGTTCCTCCATCTCCTACATTCACTCATAGCTCATTCCCTAGCTCTCCTATATTACCTCAAGATCAACAAAGACACTCATCCTTGATGACTTTTCACCCATCTATACATCTAAACCAGTCATATCATCCTTATTCATCCACAAATCCCAAGTCCTTTGGAAGTGAGAATAAAAATAAGAATCCATTAAAAAAGAAAAATCACTATGTCTCATCCAATCGACATGTGAATGCTAAGAAGGAGAATGTGCAAAAGAGATTGCAAAGGTCCACTATTAAAAAAGCTAAATCAAAGAAAATATGGGTTCCTAAACCCATTATTGAAGAAATGTGTTTTGAAGTATCCAAAGGAAAATCTAAAGCTATATGGATTCCCAAGTCTCTTTTAAAATACTTGAATATTGAAAATACTTCAAAGTTGACATTCAAGCTTCCAAAGGCTTCCATTCCATCTTCTTCCAAAAATCTTCCTAAAAATATTCCAAATCCTTCCACTCCACTTTTTTCAAAATCTTTTCTACCACCTCATACATCTAAATCTCAAGCTATTTCATCCATGATTCCTCCATTATTCCAATACCCTTCAAGCTGTGTGTCAATGTTGATCTTGTACAATATTTCAACTACCCTCATGAAATCCTCTAAAGCTTACACTAACTTTCTATACATGAACTATTATCCTCCATATACTCTTCCTACTACCATTTCTCTTTCATCACCCTATCAATATCTTTGAGCATACCTTTCTATGGTCTTGGCTTATCATGACTTATCTTTTCTATAGGAGCATTATCTACATTCAAATAGCTTCATCTCTTTCTAAAAATTCAAAAAAAAAAAAAAAAATGAAAATGTGCCTTGGTGAAAACTACTTCTTGTGACACCTTGGTAGCAAAAATAAAGAGAAATAAATCTATCCTATGGTGAAAATTACTTCTTGTGACACCTTGGATAAGTACCATGATGAAAACTTGGCAAACAGGCATCATACGTAATTCTTCCATCATCCATCTATCCCTTCTTCTCTCTTTGATCTTGACAATGTTGAGCTATCTTTGCATATTGGCTATCTTATCCACCAAATTTTCTATTGTGCTCTCCTATTCACTCATAGCCTCTATCTTGAGCTTTATTCTTATTACTCTATCCCATTGCTATCTTATCTAGTTGACCTCTTGGTCTTAATCATAATAAATGAAACATGGTTCTCATAGGTCTCTTGACATGTCTACTCTTTTGGACTACATGCTTCATGCTATCTCACTTGTTGGCTTCACTGCTTATCCTACATGCTATCTTGCTCATTTCTTTCATTGCTTATCCAAAACATGCTTCATATGACTATTTCACCTCTTTCCCTAGCTTGGGTACTCTTGAGGAGTCAGTCCTTGAGGATCACTTTCACTTGCTTCACATTCCTTTCTTATGCATCTTTGCTTATCTATCGGCTTGTTTCTCCATCGTGTCCTATACCTTGCTAGACATTAGGAGAAAATGATGTGATCTTGCTCGAGAACTAGTAATCTCTAAATTATTCTAAAAAATCCAAAAAATCATATATGATGCTGAAAAAATCTTAAAAATCAAAAAATGTCATGAAAAAATGATCATCTTAGTGAAAACCTAGCAATAGGCACTTTGATGTATCACAAAAAAAAAATTAAAAAAAAATCTGTCAAGTGGTGAAAACTTGAAAACAAGTGCTACTTGAAACCCTCGCACCTATGTCTATCAGTCTCAATCATCCACTTCGCTACACATTTCCTGGCTTGGAATTGTTTCTTGTCCTCATCTCGAGGGCATAGCTACTTAGCCTATTGAGGTATTCTTGTGCATTAGGGTTTCTTGACAACTCACAAAACAATGTTTTTCGACACTTCCCCCACTTTGACATCAAGTATTTTTCAACACTTTTTAGATAGTTTACCTACGGTCTTCGATGTCGTAATATTTCTCACTATCAGAATCAAATCTTGAAGAAATGGCCAAGTGACTTACAGACACACACTTTAACACTTAAACAACTAAGCTATGTTGATCTTTATCTACTTTGTGTGTTGTCTATGACAATTTATTTACTATATGTTCCATCCCTAGTAGTCTTTCAAGGATGTCATTGACTAGAAGACTGGGGGCATGGGACATGTTTTCTTGATTTTTGCTTGTGGGTATACTTTGTTTGTCTATAGTGTTGTAAGCATTTATGCTTGTCGTATTCAACATTTTGACTTACAAATGTATCATCCTTGATTGTTTTGCAAGACCGCACTCAGGGTTTATCCTGGCACTTATGCCTTGATACAGGTGTAATTTTGCTAAATTAAACTTAGGGAATCTAATCGCGTAGTTATCTTGACTTACATGTCTATGATGCTTAGATTGGATTTCCACATACCTATCTAATATCGATCATATTCATATCCTCATAGTTATACTAGTGATGGTTGTATGATCTCATGATGTCCCTAATCAATGCTCAATGATGAAATTAAGAGTCTAAATGTTATGCACTTCTTGCTGGTAAACCACTTTTCATATTAGCTTGCATTTTAGGTTCATTTTCTAGCTTAGTCTTGCATTCTTACATATGGGGAGAGCTCTCTCTTCATCTTTTTGTGGACATATTAGGTAACTCCTTTCATATATTTCTTTATTTTCTTCTTGTTCATGTCTTTTCACCTTCTTAATCTTTCACTTCATCTCTTTTCTATCTTATCATCACATTATATAAAGTTTTGACCTCTTAAATAATTTCAACATCCTAGATTCATTTTCGGGATCGAAATCCAAATTCGAGTTCATCTTGATGGTCAAAATTGTCTTTTAAAATTCTACTTTCTTCTGAGCAGTTAGCTGACCTTTTGAGGTCTAATCTCTGAATCATCACTGGGGCATCTTCATTTCTTCATGTCTTCATCATTTCCATACTTCATATCTACTTCAATTCACTGTTTCATGTCTAAAATCACCTTTCTACTTGTTTTGACCTAATTTTTATGCTATATCCTTCAAGGTCAACTCTAGTCAAACTGGGGCATTTTATCAATTTTTTTATAGTCATTCTTGGGCTCTAATCATCTATCTGTCATCTTGGACATTGCTATATTCTCAATTTTCTCATATCTAGCTTGTTTCTATGTCCCCTTACCTGATTTCGATTTTGATCCCGAGGGGGCAGAAATACTCTATTGCTAATTGTTACAGCTATCTATTTCTTAGGAGCATTTGTTTGACCTTATCACTTGCTTTCAATCTATTCGTTTTTCTAGGTGTTAGAATTCTTTTCGGATCCTAACATCATATTCCTAGTGTTCAGTACTACCGCTATCAGGCTGTGCATTCAGGACTTGCTATCTATTTCTGCATTTCACTCTTCAGAATCAGACATCTATATCTATCACTGCCTACTTGGCTTTCTATTTTCTTTGACATAATGTGTTCCCAGATCGATCATGCATTAGTCAAAGAGGGGCAAATGTAATCACCTAAAAATGGTCATCTAGACTATTAGCCCCCTTTTCAACATTTTGGCTAAATTAATTTAATCGTTTACCTAGACCAAATTGCTAATAATCAATTTATTTGATTATAACCTATAGTTTGACTATGCTATCCTAAGTTCATTATTTGATTAAAAGAACATGTCCCCTTTTAATTAAATAAAACACCCCATTCTTCTAACCCACTTAAAGTGCACACATAAAGTCCTTTTTCTATTTTACAATTAAAAGAAAAGGCTTGTGAGACTTTTGTCTTATATGACAAGTCAACTTATATTTTATTGGTTGACTTGTGTGTGCACATGGATCACTCTTCTTTTTGAATTCCACCGTTGATCATCCACCATCTTCATCTTCATCTCTATCGTTCATACAACTTTAAAAGGGAGAGAGCTTTCCCCCTCAAATCATATCCTCATTTTGAATATTTTTATGCTGCAAGTTTTCTAACAGGTTTCTTTGGAGCTTTGTGGAGAACTTCTACTTCTTGTCTACATTCTCTCATCCATGGCATCATGGCATTCTAGCTTAGCTTAGCTTTTATTTTTACATGTAGCTTAATCTTCATTTGCATTGCATTCTTGAGGAACTCCTTGAGACATTTGCATTCTTGCATCTTGTCTTTGGAACCTCCCATTGCATGGTTTACTAGTAAGAAGAGTATCTCTAAGGCTCATCTGAGAGCTTTCTTATTCTTAAAATATACTCTCTTGCACTCCACGGATAGGGAGCTCTAAGCTGGCATCCAAACATTCCAACTCATGGAATCGTTTGGATAGAATGGTTTAGAGTGGGACACTTTTGAGTGTACAGGTTGGTATGAAAAAATAAACAATCAGTTGTTCTAAGCTAGTAGAACTTGCTTATCATTGTCTTCCACATGCTTTTTACCTAGCACCCTCAACATCTCTACCCTAATTACTTCTTTCTCCCATTGTCTCAACCCTTCTAGGCTTTGTATCATCTTGACTTTTTACAAAGGTATGATTGTTACTAGTTTTATGATCAGAAAAAATATTTTCCATATCTCTATTCTTGTATTTTCCCCATGCATCATATATAATAGCATCATGTTCAGTACCTCCATAAATCCCATTCCTTTGATCAAAACCTTTCATAGACTTTCTATTATATTTCTTTGAATTCATTCTGGTGTGTCTATAGTTTTTATTTTTACTATCGTGGTCATGATCATATCTTCTCCTTTTTTCCCTTTTTTCCAGTAGCTTCTAAAATGATTCATTGTTTGAATCTCTTCTCTTAGGGACTTCAGCCAAAGATTTTATGCATTTGTCACTGTGATTCAGTGGTCTAGTTACTGATTAGCTAGGTTGATTACAAATCCCTGTAGAACTACCATCAAATTAGGTATGATCAAATGAACAATCAATTGTTCCCAGCTAGCAGAATCAAATACAATTTCCCAAGGTGATAAAATTGTAGATGCAGATGCATCACTTGAATGTCGGGCATGAAGTGCATTCCCCAATTTATAATGAATGGTTTGATATAAAGGCTTCATACGTTGGCCCAACAATGGAAGCCAAGGATGTATTGTGCATGTATTAGCATGCTCTCCCTACAAGGATCCCAAGTATCTACTGCTGCTATGAATTTGGGCATCACTATATGATCCAAAATGTTATGAAAACTCCTCCCATGTCTCCAAAAAAATAGCATAGGTTCAGGGTCCCTTGGCTACCAGGAATTTGTAGCAATTATTCTCACTCCTGGAAGAATAACTTCAGTGAAGAGTTGAGTGTAAGGAGTTGAAGAAGCAAGTTCTAGTTCTATGTATGTATGTATGTATGTATGTATGTATGTATGTTTGTATTTACATACATACATACATATATATATATATATATATATATATATATATATATATATATATATATATATATATATATATATATATAGACCAGGAAAAATCCAGTAACTTGAAATTTTGCAATAGTAATAGAACAAAATATGAAACGTGTGACACTGGAGAGTGCTTTCCTAACAAAAATCTATTTCTAAAATCCAACTTTGGTTATGAACATTATCAAGAGACTGCAATGCTCTTACCCCTATAACTAGTTTTCCTATTATTTTTATCTTTTGGGAGAGATTGAATGATTCTTGTGACTGTCAAATTCTACCTAGGGAGGATTAAAGACTAATGGCAAAAAGTTGTTTGTGTCAAGCTTGAATGTACAAACAACTTTTTGTCATTAGTATTTGATCCTCCCCATAATGGGCAGAATTTGATAGTCACAAGAATCATCTACTCTCTCCCAAGAGATCAAAAAAATAGGAAAACAAGTTATAGGGGTAAGAGCGTTGCAGTCTCCTGATAATGTTTATAACCAAAGTTGAATTTTAGAAATAGATTTGTTAGAAAAGCACTCTTCAACATCACATATTACATTTTTTTTCTATTACGATGTCCTCGCAATTCCAATGGCAAGCTGTCAAACACACATCATTGTTGTCGCATAAATGTCGCACGTGTGACGGCGTCTCCGACATATAGCCATCACAATCGTGATGGTGTATGTCCCCGTCTAGCTTCAATTCACAATAGTTTTTGGCATCGCAATTGCGATGGAAGCCCTTGTCATCGCAATTTACGACAACAAAAGTCTGACGCTTGTCTAATGGGAGCCAATTCTTATTGGTGTCGCTTGGGTGACAGGTGGTCATCGCAATTCGAGCCCAAATGTAGCAGTGTGGGAAGTGGAAGCATAGTTAATACTTTTGATTTCGAGCAATTTTGGAAGATAAGGGCATCAACTAATGTGTATAATTTATAAAGCTTAGTTAATAGCTTAGCCCATTTTTATAATTTGTGCATAATTCAGTTAATTGCTTTCATGATTTATGCATACATAATTTATCTATTTTATTTCTTTTTCCCGATTGATAATTTATGCAAACTCAACTTTTGACTTAAACTTGGATTTATCTTGTTTTATAAAAAAAAATTCAAATAATTGAGAGGATAATTGAATATCTATGTTAATTAATTGGATCAATTTATGAATATTTAATTATATAATTGTTATTTTTAGAGATTTAATTTAATCAAATCAATTTAATTTATTTTTCATGTGTAATTGGCAAATGGGTTCAATTTAGTTAATGTGCTAGGACAATAAACTAAATTAATTGATTTAGGAGGATTTGCTATGGAGTTTTCTCCATGGTTAAACCCATTCTGCTTGGAGGAAACTTTGTAGTTAAGTGTGCTCAAGCTAGAGTAGTACTGGGATGGGTGACCTCCCAAAAAGTTCCTTTGTGCGCATCACTTAGATCTAATGAGTGCTAGGTGTTCTATTCATTATCATGAGAGATGGGTTGGTGTAAACCACTACTCTTGAAATATGGGTCAATGTGTTTGACTCAAAAACTACATCATTCAATTGTGATAGCAATATCACAATTTGACTTGCTATGGAAAATATCTCTTACTTATCAATTGATGAGCTTAAGGTGTTTTCTAATGAATGGTTCGTAAGGCACAATACTTAATAAAGGCTTTGCAAATAGGGTTGCAATAAATGTGGGTTTAACCATGTAGAAGGCTTTGTAGTTAAGCACACTCGAGCTAGAGTAATTGGGATGGGTGACCTCCTAGGAAGTCTCGGTGCTTCACCTTTGTGAGCATCACCTAGATCCAATGATTGCTAAGTGTTATTTATTGTCATGAGATATGAGTTGGTGTAAATCACTACTTACGAAATATGTGTCAATGTGTTTGACACAAAAACTGCACAGTTAAATCTTGATAGCAATATCACAATTTGACTTGTGAAAAATATCTCCTACTTATCAATTGGTGAGCTTAAAGGGGTTTTCTAATGAATGGTTCATAAAGCACAACACTTGGTGAAGATTTTGCAAATGACATTGCAAGCATAGTGGATTTAACCATCGATAGAACTCCATAGCTAAGCGTGCTCAAGCTGGAGTAGTATTGGGATGGGTAACCTCCCAGGAAGTTTTAGTGCTTTACCTCTATGATCGTCACCTATATGCAATGAGTGTTAAGTGTTCTATTCATTGTGTTGGGTTGGTGTAAATCACTACTCATGAAAGATGGGTCAATGTGTTTGATTCAAAACTACAATGTTAAATCCTGATAGCAATATCACAATTTGACTTGTGGAAAATATCTCCTACTTATCAATTGATGAGCTTAAGGGGCTTTCTAATGAATGGAGAAAATGGGATTGCAAGCAAAGTGGGATTATCCATGAAGGAAACATTGTAGCTCAAGCCGTAGAAGTACAAAGATGGGTGAGCTCCTGGTAAGTCCTGGTGCTTTACCTCTATGAGCATCACCTAGATCCAATGAGTGTTAAGTGTTATATTCATTGTCACGAGAGATGGGTTCGTGCAAACCACTACTTATGAAATATGGATCAATGTGTTTGACACAAAAACTACACAGTTAAATCCTGATAGCAATATCACAATTTGACTTGTGAATATTATCTACTATTTAATTTATGAGCATAAGGGGCTTTCTAATGAATGGTTCATAAGGCACAACACTTGGTGAAGGCTTTGCTAATGGGGTTGCAAGCATAGTTAATTTAACCATGGAGGAAACTTCTTAGCTAAGTGCACTTGAGCTTGAGTAGTGCGTACTAAGATGGGTAACCTCCAAGGAAGTTTCAGTGCTTCACCTCTATGAACATCATTAAGATCCAATGATTGTTAAGTGTTATATTCATTGTCATGAGAGATGGGTTGGTGTAGACCCCTACTCATGAGAGATGGGTCAATTTGTTTGTGTCAAAAACTACACAAGTAAATCCTGATAGCAATATTAAATTTAACTTGTGGAAAATATCACTTGCTTATCAATTGATGAGCTTTACAGGCTTTCTATTGAATGGTTCATAAGACACAACCCTTGATGAAGGTTTTGCAAATGGGGTTGAAAGCGGAGTGAGTTTAACAACGGAAGAAACTTTGTAGTTAAGCACACTTGAGTTGGAATATACTGGGATGGTTGAACTCCCGAAAAATCCTCATGCTTCATCTCTGTGAGTATCACCTAGATCCGATGAGTTCTAGGTGTTATATTCATTGTCATGAGAGATGGTTGATGTAAGCCACTACTCATGAAGTATGGATCAATGTGTTTCACTCAAAAACTACTAATTTGAATCCTGATAGCAATATCACAATATGACTTGTGGAAAATATCTTCTACTCATCCATGTCTTGTACTTGTTTTGACATGTCAAAGTATATGTAATGCTATGTAAAAACTCCAATTTTGTCAATTTCAAGATTTTTTAAAACCTTTGCATTATAGCATATAAAGGACAAGCGATCAACCAAGAAAATCAATGGAAGTATTTATATTGTTTATATTATATTCAAAGAAATATAAAGTACAATTAATATAGAAAACTTGACTCACAAAAATATATAGAATTTTAAAAATATATTATTAATAACTAATTAATTAATAAAATGAAACAAACATTAAATGACTAAAAACCTTGTAAATAAATAAATAAAATTATTTATTTATGAAATATACCTAGACTTTAAGAACCATAAAAAAAAATCAAAATTATCAATAATTTTTTGTATAATTGACATAAAAAAAATTATAGAACAAAGTTTACCATAACAAAATTGCCTCACCATCGCTGGTTCCTTTAAGATAAAAGCGTATTTGGCATAATAATAAAAAATTAAAATATTACTTATTAAAGAACGACAAGAAGAGATCCAAAATCTTTAAGAACAGGGTTATGGCCAAATGATCCATTTGCCCAACTATCCTTATGAATGCTTGATATTCAATCATTAAAAGATACCTCGAACACATTGAGAATGGAATCTGCATGTAATTCCATTTTATCATACAATCATGTTCTTGAGGGGCATTTTTCTGAGATAGTCTGGGGTTTCTTCAACAATGCGGCGTCTTATCCAAGATCGGCTTGCTTTTGTGCCTTATTCACATTCTTATTCACATTCATTTCCCAGTACAAGAATATAACTACCTCAGATGAAATGCGCGTTCCTTACATTTGATCTGAAACATTCATTGTGTGGATAATGTACGTGCCTCCCTGAAAGTGCAATTTACCACGTAGAAGACTTGGATGTCATAAACAATCTCTTCTGTTTTAAAAATAGGATCCTTGATATGAAATATATTAACATTGTTTTACAAATATTAATAATACATCTGAATTGCCCGACGACAAATTATTATTTGAAAGCAACTAACCTCTTTAAACATGAACAAAAAGAAAAATTAATCCACACTGCGTCAGAGAATTCATCCCAAAAGGTGTACTTTTCAAAATTTAAAAACAAATTGGTTAGAATAATCAAGCTCCTTGTATGTGCAACTCTGCTCAGCTGACCACTGAAATGGATAAGATACAACATGCCGTAGATACAGAATACAAAACAAACTCCAAAGTTAGCAGAAAACTTTAAATGGTGAATAAAATGTTCTGATTCCTTTTTGCATTTCCCAAATACTTTTAACATTCTTCGAGGCATTTTATAATCACATCATCCCCATGATTTCTTCTTAGACAATGAGATGAGCTGTATTACAAAAGGGATTAGTACAGTTGGAATGAAGTTATCCATGGACTCTCATAATAAATTATAAACTAAAAGATAAGTAATTCTCAGAATCGATGTGCTGGATAATTCTCAAATATATTTCCAATATGTATCTGGATTCTGTCCCAATTTTTAATTTCAAGAAAGAACAAAATGGAACACAGAGAAAATAACCTGTGAGGGTTAACTTGCACAAATTTGAAATCTTTAATCATGCTAGAGAACTTAGCATGCAATATATATGTACATTGTTCATACCAATTGACACGGCCAACATATAATTTTGCAAAACTAGTAAATATATCTGTTACTGCTTTTTATTAAGAATGACAACAGGAATCAGAGCAATATTTAGTAGACAGCAACCATGACTGGAGAAATCAGTGTATCAATTTCTGCTTTTGTATAAGAATAAACGATTGGAATCAGAAAAAAATTCTATAAACAGCATCAATGACTAAGTATATCAGACCTGTTGAGCACCCTTCATTAATCACCTACTGTCCCCTGAAGACTCAGCCACCGAGCTAGATTTTTGTGACATCAGATTAGTAGTTCTGTGTTTCTGAGGCAACTTACCAGAAAGAATAGGGATACATTCATGTTTTTTAGTTTCCAGCGTAAGATCATTCTCTTCCTGAAGCAATTTTCCAGTTTGCTGAAATGGACTCTCCCTTCTACGCTTCCTTTGGAATGTAAATCTAGTAGGTCTGATATGGACACATTGGTCAAGAATGCTCGTGCTTATTTTGATCTCTGAACTCTGGCCTGCTTCAATATATCTCATCTGACTAGGACAGCATTTTGAATCATCTGCTGCAGAAGGAATTCCAATTCCAATTTCTTTATCAGATTCTTGTTTAGTAATATCTAAATGTGCCGATATTCGAGTTTTTTCATCACTGTGAAGAGCCTCTATTAAAACTCCGTCACCAGAAACCTGGTTATCCACAGTCTCTAATGCTATGCCTCCATTTTCAGGAGATGAATCAACAGTGGACCTGCACAATGTAGACATTACACCCATTACATCATTGACAAGCTCAGTAGAGATTCTGCAATCATCTTCAAAAGTGATGCCTGGGTTCTCCACTCCAGAATATATGGGTATCTTGTCTCCAGAGAGAATCTTAGAAGATTCAGATCCCCATGTCTTTGTTTCTCTGTCTTGGGGACAAAATGACGCATTACATATTTCAGGAAAGGAAGCCAAAGCTTGTTGTTTCTCTTCATTTCTCAGTTTCACAGTACTTTTCTTAGTTGCCACTGGTTTGTCTTCAGTACCTGGAGAAGCATCAGAATCTGAACTTGGAGATGGTTGTACCTCTCTCTGGACTAAACCACCCTCACATGAACCACATTGCCCAGTACAAGTTGCAACCAATTTGCTTTGATGAAGAAAATATCCAGCCTCTTCTTTTTGAAGAGAACTTGCATCCTGGAATCCCACATTAACTATCATATTATCAATCTTTGGACAAGGAACCTTCATTGAAATAGAAACATATCATGCTTTAACAGTACTTACAGCCACAGGCAAAACAGTTTGACCTTGATCACCTGCATCGCCTCCAACATGCACCTTCTCAATTGAGGATGCCGAAAAGTCATTCTCACCAGAAAGGCATCGTTTATTCTCATTTATTTTTAATGCAGGCAATACATCTCCAACTTCATTTATAGTTTCTCCATATATTCCATGGTGAAGTCCATTTGCAGACAATATGTTTTCTTCAGTCTTCATGATTACAGATGACAAATAATCTTTAGCACTAGTGTTCTGCTTGGAAAAGTGCCTTGTTGAAGATATCCATTGCATTGCTGCACAACCAGAATGGGCAAAACAAGGGATACAGAACACCCCACACTATGTTATGTAAATCGGTGGCATTGCTAACAGATAAAGAGAGAACTCTCTGCTCCTATTTAAATCCTCAGAAAACTAATCCAAAGCTCTAAATCTATTCATATAACTTTTCTTACTTGAATAGTCTGTTGGAAAACACATTGGAACAACACGATGTTCATCCAATGACTCTGCCATTGTTTGCATGTGCTCTAATACTTCTCCCTTTTCTTTCAACTCAATCATCAGCTTCTTAACTGTATCTTGTGTTGCTAGTAGTTTTGCCTCCATTTCTTGTGCTCGTTTCCTCTCAATCTGACAAGCTCTTTCTGCTTCAATAATCTGAAATAAAATCAATTCTTACTGCCTTTATATTTTTTTTATGCTTGGAGAATGTAACATATATAGACTAGCCAATGAACAAACTCAAGGCACTAATCTTTACTGGTTAAATTTGGTTACAAATAAAACAATATTAGGCTAGCGTAGGACAAACTTCATGTATGCTAAAGGTCTGCATACAGAGCAAACTTTATAAGAACAGATTTGAAGAAAATACACTGTGAAGAGTGTAATCATTCAGTGTGGTCTGCCCAGACCAGTCAACAAGTATTGAACTTGTGTAAGACTAATCCACACAGCTTGGTAGATACTACGATGAAAGCCAACATCAGAACATATTAAGGAGATAATTTAAGCAATTGTATGAGGCATGGAATATTACCAATAATTGTATAGTCTAATAGAGTTAGACTGCTTTTACAATGATACAAATCATATTAACCAAAAGTCCATAGTGATTGATTTGCTCCTTTTAAGGTAGATCACTAAGCTTCCCATTACTCCCAAGTTTGATAATGAGATTGGAACCCATGGAGAACAAAGAACTAAATAGCATACACAAAGGTAAGGTGAGAAATTCCCTTTCTCACACAACGGGTCTCAAGCCAAATTGAAACTCACTAAGCTGTAAACTCAAAAGTTACCTTTGAGTTGTATCGTATCATCAACAATATTGTTTTGACGAATAATATCAAAATCACTTGACCTTGCAAATATTTAAGGAAAAATTTCAAATTATGGAATAGAATGCATGTTTCAAAAATGTATATATTCCAGTGTTACACTAGTACAGGGGTACTTCGGGACGACGGGACCCCAGGGTGAGTTTCTGGGATGCGGGGAAAATGTGCCTCATTCTCGGGACGATGGGGGAACAGCCAGGGGATGGCGATAAGAGGAGGACAGGCCAAAGAGGGGTGTTGTATAGTGTACATATAGAACTTGAAATGCTAGTTATGAAATGATGTTTCAGTAGTTCACTAGAACATACCAAATTAAAATATTTGAACATAGCAAATTGCAACGTGAATTAGAACCATTGACATTCAACATAGTAGCATATTACATACCCAATAATAACATTCAAAAATCAAAATTCAAATAGAAATTCAAGTACACATCCCAACAGCAGCATGGTTGCGGAATGGCAGAGGTGGCGGTGCTTGGGTACTCGAGTACCCGATGCGGGGACGTCTCGGGGACGGGTACTTCAAGGTTTGGGAGGGGGGTGCGAATCTCCGGGTTACACTGATATATTCAGATTAAATAATTTCAAATCCAATCAAAGATAATTTGTAATAACATATTATGACTTACCTTATGCGTGATTTTGCAACTGGCTATAAGAACTTTATCTTTTATTAAAAAAAACTAAATCTGAAAAAATGAAAAATGTAAACTATCAGCCAAATTTGACTTTTAAGTTTCCCCATATAAATTCCTAGCTAAAATCAGTACCTGAGCATCCATGTTTTGCTTCAAATGTACAAGCATATTTGATGCTTCTTGCTTAGTATTGACCAAATCCTGTTCAAAATGTACGGCATTTCTTTCAGCAACCAGCACTCTCATTGCAGCCTCTTTCCCTAAATGCTGAATAATATCCATTGACGCCTGTTTAAGAGCTGACAAGAGTTGTGATTCAATAGATTCCACAAAGTGCTGCATCATCAATGTAACTCTTGCTTCAGCTTCACCTAGAGAAGGCTGGAGAACAGCCTTGACCTTCAAAAACAGCAGCATGTTTTGGATCAGTTAGTCTGAATAACACAACATTGTTTCTATAAATATTATGAGGATGCAATTATAAACTCCAAAGTTCCATTCAATTTTCCAGAATCTTTGTTAACGAAAGGATATTTCCACAATGTTTTCAGTAGAATACAGTCCAATCAATATTAATAGAGAAGGCGAATCATACACTACATATTTTCTTTAGGTTTAGACTAGCATGAACTAATCGTATAAGTCAAAATAACTGCCAGAAGAATGAGGCCCAAAATAATGACATGTCAAACAACCTCACAAAGCTAACTTAAAGCTTAGAAGTTAGAACAGAATGATGTAGTGAGGGACCTAAGGTTACATATTCATTGCATCATTCTGGTAATTTAGTCAACAATCTTAAGAATAGATAATTTTTCGCTCCTAATAGTTATTATATAAAATCAATCCAATATTGCAAAGAGAGAGTACTTATAATTTCCTTAAAAGCAAGAAAGTTCTTCCACCTCCCAATTTTCACATACCACTCCACGAGTGGACAAATTTGTACTTGGGAAACTGGGGGCCCTTGGGTCATAACTGGGGACCTGTCTGTAGCTTAGGCTTTAGTGGTATTGAAGCTACCTGCATGAGTCGCCTTATGTTTTGTACCACAAGCTGGGCTAGCCCTTGCCTTGGTTTATTTTGTATGAAGCTTCATAGAGGATCCTAGGACACTAATTTTTCAATTGTTCACTCTCTGCTGGTGGAAAGCCAGACATTTTTTAGATGAACTTGAATCTCACTTTTTACTGTACAACTAAGTTTCAGAATATAATTCCCTAAGCAAGCCATAAGAACACCATAACTCCCAAGCTGATCCCCCAATTTGTCAAATCTTTTATCAATTTTGGTGATCATTTGCATAGTTAAAAAACTCAGCAGACTTTTTATGAGCCCTTCACAAGGACTTATGAGCCCTAGGCATGAACTTGCATGAGTCCAACATGAGGACTTCCGAATCCTTCTGATGGACTCTTGATGCTGCCTGGACATGCCCAACAACTTATAATTTGGCCATTTGTTCACTTTTTGAGTCATTTGTTATTTGTGCTTGCCCAAAACAAGATGAGATGGAGGATGGCAAAGACAAGGACTTTGTTGTTGAAGAAAAAGAATCAACTCCTCATTCAAATACCTCAATGCCTCATTGTAATGTTCCCAATTTTTAATAAAATATTTTAATTAGGTTAATTAATTAAATGGTCCTAAAACTTAAATAATATCACAAGGACTTGTTTAATTAATTGATTTAATTAATAAAGGGGCCTAATTTTTACTGATTACCACAGGTGTTTGCCGTGTCAGCATTCTTTGTAAATCCAAAGGGGTATTTATGTGTAGCATGTAGGAATTTGTTAGTATGCGATTTAAATTTTTTTATTGTATAGCGAATTCATGTTGGTGTTCAATATTGTTCGCCATTTTGGAAGTGGAAGATCTTCCCTACTTGGGTTTTCTTGGTTTTGGTGGGATTCAACCGTCACCCTATTATGTTCTCTGTATTACATTGCATGGACCTGGCGAATCTGTGTGCCATCATTATATGCTAGTATAAATTCTTAGTTCGGTGTTAATTGCATAACTCTGTGATTTGGCGAATATCTCTATTGACATATATCTTGTGCAATTGGTGTTTCAATATTTGATTGGCATCTATCAATTCCCTCAACAACATGATCTATTACCACCGTACGACTGCAAGTATTAAAACAAATTGTAGTACAGCCCATACAATGCCTGCATCACACAACACCGTACACTGATGACATTCCACAAAATTGTGCGGCCAGCATAATTACCACACACACTCTCAGTCACGCAAGTCTCTCGAGGTAATATACTCCCTGTCAAGTCTCTCTAAGTAACATACTCTTAGTCATACCAGTCTCTCAAGGTAACATACTCTCAGTCATGCCAGTCTCTCAAGGTAACACACTCTCAGTCACGCGAGTCTCTCGGGTTAACACACTCTTAGTCACATGACTCTCTTAGGATAACACACTCTCTGTCACACAAGTCTCTCGGGGTAACATATTCTTTGTCACGCAAGTCTCTTAGGGTAACACACTCTTAGTCACGCAAGTCTCTTGGGTAACATACTCTTAGTCATGCGAGTCTCTTGGGGTAACATGCTCTCAGTCATGCAAACCTCTTGAGGAAACATACTCTCAATCACGCGAACCTCTCAAGGTTAGGAACATTACAATGGTATCAAAGCTGGTGATTCTACCACCTGATGGGAGAATTGAGAGTTTGGACTTGGGTCATGTTGGGGTTCGAAATTTTGGCAAAACTGAGAGCCTCGTATAAGCAAAAAATCTTAATTGCAGCCCTTGGAATCCTATGCCAAGCGAGAAAAATCTTCATGTCATCATGTTTATCACCAATAAATAAATGTGTGCACTCATTTTTGAACCTCCTACAATCAGCTCAGAAGTATATACCATATGTTGGAATTTCAAGAGTACACATGTTTACCAAATTTGCAAATAAAACATAATCCTAGATGACCATATTTGAAACCCAGTGTTTCCATACATATGAATCCTTATGGCTACCCACTAATTCTTACATATTCTGTATACTACAAAGTTCTTATATTCCAAATTTCAGATTCATGTGATTTCATTTGTTAGTTTTCCTAAAGCTAGTCCGTATGCATTTTCTTAAATGTATCGAAATAATTTTTAAGTGGTCAGCTTTACAAACCTATATTTCATTACCAGTCTGCTGCAATACCCAAATAATTTTCTCGTTTAATTGTCTTCATACTTATGGACTCATGTTTCTATGTGTAGAGCCCCATTGATCCATTTAATATTTTTCTCGGGCCTAATCTATTTTTCATTTTTCGATTTTATTTTATTTTATTTTGATGTTACAAATGTATCAAAATAGCCTTCCATATAAACTAATATTTTAAACCAAGTTCACCTTCCCCATCAAACATTGCTTTTGCAACAGACTTCCATCTGTGCATAAAAATCTGTATAATCTGGGAAATACAGATTAAATATCTAGCGATGAACATACTTAAGCAGTGTATGAAGACAAGTATAAAAGACTATTAACAGTAACCTCTTATATGCAGAGAATAGAAATATATAAGTCGTCTCATATATCAGTGTTCAAAATGTTTCGGAAAGACAACAGCAACAGCAATATATGTGATTAAGATGATATTAAGAACTTCTGATATGAGTTCAAAATCTAAAGAGAGGAGTCCACGCAGGATAGGCAACAAAAAACAAGGAGTTTGATGCCACGATGTAAATGCAGAACCATAACAATAGGAGATATCTTTGGAAACATTTTTATTTGAATGCAAAACTTCAAATGGAATATATACAGGATAGAATTAGTGCGATATGCAAGAAACTTGAGATATCTGAAAGTAACCTGCATCCCAATTATTTTTCCCCAACAAATCTTAAGGAGCAAATTGGGTCCGATGTTAGTCCAAGAGTGAACAAAACTGTGAAGCCTTTTTGCAGATTGCTTGCATAAATTACGGGTGGAATGCATGGTTGTAGCTTTGCAAATTTCTGAACCATACCTTCGTGAATACCAAGGTCTCCCTTCCAGAACTCACCCTCATCTACAAACGAGCCCATTTGAGTGATATACGCAAGTGCTGTTGAGACACAAGCAGCGTTGGGAGTTTCTACCCGATGAATGAACTACGTTGGATACATGGTCTGTTCGGAACGATACATGTATTGACAAGAATCTAAACTTGAGGTAATACACAACAACAAGAATTGCCAATATTTGTCAGTAACAAATCATAGCATATTCAGAACATACGAAAAGGATGAGAAATTGGAAGGTGATGCAACACTGAAGAAGTTATTCCATGATATTTACCGGATGCGGATGAAGGCTGTCACTGTGTGTATGAAGCGTGCGGACCCATGAAAAAATCTCCGAATGGTAAGGTCAAACTCTGTACAAGAATGCGGATAATAATCCATGGACGTCAATGGTAATGAAGAGAGCTATGACGTCGATAATAAACTAATGGTATTAATCAATCCATTGCCTTGTCTGATTATCATTAATGTTTATGGCTAAAATGAGCCATGCGAGTAAGATTAGGAAAGATATATTAAATAATGAAGACTATTTAAAAAATTTGAAAAGTTGCGATTTGGATGTATATGGAAGGGAGGCGATGTTTCATTTTGAAAAGTCACATTTTCTTAAGATACGAGATATAAATAAGACTTATTCAAGCAAAAAGACGACACATTGGACAAGCATTTAATAAGAACAAGAAAATTTGTACGGAGGGATAAGGAGCTTAAATACGACTTTACAAGGTAAATTCAAATATTTTATTTAAGGCATGGAGATTTAAATTGTAATTGATTTGTCTTTTATAATTATTTTTAAAATTTTCTAAGCAATTTATGTCAAATAAGTGGACGAAGTCATCTATGGCATTTTAAACTTAATCATTGCAGATATTGTAAAATATTTAATTGTTTCCAAATTTGTGTCTAGTCTATCTCCCTGACCTTAGGAGTTAAAGCGCAATCTGGACTAGTTTAGAATTGCGTATATATATTTGATCCATCACGTCTTGATCATTAAACTGTTTACAGTATATGTGCATAGAACATTATAAAGTTGTACGTTATAATCTTCATTGTAGTTGACTTCGTTGCCTAAATAACCTAAAGCACTGGTCTTTTGATCATTAAGTATTGGATTTATAGTTCAAGTCAGAAAATCTATAACTCCTTTCTTACAAACCTCAAATGCTTGTCAAAACCTTATACAATTTCATTCAATTACACTCAGCAGCCAGTTTCATTTTAATTGAGTTCAAGGACTTTGCCAACCGAAGAACTCCCCAATGCTTAAATTCACTTTAGAAAAGCTCTGAACCAAGTGATTAGGTTCGAGGAGAAGGTCTACCTACCTAGGTGTAGTAGAGCTTGAAATGCAGGGGAATCAAGGTAATTCTTGTTTGTTGGCCAGAACTGATTGCGGAATCCTATCAAAGAAGTGGCATGCTCTTGGATTTCCAATTTGCAAATTTGGGAATTAACAAGTCTATTTCTAGCCGATTGGAAGGCACATCTTTTGGTCGAATACTCCAACAACAATTTTGCATGCAAATTGATAGATGGCGACATTTAGGATGATCGACACAAGATAGTCGATGATATTATCTACTACAAAGACAAAATCTTTTGGGTACCCAAGTCCAAGATGAAGGAAAGGATTCTGGAAGAAGACACTTGCACAAATATTGTTGAACCAACACCCAACGATCAGCCTAATGGAAAAAAGTGTTCTACCAAGGACCCTCCGAATAAGAAAGCTCTAGCGGTAGTTGCTCAGCTTCTTGGTGATGTGGACTTGATTAAGCATTGTTTGCAGGAGCAATATTTACAATTGGTTGAATATGGAGTTTACCTTTTGGCTAGGCCTGAGGCATACGTGATTGCCACCTCTTCGTGTGAAGGGCATCCTCGTGGAAACTACTAGTTGTACCTGAGCTATGAGATCGTTGAAGAAATTTATGAGCATGATGGTATGAAAGGTTTTGGAATTGATCATCAGGGCATCTCAATGGGATCCTAATGACTCTAGGCATGGCGTGTTTATATCAGAGTGGCGCAGCAAAAGCTTGAGTGATATTTACTTTTATCGCCTACATATAAGTGTGTGTAAGTTATCATGATGTGGCATGAAGAATTCGGTAGATACAACTATCCGCGATTGGTTTGGGATCCTGGAGATATATTGGGCAAACCATTTGATGATGGATTTCTTGAGGGCAACCAATCTTTGGGCAGCGAGGATTTGTAATGTCCCCAATTTTTAATAAAATACTTTAATTAGGTCAATTAATTATATGGTCCTAAAAATTAAATAATATCACAAGGACTTAATTAATTAATTGATTTAATTAATAAAGGGGACCAATTTTTATTAATTACCCATAGGAGTTTGCCATGTCAGCATTCTTTGTAAATCCTAGGGAGTTTTCTCCATCGGGGTATTTATTTGTGGCATGTAGGAAGTTGTTAGTATGCAATTTGGATTATTTTATTATACTATGAATTCCTATTGGAGTTCAGTATTGTTCACCATTTTGAAAGTGGAAGATCTTCCCTACTTAGCTTTTCCTGATTTCGGTGGGATTCCTTGTCATATTCCATTCTCTGTATTACTTTGCATGGACCTGTCAAATGCATGTGCCATCATTATATGTGAGAATAAATTCTTCGTTTGGTATTAATTGCATAACTTTGTGATTTGGCAAATATCTCTATTGACATATATCTTGTGCAATTGGTATTTCAGTATTTAACTAGCATCTATCGATTCCCTCAACAACATGATCCATTACCACCATATGACTGCAAGTATTATAACAAATTGTAGCACGACTCATACAATGCCTACAACATACAACACCATACATTCACGGCATTCCACAAACCATATGGCCAGCATAATTACCATACACACTCTCAGTCACGCCAATCTCTCAAGGAAACATACTCAATCATGTGAGTCTCTCAAGGTAACATACTCTCAATCACACGAGTCTCTCGGTATAACATACTCTAGTCACATGAACCTCTCGAGGTCAAGAACATTAGACTAATAGTTCAAAGCGTAAATTTTTTAGTTATATTAGGAGAGGAGAGAGGAGGATGTAGTCTTTAGTTTTCTATTTTTCACATTTGAACATATCATTCTATCTAATTTTATAAACTTATGCTGCTATTTAACTTTTAAAGTTTGCAACTATGATGATATTTCATTTAGTGAGTGTTTGAGTTTCATATGACATGCGCAATGTATCAATTAAGGCTCTTAAGTTCTCTTAATGCATAAATTTGTTTTTGTATATATTTAAAACTAGGGTTTTTTCCTTTTGCTGAGTCCTCCTGTGAGTCTTTCGTGAGTCCAAGTCTATTTTTTTGGTTTGCCAAGTCTGTGGTGAGTCCGAATCTTTAATCTATGATCACTTGAACCAAAACTCTGTAATTTTAGTGATCTTGGCAGAAAGGACCCTAAATTGGTAGCATCATCGGAGAAATGATCACAGGAATAAAAAATTGACTCAGTAGTTTGTGAAGGGGCAAGGTATACTGGTAATTCATACTCTGATTTACAGTCTTTAGCTTATGTGAAGGGGAGTATAATCATAGCAGAGCGAGTATTACCAAATTTTAAAGGAAATGGACTGCAAAACTGAAAAATCCAACGGTGGAGCGAGGACTACTAAAGTTCTAGGTCATTTGGTGTAAGAGACAAAGATGGGAGGGAAATTGGTATGCAAGTGGAAATTCTATGTGGTAGCAGTAGACACATGGAGATCACCGTCAGGAGAGTTTTGTGAGACTTTGAAGTAGAGAGAAGGAAAATGGAAATATTTATTGGTTGAGTGTTTCATGTACTTGAAAATCTTTGAGAATAGTAGGAAAGATGTGATCAAAGAGATCTGCAATGAAGGATATGATGTAAAACAGCAATAAGTAATGGGAGATTGATTGTGACAAAAGGGTATCCCTAAGTAGGGATTGGGTTTAATAAGAGAATTAATCACTAAGAATAATGTACAGGTTAATAATCTCATATGTTCACTATTTGCCAATTGTCTTGGATTGCAGAAATTAGGTTTTATGAAGGAAGCAATCATGAAGGGATGTGAGACATGTCCAAGCATACAGTAAAAGATCATTCCCAGCTGTCAAAAGTAAAGGAGGAGAATGGAAAAATATAAAAAGATATTTGCATTTATTTTCTATTTGAGAATAAGATTATAATATTCTGAACTTCATATTGCTGAGTATTATCAGGCAAATACTTCTGGATTATACTTGATGTTATTGAAACCGATACATTAACTCATTTAATTCTAAAAAGTTAGTGTGGGCCCAATTTATTATTGGGAGTATTGGAGCACATAATAATATCAAACGTCAGGCATTTAATTATTTTCAGAAGAGCTTGGCCGATGAAAGATGACATATTGGAGGCTATAGTTGAATTGATGTTTAATCCTCTTTATAAAATCTTCAATAAGGTTGTGGGAGGAAATTGCCGTGTATTTGTTATTGCGAAATTAAGATTGAGAATTTAGATTTAGAGATTAATATTTCCTGACTACGGACTCAAATTAATACTTTTGCGATTGACTTGGGGCTCTCTTTGTGCGATTAAGTTCAGTGAACACTGAATACCTTGTGTGCTTACTGTTTGCTGATCTCTGTACAAATTGAAAATGTTAACGGACTGTGGATTTGGATTCTTAACACAAAATTGAATGAGCATGTGCAAACCCTTCTATCCACCAGTATCAACATATCATTCCCACTTGTGTGCAGTGCTTGTTTCCACATTATAATGGCGACAGTGACCATTTTTATCAATTTGCTACCAAAACAGTAGTTTGATTGGAGCTGTAAACCAGTATTTCTTTGCAACCGTGACTGTATACTCTTTGTCATCAAGAGTTGCTTCAAATTTTGATGGTGGCCCAAGTAATTTGAACACATCATACTTATATGTCTAAAATAGAGACAACAAAATATTCAATGGGAAAGCCTCTATTGATATTTCTGGTTTGAGTCTACTATCTAAGACAGTTGCATTTAATATAGGTAGTAGAATGAATATGTAGTGCATCTGGTATGTCGCACATGCTTCATCATTGGCATTACTTCAATGTGCAGCGGCCATTTCATTAATTCCTGCTTCAAACTGCTGAAACAGAGGTTAGTGATTTCGGGCAAGGTGCAATAGATTCCTTTTCCTTTATATTGATATTGTCTTGGTTATATTGATGAGTATTAAATAAAAAAGAAGAGCATCTGGTTGCAATTGTTATGGGATTGCTATACTATTTGAGTGATGGCATTTCAATATTGAAGCACAACATTACCTTTTTGTTTTTATTAAATGAGTATTGTTGTTAGCATTCAACAAGTATTCATCTTACAAATATTCTAAACTGAAGTTTAGCATTCAAAGAAGTTGTTTGACAAAAATTAAAATAACCAAACATTAAATTTTTAAAGGAAATAACAACGCTATCCAAGACAATGGACTTGCCAGCCTGTGGAGTGTGCATCAGATTTGGTGAAATTCAGTTTGGATTTGGAAACAGAAAAATGAAGCCAATAGAAAATCAGAAAAGTGATATTTTCTCAACAAAATTCAATGATACATTTAATGACAATAATCTAAGGGACTTGTAGAAAGCAAAGGAAGCAAGAAATTGGCTCTTTTTAATTGGATTAAAATTGGAGTCCATGAAATTTCGTGGTGGTGTTCTTTCTAAATAGAGGTATTAGACTCATATTTGTCTAAAGTGGATCAATCAGATTTGACGCTTTTGAATTGGGATTTGAAGATCTCAATGCTTGCTTTGGTCCAACACAGGTTATTGGAACATCCTTCTGAAGAGGTGACACTTGCAGTTGCTTATTGTCACAGTGAGAAAAAGTAAAGACACCCCTTGCTATGATAGATTTTTTTACCCTTCCTTTGGCATTGGAGACTGCGAGATAAATGTATCAATTGAACCCTACTGCTTAAGTTGGGCCAACTCTTTTAAGTGTAATTCTGGATCCTTTTTGTCAAAATGATCAATCGAACTCTTTGTGAATTCCACATACGAAGTGATGGAAATGTTGTTTGTCATTGATGGCAAATATGAAATAAGTTCTTACCATGCAAATAAAAATGAATCATTGTGATTAACACCTCAAGCAAGAAGGAATCTATAGAGTAATGAATACAAGACTTTAAAGTTTAAATTAAAGATTTAAACTTTATATGGCCAATACACAACTATGATAGTTATCATGTCAATCTATCTTAATACGAAAGTACAGATAGCATACAGGTAGCAAAACGAAGATGAGGAGAAAGTATCATTTTATGAACATGAAGTATATATGTGGTGTATGTCGCCATGAAGTGACTGAGAAAAGGCAATAATGTAATTCCTGTAGCTATGTAATCATCCATTCACTGCTGAGATTCAAAGCACACCAAGGCTGGGAATTTATACTAATCATGTTATATATAATCAGCAATAAACTATTGTTAGTTTCATTTCCTTGAGTATTATAGAAGGCTCGACATACCTTGGAATGGCATCTCTGCAATAAATTCACATCATACACAAAGAAGTATCTTTATCCGTTGAAAATCAAGGAAGCTCTGTCGGTATTTAAGGGTTAACTATGTCTGCCAACTCTCGACACTCGTATGATTGAAGATAGAACAGTAATCATGTTTGAAGACCAATTACAATGATAAAAATGGCAAGAAAAATAAACCTTGGTCAAATGTCTGTGGGTATTGCATAAGACTTGCTGAAGAGGTTATACTATCTCAAACAACAAAGAAAGCCAGTAGTCAGAAAAGTAGTGAAATAGAAAATTGTAGGAGGATCCACGATGATGCCAAATAAACAGCATGGAGCATGATTCGGAGGCAAACAAAATCCTATAAAGGCAGTGATTATAATTATATTTGTCAATATAATTGATTTTGAAGAAAAATATAATCACTGCAAACATCCTAAAAGTATACGCAGCGTTGGAAAAGACTCAGCATTGTGATTAAAGAAATGACAATGAATACAACTGGCATCAACTAGTATGGGTAACACTCAGTGGTTTCATAAATAATTTGATTGACACAACAATCAATATAATGGTGATGTAGTACCGAATGAAGATCACCCACTCACCACACCGACTAGGCAACGATGGAGTTTATATCAATAGAAACAATAAAATTTCGAAGACATCAGACTGAGATATGATCAATAGTAGAGAAGCAATCGAAGGAATAAAGAGAAACCTATAGAAATAATAATAGAGCGGCAATACAGCTATTTGCTATGGTGAAATGATGAAAATAACGTCATGTATTAGCAACAATCAAAAGTGGTCAACTTCTTGGAAAATAATTTATAATTCAAGACAACTTGTGCGACGGTGATAGATTATCAGTGACAAGTTTCGATAGTGAACGATGGACTCCATTCCAGTCAGCAACCGCATCTTCCATGTCATCATTCAAAATCAAGAACGAGTCGGCATAGTTGTTTCAATAAAGAGACCGTCCTATGGATTAAGATGCTCAGCAATGAGTGAACAAAGTGAAGCAATGGATTCTGAAAAAATATGCCATAAATTTAAGTGCTTATAAATCTCCAGACAGCAGCATTTAACATCCACGTAACCATTCTTTTGAAAATCAATAACTATTGAAGTTCATTAAAGACAAGGATGATTTATTAATTGAAGAGGTGCGATTAAGTTAAAAGAAAAATAATTAATTATTTATTGAAAAAGGAGACATCCTTTCAATTCAAAAGGCATGACTTTTAATATAAAACATGAAGATATAAATAAAAATGAGTGAAAAAGAATCAGAAGTAAGAGTCAGTGGTTAAAATAAGATAGTGGAATGTAATGAAAAGTAAAGAAAGAAAAAGAGAAGTCTGTGGATGTGAAAATGGAGAAGATTGAAGAAAAATAAATAAAATAATAAGAAGCCAGGAATTGAAAAATAGTAGAAGTGTCAAGGAGTATGAGAAGATGAATTATGAGAATTAAGAAATTAAGAGTTTTTGAGTGTAGATTATAAAAAGAATATTAAGACAGAAATATTTGAAATAAAGAGTGGGGAACAGAATAATGGTCTGAAAATATACAATCACATGTATTCTGAACTTATGTGTGTAAAGGAAGATTCAACGAATCTGAATTTATATATGTGTGTAAAAGAAGACTCAACGAAGGAAGGGTGTGTGTCGAATGACTAATACAGATATAAGAAGAGGAATTATGTGCTAAAAATATCCATCATCAATTGAGTTAGCAATAGTGTGAAGGTGGAGAAACAATTTGTGTGCAGTGGGTTGGTGCTCACGAAGACAACAGTGGAGGTTGCTGCTTCCAGTAGGTTGTAACCTGCAAAGTGTGGGAGTTGGAGCTTCCAGTGAGTCAGTGCTCATAAACATAGAGGTTATAGCCTCTAGTAGGTTGTAGCCTACAAAAGCATTGTAGAAGAACAGTTTATATAAAAGCATTTATTTTCATGATTTTCTCCTGCATTGGGTTTCCAGGTAAATCTTTGTGTTATTGTGTTCAAGTGCATAAGTGTTGATTTCAACATTTTGAAGTTAATTGTTTGGATAAAAGTTTAAATTGAAAATTTGTTAATATACTAATTCACCTCACCCCTCCCCCCCTCTCAGTATATTTGTGTGCTCTTCAATTGGTATCAGAGTCAGTTCCTTCTATAAAGCCTAACCACTTGAAGGTAGATCTAATGAGCATACATAGGAAAAAGGAAAGGAAATAAGAAAAAAGGAAACTCAAAGAAGAATATTTATAATAATGCATCGACTGCTAGAGCTGAAGTGATTGTCAATGAATTCTTTGAAAAAGAAGATAACTCTATATATTGTGATGATTGTGTTGAGACTATGGAAGAAAATATGTGTGGTTATATGGAGGCAGACACATGTGATGAAGTGGTACTTGGAACACACATAGTGGCATAAAGTAATGATACGATTAATCAGGATGACCTTGTAAATGATGGAAAAGAGGTGCTTGTTAATGGAAGTAATGAATCAAATACAAAAGAAGTCTCAGATGATGGAAACCTCAAAGAAGGATCTTCTACATCTACAGAAGATGAAGAAGATACCTATAACGAAGAAGAGGATGTTGATATCATGGAAGAACTTCATTATGCCTACAAGAAAAATGGATAGCTTAAGAAGAAGAATGCAAAACAAGAATCACAAATTCAAGAATTGTATGAAGCCCAAAAAGAGTCAAGGAAAGTAATTGAAACTTTGAAAGAACAATTAGAGAAAGCCAAATTGTTTCAGGAAGAGATGATAAGAAAGTTAAATGCTAAAGAAGAGAAGATAAGATAAGATAATGATATTAATGTCCAACAAAAGACCACCAAAAGGTCTATGGGACTTGAGGGTTACAACAATGAGGTTGACAAAAGCAAGAGCACCTAACAGTGTTCAAAAATAAAAGCATGCAACAAAACAAGAAGAAAAGAAACAAAGAGAGGCCAAGACAAGATTAGGAGTCCTTTCTAGGCAGAAAGAACTCAACCACAGAAGGATAAGCCTACCAATGGGTAGAAGCTTTGCTCTGTCTCTGAGAACTCATAAAGGAGTGTTGCTGTTGTAAATAACTGGTACGGAATTTGACAGATCTCGTAGATCTAGAATGGTCGGAGGAGTTGTTAGAGCTAGACGACCTTTTCACACCACGCAAAAGAGATAATGGTTTGAAAAAGGTAGTAAAATGAGCTAAGTAGAAGTATGTCGATGAGGAAGTAGTGACTGTAGAGTGCTATTATGGAGCAAAGTGGCCTCCTGAAGGTAAAGTGCAAGACACCACTGATCATAGTAACTGAAGAAATCATAAAGAGAGAAACACTCTCGAACAGACAGAAAAATCTCCCTCTGATTTCATAGTAGATAGGACAATGGAAAAGAGAGTGAATTTCTGTCTCAATCTCATCCAAAGTACATAGCTTACAGATCTACTTTCCGCTATCAATATAATGGTTGGTCTGAGCCTGAAGATGGTGGGAACCAACTCTGAAGGACCCCAGGGAGATATGCAGGGCATGAGACCACCGCCAAGAAAGGTAGCTAGGACAAACAATAATCCCATCAGAAATCCCCAAAAAGTGCTCTACATAAAAGGACATCCTCGGACGTAATCCAACAGGCAGGTTAATCCAGGTAGTGGCAATATAAATGTCAAGTCTGACATGCTCATTTAACTCCTGTCATGAGGGGAGAAGATGAGCAGGGGCATTCAGCGAGAACTAGTAAGGGGGAAAGCGGTTAATATCTATCCCAATTTATCCCAGCAAAGAAGAGGTATGTGCATACCAACAGCGAGCTCGAGGACCAAAATCAAAACTCGCAATAGTAACCGAAGAACAGTAAGCCAAGTAGGACTATCGATCATGGTCACCCACTGAATCTACAAAACCATGTAGACGATGGAAGAACCAAATCAGATAAAAAATGGCCGCAAGACTGAAAGGATGAGCGCCAAACTTAGCAAGAATGATACTGTGAGGAGTAAACCTGTGACATCTAATGATGCGCCACAAAAACAATGTTTGAACTTGCTCGATCGATGTCCAGTCAGAACCAAGCCCCAGACCACAGACCCATAAAGCACTGTTGGTCGTAGAAGGGAGTCGAAGAGGGATAACTTGGACGAGGTATCCTGAAAGTGATGTCTAAAGCACTGTTTCTCAAGCATAGCAAGAGATCCCATACCCTTGTTAATCCGTGGCAGAATCGCCGGTCTCATACTAAACCACAGCCCAAAATACTTAACCCCCAGATAAGTATAAGATGAAGTTATCTCAATCTCCTGTCCCTGAAGAAAAAAGTAAAGATGGGAAGTCTTCAAGTAGTTAAAGATCATGACTTGAGTCTTACCTAGATTAACCACAAGCTATCACTGGTCACAAAAGGAAGCTAAGCCATCAAGAAGCCTCTTTAAACTGTTTGGAGAGGAAGCAAGAAGAACCACATCATCTACAAAAAGAAGAATGGAAATCAGGACCTGATGTAGATAGCAACCATCACCTGGGAGTGAAGACTTCATAAGGAAGTCCTCAAGATCATCAATATACAACCCAAACAAAGTAGAAGAGAGAGGACATCCTTGCTTGATCCCAATAGTGCTATGGATCGGATCCGAGAAACCCTTAGGGGTTCTAAATCTGCCAATCACAGTCTCATACAATCTCATAATAGCAATAAGTAACATATCAGAAATCCCAATCTCACAAAACCTCTCAAAAAGGGCCATCCTAGGAACAGAATCAAAAGCTTTATGAAAATCAACAAAGCAACAGTAAACCTTCTCTAATCTGTGTCTAGCCTCCTCAATAATAGCTCGTAAAGTGAAGATGTGGTCCATGGTCTGATAGTCGATCTAGAAACCAGCTTGCCCTCTAACCCTAGAACCTATCCTGTCAAGTTCACCTATCAACATAGCATTAAGGGTTGTCGCATAAAGTTTGGCAAATGTATGCTCAATCATGATGGTTCTGTATTTCCATGGATCTGAAACCGGACCAGTCTTATGGATACGATAAATCAAATGCCTGGACCAAGAAATCGGGAACTCGATGCAAATCACTCTGTTGAAAAGAATAGTGAGATAGGGGCCCAGAACCGAGGCACCAAACTTGAAGAGTTTCGCCTGGAAACCATCCTCATCCCCCGCTCTGCTACATCTCAATGATCTGATGGTCTCATAAATGCAAGAAGGGGTGAACAAGTGGCAAAAAGGAGGCGGGAGGGGGTGCAAAGAAGGTTGCCCAAGGATCTCATAAAGAGCTGCAGTGTGGAAGGCAAGGGAGTGAAAGTCGAGGGTGGAGGGCGGAGGGGAACAGCGGGGAAAAGGGTGCATCAAAAGAGCTAGGGGTTGCAGATCAGCGTGGAACAAAGGGATTTGCACTGCGAAGCGATAAAGGAACGTTTCTTCTTACGAAGAAAACGAAGGTAAGACAAACAAAGGCAAGTAAAGTCAGGGGAGTTGTTTACAGCATAGGTTAATTAAGAAACGCACACAGATAGTGAACACGAACACAAACAGCAAAACTCTTCTTATTATTATTCGCATATGCCAGAACATTACATTATGCTTTAATGATCTCATGAATACAATGCTTCCTGAAAGGGTTATAAATACTTTCCGAAGAACATTCCCGAAGGAGTCCGTTGGCCACATACATGTTGCTACATAACAAAAATCTTTCTGAAGGGACTCGTCGGCTACATAACAAGAACCTTTCCGAAGGGACCCATCGGTCGATACACAATTTCCTTTCCGAAGGGACCTGTCGGCGAATACACAATTTCTACCGACGACATCATCCCCCCCAAAAAGAAAAGTCGTCTCCTGACGACTATTACAAAATCTCTGAGACAAATCAACAACCAAAATACATTGACTGACTAACTAGTCTTCAACACTGTCACCTTAGCCAATCGGACATCTGACCTTGATAGCCACCTGTGCGGCTTTCCGCCTTCCAATTCCGAGTACACTGAACCAAGTGTCGCTGCACTGCCTCCAACTCGATGATCAGCTCCTCCCGAGCTCTCTACGCATCCACCAAGACAGCTTCACGGCCAACACCTACTCTCAGTGCCTCTGGTACACAGACACTCCATGCTTGCAGCAGCTCTAAGTCTTCTCAATTGGTCAGACTTCCACGACTGATATCCGCAATGACTGGGGGTCCAGGGCGCAATTCCCCCGGCGGGGTTGAGGGGCAGCGCCCCTCGCCACCAAGCCCAAATTAGCACTCTGAAACCCACACAAAACTACACGGAACACACCATTTCTGTCATTTTCTGCCGATTCTACACTCTTTCTGGCAATCGTTGGTTTTTCCTCTACCCTGTGGCATCATCTATTACTCATTCTGAGCATTCTTGATTTGTCGACTTTTTTTTTTTTTTTCATTTTGGAATACTTCCTGCCACCCTCTGTTACATTACATCCTTAACCTTGTACGCCAATTCCTTATGCAATAACATGCAGAAGTCGTACGCCCAAACCATGAAATTCGTACACCAAGTTTTGCCTAAGAAATCTGTATAGAAATTGCAAGTTACAGGCCTTCCCAAATTCGTACGTTGGAGAAAAAACGTGTAGGATAAATTGCAAACCCCTGGTAATGTTCCTACAATCCATAGAGGAACTATCAAATGCATACGGCGGCAAGGGTAAATGTTTCACACAATCCGCATTAAGCCATCCAAAAACCGCACCCCAATCTTCAAAATCTGTGATCTTGCAATCCAAATCCATACACAAGATATGCCTGAAAATCCATACAATCACCTCGCATTCCCAACTGCAATTTCCGTACGCTGCTTTCCTTAAAAAATCCGTACAGGAAAATGGCTCTAAAATCTGTACGCAGTGAATGATGGAGAATGATTCAACAAACCGTACAATGCCCTTCAGAGTTTAGTATGGTAACTTGACCCTTCCTCTACTTATAAAATCCGTACAACTATATCTGATGGAAACCCATACGCTAGCTACCTTAATATATTTGCTTGAAAATCCGTACCAAACACAAGCTTATAACAAGCCGTACGGTATCTTCCTCCAAAAAATCCGTACAGCAGCCTCTTGAGAAACTGTACACTGCATTATTGTTATAAAATCCGTACATCACATATTAAAATCCGTACTGTTCCAAGCTCCAGAAAAATTCGTACATTGCCTTCACTTCAGCTTCTTCCAAAATCTGTACACCGTACGAATGCAAACTAATGAAATCTGTACTGCATATAAATCCGTACACTTGCCAGGGAATCCGTACAGGAAAAGCCGTACATTCTCAGACTTTATAATATGCAAAAACTGTACACTTCCTCCAAAACCGTACGGTGAATAGTTAAGAATCCGTACAGTGCTTTGTTTCCAAAATCCATACAGTAGCTTTTTCATCACTTTTTTTCTTTTTTTCGTTTTCATTTTTTTTTTCAATAGAAAAGTCAGTTTTCCCTTCCACCGTCGACATTGTCGGTCTGCAACGACGAAGGGGTCACCGAAGGCCATTCTTTGACGCAGAAGTCTTCCGGCCGTGGTAAACCTTCAGCTTCGAGCCATTCACCGCCTGAGGCACTTCCTGTCCATCCAAAGTCCATAATTTTATTGCTCCATTGTCCCCTACTTCCCGTATCTCATACGGGCCGACCCACTTAACTTTGAACTTGCCTGGTTTGATCTCATTCCGGTCATCGTACTTCAACACCCACTGTCCGAGTTGAAACTTGCTATGCCTGTTTTGCGTCATCTCCATATCGCCCAGTTTGTTCCCGAAGCTCGCTACCATGGACTCGGTCAACTGCCCCTTCTGTCCGTCAATAACACATTCACTCTGTACTGCTACAACTTTTATTGAACCCTTCCTCTTTGTTGCCTGTGCAGACCGTATCGTGTGTCTTCCTTCTTGCCGGTACCTTTCTGCTATATCTGTGGTTCGACGTAATACTTTCTTCTTGCGCAGTCTTACAGTAGAATCTTTCCTTCTTTTGGGTTTGTACTGTATGTTTTGTACTTCAGCTTCAATCATACCCGCGTTTCCTTCTTCGGCTTCTTTGTGTTGCTTCGAACATTCATTTCCTCCTTCGGCTTCTCCATGTTCCTTCAGACATTCATTTCCTTCGTCGGCTTCTCTGTGTTCCTTCGGACATTCATTTCCTCCTTCGGCTTCTCTGTGTTCCTTCGGACATTCATTTCCTCCTTCGGCTTCTCTGTGTTCCTTCGAACATTCATTTCCTTCTTCTTTCTTACCTTCGTCGATCCTTAGCATATTACAACTTGGAAAGAGCTCGTAATCCTCTATCTGCCAATGGTAAAGACCATTTACTGAATCCAAATCGTAATCTCCTTCCAATCGTAGGACTCCCTCCTGATCGGGTTCCATACTCTGCCTCCTCTCATCATCTTCTCCTTCAGAATTCGACAATAGAGCTTCTTCTCCAACCATCTGAGTGTGTAGATCGATGACATACTTCCGGCCTTTGCTTTCAAGTGATAAAGTATTTTTCTTCCAATCGTGTTTTGCCTTGGCTTGTATCAGCCACCCCCGGCCCAGAATGGCATCATATCCTCTCCGCTTCAGTGGAATAATGACAAAGTCCAATAGGAACGGTTATGTTCCAATCGTCACTGGTTGCGCTGTGAGTACTCCCAATGGCTTGATTCCATGTTGATTGGTTGTTAACAACTGGAAGGTAGGTGGCCACAATGTTGGTTGTCCCAACTTTTTCCAGGTATCCTCTGGCAGCACATTGACACCGGACCCTCCGTCCACGATCGTGTCCGTTAGCACAGTCCCGAGAATGCCCATTTCAACAACCGCCAGATAGCGTCCAGATGAAAGAGCTAACAGCATCGGATCTTCTGCACTTGCGCCACTTTCCTTCTCCTTTTTGTCCACTGTACTTGCTCCACTTTCCTGCTTCCTTCCATGTTCTCCTGGTAGTTGAGCAGCGGGAAGGATGTTTGTGAGTGCCGATCGGAGCTGAGGCATAGTGAGCAACAGATCACTTATCCTGACGGGTATCTCGAATTGCAATATTTGCCCTACAATGTTTTGTTTTGCGCAGTTCCGTACGGAGGTACTCGGAGTATCCTTTAGGTGTGCCATTTCTATCTGCATTGCTCTCTGGATCTCTGCCCGTGCTTCCTCCAATCTCTTCTTTTCCTCCGTCGGATCAGGGTTTAGCTTCACCTGCTTCCGAGTGATTGCCAGAACTTCTTTCTCGTCTCTCCCAACGGTAATCAAGTTTACTCCAGATTTCGGGCACTTAGCATCGTCATGATCACCAGGTTCACACCATCGGCACAACTTCGGTGTGTTCGCCGTTGTGCACTCTTGGGCAAAGTGACCCCACAGATTGCATGTGCGGCATTGAACTATCGGCCGACCATTCGCATCATACTGAATTCGACTCCTTCCACCTGTATTGTTGTTGCTGCTGCTGTTGTTGTTTTGACCGTGCCGATTGTTTCTGTATCCGCTCAATGTGGCACCTTCCGTACTAGTGTTCCTGTTCCCTCCTGAAGGGGATGCCTCCTGCATGAGGAACACTTGCTGTGGTGTTCTTGATTTCAGGTTGAAAGGACCATAGTTCCAAAAATCGCCATGAAATCGCCGAAATCGCGATAAGATTCATGGCTCCCGATTTTTTTGGAATCGGAAATCGCTGGTGGCGATTTTTTCCTGTGAATCGCCTGAATCGCCAAAATCGGCGATTCATGGCAAAAATCGCCAAAATTGCCATCGTGAATCTCCAGAAATCGGCCGCGGCAGCAAGGATAGAAAGTTCAATTTAAAAAAAAAAACACATGTGTTATTTGCTTTCTAAGTTGACTTTCCTCTTTGTTATAACCCTAAAGAGCCTTCTATTTGCTTAGTATGAGTAGAAGAGAGGAAGAGTGAGAGAGAAGAAGAGAAAAGAGAATCCATAGGTTTCCAACCGGCAAGAAGGAAGAGCACCAAAGAGATCAGAAGTCCATCTGGGGAGGCCATAAATTGCATTGGGAGCATTAAGGAGTCAATATCAACACTCCTCAACTCATTTGCAAGAGGTAAGTGTTGGATTTTTTTTTGCATGTTAGTGTAGTATGCATTTTTTGTTAAATTTTTTTAGTGTTCATTTGCAAATCTTGAATGTTTTTTATTTTTACTAAATTGCAAACTAGGGTTTGTTGTTTTGTAGTTTTTGTTTATTAGTTGCAAACTTTGATTTTTTACATGAATTTTTTTATTGCAGCAGCCCTTTGCTTTCATTTTCCAATTTCCACAATGGGTACAAAAGATGAATGCTGGAAATATAATGAAGAGTTTCCTGGGAGAACCAAATATCAAACAAAATGTATATTTTGCAAAGAAAAAATAAATTCGGGAGGTATCTATAGATTGAAATACCACATTGCTGGCATACCTGGCCATGATGTCATAGTTTGCACTCATCAAACCGCTGAGGCAAAACACTCTTGTTTAGTGGCATTAGAAAAAATTGAACAAGACAAGTTGACTAAGAAAATGCAACTTCAAGAGTTAAGAGGTATTGGCTCCCGTGCTCCCACATCCGCAACCGCATCTACATCTGCAAGTGCATCTGCATCAGCTTCCGCATCCGTAGGTTGTGTTGGAGAGGGTTCTTCTAGGCCTCCTTTTCATCCTAGTGCTAGTGCTCATGTGAGTGTTAGTGGTAGTCGGTCTCATACTGAGACAGAGTCCAACACCAACCTATTGCGGCCTAGAGTGCGGAAAAACAGAATGGATAGTTACTTTGTGCCCCGCACTACTCCTGGCTCCCAACCCACGCTTGAGGGCATGGGTTTGAATAAGGAGATTCATGATGCTGCCAGAAAAGAGATTTGCAAATTCTGGTACTTTTGCAACATTCCATTTATTGCAGCCAGGTAATTGATTCTTTTTTCTTTGTTATCTTCAAAGTTAAAGTTAAAAGTAAAAGTAAAACTTTAATTATATCTACTTGTTTTATGATTTTAGTTTTTGACATCTAAATTTCTAATCAATATCATTATCTATTTGTGCCAGGACTCCTTATTGGCAGAACATGATAGATGCAGTTACCATTTGTGGTCCAGGGTTTAAAGCCCCAACTGAGGCTGAGTTGAGTGGATACCTCCTGGAGGAAATGGTTGAGGATATGAGGCATGAGCTTGAGGACAACCGAAAGGAGTGGATCGAAAAGGGTTGCACCATCATGACTGATGGTTGGACGGATAGGAGGGGAAGAACATTCGTCAATTTTCTTGTATCCTGTGGAGGTGATTGATCATTCTACTTTCCTACATACATAATTTTGAATCGTGATTGACTATTTCAAATTTTGATTTGTTGATTGCTAATAGTAATTGTTACTTGTAGGATATACCATGTTCCTCAAATCCATTGATGCTTCTGCTCATGTAAAAAACGCCACATACTTATGTGAGGTTATTGAGGAAGTTGTAGCAGAGGTTGGGGAACAACATGTGGTGCAAGTGGTGACGGATAATGCAGCAAGTTATGTTGCTGCAGGTAAACTTTTAACTTTTTAAGTTTTGAAAATAAATTTATTTGAATTTTGAACTTTTTCTAATTCTAACTTAGAATTTCTAAGTTTCCTAAGTTCTAACATGTTTGAAATTTGAATTTCTAATTATCTTAAAATTGTTGTAAGCAAACTTTTGATGGAGAAGCACCCCACCATATTTTGGTCCCCTTGTGCAGCACACTGCCTTGACCTCATGTTGGAGGAAATTGGCAAACTTGAGTGGGTCAAGTCATGTGTGGAAAGGGCAAAAAACATATGCAAGTTTATTTATAATCATTCATTTGTCCTTAGCACAATGAGTAAGTACACAGGAGACAAAGAGTTAGCTTGTCCAGGGATCACGAGGTTTGCCTCAAATTTCATCACCTTGCAGTCCTTGTTGACATCAAGGGATGATTTGAGGAGCATGTTTGTTGGGCGGGAGTGGATTTCATCTTCCTATGCTACGACCACTGCAAGGATAGATGTGGTGGATTGCATATTTGATGATGATGGTTTTTGGAAACCTGCTAGAGAAATCCTTAAGGTAATTTTATTGCAATTTAACATTTAATATTTTACAGTTTACTATGCTAATTGTTTAATGATTTAGTTTTACCTTAAGTTATATTATTGAATTATTCTATGTTTAAGTTTTGACTCAAATTTTTGTTTTACTTTATATGTAGGCCACTGAGCCCCTTATATCTCTCCTACGAACTGCTGATGGGGAGAAGCCCTCTATGGGCTACATATATGAGGGCATGGATAGGGCCAAGGAGACCATTAGAGCTCAGTATGCAGGAGTGCAGGAGAAGTATGCCCCTATTTGGGACATCATTGATAGGAGATGGCAGAATCAGCTCCACAGACCCATCCATGCAGCAGCTTACTTTTTGAATTCGGCATTTCGTTTCCGTCCTGACTTCAAAGCGGATGAGGAGGTTCTCACTGGATTATATACAGTGATCCAGAGGTTGAGTACTGATGAGGATAGCAGTGCTGCAATTATTGAGCTTGATAAGTTCAATAATAAAGAAGGGCCACTTTTCTCTAGCAAGGTAGCCATAGATGCTCGGGAAACAATATAGCCAGGTAAAAATTAAATAATATATTCAATGTTCATGAATCTAGATTCTAAACTTAAAGTTGATTATGTAATTTTAGAGTTAACTTGTAATTTGTAATTTGTAAATGAGACTAATTATTTTTATTTTCCCTTATTTCAGATAGATGGTGGCAAATGTTTGGGACCACAACCCCAAAACTTCAAAAAATTGCCATTCGTATTCTGAGTCAGCCAAGCAGTGCTTCTGGATGTGAGCGCAGTTGGTCCATGTTCGAGCACATCCACTCGAAGAGGAGAAACAGGTTGACAGTACAGAGGTTGAATGATCTTGTCTTCGTTCTTTACAACCTCCGTCTTAGGATCAAACAGATTTTGGGCACTGACTCCTCTCCGATCATTCTGGAGGAGATTGATCCAGAATCAAAGTGGCTCACAGAGGTTGTAGATCCAGTCTTCACTGAGGAAGACCGTGCGTGGATTGACCACGTGGATACAGAGGCTGAGGCAGCTAGAACACGTTCTTCAGGCATTGGTAGACGCACACGTGCACGCACAGACACAGGCCCTAGCAACATTCGTGAGCCCATCTTATATGCGGGAGATATGGCTCGACAGTCCTCTAGGACCTACATTAGACGCCTTGCTACTAGGCAGACTGGACACTCAGAGGCTGAGGCTGAGGCTGTAGCCGAGCTTGAGGATGATGTTGAAGATGATGATGACTATGAGCCTAAGGCTTGAGCTGGAGCCTTGTTTTTATATTTTGTTTACAGATATTGATATTGAATCATTGATAGACATATGTTTCAAACTTTCATGGATCTTCATCTTAGATTCTTACATAAATTTATGATTTGATGTCTTATGGATCATCTTACATACATTCTATGATTTAAATCATTATGATCATTTGATTTCTATTTACTTCAGCTAGCCTACAATTTACATTTTAGATAACATAGTTACGTATGTGATGGATTTTATGTTCCATGTTTATGTATGTTAAGTTTTAACTTCTATTTGATGATGTTATAGCGTGCTTAAGTTATATTCAATAAAGGGTGCATGAAATAAGTTTTAAATTGTTAAAATCTTTAAATTTAAAAGGTTTTTTCAAATTTGCCGATTCATCGCCGATTCATTGCCGATTCACGATTTGATTCGGCCTTGCCAATTCCGATCCAATTCCGATTCATGTTTCTTTGGAAAGGACATTCCTTTACCAAGTGTCCTAGAATCTGACAAATCTCACAAAATTGATCTTTTGGGCAGGATCCCTTCGTATGGCCTTCTTTCTTGCACTCCGTACACCATAGGTCATTGCCCTTAGTCTCCTTGTTCATGTTTTTGAACTCTTTCATCATCCGAAGCATGTCCTTCTGAAGAGAACGGACTTTCTTGCTGCTGCCTTCATCGTCGCTGCTATCTTCTCTTGAAGGCTCATCGTCATCTAAATTGGATGAGTTGGTCTTCTTCTTCTTCTTTGTCTTCTATTCACTTTCGAGGTTCAATGCCCGATTGTATGCTTCAGTATATGTCGATGGTGGCACGATCTTCATTTTTTTCCGTAGCTTCGGGTGAAGGCCTTCAATGAACCATCTTTTTTGGAGCCCATCTGCCGGCTTATTCTCCATTTTACTGATTAAGTCCTTCAACCTCCTGCCGAAGACCCGTACTGTTTCATTCTTCTTTTGCTTGGTATTGAATATCTTTGCTACAATTTCATTATCGTCACGCAGAAGTTGAAATTTTGCGATGAACTCCTTAATGTTATCCCAACTGTTTAACTTTTGTGGATCAGTATCAGTAAACCAATCAATCGCAACACCCCGTAGGGTAGCACTAAATTGTCGGATCCATTCGTTTGTATCTGTTATGCCATTTGCCCTCCAGATCGTTTCACATGTTTTACAATGTCGAATGGGATCAGTTGCTTCATCACCATCAAATTTATGCAACTTTTCTTTTGGACCTGCCATTATCACTGTATGTTGGGGGTTTTGTTGTGTACCTACGTTGTTTTGCACTCCCGCACTATTTTGAGCACCCGCGCTGTTCTGAGCTCCCGCACTGTTTTGAACACCCGCACTGTTTTGCACATCCGCATTGTTTCCAACACCCGCACTGTTCTGGACACCCGCGTTGTTCTGCACACCGGCGCTATTTCCAACACCTGTGTTGTTCTGCACACCTGCGCTATTCTGCACACCTGTGTTGTTCTGCACACCCACGCTATTTTCTACACCCGCGCTGTTTTCGGCTTCCGTGTTGTTTTCGACTTCCGCGTTGTTTTCAACACCCACGTTGTTTGCAACACCCGCGCCGTTTTCGACTTCCGCGTTGTTTAGTGAAGAAGAGGGTTCGTCAACCGAAGTTGTTCATTCTGGAAGTATATCTCGGACGAAGAGGTCACTCCATGCCCGTGCTCTTTCGGCACTTCGAGCCGTGCGAGTCGATCTCCTTCCGTCAGGATTCTCTTCCCGTGGCGTATGCAGGTTCAGAAACTCCTCCCTTGCTTCTTCCACCAAATCGAGCCGCTGTCGAGTCTCTTCCAATAATTTTTCAGTGCTTTTGTGTCCATCGATAACTTGCTGAAATCTCCGTCTACGTTCAGCCTGTTGTGCCAAAATTAAATTTTCCTGTGCTGCGCGTAATTCATCCTTTTCCTTCAACTTATTCTTATTCTTGTTCAACTGATTCGGCATTTAATCTTCATTTGCACCATACCAGGTCCATCGGGCAACGGCGCCAAATTTTTACCACATAGGTTAATTAAGAATTGCACACAGATAATGAAAACGAACATGACCAGCAGAACTCTTCTTCTTATTATTTGCATATGCCAAACAGTACATTATGCTTTAATGATCTCATGAATACAATGCTTCCCGAAGGGGTTATAAATACTTTCCGAAGAACATTCCCGAAGGAGTCTGTCGGCCACATACATGTCGCTACATAACAAAAATCTTTCCGAAGGGACTCGTCGGCTACATAACAAGAACCTTTCCGAAGGGACCCGTCGGCCGATACACAATTTCTTTTCCGAAGGGACCCGTCGACTGATACACAATTTCTACCGACGACAAGAGTGAGCCTCAAAAGAAAAATGCATCGGGTGATGGAAAGCTTTGCAATCCACATCGAACCATTGGTTCATGTGACAAGTATTACGATGCTTACTGCGGAGGGGTAGTGAAGGGCGGTGAGGAATGGAAAGGATGGCTATCGCAAGCAAGTCAAACATGGAGGTGGCTTCACAAGAGTCAAAGAAACACGCAGGGTTGAGGAGTCTCGAAAGATGAGAGCGAAAAAGCTCACAATCACCGTCAAGAAAGCAGAGATGAATGGGTGAACGAGCAGTAACAGATGAGAGACGAGGCAACGAGAGAGGGGGCAGAGCAAGAGGAGAAATGCGCATACTAAGGAGAGCATGATCCGCATGAGGGAGGCAGAGGATGGTGAAACTATGGATACTAGGGATGAAGGAGGGACAGGTGAGGGCATAATCAACAACGCTAGCACTGCCACAATGAGGCCAGCAAGTAAAGAGCTCAGAGCTAAGGAAGCAAGAAAGATCGTTCAAGATCACAGTACCTAAAGACTCACATAGTTGCAGCAAATGGCAACCAAAACAAGAGAGTGGTCCAAGAGCATCATCAGAAGAATGTTGAAGCCCCAAAGTAGTCAGATCAATCTCAATGGAGCAGATAGAATCAGAACTACGATTGTAAAGCAGGGTTTGGAGTTCTCTCGTCCTTGCATTGAAATCCCCGAGAATAATGATGTCCCCTAAAGCAGCAAAATGAGAGATAGTCTTGCTAAGATCAACGAAAGAGTCCCCATCCTCAGTACCATGGATAGCGTAATGGGAGGAAGCTAGTGGAAAATAACAAATAGCCCAGAAAAAATCACGTTGACGGTAACTCTTACGGTAAATGTGAACCCACAAAAATTTGGCAAATGCATCAAAGTGAACAATAGAAGTACCATTAAAAATATCATCCTTAATCAAACAAGCTACACCACCTGACCCACGAACCCCACCAGAAGCATGAACATCCTCCCTACAAATAGATAACCATTGATAACCTATAACACCTGGAAGAGGATGCACAGGGCTTTCATGAGTCTCGGTAATAACAAGAATATTCGCGGACCCCATAGCCTCATACAAAAGACCGGGTAATGACCATAATGAACCATTACCATTCCAGCAGTTAACAAGAAGGGAGCAAGTGGGGGTCTCCCTCTTGTTTGATTGCTAGCAGGAACGTCATTTGGCCTTGGGGATTTCTGATAGCAGCCCATTTACCAATACGCCTCACCTTGACCACAACACCATGAGCATTTTTCAGCTTGGTTACCTGAGCCTTCGTGAGATCTTCATCTAGGAAAATCTTGGAAGGAAGAGAGAATAACTTTCTCTTAGCTCTGAGAGCACATAGCCTATCGGCAAGTGAGAGGAACCAGATAAATAAGACGCCACCATGACCAACCAAACACTTGTCCAACGTGATGTCAACAAGACCAAGCTGATCACAAAGGAAAGAGCGTCCAGTTGAAAGAGGATCAGATGTAGGAAGGAGTCCACGAACTCGAAGATTAAGCTCACAAACTCGCCTCACATGATCATCTTCAATCTTCCCTTGAACCATCTTGTCAAAAGTAGCTAGAGGCATAGTATCTATGATTTTGCAAAGGGAGGCCCACGACGTAACTTTCTGTATGCCAAATTAGAGGAAGAAGTCACCATGTTGAAAAGCAATTTAGAGACAACCACTGCCAAATCAAATACCAATCTTAAATTTGAAAAGAGCACTGAAATTCTGACTAATATCATTGACAGTTAGAGGCCATCTTCCAGCAAGACAGGAATAGGTTATGAAATAGGTACAAAGCATTACGACAATACATTCAAAGGCTTCATCAAAGAAGCAAGTAGTATGGAAGATTTAGTAAGAAAGAGAAAGAACTTGAAAGACATGTTGAAGTGCTAATTAATCCTATCAGAGATAAGGAAAGAATCAGAAAACCTTTTCCTCCTAGCCAAGAGCAGAAATCTGAACTCCGACATGATTTCTATGGATATTGTTATTCATGCAAATACTTTGGTCACCGAGCAAGAGAACGCAAAATACAAAATGGATGGATAAATATAAATTGTTATGGGCACTTAGCACGACATTGTAGATATGGATTCAAAGAGTATAAGCTAAAGCACATGAAAAGCAAACAAAAAGGACCTATATTTGTATGGAGGAAGAAACTTGACAAAGACAAAGAAAATAATGAAACCTCAAGCACTTCATGGCAAAATAATCAAAAGCGAAGAACTAAAAAAGCATGGAGAAAGAAGATCACTAAAGGAGAAGAAAAAATCATTGCAAGTGCAACTTGCAATTCACGTACCTCATAGTTATGAGGATAAGCATGAATTCAGGGGGAGATGCATATGAGATACCCATTAAACCCTCGGAAAATAAAGCGAGATTGTTGATGTCATGAAGATGGAAAGTTGATTGCATTGATGTCAAAGAGAAAGCTTGAAAGAGGAAGATAAAGTAATGACAAAAATAGAACATCCAGGAACAATGAATAAATACTTCTCAGGGGGAGTACAAGAGACTTTTGACAGGGGAGCATTTGATGACTAGTTTTTTGGTTACCCCTTTGCCATTGATTTCAAAGGGGGAGAGACATAGAGGGAGTATCAGGAAAGCTAAGGATGTGTTGCCATCAATGACAAAGGGGGAGATTGATGGAAATATTGTTTGTCATTGATGGCAAATATGAAATAAGTTCTTACCATGCAAATAAAAATGAATCATTGTGATTAAAATCTCAAGCAATAAGAAGCTATAGAGAAATGAATAGAAGACTTTAAAATTTAAATTAAAGATTTAAACTTTATCTGGCCAATACACAACTATGATAGTTATCATGTCAATCTATCTTAATACGAAAGTACAGATAGCATACAGGTAGTAAAATGAAGATGGGGAGAAAGTATCATTTTATGAACATGAAGTTTATATGTGGTGTATGCCGCTATGAAGTGACTGAGGAAAGGCAATAATGTAATTCCTGTAGCTATGTAATCATCCATTCACTGTTGAGATTCAAAGCACGCCAAGGCTGGGAATTTATACTAATCATGTTATATATACTCAGTAATAAACTATTGTTAGTTTCATTTGCTTGAGTATTATAGAATGCTCGACATACCTTAGAATGGTATCTCTGCAATAAATTCACATCATACACAAAGAAGTATCTTTATCCATTGATAATCAAGGAAGCTTTGTCAGTATTTAAGGGTTAACTATGTCTGCCAACTCTTGAAACTCGTATGATTGAAGATAGAACACTAATCACATTTGAAGACCAACTACGATGATAAAAGTAACAAGAAAAATAAACCTTGGTCAAATGTCTGTGGGTATTGCATAAGACTTGCTGAAGACGTAAAACTATCTCAAACAACAAAGAAAGCCAGTAGTCAGAGTAGTGAAATAGAAAATTGTAGGAGGATCCATGATGATGCCAAATAAACAGCATCGAGCATGATTCAAAGGCAAACAAAATCTATGAAGGCAGCAATTATAATTATATTTGTCAATATAATTGATTCTGAAGAAAAATATAATCACTGCAAACATCCTACAAGTATACACAGCATTGGAAAAGACTCGGCATTGTGATTAAAAAAATGAGTCACGTTGATAAGATACAATGAATACGACTGGAATCGACTAGTATGGATAACACTCGGTGGTTTCATAAATAATTTGATTGACACAACAATCAATAATATAATGGTGATGTAGCACCAAATGAAGATCAATCACTCACCACACTGACTAGAGGCAACGATGGAGTTTATATCAATAGAAACGATAAAATTTCTCAAACATCAGATGGAGATATGATCAATAGTAGAGAAGCAATCTAAGGAATAAAGAGAAACCTATAGAAATAATAATAGAGCAGTGATGCAGCTATTTGCTATGGTGAAATGATGAAAATAACATCATGTATTAGTAACAATAAAAAGAAATCAACTCCTTGGAAAAGATTGTATAATTCAAGACAACTTGTGTGATGGTGATAGATTATCAGTGACAAGTTCCGATAGAGAACGATGGACTTCATTCCAGTCAGCAACCGCATCTTCCATGTCATCATTCAAAATCAATAACAAGTCAGCATAGTTGTTTCGATAAAGAGACCGTCCTATGGATTAAGATGCTCAGCAATGAGTGAACAAATTGAAGCAACGGATTCTGATAAAAATATGCCATAAATTTAAGTCCTTATAAATCTCCAGTCAGCAGCGTTTAACATTTGCATACCATTCTTTTGGAAATCAATAACTATTGAAGTTCATTGAAGACAAGGATTATTTATTAATTGAAGAGGTGCGATTAAGTTAAGAGAAAAATAATTAATTCTATTTTGAAAAAGTAGACATCCTTTCAAATTGAAAAGACGTGACTTTTAATATAAAACATGAAGTTATAAATAAAAGTGAGTGAAAAAGAATCAGAAGTAAGAGTCAGCGACTAAAATAAGATAGTAGAATGTAGTGAAAAGTAAAGAAAGAAAAAGAGAAGTCTGTGGATATGAGAATGGAGAAGATTGAAGAAAAATAAATAAAATAACAAGAAGCCAGGGATTGAAGAATAGTAGAAGTGTTAAGTAGTATGAGAAGATGAATTATGAGAATTAAGAAATTAAGAGTTTTTAAGTGTAGATGATAAAAAGAATATTAAGACAGAAATATTTGAAATAAAGAGTGTGGAACAGAATAATGGTCTGAAAATATACAATCAGGTGTATTCTGAATTTATATGTATGTAAAGGAAGATTCAATGAATTTGAATTTATATATATGTGTGTAAAAGAAGACTCAACGAAGGAAGGGTGCGCGTTGACAGACTAATACAAATATAAGAAGAGGATTTGTGCTAAAGATATCCATCATCAATTGAGTTACCAATAGGGTGAAGATGGAGAAACAATTTGTGTGCAGTGGGTTGGTGCTCACGAAGACAACAATGGGGGTTGGTGCTTCCAGTACGTCGTAGCCTGCGAAGTGTGGGAGTCGGAGCTTCCAGTGAGTCGATGCTCATAAACGTAGAGGTTGTAGCCTCTAGTAGGTTGTAGCTGACAAAAGCATTGTAAAAGAACAGTTTATATAAAAGTATTTATTGTTGTGGTTTTCTCCCGCATTGGGTTTCCACATAAATCTTTGTGTTATTGTGTTCAAGTGCATGAGTGTTCATTTCAGCATTTGAAGTTAATTTTTTGTATAAAAGTTTAAATTAAAATTTTGTTAATGTATTGATTCACCCCCCCACCCGCACGCTCAGTATATCCGTGTGCTCTTCACGAAGTTATCTGGTCATGCCCTGTAGTGACCATGTCCTGATGCCGCTACTCATGTGCTAAGTCATCCAAATGTAATGCTGCAAATTTAATGGCTTCCTCCCCTGACATTGAGTTTAACTGTAAATATGTATCAACCTTCTTCTCCCCATCAGCTACAATATAGATTTTACCGACAACATGCAGTAGTGCTCTAGTAGTAGTCTTCTTTAAACCATCGTAGGGTAATGTGAACTTACTCATTTTCTTTTGTAGATTACTATGTTTTTCCTACCACATGTGTGAGGCAAATGCTTCAGCCTAACATCCATATATTCTCTAAAAGAGATAGCTTCCCAGAATTCTTCTCCTCCATCTTCCCAACCTCTTTGAAACTATGCATGTAACTTCGTAATATGAGGCTCATTCTCCAGTTGTACTAGACCTCTAGGGGGAATGGTGGCTACAATTGGCCTCAAACACACTGTCCTCTCTATATCTAGCTGCATGACCAAAATTATCAGTAGTCTGTCCACCTCCATTACCTTCATTTGGTGCACGGTTCTCACCATTATTTACTCCATTGTTTATGCCATTGTTGCCTCCATTGTTCGCATCATTAACATCCATTCCTAATTGTCTTGCCATCATCTGCATCATCTAGTCCATCTGCCGGTTTTGTTCCCGTACTCTTTGTTCTGCTTGTCGCTGCCCTAGTTGTAAAGCCTCAAGCATACTAAATAACTTTTCTTCTCCTGGATCCCTTCTTTCACCCATATTGCCTGTAACTTGTTTGCTTGTGCCTAAGTGTACTTCCGGATTTCTCTATTCTTCTTGCCCTATATTAAGTAATGCCCTATCCCTCCGTGCTTGATAATGATATGATAATGGTTATACACTCAATTCAATTATGTCACTGCCTCTTCATTTTGTATTGTTCGCACCAGATGGCAGGATACACCCCTTGTTCTGAGATTTTTTTGCCCTTCCAGCTCATAGGAATTTTCTCAAACAGTTGGCTTGCAATCTGAATGCTAAGTTCTTATTTGTTTCCAAAATGCAGATGTAAATGTGATTCTTATTTGTTTGCTAAGTCTCTCAGATTTTTTTGGTTTCAAATAAAGATCAATACATACCAAAATATTTAAAGAAGTCATACTAAGACTTATTTCAGACTCCAAGAATGTTTTCAGATTTATTCGAACTTCAAGAATTATTAAACAGACATAAGTATTAAAGCAGTTCATATATCCTATACCATATGCATACCCGAGCCTCTATCATCTCATGGCACTCTCTATTAAGCACATTAGTAATACTTCCTAGCTTTTTGCAGCTCTATAAGGCATCCTTGCTGCTGTTCTAAGACTAAATATACTCAAAACAGACCTGTACGGAACTATCCTAGGTGGAGGCAGCATGTTAGAGATGATTTCAGTGTGCTACAATCTGTTTACCGTATAGGGTAAAAAGATCAACACGTGTAACACGATTCAACACAGAACAAATACTTTATTCATATATGTACTTATTGATTACAATCCGAATACAATGACTACAATGATCACAATGATGATTCCAAAGTCCATCTCGGACGTGTACATATACCTTTCCGAAGGGGTGACTCAAGCGTCACACGCCCATCCAGATACTACTCTACCCGTCGGCTACACCATATATTTTACCAACAACACAATCCTGTCCAAATAAGTACGGCACCCTACAAGTAGCTTCTTAATGAGTATGGCACCCCTTTCTCAATCACAAAAGCCCAGCCATGCTGAATGCAGCCTTCAGCAGAGTCATCCAGCCAATAGAAATATATACAACGGTCCTTGGAAACACTATTATCTTGAACTCTATCAGCAGATCAGATTTATCATTTGGTTCTTCATTTCCTACTTCCAATCTCAAACCCCTCTTGGCAATATCAACTTGACAAATAGAGATCGATATAATTTACCCTGAAGCTCAAGTGGGTCACAAAATTGTATCTTCCAACAGCATCAAGATCAACAGCATAAAGTGGTTTCCTCCTCTAGGCCCTATAGAGAAGATCTCCAAAACTTCACAAATTTCTTCAAATATGCATCTAAAGAATGAGCCGTTCACTTTATTTTATAACTTCTTCTTGGAGATTCCTTAATTGACCTGTGAATGTGCGGTAAATAATAGACATTAGATTTCCACGGTCTATAACAATTGTGTTGTATATTTCTGGATTCAATTGTGTCAAATTTATCTGCATCAAATTTCCCCTTAAAATATCATTTCTCACTAAAGTGAAGAAAATGTTCTTTTAATAATAAAACGACCTATAATAAAATGTACTCTGTTTTAATAGTCACTTCATTAATAAACCATTTAATCTTCAAGCATTAAAATAAATTATCAATCAGACTCAAAAAACCATGTACTGAAATGTCATAATTACTAAGCCTACTGCTGACTTACTATAAATAGTAAGTATTTGGAAACCTTGCTAAATGAACTACGTCTAGCCTGAAACTAGAATTGCCTAGGCCAAATCTCTCTCTCATCCCTATAAAGTCTTGGTTGGCCCATGGAGACCAAGCCAAAATGAGCTAATGACACATCATGGATTGATGGTCTAGAAAGGGGACATTGTAGATTATAAGAATAGAAACTCCTATAGCACACCCTATAATTATCACATATTGAAGAAGGTTCATTGTAGAGATCCTATAGGAGTTACGTGATGTCAAGGCCCCTAATTTTGGGAAGAGGGATAAAATGTTAGAAATTATGGCAAGAGACAGATTATTTGTCATTATGTTGGATCTCAAATGTGATTAATTGATTCTTCAAATATTCAACACATTTTAAGCAAAATCAAAAACAACATTCAATTAGTGTTGAAGCAAGTATGCAAACTATTTTATCTTTAATTGTGGATGAAGATGATGATATTTTTCAGCTGTTGCAATTAGATGTGTTAGCCATTTGGAGAAAGGAGTAAAATACCTCACCTATGGCTTAAGAGTTCTCAAAAGGCTTGATTAACCAGAATATTGAAAGGTTCAAGAAACAGACTGAAAATGAACTGACCTCAATGGGTTTAGAGGTTGCAAGGTCTCGAAAAAGAGTAAAAATCAAATGAGAAGGGAGTAGATTGGTCTCACATGTTAGGAAAAATGGACACCTGATCACAATTGTAGGGTTAGTAAGGAAAATAAGTCAGCCAAAAATGTTTTGACCAGCAATGGAGATAGGAATCCCATAGTTTTGTTCCACAAAAATAACACAAATTCTTGTGAGGAGATGGATTCAACTATTGTTATAGGTGAGGGATATAGAAATCTCTATATTGGTGACTTGGAAGTTGTTAATCACAAACATTTTGATAAAGGTGATCTTACTCAAGGAGAGAGCATGTTGGAGTCTAAAGATCTTTCCAAGGAAGAAAATGAATCTTCACGTAATGATGAATCGTTTGAGGACAATGAAATAACAATAATTTTGGCCATGCATTTAGAGACGGAGGGAGATTTATCTAATAAAACTGAAAACATTACAGCAGATAATGAAATTTCTTTTAACCAAAATGCTGTCCAAACTTGTGAGTATGAATTATGCCAAGAAAATAATACTAAAACTGATTAGGAGGACCAATCAGAAAATGTATTTCAAGATAATAGTGTCGAGACACATGCTTTGAATAATCAGCTGAAATCATTGATGTTATAACTATTGTAGCCTTAATACATTATAATAACATTCACAAGATCATTAAAGACCTCTATAGGAAGGCTCAAATTGAAAGGAGACAAAATGGTATAGAAGGTGATTTTTATTTTGCATACTTGTAGGGGGTCAAAGCAGCTCTTGGATCAATGAAATCTGATTATTTGTATTTACTTCAAGGATAATATCTAAAAGGTTGTTGAAGTGTATGCTGATAGATTGAAGGAAAAGGGGGCTGATATCAATAAGCTCATCTCGGAGCTTAATGGTACTAAGGAGATATTGGAGAATACGAAGATGGTTCTTCAAGAAAATAATCAGATTGTTGTCACTAATCACTTCAAAATGTAGGAGAACAAAAGAAAGACTAAGTTTATCAAGGCGGTGATTAAGGAACTTGACTACATACAAACAACCTTATGATTTGGACAACTGTCCCAAAAGATCAAGTCATAAAATGTTGGACAAGCAAGAACTTTGGTGTGGTTGGACTAAAGGACAATTTTCAATTGATTGACAATTCGTTTTTTGAAGTAGATGTTGTTGGGTCTTATGATAATCTACTCTTCGAATTGGATGAGGAAGCTCTTTTTTAATCCAGTGATGAGAATGGAATTGATTGTGAGATTTGGGGCCTAGGTTCAATTTCTAGTGATTGGGTCTGATCACAGGATTATAGTGGATAAATTTCTAGAATTAATATTGCTTCCCACTTTACAATCTCCATACTCTAGTTCAAACTCTGATCTACGGACGAGTTGGATGGATTCTTTGGTTCAACAATGAGTAGTTCATGGTTAAAAATTGATGGTAAGATGTGATTTGATCATATAAAAGGGATTTTTGGCTACTCCCATTTTCATGACTCTTATGTATTCAGTGGTATTTCAGATTGTCTACTATTATACTAGTTCCTCCACACCATTTGTGTTGATCTCAGTATATGGATCGTTTGAATTGTGCACTTGTAGACTTCAGTGCATCTAGTTGTGGGATATTTTTTGGGCACAACTTAGTTACTCTTTAGTTCCACTTAGGAGAATTTGGGCCACTGCAATTACTTCATAATATTGTTATATGTGCTTTCAAAAGATGACAGGTTGATTGCACTAAGATGGGTTTGTTAAAATACGAGATTTTTCTACACTAGCACTTGGAGGCTAACTATAATGTCCCATTTTTGAGACATTAGAAATTCTAAAGTCCAATTCATCAAATATTAATGTTGGCTTAAGCTTAATGCAAATTTACAAAATGGGTCAAATTAATACTATAAAGTGGGTTAAAGGTGACAAATGTTAATGATGAAGGATTTCTGCAAATGTAATGGCACTGTATGTTTTTTAATGTGTTTTCCAAGTGTAGATCCTAATGCATATATATAGGAGTGCAAGAGACATTTCTCTATGTTAATCAATATTGGTTATTGAAGTTAATTTCCATTAGACACTGTTAACAACAACTATATATGTGTGTGTGTGAGTGTGTGTATGTACGTATAATTGATAATTTAATTAAATGTAATATTGTTTAACTAATAACCTTAGGGAATGAACTCTAGATCAATTCAATCCGACTAAAGATATAACATAAACACTCCCTCTTAGCTAGGGAGGATAAACACATGACTAAATATTACCTCAATGTAATATAAGAATATCTTTGATCAGAAGATAGTCAACATTTCGTATCACTTATGATATCTAGAGTAATGGCCTCTTAATGTCAAGTCACATGACATTCACCAAGTACTCCAAAAAACATTGTTCATAATGTATGTGCACATGTATCATCAATGATACTCACCATAGGAACAACCATGGTCTGTTTAAGGAATAAATCTATCATGATTTGTTTCAGCCATCATAAGATGTCTATCATAATAGAAGGCCATGGTCTATTTAGGGAGCTTAATCCACCGTGCATTTAATCATCTTTCATGATTTGTCTTAGATGTCATAAGATGTCCATCACAATAGAAGGCCATGGTCTATTTATGGAAGTTAATCCACCATGCAATTTATCATCTATTATGATCTACTTAGACATCATAAGATGTCCAACACAATAGAAGACTGAATTATTGAAAGATTGTCACCTTTCAATAACTTCTACAGATACATTTGATAATGATTTGGAAGTCGTCACTTCCTCGTGATGCACACAGGGAGTAGGCCCATTAAATCATACAATCAAACATATGACACCAAAAGTTTAGATGAAGTCAAAACTTCCTCTAATTCTGATATGATATAGATCTTTAAAAATCAACTGAAACATATCCTCTATTTGCTCCTCCTAACGGATGTGTGTAGTGAGTACTTAGATAGATGTGATAGTACTAATGTGAATTCTAGATATATATGTTGTTGGTAACATTTCTACCATTTTGGAATAAACAATGTGTCAAACTCCCTCTTAATCTGATATCAATCTCCCCTTTTCCGCAAGAGCATACTCAGAGGAAAAGATCAATGCAAATAGCTGTTATAGTACGTACTGAAATAGGAAATAAGAGGGAGACTAATAAAATACTCAAGGATAATAAATAATTCTGCATAATAATATAAGATCATTCCAAAAATAAATATCTAATTTATATTTATTCATTTTGTCAAATTTGAATATTTATTAATTACCCTTTGTATAGATAGATATTTCAAAATAATATATATATGAGTGTGTGTGTACATATATGATTATAATATCTAATAAAACATCAAACTTAGAAAGTATTATTTTATGAAATGAACACATAGCTTTATACTTACCGTATTATACTTGCAATTTGACTGGCATGGAGTAACTATTCATCGATAATAATTTAATGGATTGAATGAATAAGGGAGTTGCTCATTAAATTTCACTTGCCTTTTATTTCTCATTTTTTTGTTACACAATGGGTATAATTTCAATAGCCTTTATTCTTTCCATTAGCATGACTCTTTGTTCTCCGTCTTGGTCACATATATAGATCTGTATTGAGAGAGCCACAAGTTTTTAACTCTAAAATTTTGGTCAAAACACTTCATGTGTCACCCTTTGCTTTAATACTTTTCTTCTAACTTTGTGTTTGAATAACATTCCCTATTCATAATACTAAACATACTCAACACCAAGATTGGAAATGCTAGCTTTGACTTGCACCCTATGTGGGCTGCCAAATAGGTCACCCTCCTCCATTTGACCAGTGTGTGGCCCTTGATGTAATGTGAAATAGGCCTCTGCCAAACTGCGATAAAGCAACATCAAACAATGATAGCAAGGATTGCCCACAATGGCCAAGTTGGCCCCTTCATTCTGTGATCTCTATTACAAAACATGGGTGTCCATGTCAAAGCCATATTGCTGGTTCCATGTGTCACCACAAGTAAATCAGGTCTCAATCTTAGTGTCCCCTACCAAAAAGCAGATTTACTGACCAAGACGAGCTCCTCTAACTTTTAAAATACCCCTAAACAAAATGTAGGCCTTTCTTTAATGTGCATGGATCTAGAAGCAATCGACACCCTTCCTTGCATGAAAATAGGCATTTTAAATCTGTCATTACCATTTCAAATCATGCAGTCCACCTTTGGCATAGAATGTTGGCGTTAAAACATGTGAAATTTTACGATTGATGTTTGTTTATTATCATAAACAACATTTGCAGCCATGTTTAATATTAACTTCTCTACTGCAATGGATATCATTGCAAGGTCCAGTCATTTCATCTTTACACTATGCGTCCAATCATGTTTTTGTTGAAGGATCAAATATTTTCTTCTAACTGGAGTATCATTTGTTGTTGATTGTATTCCTTTCAGTCTTATTCTCTCCTTTCTTACATTTGAACTTGGCTCTGATACCATGTTAGTGATGAAGGATCTCTACAAATGTAAAGACACTATATGTTTTTTTATGTGTTTTCCAAGTGCATATCAAAATGCATTTATAGAGGAGTGGAAGAGACATGTCTCTATGTTAATCAATATTGGTTATTGAAGTTAATTTCCATTAGACATATTTAACAACCATACACACACACACACACATACACACACACATATATATGTCTAATTGATGATTTAATCAAATGAAATAATGTTTAGCCAATAACTATAGGGAATCAACTCTAGATCAATTCAAACCAACTAAAGCTACAACATCAACAACAAAGAAGAAGACGAAAGGACAGGAGAAAGAAATTGAAGGGTCACCCTATTTGAGCATAAAAGAAGGATGAGGAGTTCTTTTTGGGCATGCTTGGTTATTGGATTTCAGATCAGTTTTCTCTTGGAGAGACTTGGAAGCGGATTACTTTCATTTTCAGAAGCAACTTTGAGGACGGAAACCTTCTAGCCACACAACAGTGGACGAGAACCCATTGTTTGTGGGAGACGTCATTCCAAGTATCTCACTTGTGCTTACAAGTTCTTTCTTAGTTTTCCAATCTGACTATTATATTGTGTTTAAGATTGGATATTTTTATAATTGGTTATTGTATTGCTGATGTATAATGCAATAATGTATTTTGAGGTATTTTAATGAGCATTTATTGGTTCATGGTTGGTTTATTCTATTGGTTTAATTTGCAAAAGATGCATGTTGTTTTCTAAAAATTATTTGAGTAAATTTGGAAAAAGTATCCTTCGAGATATTATAGTGGTATCAAAGCATTGAACCTACCATCGTATTGGGTATAGCCATTGGTGCAATCAGAATTTAGTTGTAGCTATACAAATAGAGTAAGAGGCTTCATTAGAAACATATCTTCAAAGAAGTTTAATTAGATTTTTATTCTTTAGGTTATGAGTTTCAATTGAGAAATATTTGAAGACCTATTGTTCATTTCGAGTCAAAGACTTTTATTAGACACGGTAAGCCATCATTGTAAGATATTTTAGAAATAAATTTGCAGGCGGTTTGAATATTCGATGTCCTATTATCTTTGGCACTGGAGCTTGAGTAAATTTATCTTTATGCACCAATGTAATCTAATAGTTGCCACACACGATAATCTAGAATAGAGGTTTTCTATTCATAGAGAAGATAACAAGTGGCCATTTTAATAAGTTTTGCTTTAAAAGGGAAGACTATAGTGTGGGATCCGTCTCATATTTTGACAACATTTTTCTTGCGACTATTCACACAAATAATATTTGGAGAGCCGTGTTGGGAACTTGTTGAGGAGAGCAGTGCTCGATAGGATTGGGAAAAACCAACGATTTGGGCAGAAACTTATATGGAAAAGGAGTTGTGATTTGTGTTCACTATCATTTCCATGAGGAGGCAAAGAACGTTGTTTAAGCTTTGAGATGAATGCAGTATTGGTTCTTACCGACGTTTGTTTAAAATATAGCACGCTAGCATTATTAGGCACTAGAAAAAGACTATACGAATGTCGCTTATTCACAGGAGGCATTCTTGTTGAAGAGCTACTATTGTAATTTGAAACTTCCTCACATTACTTTAAGCAACTCGAGAATTATTATCAAAAATAGCCAAATCTTTATTGTGCAGGATAGATTGGTAATTGGTTTTGGTTCATTTGACAGAAGAGAACAATGGGGGTGTCTTCTCATCCATTGTCGTTTGTGAAAAGGCAATAATAATTGCAAACATTTCGTGTGGGAAGTTCGCTACATAAGGCATTGAACAATGAAAACAAGAAGAAAATTCCCTGTCAAGAGTGTCAGGAACTGTCATCATTATTGGTATACGATTCTAGCAACCTATGAATAATCCAGGAGGAATATTATCGTGGAATTAGTAACGGAAAAGAGTAATAAATGTCAAGTGATGAATAAAGACGTACACCAAACCTGGAATATCGTGGGAATAGTAACAGAAAATAGAAGGGATAATCAGCATTGAATTCATTGAGAGACACGTTGGCTAATGAATGGGAGCTATTGAACAAGTCGGATAAGTCTAGCGTTACAAGAACTAAGTTTTGGAAAAGGCACTCTTCGCGAAAATTCAAGGACTGTCAAAATTGTAGCTAAGTACAAGCCATTTGAAAATAAATTACTTGTAATGCCTGGAAGTGTGAATTCCACTATCAAGGAGATGCTATTTCAGACAAGAATGTCAAATTGTACAACCGGTGGACAAAGTTAGTATGTCAAATATCCTCCAAAACAAGTGGCAGCAAACATCCGAGTATTTTCCTAAGCAACACATCTTGCTAAGTTTACATACTAATTTGAAAATTGGTGTTCTCGTTGACAATCTAACTGCATCTTCAAACTATCGTTGAAGGCAAGGACTCCATATAGGTATGTGACACCTTCTCTGTTTGTGGGTTGCAAGATATACCTATGTCACTTAGAGTAGTTGAGTTGTGCATTACAGAAATATTGTTGGAGGATTATAGAATCCGTCTTTAGCTACTGTGAGTAGGGGGCTTCGTGTTAGCGGTGTTTAGTGTGGATATTGGATCTTAGCTTCTCGAACCTAAAGCATTGCATGAATGTTTCTTATAGGCACATAGTAATGCAGAAGTGTTGACAACCACAATCGTTCTAGTTACATTCAGATAGTGAGATAAAACTACTAGTGGTTTCTTGCCTAATGGAGGTCATACAAATTTTAGCACCAAAATAACCTTATGAAGAAGACAGTATGAAGGAGGTAGTGTAGCTTATTGTCGATAGTTTTCAACATCTTGGTGACAGCAGCAATCGTCATTTCCCAATGGCAGCCATACTGAAATCTTTTGCAGAAGTCAGATTGTGTAATCTTCTAATTGACTTGGGATTGTATGATTTTATTCATACCATGTTTCAGCATTTCGTGAGCACAATTAGGGAAGAGCACCATGCAGATATTTTTGCAGCTATGGAAACTATAATGGTTATAACCATAAATGAGAGTGAAACTCATTTCCAACCTCTGATATATAAGTTGTTAGCAATTTCAAGGCAAGAACAAGAAGCCTATAATACTGCTTGTAAGCTAGTCAACAAAGTGCTCAAACAGTGTGAGCTAAAACTTGAGAAGTACAAACAGCAGCAAGTTAACCAACTAATGCAACCCCCACATTGGTAAGGACAAGGACACATTGGTAAGTGGAGACTTGATTCAGGAGGCACAAGTATATCTGAAAACAAATTGGGGGTTGACTTCCAACCACTTGAGAATGAAATTATGGAAGAGCTCATTGCTACTAATGAGAGGTATCCTAAGCTCTCAATTGGTGAGTTGTAGATTGGTATTGATAAAACTAGTGAAGAGGAGAACTCCTTTGATGAATCCATAGATGAACATAGTGCTATTCTTTTGACAGCTCAAGATGAGTGCTTGACATAAGCTGTAGAAACAATTAAGTATGATGATTATATTGCTCCAACAGTTGAGGATAAAAAAATGTGTCACATGACAGCCCTTACTCCCTAGGTGAATTTAAACACAAGCTTTTATTGCTGCAAGATTTGATGGACAGGTGACTAGTTATGAAAGAAAAGTTAGTCCAAGTGTTAACAAGGGCAGATGACTCACAAATTCATTAAAGAACTTTTGTGGAAAACTCAAAGTGATGAAAAGCAACATGGTTTCTTATGTGGAGTCACTAGTGTACATCTACAAAAAATCAAAGAGGCATTTGAAGTGATGAAATCGAACTACTTGCAGCTCTTAGCGGATAGGGAGTTTTCTATTAAATTTGGTGAAGACAAGGAAAAAGAAGAGGATGAACTTTGCCTTCAGCTAAGTATGACACACTACTCCTTATATCAAGCTAAAAATCAGAATTCTATAACAACCTGTCATGTCCCTATCCCCACAGTACTTCTATGGCGCCGGATTAATCTATCTCCACATCCGGATAGATCAACAATCAAGATGCTTACTAGTCACACGGGAGATTTATCTTGAGTTCATCTTTTAATAAATTAAAAGTTCTTTGTTAAGTTACTTTTGTTTTAAAAGTCATTTACTTTATAAAGTTACTTAAGTGACTACACGACAAAATTGTTGTTTTATCCTTTCAACACTTTTCCCTTACTCTGAGGTCATACATAAGGGACTCTACCCTAGGATTTGAACACACGAAATTTTATGAACTCAATATCTAGAAAACTCTGGTTGCTTAAATGTGACTGGTCAAACTCGAGGACAAAAACCCTTGAGAAAATCAGGAGTTGGACATAGCCCTAGTCTTCTTGTGATATCTTCTTCAGTTGGAATTCAAGTTGGCACTTTCGAATTACTGTGGAAACACATTTGGTCAATGAAGAGTGAACTTACAGATTCCCGGCTCTAGAGGACAGTCAGTTTGTATGCCGACAGGTTTTGATAGCATACTATACGGAAGAGAATGAAGACTCGTCTCCTTCAATTGTTATATGGCAGTGCAGTAGTGCAGTGGTCATAGCATTGGTCGTGGTAACCAAGACAGATTGGATTGCTCTCATAGAACCTTCTCCGTGGGAGCTAGTCTATCCGTAACTGCAGGTCGAGGGGAGTCAAGGTGGTATTAGTTGGCAGAGTTGTGGTTGTTTGTTGAAGACGCTGTGTGTATGTGCAGGGAGATGGACGCATTCACAGGATAGGAGAGCCACACTACCTCTCGGTTGGGTCATGCATCCTACCTCATGTAGGTTGCAATGGGAAGAAATGCAAACGGTCGGCAGGACATAGAGGTTGAACACTCCTAAGTATGGGAAGTTGTTCGTAGATATCTGGGCAAACATTCATTGGATTTATATTTCCATTTAGATGCATAGGGTTCCCACCAGGTTTTCTACAATTCTTTGAAATATATTTATATTAGATTCAAAATCGTGCCTTTAGCATTCTGTAACCAGCTGCTTGTTATGGAATAGAATACAATGCCTGGTTGTCATATTGAGCCTCGAGGAGGCCATCTAGAACTTAATGAATAGATGCATTTTTTTATAAGTTTATGATAATCCTTCTTATCATTTTGGGAATCACCAGCACGACTGTAGTAAAATGTTTGAGGAATAGCTTTCATGATAACTGTTTGATGAAATTCTTGTCATTTTAAGTTCAATATTTTAACATCAACCAGCAGAGATCATTACGCAATCACTCGCATAGATGATGGGCATGATCATAGAACCAAGGATATCATACACATTGTTGAAGGGATCAATACCCTTGGTGAAAATGAAGATGAGCTTAGTTCCCCTACTTCACCATATTTAGATGAGGTTCATTATGATGAATAAAGCTTCAAGAACCAATAAGAAGTCAAACACATGAGTTCTGATTTTTACAATAGTGGATATATGCTCTCACCATATCATGAGGTAGAAGATGAACCAAGTGATTTTACTTCAAAATTTGTGAGTGATGATGATCATTTTGTTGATGGAGATATTGATTTGAGTGATGATACTGATGGTGGTACTAAAAATTCAGAATTGTCCATAAGTGGTTGCTACACTTGGTCTGCTGTTACATTTTCAAATTTGGCTCAATTTTCGAAAGGTGGTGAGTTGCACATTGATCTCCTTTGGAGGCACATACCTCATGAGACGATTTTCCTTTCGATACAAAGGCAAAATGACAAGGGTACCATTTCTATTCCCAATTCAGATTATCAAAGCAACCGGTGGGGGTCTTATAAGTTGAACTTCCTACATACTAGAGATGTTTTTGGTTTTGGTGGGATAATCTCTTTGTCCAGTTGGCTAATTCAGGACGATAGCTTGATAGACACCCATTTCTACACCCAGGATTACATTGACAAGTTGGTTTGGGATCCAATTGCTAACAAAGTACTTTTTTGCATTTTGTGGATTATGTTGTGATACTGCACACTTTGAGGTTTATAATCAGAGTTGCACAGCCTATGGACACAACGGAGTATCTGAGATTGACTTGGGATCCAAGAATTTCATTGGCTAAAAGGTCGTAATTAGACACCTTGCTTCACTTTGTTATAGGATATGATTTCAGGATGGGCTACAGAGCTACTTGAAGATTTACATGGGATCTTGGCACCAACTGCTTGAGGACAAACAATCTTGAGGGAGGACTAGTAATGTACGCTTTTTGAGACATTAGAAATTCTGAAGTCCAATTCATAAATCTTAATTTTGGTTTAAGGAAGCTTAATGCAAATTTACAAAACAAGTCAAATTATTATTATAAAGTGGGTTTTAGTTAACAAAGAAGAAGACGAAAGGATAGGAGAAAGAAACTAAAGGGCTGCCGTTTCAGGGCATAAAAGAAGGATGAGGAGTTCTTTTTGGGCATGCTTGGATATTGGATTTCAGATCAATTTAGAGAAAATTGGAAGCAGGTTGATTTCATTTTCAGAACTAGCTTTGAGGATGGAAACCCTCTAGCCGGATAACAGTGGATGAGAACTCATTGTTCGCGGGAGACATCATTCTAGGCATCTCACTTGTGCTTACAAGTTATTTCTTAGTTTTCCAATCTAACTGTAATACTGTGTTTAAGATTGGATATTTTGATAGTTGGTTATTGTATTTCTAATGTATAATGCAATAATGTATTTTGAGGTATTTTAATGAGCATTTACTTGTTGATGGTTGGTTTATTCTGTTGGTTTTATGTGCAAAAAATGCATGTTGGAAAATCATTTGTGAATAAATTTGGGGAAAATGTCCTTGGGATATTACACTAACTGTCAACATCATGTATTCAATGGTTGACCACAGATGTAATACTTAGTTAATGTTGACTTTTATTCTAGTCCCTTGACAATGATGGATCAGATTCTTATTTGGGACCTCATGAGGGGAGATATTGGGAATTTTATTCAGCCCTCTTAGAGTTTTCAGACCTATAGAAGTTGTTCTAGTTTTGATGGGTTGAAATGTCTTTTCATGTGACTACAACGGGTATTCTACATTTCCACAAGATATCACTTGGAGTTGGAGAGTTGTTTGGTATTGGTAGCTCCTTGAGATACTTTTATGTCTTCATATTTGACAATTATGACTGCATTGATGGTTTGGGACAACTGTAATGTCCCCTTTATTTTGGGACACTAGAAGTCAATGAAATAACTAGGTTTATAGTTGTAAAATTATACAATTTCAATTATGAATTAAATTTATCGTTTACTTCAGAAATTTAAGCGATTTATGTCAATGAATATTATTGAAGTTGTAAGTCACTTTATGTGAAAGCCGAGACTTATAAAATAAAGTAAAACTTATAATCTCACATGGCCTTGAGAAGAGGATCGACCACTTTGAGGAAGTTATAAAATCAGAGTTAAGAGCCTCATTTGAGATGCTTATGGATATTGATTTGAAGAATTAGTCCGATGCTCTGCATTTGTTGATTCTCTAAAGACGCAAACATTCAGCAAATTGACGGAAGGGTTGGATGAAACCCTAGATCTTCTAAGGAGTAGATTCATGATGGAGTTAACACGTGCTAAATTTGTAAGCTTTGAAAATCTGTTTCAAAATATATATATATATTTACATTTATTTTCAAGTTGAGCATGAGATTACAATATTTTGAATACTATTACCAAGCAAATATTTTTGGATTATACTTGATGTTATTTAAGCTGATATATTAAGTAATTTAATTCTAAAAATTTAGTGTGGCCCCAATTTATTATTTGGAGTGTTGGAGCACATAATTATATTGTTGGCAATAAGGTTGGGCCTTTAATTATTTTTAGAAGATCCTGGTTGATGAAATATGATAGATTTGAGGCTATACTTGAATCAATGTTTAATCCTCTTAATGAAGTATTCAAAAATATTGTGGGAGGATTTTTTTGTGTATTTATCATTGGAAAATAAAGGTTGAGTCTTTAGATTTGGAGATTAATATAACTTGATTGCGGACTCATAAAATTATTACTGTTGTGATTGTCATGGAGCTCTCTTTGTGCGATTAAGTTCACTGAACACCCTATCTGATTAATGTTTGGTGATCTCCATGCCAATTAATATTGCTAAGGTAGTGTGGATTTGGAATCTTAACAAGTAATTGAATAAGCATGATTGGGAACCCTTTTATCCACTGATATCTGTATATCATTCCAAGTAGTATGCAGTGCCTATTCCTACATTATAATGGCAGAAAAGACCATTGTTATTAGTTTTCTACCAAAATGCTAGTTTGGTTGGAGCTGTAAACCAGTTTATTTGCAACCATTACTCTCTACCATCGAGAGTTTCTTCAAATTGCGATGGTTGCTAGAGTAACCTGAACACATCATATTTATGTCTATGGTAGAGATGACATTGTTACCAATTGGAAAGCCCTTATTGATATCTTTGGTTTGAGTCAATTGTCTAAGGCGGTTGCAAATAATATAGTTAGTGGAATAAATTTGCATTGCATCTAGTGTGGCACACACTCTTCATCATTGGCACTCCATCATTGGCACTACTTCAATGTGCAGTAGCCATCTCATTAATTCCAATTTCAAGCCTATCATGTCCAAGGCTAGCGATTTTGGCCACGGTGCAATATATACCTATGTTTCCTTTATATTGCAATTGTCTTGGTTGTATTAATGAGTATGAAATGATATGAAGAGCATCTGTTTGTAATTATTTTTGAAATTGCTATGCTATTTATGGATGGCATTTCAATATTACTTTCAATGTCCATTAAATGAATATCATTGTTAGCATTCAAAAAGGATTCAAGTTACAAATATTGTGAACCAAAACTGAGCATTCAAAGAAGTTGTCAAACACTGTTTGACAAAATACCCAAACATTGAGTTTTGAAGGGAAATAATAAAATTTTGAGCTAAACATAAACAGGGGATATTACAATGGTATCAAAGCCAATGAACCTCCTGTGGAAAGTGCCTCAGATTTGGTGGTATTCAGTTTGGAAAAAACAAAATGAAGCCAAGAGAAATTACAAAAAGTTGTCTTTTCTCAGAAGAAGTCAAATGATACATGTAATGGCGATCAGCTAAGTAACTTGCAAAAAGAAAAGGAAGTAGAAAATTGGATCTCTTTATAATTGGATTAAAATTGGACTCCATGAAATTTCTTGATGGTGTTCTTTCTAAATTAGAGAAACTAGACTCATATTTCAGTCAGATTGGAGGCTTCTAAATTGGGCTTTGAAACCCTCAATGCTAGCTTTGGTCCAGCATGTTATTGAAACATCCTTGTGAAGCAGTTACTTCTTGTCATAGTGAGATCACAAAAATAAAAATAACAATTCTTATAGCACCCTATAATGATGACATGTTGCAAAAGGTTCTACACTTGATTATGAAGAGCCTACATAGGTTACCCAACATTAAAGTGCCTAGTTTTGGTTAGAGGGCTAAGATTTTAGAAATTATAGCAACAGCCAAACCATTCATCATTATGTTGGATCTCAAAATGTGATAAATTATTTCTTCAAATGTTTCAACACTTCTTAACCAAAATAATAAAACAACATTTAGTCAATGTTAAAGCAAGTATGCAAAAAATAATATCTTTTGTTGTGGATGAAGATGATGATATCATAGGGAGTTGCAATTAGAATTGTTCGTCATTTGGAGAAAGGAGCATAATATCTCACCTATGGCTTATGAGTTTGTCTTGTCCCCAGTTTGGGGCATTAGAAGAATCAAGCCAAATGCATAACATGTTTCAAAAGTGAATTAATTTCCACTTAAGGAAGATTATTTTAGGTCATTTAATTATTAAAAAGGAGATGATTAAGTGACAAAAAGGGAAGAACATGAAGGACAAGGAGGAATGTGAAGTCTCACCAGGGTGAGCTTAAGAGGGGGAGAGGAGCTCATTTGCAGCATGCTTGGATTTTGGAGTTTGTTTCAAATTTCTCTTTAAAAAAAGGGGAAGCTTTGGCTATATATTGAATAGTAACTACTTCTCTTGGTTATCAAAACCGTTGATTAGAATCCTACGAGCCTTGTCTGCTCGATGCTGGGATTTCTAATTGGTTATGGCCAACTTGACAGGATTGATCAATTTGATCTAGATCCTCTACGCTTTTAGCTTCGCAAAACCAAGGCCTGTACACCTAATCCTGGACAACAAAAACTTGGATCCAAAATGCTTTATAGAGAATAGATATAATGCAAAGAAAATCTCTTTAAATGGCAAGATTCTAAGGATAACTTCTGGATTGCGAATGGTGAATATTAATCTTTGAATTTCCATTACTTTAGTTGTGAATTGTTCGAAGAAAAAATTTAAAATGAATTACTAAAACAAATAAATATCAAATCCTTCAAAGGAAAAAGATTAGATTATTGCCAGCATATGGATTGAGAATTATGAGCAAGTTAATGATCAGTGCCAAAATTTAAATGGGCAATAGAGTCAAAGTATATATTCTCACATACAACTTTATGATATTAGGTATATTGTATCTATAAACAATCTAGTTATCACAATGCCTCGAATTGTTTCGTTTTATGCATATTTAAACCAGTCTATGATGTTTTAACCCTTATACGGATAAAATAGATACAAATAAAGAAAACAATAATATTTCACAATATTTGTATTTATTAGATTTAAATAGCAGCGAACAATTTGATCCACCTATCTTGATGATGAATTGTAAATTAATAAAGAATAAAATGATCACAAAGGATGCACTATATAAATTTTAACTCTAGAACAAATAAAACTCTTATTGATTATATTGTAGAAGAATTTGTATTGAAGACACTCAGATGTTGATGCTCTACTCAACACAACTTGATCTCAACCAATATCAAAGTTTATGCCCAATAATTTCAATATCCACCGGCTTGGTTCAAAATTCAATCTTTGCCAATGAAAATACCATATATCAGAGTGCAGATACAATTTCAGAATACGAAAAAATCGTAGGAATGTGTGTTAAAATTATTGTATTTGCCTCCTTATCCTTGAATAGTCTTCACTTATAGTCAATTGTGCCTTGAATATGTTGCAAGGTTCAACACATTTTCTAAGTAATAATTGAATCTGAGTAACTACATGTATGGTAGGAATAACTACATGTATGGTAGGAGCATCCCTGATAATCTGAATACACTTCTCATTCATTCCCCATGAGTCTGCAATATATAGAGATGAAATGGTTATCAATAAAACTTTCATATATCACCTTGTTGTAATTGCTTGTATGGTTCTAATTGAATCCTCTTACACCATTAATCTTGTACAATCTGTTTATATAATCAGCCATCACTACGACATCAACCATGTTACAAAAATGATTATAATCTCCGTATAAATTGTTCACAAGGTTTTCAAATATTTTCTCAAGAGTGCTTTATTCATTATACTTCTAATTTTTCTGCCTTGCATCAAATTTATTAACACCAATGGCAATATTTTATCATAAATCTCTAACATTGTTTCTCAAATGGAGACCATAAATTGTGCAAAAAATCTAGGCTTCATTAGTGGCTCTGATTGGAGACATATGGGCATGATGAGAACCTTGGCTATCTCTGGAAGAGTAGACCTGCCAAAACATGAGTAATCAATTCCTGAAATAATATAGATAAAAATTTAAAGAAATAAAAATAAAACAAAATAGGGAAAGGGAAGAAGAACTCCCCTTTATATGTTTACTGAAAGAATGACTTAAGGTATTGTTCATAAACTCAAAAATCCTATATGCGACCATCTATATCCTGTAAAACATAAGAGTGTTCCCTAGCCTTTTCAAAGATGATAAATGGTCCTAACCATAAGGCCTCAAACTTACCATGTTTCCCTTTATCTTGATCTTTTGCATTCCATTTTAGGACCCAATCATCTATCTTAAAAGATCGGTTTAAAATTTTCTTGTCATGAAGAAATTTAACTTGTTGTTTATTAATATTTTGTTCCTGCACTAGTGTCCTTACCTCATCAAGCTCAATTAGTGCGTTTAATCTATTTTTCATTAAATTGATATCCTCTAATTGTTCTTTAGTAACAAATTTGTAAACAAGCAGTAAATTGTTTAAAGGAAGCTTCGCTTCTTTGCCATAAACTAGGTTAAAAGGAGAGAAACAGGTAGATTTTTTTACCGTAATTCTGTTTGCCCACAATGCTAAATTCAGCTTCGAATCCCAAGCACGCTTGTTATTATCCAGCATCCTTCTAATAATCTTCAAGACGTTTTTGTTACTAGACTCAGCTTGCCCATTGCCTTGGGGATGATACGGAAACGAGTATGATACAGTTATGCCATATTTCCTACAAAAATCAGCAAACTTGTTAGATCTAAAACACATACCGTTAGCTGCTATAATCTTTTGAGGATCTCCGAATCTAGTTAAGATGTTCTCAGTGAGAAATTTAATTACTACTTTACTTGTAGACTATCGAGTGGGTATAGCCTCTACCCACTTGGTAAAGTAATCAATAGCTACTAGAATCCAATTGTGTCTACCGCTCGATTTATCACTAATTTCCCCTATAAAATCAATTCCCCACATCTAGAAGGGCTCTTCTGCCTGTAATGTTCTTAAGGGAAGGGCACCATAATATTTCAACTTATAGAGAATTTCTAACAAGCCTCACATCTTCGCACATAAGAATGACAATCTTTAAAAAGCTGGGGCCAATAATAACTTGCTCGCAATATTTTATGTGTCGTGGTCCTAGCTGAAAAATGACCGCCGCAAACCCCTTCATGCATCTCTCTAAGAATTAACTGTAGATTGAGCAATATCCAAACAGAAAAGTAAAATTCCATCTTGATTTTTCCAATACAGATCTCCTTGAATCAGGACATACTGAGTGGCTTGTAGTTTAGTTCTTTTTTTATTGTCACTCAAATTATCTCTACATTTTGTATGCTGTAAATAGTAAACTATACCACTATACCAAACACATCTCTCAATACTAACTTTAGTGTGATTATCAGTGATTTGATTTACTTGTACAGCTTCCAAATTTGATGCTGCCATAAGTTTAGCCAATCCCTGTCCTCTGACTAATTTTGTGATCTAAACATCTATATTAAATTCCTTGATTTAATTTATCCAATGACATCGTCTTCCAGTAGTTTCAGACTGCCTGAATATATCTTTAATGGCAACACTAGAGACATAAGCAATGACTTCAGCTCCTACCAAATAGGGTCAAAAAGATTTAACTGCTTTAACAAGGTCATAAGCCTGCTTTTCATTTATATCGTAATTAAGTTCAGCAGCTTGTAAACTCTTACTAAAGAATGCAATCAGCTGTTCATGTCCCTCATCGTTCTTCTGCAACATAACAATGGCTATAGTATGATAAGAAGCAAACAAGAATATTTGAAAAGGTTTCTTAAAGTCAGGAGATTTAAGAATTGGAGATTCCTTTATTGCTTTCTTTATCCTAGTAAATGCTCCTATAGCTTCATTATCCCATGCAATCTTTGCTCCCTTTTTAAGCATTTTAGCAATAGGTTTAATGATTCAACAAAATTAGAAAAAAACCTTGTCACGAAATTAATTTGCCCAAAGAATGATTGGATACCCTTAGTTGTTTTAGCCATCTAGATATTATCAATGGCTGCTACCCTTTCCGGATCTATCCTCACCCCTTCCCTAGAAACATATGCCCTAATAATTTCCCTTCAATGACTCCAAAATGACAATTTTTAGGGTTTAAAGAAATTCCGAACTCGAGCTCTTATGAAAATTTTCTCCAAGTGATTACAATGATCTTCCGCTCTTTTAAAAAGGCATTGAGGTCATCCTAATAAACTACCATAATTAAGTCAATTAGTCCATCAAAGGCAGCATCCATTGCCCTTTGAAAAGTCATTTTGTTGTCGGTAAAATGTATAATGTAGCCGACGGGTAGAGTAGTATCCGAACGGGTGCGTGACGCTTGAGTCACCCCTTCGGAAAGGTATATGTACACGTCCAAGATGGACTTTGGAATCATCATTGTAAATCATAAATCATTGTAGTCATCGTAATCAGATTGTAATTTGCAAGTGCATACATGAATAAAGTACCTGTTCTTAATTGAATCATGTTATACTTGTGTTGAACTTCTTACCCTATGCAATAAACATTTGGTGCCGTTGCCAGACGAACCTGGAACGAAGGAATGATATGAAGATTGATGCCGAATTTGCCAAACAAAGATCGGAATAAGGTGAAAGATAAGAATGAATTAAGTAAAGCAAAAGAAATTTTAATTTTAACACAGCAAGCAGAACGCAAACAGAGACTTCAGCAGATTGTCGAGGGGCACCGAAGGGGTGAAGAGGCACAGACGGAGAGAGTGCACTCACCTAGTAAGCTGAGGAGTGCCGAGGAATTGCTGGAAGAAACTCGACAACGCTTGAATTTGGTGGAGGAAACAAGGGAAGAATTCCTTAACCTGTATACGCCGAGGGGAGTGTCCGAACGGAAGGGAAGCAACTCGCACGGCTCGGAGTGCCGAGGGAGCATGAGCGTGGAGGGATCTCTTCGTTCCTGATACACCGGACGAACAAATACAGGCAGAGAATAGAACATCACTTGAAGACTTGTCACAAGACAACGTGGTTGTTGGGAACAAAACTGTTGTCCAAAACAGCGCGGGAGTCCAGAACAGTGCGGGAGCATAGAACAGCGCGGGAGCACAGAACAACGCGGGAGTCCAAAATAGCGCGGGAGCTCAGAACAGCGCGGGTACACAAGTACCTCAGAATCAAAGACAAGTAACAATGGCTGGCCCTAAAGAAAAGTTACCCAAGTTTCACAGTGATGGTTCAGCAAACCCTATCAGACATTGTAAAACGTGTGAAACCATATGGACGGCAAATGGTGTGACGGATGAGGATGATTGGGTAAGACAATTTCCAGCGACCCTATGGGGTGTGGTGATAGATTGGTTTTCTGACACTAGTCCTCAGAAACTTAATACATGGGAGAATGTTAAAAAAGAATTTATCGCAGAATTCAGATTACTCCGAGATGATAATGAAATAGTGGCAGAAATCTACAGCACCAAACAAGGAAAGAATGAGACAGTCCGAACCTATGCCAGGCGACTGAAGGAATTGATCGGAAAGATGGAGAGTCAACCAGCGGATGGGTTGAAAAAACGGTGGTTCGTGGAGGGGCTACGACCGGCTCTTAAAAAGAAAATGAAGATTGTACCACCGTCATCGTACATCGATGCATACACTCATGCCATGGATTTAGAAAGCGAATAGAAAACGAGTAAGAAGAAACATAAGTCCTCTAATTCAGATGATTCATCCTCGGAGAGTAGTAGTAGTGATGAGGAATCAAACAAGAAGGTGAAAGCACTACAAAAAGACATGTTGCAGATGATGAAAGAATTCAAAATTTTGAAAAAGAATTCAAATACAGTAAAAAGAGAACTGTGGTGTACAGATTGCAAGGAGGACGGACATACGAAGGGTTCATGCCCGAAGAAGCAGTTTTGTGACATCTGCCAGGTGGCGGGGCATTCCCTGAAAGAGTGCCCGTTTAATTTGAAAGCAAAAGGACACCAACAAGTGTTACTCATGCAGGAAGCGTCGAACAATAGCAATAACGCGGGCAATGATGCAACTTCAGGTGGATATAGAAATAACAATAGATGCGGAAGGGGCGGAAGCAATAACAACAATGGAGGCCGAAGTAGAATACAATATGATGCAAATGGAAGGCCGATGATACAGTGCCGGGCATGTAATCTTTGGGGTCACTTTGCGAGGGACTGTACTACAAAAGAGGCACCGCAGCTACTGTGCAGATGGTCTGGTCCAGGGGACCATGAAGATTCGAAATGTCCTAAACAAAGTGTAAATTTATTAAGTATTGAAACAAGTAACAAGAACGTGTTGGCGATCACACGGGAGCAGGCGAGGAAGGCAAAATATCCGAATGCGGAAGAAGAAAAGGAGAGGTTACAAAAAGCCCGAGCGGAGATAGAAAAGCAGATGATAGCAGAGAAGTCACAAATAAAAGACACTACTGTAACTCCGAAAAGAAACTTGACAGAACAAAGTATGGTGAAACAGATAATGCAAATGGAGGTGCCAGTTAAATTAAATGATCTTCTTATTACCATGCCACAGCTGCGTACGGCCATTATAAATATGACACCATTTCCGAGAGCAATGGAGGAAGCACAAGATGGCTAGGAGGAAACAAAGAATAGCAAGGAAACAACCTCGACGGGAGCAACAGATCCGATGTTACTAGCACTGACAACAGGTAGACACCTAGCAATACTGGAGATGGGCATTCTGGGTACGATGTTAACGGATACAATAGTAGATGGAGGATCGGGAGTAAACATGCTGCCGGAAGATATCTGGAAAAAACTGGGACAACCTACACTATGGCCACCCACCTTTCAGTTACTTACAGCAGATCAACATGGGATAAAACCCTTGGGCACTCTAATGGCGCAGCCCGTAACAATTGGGACACAACCATTTTTACTGGATTTTGTAGTTATTCCATTAAAGAGAAGAGGGTATGACACCATCCTAGGACGGGGGTGGTTGGTGCAGGCTAAGGTAAAGCATGATTGGAAAAGGAACACCCCCTGTCAATGGAGAAGGGAGGTAGGAGATTTAAAATCGATTTGCATACACAGATGGTAGGAGAAGAAGCCACGTCATCGGACTCAGAAGGCGATGGCGAGAGTGACGATGAAGGGAAAAGAAGGATGGAACCAGATGATGAAGGGGTATTGAGACTAGAAGGAGGCTCAACTGATGACGACTTAGACTCCGTGAATGGACTGCTGCATTGGAAAATGGAAGACTATGAGGTCTTTCCGAGCTGCAATATTTTGAGTGTCGAGGAGGGAAAAGAAGGCCAAGAGTTTCCGAAGGAGTACAGTGAACTGAAGGAAGGGGAAGCGCAGGTGGATGAAACACCTGCCCATACGTTCAATAAAGATAAACCAATAAAATATGAAGAGCCGGCAGTGAAAGCAATGAACTTGGGTGATGAGGAAAATCCAAAGAACATTCTTGTAGGAGACGATTGGAACCCAATATTAAAGGCAGCAGCATTCAAAATATTTATGGAGTACAAGGATGTTTTTGCTTGGACGTATAAGGACTTGAAAGGAGTACCACCAGAACTGTGTCCATCGGATACCATTAATCGAAGGCGCAGTACCAGTACGGAAGAGATCGTACCGAATGAACAAAAACTATGCAGTGCGGGTCACGGAAGAGATTGACAGGATGCTAGAGGCGGGTATCATCTTTAAAGTGCAGACAAGTGAGTGGGTATCACCGATCGTGATATCCTTGAAAAAGGATACGACACAGATAAGAATATGTGTGGATTTTCGATATCTGAATGCCGTGACAATTAAAGACCCATTTCCGATATTGTTTACAGATAGCATTTTGGAGGAAGTAGCGGGGCATGAAATTTATTCATTCATGGACAGATTCTCGGGGTATAATCAGATATCGATCGCTGAGGAGGATAAATTAAAAACGACATTCATTGTCAAGGATGGAGTATATGCATATAACAGGATGCCGTTCGGATTATGTAATGCTCCGGCGACTTTCCAAAGGATTATCCTGTATATATTTGATAAGATGTCTATTGGAAATTTTAAAGCATTTTTAGATGATTGGTCAATTTTTAGCACAGAAGACAAACACATAACGGCGTTAGGAGAGTGTATGGAGAGGTGCAGGCGAGCAAGATTAGCATTGAACCCGAAGAAGTGCAGGTTCATGGTGCCGCAGGGGAAGCTGATTGGGCATATAGTTTGTAAAGGAGGAGGATCCAGACAAGGTCTGTGTGATCTTAGAGATGCCACCCTCGACGGATGTGTCAGAAGTGAAGTCGTTTTTGGGGCACATCGGTTATTATCGAAGATTTATCAAAAACTATGCAAAATTTTCTTATCCACTGGACAAACTTACTTGCAAGGGTGAACCTTATAAATGGGAGGCTGAGCAGAACGAAGCCTTTGACGAATTGAAGACAGGGTTCGCTACGGCTCCGATTTTGGCCTATTCGAATTGGGATAAAGAATTTCATGTCCATGTAGATGCCTCAAATTATGCCATCAAAGCAACACTGGTGTAGACTGGCGACCACGGGTTGGACCATCCAGTGTACTTTGCAAGCAGATTGTTGTCGAAGGTGGAGAGAAATTACAGTACCACAGAGCGAGAGGCGTTGGGGATGGTATATGCAGTACAGAAGTTTAGACACTACTTGTTGGCTACTCCATTCGTGTTCTATGTAGATCATCAGGCGTTACTCTACTTGGTCAATAAGCCGATTATTCAAGGAAGAATAAGCCGATGGTTGTTATTATTACAGGAATTCACATTTAAGATCGTGGTACGGCCAGGGAAGAGTCATGTGAGTGCAGATCACCTATCAAGAATAAAATCGGGGGAGCCCCCTAAAGGAGTTAATGATGATTTTTCGGATGCACAACTTTTTCATGTTACAGTATTGCCAACCTAGTATACAAGCATTGGAGAATATCTATCGACGGGGCAATTTCCAAGCAACATGTCACCGAACGAAAGACGGATATTGGTGCTCAAAAGCCGAACATTTCAGTTAATAAATGGGCTGTTGTATAAAATGGGACCGGATCAGATTCTCAGATGGTGTGTTCTTAAGGAGGAAATCTCGAAAGTACTGACGGAAGCACACAAAGGCCTCGCAGGAGGACACATGGGGCCAGATACTACTGCGCGGAAAATAATTTTGGCAGGACTATGGTGGCCGACTGTATACAATGACGCCAGGGAGTGGGTCGTTGCATATGATACATGCCAACGCGCTGGAAAACCATTGAAGAGAGATTTTATGCCTTTGAACCCATCGCATGCACAGGAATTGTTTGAAAGGTAGGGACTGGATTTTATTGGACCGTTGAAGGTAAGTAAAACAAGGTGCCAATACATCGTAGTAGCGACGGAGTACTTAACTAAATGGGTGGAAGCACGCGTGTTACCAGACAATTCTGCAGTCAGCACAGCAAAATTTTTATATGAACAAATTATTACAAGGTACAGGATCCCACTCCAATTGACCAGTGATCGTGGGGGACATTTTGTTAACCACGTTATCAAAGTTCTCACTACTGATTTCAAAATTTACCATTCATTGTCGAGCCCGTACTATCCAAGGGCTAACGGATAGGCAGAAGCAACGAACAAGATTCTGGTGGGAGTGATTTACAAATCCTATGCAGTTGAGGGGGAAGACTGGGAAGAGAAGTTACCATCTGCTTTATGGGCGTACCATACCTCATATAAAGTAACTACAGGACATACCCCGTTCCAACTAATGTACGGACAGGAGGCAGTGGTGCCAACAAAATTCATGGTACCAAGCTTAAGGATAGCGATTGAGAATAAACTAGGCAACATGGAGAGCTTATGGGAGAGACTATACAATCTGAACAAACTCGATGAGCGGCAGTTGCAGGCGCAATGGATCATCGAAGTTACACAAACAAGGAGGAAGGCGTGGCATGACAAGCACCTAAAATTGAACAACTTTCAACCCGGTCAGTTAGTGCTTAAGTATAATGGACGAAATGAAATAAGGCCCGGAAAATTTAAAGTTAATTGGGTTGGACCGTACAAGATACGGGAAGTTGGATATAACGAAGCAATTAAACTGTGGACACTAGATGGAAAAGAAATACCAGATGCCGTAAATGGATCAAAGTTGAAAATATACAGGGAAAGGAGGGATCCTCCGCGGACAAACAGTTGAACGCAAAAAAAAAAGTCTATAAATAGTGTATATATGTAGGAGGTGTATATTTTGAAGTACAGTTGAAAATATATAAATTAAACATAAAAAAAAGGAAAAAAAAAAGAAAAAAAAATTATGATAAAAGTGAAAAGAAAATGAAATGAGAAATATGTAGTTGATAGGGGAAAGCAAGAAAAACATATATAATTCGAATTGTTATCGGAAGTATATTCATCATAGAGATAGATAAGGAGTAAAAGAGGTCGAGTTATATGATAAAAGAGTAAAAGAAGTGATATATGATAAATAGAATATGATCTTTAATCAAATTTATAGATATACCATAGAAGAAATGAAAAATATGAAGAAACAAAATAAAATAATTAAGTAAATCTCTGAAGAAAAAGGCCGTACGGCCTGAGAAAGAAAAGTAAAGCATTTTATATGGCCGTACGGCCCTCTTAGATAGCCGTACAGAACTTTTGAGGGAAACAGAACAAAATAAGACTACGGAGAAAGCAATAATAAGTGAGTTTATGAATTTGTAACCCGAGCTTGTAACCGGAGTGGGGGTGCAAAAGGTTGACGAACAGGAGAATTGATTGGAGTTGTAAGGGGGGGAGTTTCTCATGACCGTACGGCCAAACTAAGACTGTACGCCCTTCTATTTTGACCGTACGGCCCTCTCTCCTGACCGTACGGCCCCCTTCATTAAATAAAATAAAAAATGATAAAAGCATAACAAGACACTAACAATCTGAAGATCTATACCGTACGGCCTTCTATATTGACCGTACGGCCCTCCATCTTGACCGTATGGCCCCCCATGAAATAAATTTAAAAACATATTGAGACGTAGAGCAAAGGGAAGGAGGAACGAAGTTAGAGCCTCTCAGTCTGTACGGCCCTATTGAGAGCATCACAGTAGATAGAAATAGAAGACCGTACGGCCTGAGCAAGACTATGTATGGACTTTGAAGGAATTGAATATAAGTTGCATGACCGTACGGCCTGTGGTTCATGCTTTAAGAAAGTCCTCAGATAGAAGATCTACCCATCCATAGAGTTCCCTCTGCGAAACTATTAAGGAAATTTGATCATTGAACATGAATCTACCCTGGATGTAAAGGAGAAAGGATTACATTATCAAATTGAAGAAACTACTGCCAGAATCCATAAGTTGGGAAGGAATTGATATCTCTGAAGACCCAAACCTAAAATTGCTTGAGGTCCAGCAACCAGAGAACAGGAGGATTGTGAAGAACCCAAGAAATTGAGACCACTTGTCTAGATGGTAAACCCGTATGGAATAGGAGAACAGTGAAAGTAAACCCGTATGGTAATAAGACCGTATGGTGCCAAGGAAGAAAGTGACCGTATGAAAATTCAAATAGAGCCGATGCAAAGAAGGGCTTCAGCATACCGAAGATCACACGTACAGCAGCAGTCAGCAACTAACCCCAGTAAGATAGGAAGGAGGAGAAGCCGTACGGCTGGGAGATAAATTTCTTGGAGAGATCAAACGTACGGATGGCTGGAGAAAATAATATTGCAAGTAAGGACCGTACATAAGAAAAGATTTGAAGCGGATGGAAATGAGAAGGATGGATATCATAAGGATGGACAAACATTGAAGAAAGTCAAGCCGTACCATAGAAATTGATCATAGGATTTGAAGAAGCCGTACAGTACGGAAGACGACAAAAATTGTGAAAAGTAACTGCCATAACGGTGTGACATTTATTCACAAAACGACAAAAGGGTGACAGTTATGCAATCAGCTGGAAAGAGGGCTTGGAAGAGAAAACTGGACGAAGACATGAACAAGAATGTGAAGACACTACCATCCGGAATCCGTGTAGCAGAAGGGACTTATGCAGGGTCCAGTAGCGCAGGTGCAAGTAAAAAGAAAGCAAAGCAAATGAAGCAGCCGAGAGAACTTCCTACAATACAGAGTATCACATTTGAAGGGTTAAATGGTGCAGAGTGCCGGAAATGGTGGCAGGAGACCCCAGACAACCACCAGGTGAAGGCTAGTATCCAAAGAGCACAGGTTGAATGGGTAGTGCTAATGCCTGTATTTTGCATCAGAGACTACGACGGGTTTTTGCACATTATGATTGAAACATATGACAGGTTCTCTAAAAGCAGTACATTTGAATATCTTGGTTGCAAGTTAACAGTATCATTCAAACCGGTGGATTTTACACGGGTATTTGGCATACCCGGTCATGCACAAGGAAGGAGAAAAATAGAAAGCAAGTCGAAAAAGTTAAGCCGTGAGGTGAAGATGAAGTTGATACAGCTTGTGTGCGGAGGCCTGTCGCAGGTAGAACAGGAGGCTCTTTCAGACACATCCAAAGGTAGAGGACTAAAGAAATCTAATATCCAGGAGGGGCATTGGCATCGTTTGATGGACATAGTTAAGAGCCGTCTCACAGGTTCGAGCCGCGCTTCAGATATCTCTTTTCCCCACGTAGCCATGATGAACGGAATCTTACACGGCAGAGTTTATGATTGGGCAGCACTATTGGCCAAGCGGATGTCAGAGTTTATGACATTACAGCACAAAACGTTCTATATGCCACATTATGCTATTGGTCTGTTTTTGGATGTGACGATGCGGATGATCCCGAATGATGCACTAGAGGCAAAATCGGGACCACTCGAGCCTGGCAAACCACCTATAATGCAGTGGAAGCACTTGGATACTCTCGACACCAAAACAATAGGGCAGAAGCGACCAAGGCTGGATGGTGGCGATACAGATAGTGGCCGAGAGGAAACATCTTCAGAGGAGAACGGGTCTAAGGGGGAAGAGGAAGATGACGAAGAGGTAGAAGTAATCACGGCTACACCCTTGAGATTTTCGGCCTGTGCTTTCGACTACGACACACTTGGTTTCGGTGGGTATACACGGTATCCCAAGGTTTGGATAGATCAGACAGCCAATAGTGATGAAACCAGTCTCAGTTACGATGCAGCTCACCGTAGAGACACGAGCTGTAGCAGAGTCACATCCAGCACCAACGGAGATAGTAGCCCCGGTGGCACCGATGGAACCGGCTCGTGAGACTCTACCAGTTACAGAGAGACTTTTGTACCTAACAGGGAGATGGAGATAGACACGAAGACAGGGGTGTTGGAGACAGGGGTGTTGGAGGTACCCGTAGGCGAGGAATTGGGGGCATCAAGTGTCCTACTAGATGTAGCAGGATCTGATGCGGCGGTTGCAGAAGACACAACACTGTTGGCATCACCTGAGCAGGACAGCAAGAGAGAGGACCGGACACAAAGGGTGAGTGCTTTTCTGAGTACAAAGTTCCACCGAACTCTAGCACCTCGAGTGACATACTTGTCAACACCCACGCAAGAAGCAGTTTCGGAGAACCCACTATAGGAGGTTGTGCAAGCACAGAATGAGGGAGTAACGCGTAGCATTGTTGAGTGTATGGTAGATGAAGTAGAGAAGGCTATGGGTACACAGTAGAATAACCCACTTGTGCAGGAGGCAATGAGGACAGAGGCAATTTTTCTTGAGGATGTCGCAGCTCTAGCATCTCGGGCTCGCCAGGTTATAGATTCGGCAAAGATGCAGGCGTTGGAGTTAGTAGGGAAGGAGCTGGAGGGAGTCATATCCTTCATGAGGATGGGATGCCCAGCTGCCTTTACCGTTTGTTTTCAGGAGAGGGGATGGCCCGATGTGGAAACCATAGAGATGCGACAGGATTGGTCCATGACAAGGGAACCTGAGAGGGAGGGCAGGATTGAGATACTGATTCAGGAGATCGCAAGGTTACACAAGGAGATATATTACACCCTTCAGAGGAGTCAAGCGGACCAGCTAGCAGCTGAGAGAGCTCGGGAGGAGTCAACTGCCAGGTTTTCTTCGGGGAAGGCAGCCTGGGAATCGAAGAGGACGGCCTGGCAATCCGAGAGGTCAGCCCTGTTAGCAGCAAAAGAACAGTTAGCAGTAGCAAATGAACAGTTGAAGATAGAAAAAGAAAAGATGGCAGCAGAAAAGGAGAGGGAATTGGGAGAGGTCGGAGAGATGATGCAGTCAGCCCTAGAGCTCCAGTTGGAAGCAGAAGCTGAGCTGAAGATCAGGAAAGAACAAGTCTACAAGCTAAGGGCAGAGGTGAACAAGTTGCGGACGCAGACGGCCACTACGCCAAGGACGCATCCCTCTGTCTAGTACTTATGCATTGATGTATTTCGTTAGAAAATTTTGTTAATGAATTTTGTTGTATTGTCGTCCGGAGACAACCTTTCTTTTTGGGGGGGATGATGTTGTCGGTGAAATGTATAATGTAGCCGACAAGTAGAGTAGTATCCAAACGGGCGCGTCACGCTTGAGTCACCCCTTCGGAAAGGTATATGTACATGTCCGAGATGGACTTTGGAATCATCATTGTAAATCATAGATCATTGTAGTCATTGTAATCGGATTGTAATCTGCAAGTGCATACATGAATAAAGTACCTGTTCTGAATTGAATCGTGTTATACTTGTGTTGAACTTCTTACCCTGTGTGGTAAACACATTTGTTAACCCGAAAGGCATTCTAGCATACACGTAAGTACCCCAAGGAGTTGTGAAAGTAGTTTTATACTGTTCAGACTCTTTAACTTTAACTTGATTATAACTCGAAAATCCATCCATCATTGATAATAATTCATTACCGGTTACCTTTTGAAGTAAAATCTCCATATTATGTAATGCATAATTATTTTTTAGGGAAGATATGTTCAAATTTCTGAAATCTATACATAATCGAATATCGCCGTTCTTTTTTCTAACTTGTACTAAATTTGAAACCCATGTAGAGTGCCTAATAGGTTTAAAGATCCCAACATCTCTCAGCTTAATTAATTTGTCTTTCATTTTTGGGGCTAGAGTTGGATTGATTGAGCGTTGCCTCTACCTAAAAGGTTTAGCATCGGGTTTTAATTGTATTTCCTATTGAAAAAAATCTTCCCTATAAGCTTTAAGTTCATCATAACTCCAAGCAAAAACATGTTTGTACTTCCTTAACAAAGAGATCAACTCAATCCTAATCTTGGATGATAACTTATTCCCTATATAAACCTTTTTGGAAGAATTTTCACTTCCTAAGTTTATTTCCTCAATATCGTTTTGAATATTAGTGGATTTGCTAGGTTTTGCACTTTCTCTTTCATCAAAGATTCTTTCTAAGGCTACTAGACCCTTAGGTATTTTGTTTGTTTTTAATTGCACTATTTCTTTTCCAAATAGCATTTCCTTGCCATCCTCTTCTTCCACACATCCGTTCCAATCAATGAACTGATTTTCATAATCCTCCTCACAAGTTAAAAACCTAATAATATCTTTGTCATCTTCAAAGACCTGCTAGTTTTGCATGTTATCTAGTATTGAAGGTCTATTTTTCATTTCTACCTGAATAACCTCATCAAATGGAAGATCAATTTGTCTAATAGCAAGGTTAGCCATTATATCAGCCAAGTAGTTGGCTGACCTATCAATCCATTTTATAGAAAGAGCATCAAAAAATTCTACCAAATCTCATACATAATTACGATATTGTTTTGATCTTGGCTTCCTAGTTGAAAACGTATGCCTAATTTGGGATACAATCAAATCTGAGTCTCCTAAAACAATGAGTAATTTAAACCCATAAATCCTAGCAATATCAAGACCAATAATCAAAGCCTCATATTCAGCAATATTGTTAGTACACTCAAAATTTAATAGGAAAGGAAATTTAAAAATTTTACTTGATGGTGAAATAAATATAACACCGGCCCCATTTCCTTCTCTACTACATGCACCATCAAAAAACATCTGCCAAATGTCATTACAATTCTCTTTTGCATGTTTTGAAATTGGATTAATAACTTAGAAGCAGGTTTAGTTATACTTTCTTGGAAATTATCCATGTCAAAATGGAAAAAGTTGACTTCAGGATCAGGAATGTAATCCTCAACTAGATAATATGATTGGAGTTACCTCTCAATTCTGATCTCTTTGCCCCCTATTGGTATAGTAGCATAGGACAAATCCAGTTGTACATGATCACCAACCAAATTCAACCACTTTCTAGATAACAACATGCCATAACTTGCTGAAATCTTAACTACAGTGATGTCAATCCTGTATGATATATGCGGAAATGATGGAAAACGAAATTCAACATTTTTAATAATACCAACTACTGGCACAAATCTATTATCCATAGCATAACACTTGCCAAAAGGGGTATCAACCTTGAGACCTATTTCTTTCATTATATCAACAGACATGATATTAATTGCTGCACCAAAATCAATCATACAATTCTTTATCAATTTATTATTTATCAGCAATGTTAAATAAAATGGGTTTACTTGATTTGAAATTTGATTCTATGCTGTCCCTAGATACACAATAGGCAGTTCATTATTTCTTGCACCGTTTTTATCACTAGTATCCTCTATGCTAGATAATATCTTCAACATTTCATCCCTGTAATTAGGAAATTTCATCATTTCCAAAAGAACAGTAATTTTCTACTGAGACCATGCATGATTCATAAAATTATAATAGTCAGATATTTTCTTATTATTATTGTGTGACCAATTGTTTGGCTAGCTTAGAAGACTAATTACTTTCTTTTTGTTTAGCCTGAGCTTGACTACCAGATTTTTTATATGTTTCTAGTTGTTGCTGATTTTTTGCAAATATACCAGCAGGATTACCTTGATCAACAGTGTTGTCTTTATTTCTTCTTTGATAAGTGTGTTTAGCATGTTCTATAGCTACAATAGTATAAGCCTTCCTTTCTTCTACTGTCAATCTCCGTAAAATAGGTATATCTTCCTCATCTGAAAACACTTACTGGATACAACATTGTCAATTAAAACCCCTATAGTGATAATCAAAATTTTGGTACTCGTTTGTAGAATCATCCTCATCTCTACCCCATAATGGTTCTGATGATATGGCGTTAACCACAAATTTTTCTTCACCTTCCTAATTTTCCTCCTCAAAAACGGATTGTGCAACAATGCAATATTTAGGATCATGGGGCAGCCTACATACATCACACCATGGCCCATCATCAACAATGTTGATTTTCTTTAAAGAATCAGGGGTGTCCTTAACATAATTCAATTTTTCTGATTTCCCATCCTTCCAATTAGTATTGTAAGACATATCCTGTAGTCTCACCCTATCATTTTTGTGTAATGATGGTCTTTCATTTCTATTTTGTTTAACCTTCATTTCTTTGAGCATGTCCATGATCTTTTTTAATTCATCCTTCTTAGGGTTTTTGGGAATATATAATTTTGGGTCATCCCTTTTGTTGATTATGCTTGTTGCTTTCCTATCATTTTCAATTGTCATAGCAACTTTAAAAGCTTGTGGCAGCGAAGAAGGTCTTTGAGATCTTATCTCATAATGAGTTTTACTATCAAATGCACTTAAGTAGAAATCAATCAAAAATGAATCAACTCGTCTAGTCTCTCTAGGGATCCTATTTAAAACTTTTTCAAATCTTTTATTAAATTCTGATACTGATTCATTTGTATTCTTCTTAATACTTGTCAATTCATGTGATGCAAAAGACGTGTCATTGTGATCATCAAATTGCTCAATAAACTGATCAACAAAATCACACCATCCAAAAATGGATCCATCCGGCAAACTTTTATACCATTCTGCAGCAAACTCAATTAATGATTGCACGAAAAGTTTCATGAATACATCCTTGTGATCCTCCTCAAAATCTTCAATTACATTTTTCCAATTAATCACATGTCGCTCAGCAGATTCTGTCCCATTTCTTGAAAACTTTGGAATAGCATTCTTTCAATCATTAGTTATTGGCTTCAGATATCCTTTGATCTCTCCGAAATCAAGCTGTCTATATCTTTCAATTGTCATTGGCTGCCTTATTGCTTGATTCCTAACGCCCTAATTTTGTACCATATAACCTTGGGTGTTTTGATTGTTATTGTTTTGATTCATACCATAAGGTTGTCTAATGTTTCCACTGTTTTGTGGAACTCCTCTGGTATGGTGCCCAGTATTCCAAGCCCATTGGTTATTGTTGAAATGCCTATTAAAATTGTTATTTTGACTCATCCCTTTTGTTCTCATATAACGAATTAACATGGCTAGTAGCGAATTGTGATTCCAAATTCTTTCTATGAGGTGGATTGTACTTTGATGATGTATTTACTTCATTTTGCATTTGATCAGACCTTTCTTCCCTCCACCTGTCTGACACATCTTCATTACATGCTTTTCAAAGTGGGGAAAAAATAAGATCCTTTGATATCCCTATTTTTTCAAGGATATAATCTAGCTGCATTGTAATGTTTTTGCTAATATTGCACTACTGCCATTTGTTGTTTCAGCCATTTTCTTTATAATCATATCCCATAGCATTATCTGTTCATGCTCTTCATCATCCTTAATACGAGTTATCTTGCAATCCGGCTCTTCATCTACCCTAGGAATGTGAAAAAATGAATTACAATTTTCTTTATCCTTTTTAGGACTATTATGACTCAATTCACCCATCTCAATTTGTTTGTTGGTCCTTTCCTGAAAATTTCTGTGTCCTGTGTAAATTATTTTTTACTTTTGATTTTTACTTTTCTTATTTCTTGGTTTTTTTCTCAAAAGTTAATTGCTCAAGCCTTTTAGGTCAAGGATTCACCGATCTTCTTCCCCACATACACCTCAAAAGCAAACAAATTCTCTTCAATAAAATATATTAATGAAACACAATAGAGTCACCACTTCTTCTTTTTAAAAGAAAGAAATGTCTAGGTGTTTACCCAGCAGAGTTCATGCCAAAAAAAACTTGAATTTGAAGAATGTTTCTTTCTGAAAATATCAATAATTTTTATTTTTTTAAATTAGTTGCTTTCAAAGATTGTGTGGACTATAATAATAAAATTTTCAGATTCAAAAATTTGGACACAATCAAAATTTTTGACTTTCAAGAAGAATCTTATGTATTTTATGCTTAAATACTAATTAAAAAACTGAGTTACAAAATCTGAAAATTATATAACAGCAAATGGTAAATACTGAATTTAAACTTTAAAAAGTAGTCACAATCTTGGCAAATGATTGGAAAAAACAAAATTTGAAACTTACCATAGAATCGTGTTTTAAACAAGTCTTTGAACTAGTCTAATGGAGTAAGTATGCAAAGCTTACTTGTAAATATTCCAGTAGAGTTGCCAATCTGTTGGTTATCAAAACCGTTGATTAGAATCCTACGAGCCTTGCCTGCTCGATGCTAGGATTTCTAATTGGTTATGGCCAACTTGATAGGATTGATCAATTTGATCTAGATCCTCTGCGCTTTTGGCTTCGAAAAATCAAGACCTATAGACCTGATCCTAGACAACAAAAACTTGGATCCAAGATGCTTTATAGAGAATAGATATAATGCAAAGAAAATCTCTTTAAATGGCAAGATTCTAAGGATAACTTTTGGATTGCGAATGGCGAATATTAATCTTTGAATTTCGATTACTTTAGTTGTGAATTGCTGGAAGAAAAAATTTAAAATGAATTACTAAAACAAATAAATATCAAATCCTTCAAAGGAAAAAAATTAGATTATTGCCAGCATATGGATTGAGAATTATGAGCAAGTTAATGATCAGTGCCAAAATTTAAATGGGCAATAGAGTCAAAGTATATGTTCTCACATACAACTTTATGATATTAGGTATATTGTATCTATAAACAATCCAGTTATCACAACGCCTTGAATTGTTTCGTTTTATGCGTATTTAAACCATTCTATGATGTTTTAACCCTTATACAGACAAAATAGATAAAAATAAAGAAAACAATAATATTTCACAAAATTTTTTATCAGATTTAAATAGCAGCGAACAATTTGATCCACCTATCGTGATAATGAATTGTAAATAAATAAAGAATAAAATGATCACATAGGATGAACTATATAAATTTTAACTCTAGAACAAATAAAACTCTTACTGATTATATTGTAGAAGAATTTTTATTGAAGACACTCAAATGCTGATGCTCTACTCAACACAACTTGATCTCAACCAATATCAAAGTTTATGCCCAATAATTTCAAATCCACCGGCTTGGTTCAAAATTCAATCTTTGCCAATGAAAATACCATATATCAGAGTGCAAATAAAACTTTAGAATACGAAAAAACCGTAGGGTGCTAAAATTATTGTATTTGCCTCCTTATCCTCGAATAGTCTTCAGTTATAGTCAATTGTGCCCTGAATATGTTTCAAGGTTCAACACATTTTTTGACTAATAATTAAATCTAAGTAACTACATGTATGGTAGGAGCATCCCTGATAATCTGAATACACTTCTCATTCATTCCTCATCAGTTTATAATACATAGAGATGAAATAATTATCAATAAAACTTTCATATATCACATCCTGTTGTAATTGCTTGTATGGTTCTGATTGAATCCTCTTACACCATTAATCCCGTACAATTTGTTTATATAATCAGCCATCACTACGACATCAACCATGTTACACAAATGATTATAAAGACCTTAAGGAAGATTCATGTAATGATGCAATATTCTCCTCTAACCTTTTCTCAAGTTTAGACTTCATTTTTGTCATGCGCTTAGAGAAATGAAGGTAAGAAAGATCATTTGTCTCTTCTAGTTCTTTGTATTGCACATATAAATCTTGAAACTCTTTAGTGACATGGAGGATATCATGATTATCTAGATTTGGTTGAAGTTTGGTAGCACAAGGTTTAGATCCCATAGTTTTAGATGCAAAGCCAAGCATAAAAGAGCCTAGAAGATAACTTGATGTTGAAACTATAGGAGGTAGAGTGTTCACTTGCCAAGATAGTAGAGAGAGATTAAAGCGACTTGTCAAACAATATGTCCAAGAAACTTACGACATGAATGACTCAAGTCAATAGCTAGGCAAGATGCCCAAATAGCCAAATAGATAGAGCAAGCAGGGTGACAAGTGAACAACTCTCCAACCCAAGAGTGTAGTCAAGAAATCTAGGTAACCATTTTAGCAAAAGGATAACTAGCAAGCATGCATAGACCATGAAGATAGAAAGACCAAGAGCACCAAAACCAAAGAGTCACTTTAAGCATGTTCAAGAACTAGAGACATAAAAAATAAAAATCAAATGATGAGACTCCCCTTAGCAAGCAACACAAGAAAATGTTTGCATTTGATGTTTTGACTTGGTTGACAAAGTTTGACAATAGTTGATAGCATAGCAAGTTTGATGTTCAAAAGCAATTTCTTTCCAAGCAAAATAGTGACACATGGAGTATTCTTCAAACAATCAAGCAAGGGACAAAGCAACCTTGCATGATACAAGCATATGTGACGTCTTAAAAGAAATTCCTAGGACTATCATCATATGTATGTTCAAAAGATTTTCACAGGTCTAGCACATTCAAGAACACATCAAGCAATATCTACCTAGAAGTCATGGTTCATTACTCAACAACTTGGCCCACACTTGATGCTCCTTTGCCTCACAACCAAGGGAACATAGATGGTGAGTGTAAAATCTTGGGGTGATCCGAGTAGTCCACTAGGATCGATCCTTGCACCAAGAAGTTGAGGGGCTAAAAAAGGTAGTTACTAACTTAGGGTGTTTAGATAGGGCTTCCATTCATAGTGTTCCTCTTGCTCCCAATTACAGGACACCTCACCTTGCGATGAGTAACCGATCTCGCGACCACAAGAGTACCTTAAGCATTCTTGCCTACTGATCTCCCTATGGTCAAAATTCTATAAGTGATCACACTAGGCGAAGACAAACACTATGTCTACCAAGGTTTTGTGTCCTTTATAGCCTTGAGTTTATAGTGGGTTGGAAGAGCCGAGTAATCTGCTTGTCCCCACTTGAATTGTTTCGTTTTATGCGTATTTAAACCATTCTATGATGTTTTAACCCTTAGACAAAATAGATAAAAATAAAGAAAACAATAATATTTCACAAAATTTGTTATCAGATTTAAATAGCAGCGAACAATTTGATCCACCTATCGTGATAATGAATTGTAAATAAATAAAGAATAAAATGATCACATAGGATGAACTATATAAATTTTAACTCTAGAACAAATAAAACTCTTACTGATTATATTGTAGAAGAATTTTTATTGAAGACACTCAAATGCTGATGCTCTACTCAACACAACTTGATCTCAACCAATATCAAAGTTTATGCCCAATAATTTCAAATCCACCGGCTTGGTTCAAAATTCAATCTTTGCCAATGAAAATACCATATATCAGAGTGCAAATAAAACTTTAGAATACGAAAAAACCGTAGGGTGCTAAAATTATTGTATTTGCCTCCTTATCCTCGAATAGTCTTCAGTTATAGTCAATTGTGCCCTGAATATGTTTCAAGGTTCAACACATTTTCTGAGTAATAATTAAATCTAAGTAACTACATGTATGGTAGGAGCATCCCTAATAATCTGAATACACTTCTCATTCATTCCTCATGATTTTATAATACATAGAGATGAAATAATTATCAATAAAACTTTCATATATCACATCCTGTTGTAATTGCTTGTATGGTTCTGATTGAATCCTCTTACACCATTAATCCCGTACAATCTGTTTATATAATCAGCCATCACTACGACATCAACCATGTTACACAAATGATTATAATCTCTGTATAAATTGTTCACAAGGTTTTCAAATATTTGTTCAAGAGTGCTTTATCCATTATACTTCTAATTTTTCTTCCTTGCATCAAATTTATTAACACCAATGGCAATATTTTATCATAAATCTCTAACATTGTTTCTCAAATGGCGACCGTAAATTACGCAAAAAATCTAGGCTTCATCAACTTCTATATGTTGACGACCTCATTTTGGTAGCCAAAACAACCAATGGGCAAGGAGAACACTTGAAGGTATTGGAAACCTTTTGTCATGAAGCAGGAGTGCAAGTGAACACTAATAAAATCAAAGTGATGATCCTCTCTTTGAAAAGAAACAAGAAGACTCCAACTGAATTTCTTTTCAAAAATGAGTACAAATATCTGGGGATCAATTTTCAAAACAAATGCAGGGAAACATGACGAGAAAAAAAATCTACAAGGATGGAAAACCTTGTACTCAATACAAAATAAGTGTAAGAATGCGGAGCTATGGGATTGCAAGACAAAGAAATTGTTGTTTGTTATGTTCATAACCTCAGCGATCCTTTATGGGTGTGAAATTTGGAGCAACAGCATATCAGATAAAAAATAGAGACAAGTAGAAAGAATTTAGAAGCATCTCATCATCAGCAGCCTCAAAATTTAAACAGCAGTAACCCATGAGATCAGTGGTGGAAATAGGTAGCTTCCCATTAGAAGCTTCAACAATGATCTGATTATTGAGTTACCTACAGAAATCAACACATGGAAAATGTAAAGTTTCTTACCAGATTTCAAATTTGTGGCTTGTTGATGCACAATTTTATTGCAGATATGAACACTGTTGACAAAGGATAGATTTGCTCCAGAATTTGTAGAAGTTAGTACAGAGATAACAAAGATAATATAATATTCTTGAACTTGAAATGTCCTTTGATCCTTTGATATGCTAGAATTGATTTTGATGCCTTGTTTATTTGGGTGGATCAAGTATACATATCCCGTGGAAGGGTGTGGGGGTGAATGGTCATGTCTCCGAATGGAGACATGGACATTCATCCTCACACCTGTTCGGTGTTAACTAATCATGCCCGATTTGTTATAGACTTAACACAAGTCTAACAATGTATTACCAAACATTATGATCTGCAGCGTGATATAAAGTAAAGATTGATAGTGATCTAAATATCAAAGGAATCAGAATAAGCTTCGAACATGCCTTAAATGATCTCAAAAAATATATATATATGATAATCAGTTTCAGTTGTGCATTGATTCACATACAACAATAATATATATATTAATATATATATATATATATATATATATATATATATATATATAAAATAGTATGTGCATCATACTGTTGTACAAATATACATATGTACATATGTTGGCCACAGTTAATGTCACATCGAAGCTACATGCTACACTCCCTCTCAGCTAGGGAAGACAAAGTGCATATATATAAGTTATGCTTATTTAAAATGATATCATCTAGATATATTTAAGAAAATCAAGTCTCGTGATTTTCTTTCCAGTTATGGTGTGTACACAGATATCAAGTCTCATGATATCCACCATAAAAGTTCATGGTATATCTATAGATATTATGTCACATAATATCCATCATGAGTTTGAACATATTGATCTTCAGCAAATATCAAGTCACATGATATCTATCAACATGCTATTTTCACCATCATGATTTTTCCATAAATATCAAGTCACATGATATTCATTATGATAGTAATCTAATAATTATAAAGTCGTCACCTTATATTATTAAAATAAACATTTCATTATAAAAGATTGTCACCTTTTAATAATGTACATAGGGTAGGCCCATAAGTCATAGAGTCACACATATGACAAAAGAGTTTACACTTTAAACATCTTTATTAAAATAATACAAATTTACAAAGTTGAGACTCAGTCTCATAAACTTACAATTCAACCATACCAAGTTTCTTTTTGAAATGATCAACCTTCACTTTAGGAAGAACCTTGGTGAGAATGTCAGTTGTTTGATCACCTATATTAATATATTCCAACTAGAATACCTCTTCTTTCCACCATGTCTCCTACGTAGTGGTAAGGAATTTCTATATGCTTGGATCTATCATGAAATACCGGATTCACAGATAACTTGATACAACTTTGGTTATCACAGTGAATAGTGGTAGGTTTCATAGGCTCACAGAATAAGTTAGAAAGCAACTTCCGAAGCCACATTCCTTCTCTAACTCCCATTACTGCTGCAATATACTCTTCCTCAGTAGAACTCTGAGCAACTGAAGCTTGCTTTCTGCAGATCCAAGAGATCATGGCTGATCCTAAGCTGAAACAACATCCTGATGTGCTCTTCTGGTCTTTTACACTTCTGGCCCAATCAGAATCAATATGTCCATGTAACTCCAAATTGGTATTCTCATATTTAAGTTCATACCCAATAGTACTTTGGAGATACCTTAATATATGCTTCAAAGTAACAAGATGAATTTCACGAGGTTCACACATGAACTAACTTAATGCATTCACAGCATAGTAGATATCAGGTCAAGTATTTACAAGATACATCAGAGACCAATTCTCTATCTGTATAAAGTGGGATCAACTAGTCTAGATTCAGCACTTGCTTCCTTTAGCTTGTGTAAGTTGGTTTCCATAGGTGTTGACATAGGCCGACAATACCACATTCCAAATCTTTTTAGAATATCAATAGTATACTTCTTTTGATGCAAGAAGATATTCCCAGACTTTTGACAAACCTCCAAACCAAGGAAGTAATGAAGAATTCCTAAGTCCTTCATTTCAAATTCAAGAGCCAAATCTTTCTTACACTGATTAATGAGATGTTCTTCCCCTGTAATCAAAAGGTCATCAACATAAAGAATTAGAATCATATCACCTTTAGTTACCTTAAAGTAAAGATTTGAATCAACAACATTCTTGGTGAATCCAAGACTTAGAAGGTATTTATCAATCCTTTCATACCAAGCTTAGGGAGTCTGTTTGAGTCCATATAGAGCCCTCTTCAATTTACGTACATAAGAGGCAGCATCATGAACCACAAATCCTTCTGGTTGTTTCAAGTATATTTCTTCCTCAATTGTTCTATTTAGAAAAGCAGTTTTTACATCCATTTGATGAATTTCCCAACCTTTGACTATTGCAATGGCTATTACAGCTCTAACTGAAGTATACCTGGCAACTGGTGCAAAAGTTTCTTCAAAGTCGATTCCTTCCTTTTGAGAAAACCCTCTAGCCACAAAATGGGCATTATGTTTTTCAATGCTAACATCTACAACATATTTAACTTTGAAGAACCATTTGGAAGAAACAACAAATTTTCTTTTAGGTTTAGGAGTTATATCCTAAACATCATTTTTTAGTATCGACCGATATTCTTCTACCATTGCATCTTTCGACACTTGATGTTTAAGTGCTCCTGAAGCATTTGAAGGTTCGAGATTTGGACTCTCACACATGAATGCATTGTATGTTAATTTTTGAGTTTTTTTGCTTTCGACTGATATTCTTCTACCATTGCATCTTTCCATGCTTGATGTTTAAGCGCTTCTGAAGCATTTGAAGGTTCGAGATTTGGACTCTCACACATGAATGCATTATATGTTAATTTTTGAGGTTTTTTGCTTTCTCTGGAAGTCCCTGAAGGTGCTGCAAATTCATCTCCTTGTATAATTTTTCTTGCCCAAGGTGGCCTTTTAGAATTATCAAGACTCTCTTCTTGAGTCCCAGGAAGAATCTTAGTTTCATTTGACATCTCTTCAAGGTACTCCCTCTAAATCTCAGGATTAGGGGCCTCTTCTTAGGAATAGGATAAATCATTTGAATCTAGTTCATCTGAAGTTTTGGCTCTTTTGAAAGCAATATCTTCTTTGAAGATGACATCTCTATTGAGTTCTATATGTTTCTATCTAAGTATGTAGATTATGTATCCTTTTACTGTTTCACTAAAACCAATAAGATTTATTTTTCTTCCAGTAGGTTCTAACTTTGTCCTTTTCTCTTTAGGTACATGAACATATACAGGACATCCAAATAGCCTTAGATGACTAATTTCAAGTTTCTTTCCTGAAAATGCTTCTCTAGGAGTTTTGTTGTCCAAATATGAGTGAGGACATCTATTCTGAATATAGACTGTTGTATTAGATGCTTCAGCCCAAAATGACATGCTCGAGTTTTGATCAAAAATCATAGCCCTAGAAGCTTCTACAGTAGTTTTGTTTTTCCTTTCAACAACTCCATTTTGTTGAGGATTGTAAGGCACTGTGAACTCCCTCTTAATCCCAGCAAGTTTGCAGAATTCTTTAAATATTTCAGAAGTGTATTCTTCCTATATTATTTGTTCTCAGAACTTTAATTTTCTTTCCTGAGGACTTTTCAGTGATACTTTTGAATTCTTTAAACTTAGAAAGAATCTCTTCAAATTCTTTGCACTTAAGTATATCCATGTCTTCCTTGAAAAATCATCAACAAATATCACTTTGTACAAGAACCCTCCTATGGATGGTGTAGACATGGGTCCACATAGGTCAGAGTGCACTAGTTCTAACACATCTTTAGTTTTGCTCAAACTATGAGGAAATGACTTTTTAGTATTTTTCCCTAAGGCACAACCTTTGCAGGATTCATTGTGAATGTGTTAGTGATTTCCCGGATTTGCTGCAAATGTAATAGTACTTCCATTGTATTTGGTATGTACTTTCCAAATGGCGGCCATCTCTTTAATATAGGATGAAGTATGGATAGACATGTCTCTTTGTGAGACATGTCTATTCATTAGAATGTAATTAATATAATAAATATCTCATATATTTAATATATTAATATATATATATATATTATATATCTCACACTTAAATATATAATATATATTTGCACTATAGTTTATCCAACTAAAGCTACCAATTATTAACACTCCCTCTTAGCTTAGAGAGGATAAACAAGATTCATACACAATATGAATAACATATTACCTCAACATAAATAATGGTTTTTAGAATGTCAACTCATATGGCATCTAATCGATGCTACAAACATCAACACTCCCTCTTAGCTAGGGAAGATAAATGGTATAATCATATTACATATCTTGTAATCACATAACACATGATATGAAGTATCATCTAACATATCATACCCTAGTTTTACATATCACCTAACACCGTGATATGAGGAATCACCTAGCATGTGATACTTGGTTTTATATATCACCTAAAACATGATATGTGGAATCCCCTAACACGTGATACCTAGTTTTACATATCACCTAACACGTGATACCTAGTTTTAGATATCATCTCAATATGATATCAGAGATATGGTCTAATCAAGAATATCAAGTCTCGTGATATTCACCATAACTCAAAATTGTTCAAAGGTAATGTTTACTTGCCATAGGAACATTCATAATCTAATGTGATCAGTTTCAGCCATTATACGATGTCTATCACAATCGAGAAGGTCATGGTTTGTTTAAGGCACTGAATCTACTATGCTAGAAATCATCTATCCTAATTTGTTCCAGCCATCACACGATGTCTATCATGATAGAAGCTAAGTTATTGTAAGATTTTCATCTTCCAATAACATCAACAAATACAAGTGATAATCATTTGGAAGTTACCACTTCCTCATGATTTACTCAAGGCCCATAAGGCATTAAATGATCTCATTACTATAATAATCATTCAAATTTACCTCATAAGTGTTTCACCTTAAACAATAAAACTCTCTCTCAATCACCATGATCGAGATTGTCACAAGTTGACTGAACTCATCTGCTCCCTCTGAAGCTCGAGTTAATCGACATTTAGACCTCTTTGAAGATGCTAGACTCTCTCTGAATCTCCCTCTGAATCTTAATTCCATATGCTTTCGTCCTTGAGTTTCAAATATTTCCTTTCATAAGGTGAGCCCATATAGGAAATATAATGCATGAATCAATTTTCGTCCTTTATTGAATATTTCATCACCCCTCTTTGTACCCTGAACAGATACAAAAGAGAAAAATATTGAAAGGTGACTTTGTACAGCCACAACTTTAGAGTATCACAAATGAAATATCATCATGAGTCTCAACTTGTCATGTTACTTTTGTTCATCACTTCTAACATCCTCGGGTGTCTTTTCCCAATTGTTTAAATGACTAATTGTATTTCCCAATCCTTCACTATCTATAGTCTTGTCATTAAACGATGACATGGAACATAGTCTCAATTCTATATGATGTGTACAATCATAAACTTTGTTTTGGAAATGAATTATTTGGTCCTTTTAGTGGATTATCATACCATGTACATGGACTCATTCCCTTTGCGTTTCATATCTTGTCACTGTAATCCACGATATCGTCAATTCATCTCCATTTATAATTTCGTTTCTGATTTTCTGAATTTTGACATTTAATTTCTTTTCAAATTGCAATAGCTTGCACATAGACCCTACCCTCAGTCTCCATGCAAGGATGCTCATTGCAGTGGACTTCAAACTTGCTCACAAAGACTTAGTAGCTCGTTACACAGTGAAAGAAAGCCAACAATCTCAAGAACCTTGACCAAATCATTTTTATTTTCTCTAGTCATTATTGTTGAGATATTTGACAAGGTCAACTTTCAAACCTTGACACCAATTATCTCCCCTTCAATAGTGTTGGGTTGGACAAGTCATTGTTCTCGTGAAACGTAGATTTCTTGGTAGTCTTTTCAGAGGAGATGCACATAGATTGTGAATGAAGATGTCCTACACAAAGATATTGTCTGTCATATATATATATTTGAATATGTGTATTTGATAGGGATCTTAATCGAAAGCTATATAATAAATTACACGCTCTTTGATCACACAATTTCCTCTAACGAAATACATATAAAAAATATGTTTTCTGACAGCAAATGTACACAATCTTTAGGAAATTCTCAGTGAAAACATTGCGCCATGATCATGCAACGAGAACCTTCCTATCGATTCATGTACTTTTGGATAAATAAAACCCCAACATAGAGCCCTACAAAGTGATTTGAACATAGAACAGATCATCACTTCGAAGCTGCACAAATTCGCATACATCAAAGGTCTATGGACTTTCTCCAGAGATCTTGGAGCACCTTCTGTCGACCTTAGAGTGAATTTGCATTGTTGTTTACAGTATCCATTTATGACATTTTTTTTTTCAATTTGAAGGTGGTAGCCTCTCGCGGTGAATTGTATGACCAATGGAAGCATTTCTTTTAGAATCAAATTCATACAAAACCGGAGTAAAATATTAAAACTCATATACTTTTGGTAATTCACCCTATTATATCTTGCATTGTCAAGATTCATCCAAATCAAATACTTTAGTCAACTTTTGGGACTTCATCCTTGTTCGTTCTGAAGGATAAATCTGAAATTTCAGGATCCAATCAAATTCTGACTTGTACAAGTTTACAAGTTTTATCCTCTAAAAAAAATTAAAAATGGCATGGAATTCCTACCTCACATCCACATTTTGTATTAATATAACTTGATTGACTACACGTACTAAAATAGTAATGTTTTTGTCTTCACTTCGACATGAAATTATCTTCATCTTTATTTGCACTTTGTTTATAAGACTCCCACCCATTTAGTCTATATTGGTGGTCTAAATTTTCTGAGTGTAATCTGGGTGTATATCACTATTAAATTTTCCATACCAACCTCTCTAATTTGAATCATCCAAATATGATTCCTGTTGATGCATGCATTATTCTCTAGTAGTTCACTATTTTGCCTTTTAATTTCCTCTCATGTGTGATAAATTATTTCAATGGAAAATGTCAATAATCCTTTCTTACATTTGTAGTCTGTCTCTGATACCATGTTAGTGTTTTTCCGGATCTGCTGCAAATGTAATAGTACTGCCACTATATTTGGTATGTACTTTCAAAATGGCAGGCATCTCTCTAATATAGGATGAAGTATGGATAGATATGTCTCTTCATGGGACATGTCTTCATTAGAATGTAATTAATATAATAAATATCTCATATATTTAATATATATATATATATATATTTGCACTATAGTTTATCCAACTAAAGCTATCAATTATTAACAATATGACTTAATTTAGGCATTCCAATTACCAACTTCTCCATAGATGTTAGAGCACGGAAGTTGATATGACCTAATCTTCTATGTCATATTTCATTTGAATCTGAAGTCTCATGAACAAGTGCAAGATTTTTTTTAGTGCAAAGCTCATATAGTAGTCCTTGTCGTACTCCTATTGTTAGAGCCTTCTTTATAGTTGAATTCTTAGGCCATGCTAGTACCTTACCTTCCATGAATGCAATTCTATAACCATCATCTTGAAGTGAAAATATAGATATTAAATTCCTTTTAATACCTGGTACATAAAGAACTCCAGAAAGGTGAATAGAATTTCCAGATTTCAATTTGATGGTGTAGGTCCCAATTCCTTTTATAGAATGTGCAGAATCACCACCAATTATAACTTTTTCATCCATTTCCATTTGCATGCTTTCTAGGTTATCTGGATATCTGTTGATGTGTCTTGAAGACCCACTGTCAATTATCCAAGTGTTGGATTTAATTGATATTTGACTAGACAATGTTGAGTAGAAGGCATACTTCTTAGATTCATGATCTTCATTTGATTTATCAATTTCGGCAAACGACACTTGAAGTTTAGATCAATCAAGACAATTTAGTGCATAATGCCCATATTGATCACATCTGAAACATGGAATTTTGGACAAGTCTTTCTTCTATTTTGACTGCCTTTTCCATGAAAGTTTCTTTTCCTTTTGTTGTTCTTCTTTCCCTTCTTATGAGAGTTGGTGTTAACAACTTGAAAATCTTCATCTAAGGTTTTATGTTTCACTTTAACCATTAATCTCAATTCTTCTTGAAGGCAATCAGATCTTAATCGATCTAGTGTAGGGATTTTAGATCTTGCACTTATACCTTGTATAAAAGATTCCCAAGAATTCAGTAGTCCTCCTAATACTATTAGTGATAACTCTTGGTTCTCAATCTCATAATTAACAAAAGATGATCTCTCAATTCTGTGATTCTCATGAAGAAGGCATTCATTATTTCTCCTTTATTCATACTGATATTATTCATTTGTCTTTTAAGAGCATGTTTTCTGCCAATGTTATTTACTATGAATGCATTTTCAAGAGCTTTAAACATGCGATACGCTATATCATGTTTTTCCACAATAGGCACTATGTGATCTCGAACTACATCCATGATTATCTTCATGGCTTTCTCAATATTTTCTATCCATTCAGTTTTCTTTGGATCATCTTTAGGTTCTTTTTCATCTCTTACAAAAGATTCCAATTTGTTTTCTTTTAATAACATTGTTATAAGAAGTTTCCACGATTCGAAGTTATCAGCACTTGTAAGGTGGTGTTCGAATCTTAACATGTTTGTCATCTTGCAGAGAAATGAGAGGCTACAATTTAATGTGAAATCTGATCTCTTAAACTTAATGAGATCTCTCCTTAACAAGGCTCTGATACCATGTAAAGTTTCTTACCAGATTTCAAATTCGTGGCTTGCTGATGAACAATTTTATTGCAGGTATGAACATTGTTGACAAAGGATAGATTTGCTCCAGAATCTATAGAAGTTAGTACAGAGATAACAAAGATAATATAATATTCTTGAACTTGAAATGTCCTTTTATCCTTTGATGTTCTAGCCTTAATTGATTTTGATGCCTTGTTTATTCGGACGGATCAAGTATACATATCCTATGGAAGGGTGTGGGGGTGAATGGTCATGTCTCTAAATTTCATTCTCACACCTATTCGATGTTAACTAATAATGCCCAATTTGTTACAAACTTAACACAAGTCTAACAATGTATTACCAAACATTATGATCTGCAACCCGATATAAAGTAAAGATTGATAGTGATCTAAATATCAAAGGAATCAGAATAAGTTTCAATCATACCTTAAATGATCTCAGAAAATATATATATGATCATCGGTTACAACTGTGCATTGATTCACATACAAAAATTTTATATATATATATATATATATATATATATATAACAGTATGTGCATCATACTGTTGTACATATATACATACATATATATATATATATGCTGATCACAATTAATGTTAGACCGAAGCTACATGTTAATTTTATAACCTGATAATCACCAGGTCTGTGAGTGCAGATTGCACTCTCTAAAACTATCTACGTATGGCTTGGTATTTATATTCTCCTCTAGGCGATGACTTTTAGACTTGTTAATATTACAAAGAAACTAACACATTTTGTTAGTTATTATTTAATGTTAATTCTTCTAGCAAATCGCCGATTTTATGAAGAGATACAAAGCCGACCAAGTGAAGTGATATGTCCTTTAAAGGTGACATCCTTTAGTCTAATATTTAGAGGGTTGTGAATGTAGTTTAAAAGACACACAAACACAACAGCCTGCTGTTCTAAGTATTCTACTTCCTGCGAATTGGAAATTTAGAGATATTGTTATTCATTCAATATCGAGTATAGAGGTTTGGACCTACATTAAAGATTAGTGATATCTGCTTCAAACAATCTGAGTATACCTATTATTTAAAGGATCATTCTCTGCCATTCGAAACTGAACTATAAGTCTGATTCAAGAACAAAAGAATTTGCAGAACTTTACATGGTATCAGAGCCAAGTTATCAGATCTAGGGCTCTGCAAAATTTCAATAATCATACCTCATATATATTCAGTAGTTTTCTCCTATCTTCAATGGCATACACAATCAGACCCGAGGACAGGTTTGGAAAGAACACTTTGAAGCCTGGAAATTCAGACTCTTGATGATTCTTGAAGAGAACAATGTTAAACAATTTGTTGATGGAGCATCCAAACAACCCCTAGTTGAACCTCACAAATCCATATGGACCAATGGAAATAGAAAAGCTATTCAAATCATCTTGGATGGAGTTAAAAATGATATCGTACCTATGCTTACAAAACATCAAACTGCCTACGACATGATGAATGCATTACAGAATGCATATGAAATAAACAATGCAACTAGGGTTCTTGCACTACAAAGGCAATTGAATCACATCCAGATAAAGAAAGGAGAATCGATAAACTCTTATTTCCTAAGAGTTGTCGGCATTAGAGATGAATTATCAAACATAGGAACCATCATTAATGACACCGAACTAACGCTCATGGCCATAGATGGATTGCCAGATTCATGGGAAACATTCGCACAAAGAATAAGTGGTAGAGATTAGTTTCTGGACTTTAACAGACTTAAGAATGATTGTCTTCAAGAAGAGTTTAGAAAACTAAAGAAAGGAGGGAAACCAAAAGTAGAAGATGAAGAATTTTGCGTTCTTAATGCAAACTCCTATAAAGGCAAGAAGAAGCACTTCAAGAAGAAAAAGGGAAATCAAAAGAATGGAAAGCCCAAAAAAGATCTATTTAAAATAAAGTGTTTCAAATGTGAAAAATTTAGACACTATAGATCTAACTATCCAGAAAATTCCAAACAATAGGCAAATTGTAAAAATGTCATTAGAGAAGAAGATACTTATGATCCTGAGAACCGTGTTTTGTATTCCTCTCTATCAAATGAAATCTCAAATAAGGCATAGGTAATTGATAGTGGATCTTACAGACGTATAACGGGATACAAATAAACTCTAGATTCTTTATCAAAGAAAGTTTACAGTGAAGTTACCATTGGTGATAACTCTGCACATTCAGTTGAAGGAATTGGAAGCTTCACTTTGAAACTAAAAACAAGAAATACTCTTCTTCTTAAAGGTGTACTCTATGTACCAGGGATTAAAAGAAACCTAATCTCAATTATAGCACTTGAAGATGACGGACACAATGTTGCATTCGTGGATGGCAAAGTATTAACTTAGGCTAAGAACTCTTCCATCAAGAAAGCTAAGTTAATTGGTCAAAGAAAGGGATATTTGTATGAATTGAGTACAGAACCTAGTCAATCCATTCAAGCCCTAGTTCACGAAGCTGAAGATTCAAACGAAATATGGCACAGAAGATTAGGGCATCTAAACTTTAAAACTTTATCAGCTATGAAAAAGATAGTTACCGAATTACCCAAATTAAATAAAGATCACCCTACTATTTGCAAAGGATGTGCTCTGGGTAAAAGCACTAGAAGTCCATTTCATGATAGTACTAGGAAAACAAATAATGTACTAGAAATAATTCATTCAGATTTGTATGGACCTATGTTCGTTCCTTCTCTTGGAGGATTCTGGTATTATATCTTGTTCATAGATGACTTCTCTAGGAAAACATGGATATTTTTTTAAATGCAAGGAATCAGAAGAAATCTTACAAAGATTTAAAGAATTCAAAGCATTAACTGAAATTTTTTCTGGACATAAAATTAAAACCCTTAGAACAGATAACGAAGGAGAATATACCTCAGATTTGTTTAAAAGGTTTTTTAAAGAATCAGGGATCAAGAGGGAGTACATTGTTCCTTATAACTCAGAACAAAACGGGGTTGCTGAAAGAAAGAATAGGACAATTATAGAAGCTGCTAGGGCTATGATTTTTGACCAAAATCTAGAATACTATCTTTGTGCAGAAGCCTCTTGTACTATTTTATATATTCAAAACAGAAGCCCTCATTCCTATCTTAAAAATAAAACCCTTGAAGAAGTATTTACTGAAGTAAAACCCGATATAAGTCATCTCAGAATTTTTGGATGTCTTGTATACATTCATGTTCCAAAAGAAAAGAGAACCAAATTTGAACCCTCTGGGAGGAAAGGTATCTTTGTAGGGTATAGTGAAACTTCTAAAGCGTATAGAATTTTCATACATAGACAGAAAACTATTGAACTTAGCAGAGATGTAATCTTTGAGAAAGATCTTACATTCAAAAAAGCAATAAGTTCCGATGAACATTCTCTTTTATCAAGTTCTAAAAGAAATAGTGAATCTGAATCCCGGAGGGAGAACTTAGAAGAGGTCGAAGATGAAATTCAAAATATGAACCTTGAAGAAAATTCAAAGAAAAGACCACTTTGGGCCATAAAAACAATTGAAGCAGCTAAAGACTTTGCTGCACCTTCAAGAACAATCAGAGAAAGTAAAAGACCTAAAAGATTCTCTGGTTAAACAGCAAATATGATTGATTTATCCAAAACAGAGCCAACCAATCATTCTGATGCTATTAAACATCTAGCTTGGAAAGAAGCTATGACAGAAGAATACTAATCAATTATGAAAAATGATGTTTGGGAAATTGTTCCAAGATCAAAAGAAAAATCTATTGTTTCTTCCAAATGGATATTTAAAATAAAGCATGTTGCTAATGGTAGTATTGAGAAATATCAAGGTTGCATGGGTACGTGGGTACGGGAACGAGAACGGGTACGGGAACAGGTACGGGTACGCATATTTTTCAAAATAGGGGACGGGGGTACGTGTGTATGCCTAATTTTTTCTATATAATTAATATTTTACAGAAAATATAAAAATCAAAATATATGTCATGAGTCATGACATTGAGCATTCAAAACAAGAAATTTGAAAATAGGAGCCATTAGTTAAATTATAATATATATATATATATATATATATATATATATATATGCTATTGCTGAATGTTTAATGTTTAAAGTAATTTTCATAATGGGGGACGGAGGTACTTGGGTATGTCAAACTTATTTAAAAATTATACTTTTATAATTATAAATAATCTGAAATTATGAGTCATGACAATGGTTTTTCAAAACAAGAACAATGATAAAGTTTGCAAATGTAATGTATTGTTTTCAGTTTCAGATTTGCTATATGTTTGAAATAATAATACATGATAAATGCTTAAATGCATAACAAAGAAGGCAGACTTTAAACATGAACAAGAAGATCCTAAATCATATGACAATGGCATATTGCAAATGATAAACTTATGACTTGAACAGTGATAAAGTTTACTGTTAATGAGTATCAAAGTTTCAAACTGATTTGGTATTGAATTAAATTTGATAAACAACAAGCTAATACAAAAATAAAAAACCAAAAAAAAATCAGAATCTTAACCAAGGTCCTTAGCTATGATGCTCTCCACCGAGTACCCGGTACGTGGGATACGTGTACTCGGTACTTGGGTACGTGGGTACGAGTACCAGGGGTGTGGGTACGAGTACCCATGCAACCTTGAGAAATATAAAGCTGGATTTGTAGCCAGAGGATTTTCTCAGAAAGAAGGGATTGATTATGAAGAAACCTTTGCTCTTGTTGCTAGATATACCTCCGTACGCGCAGTCTTAGCAATTGCCGCATCAAAGGGATGGAAGATACATTAGATGGATGTAAAGACAGCATTTCTAAATGGAAAGATTTTAGAAGAAGTCTATCTGGAGCAACCGGAAGGATTTGAAACCCATGATCCTAACGCATTTGTTTGCAAACTCAAGAAAGCTCTCTATGGGCTTAAATAGGCTCCCAGGGCCTAGTATGAAAGGATTGATAAATATCTCAGCGGCTGAGGATTCTCCAAGAATGAAGCCGATCCAAACTTATATTATAAATGAGATAAATATGATATGGTAATTCTAATATTATATGTTGATTTATTAATCACATGCGATTATCATCTTATAGATCAGTGCAAGAAAGATCTAACTAGAGAATTCAAGATGAAAGGCTTGGGGCTTCTCCACTACTTCCTAGGATTGGAAGTACGACAGAATTCTGAAAGTATCATACTTAATCAAGGAAAGTCACTTCAGATATCTTGAAGAAATTTGGAATGTGGAATTGCAAGTCTATGTCTTCTCCAATGGAGACCAATTTACATAAACTTAAAGAAGCAGTTGCAGAATCACCTCCAATGGATTCTACTCTCTACAGACAGATGATTGGGTCCCTTATGTACCCAGTAAATATAAGACCGGATATTTGCTATGCTGTTCATGCCTTAAGTCAATTTATGTGTGAACCTAAGGAGATTCACCTAATTGTTGTTAAACACATTATGAGATACTTACAAGGCACTCTTAATTATGGACTCAAATATGAGAAAGTTGCTTTAGATTTGCATGGATTCACCGATTCAGATTGGGGTGGAAGTGTTAAAGACAAGAAAAGCACTTCAAGATGTTGTTTCAGTTTAGGATCAGCTATGATTTCATGGATATGCAGAAAGCAGTCTTCAGTAGCTCAGAGCTCCACTAAAGCCGAATAAATTGCAGCAATGATGGCCTCCCAAGAAGCAGTATGGCTGAGGAAGTTACTTGTGGGATTATTTGGGCAAGCCGTGAATCTTACAATTATTCATTGTGATAATCAAAGTTCCATCAAGCTCTTAGTGAATCCAGTTTTCCATGACAGATCGAAGCATATTGAAATTCCTTACCATTATGTAAGAGATATGGTAGATAGGAATTATGTAAAATTGGAATACATTTGCACTATAGATCAGACAGCAGACATTCTCACCAAACCTCTATCTAGAGTAAAGATAGAACATTTCAGGAGGAGACTTGGTATGGTTGAGTTGTAATCCATTTGTACTCTTTTGATCATTAATAAAATTATTTTATTTTTGCAAGGCTATTGACTATTATGGGCTCCACCATGTGTAATCATTATTTAAAGAGGTGACGATCTCTGAAATAATGAATACTTGTGTAAAAGGCATTATGAGAGATGACGATCTTTTAGATAATGTGCTAAACAGTAGAGTTCTACTGTAAGATCTAGATGAGTTCAAGATCGTATTGTGATGTTGACTTTGCTATGTTCATGGGTCACAAATTGGATAAAGGAAGAATTTTAGTATTCTCCAGATTTATCCTATATTCTAGTAGATCTTAAACTTAGGATCTTGTTGTGATACAGAAATACCAGTTTCTATGAGTCACAACTTGGATAAATGAAGAAAGGAAAATTACTCTTCAGATTTATCCTATAATTTATCACTAGTAACAATTATTTGTCATATCACAGATTAAGTAATATGACATTGTGTTATGTGTTCTATGATATCACATACTAAGAAAATTCAGACATATAAAGTATTAATTCTAGCTTATTCATCTGTATTGATGTTGCTAGATATGATATCTCTCTCTGTGATTATCAAGTTAAGAGGGAGTGTTAATTTTATAACTTGATAATCACCAGGTCTGTGAGTGCAGATTGCACTATCTCTAAAACTATCTATGTATGGCTGGTATTTATATTCTCCTCTAGGCAATGACTTTTAGACTTGTTAATATTACAAAGAAATTAACTCATTTTGTTAGTTATTATTTAATCTTAATTCTTCTGGCAAATCGCTGGTTTTATGAAGAGATATAAAGCTGACCAAGTGAAGGGATATGTCCTTTAAAGGTGACGTCCTTTAGTCTGATATTTAGAGGGTTGTGAATGCAGTTTAGAAGACACACAAACACAGCAGTCTGTTCTTCTAAGTATTCTACTTCCTGCGAATTGGGAATTTAGAGATATTGCTATTCATTCAATATCGAGTATAGAGGTATGGACCTGCATTAAAGATTAGTGATATCTGCTTCAAACAATCTGAGTATACATATTATTTAAAGGATCATTCTCTGCCATTCGAAACTGAACTATAAGTCTGATTCAAGAACAAAAGAATTTGCAGAACTTTACACATGCTTTAACAGAAAATCACTGTTGGCCTAGGTTAATTATGGAGGGAAGACCAGATAGGAGAAAGAGAATATGGATGAAGCAAAACAAGAAGTGGATGAAAACATGGGGGGTTAAGATTCAAGAGTGTCCAGCTAGCAATTAAGAAATGAAGACCGGAGCTTAAATAAGATTGTAAGAGTGTCTTCAGTAACAAAGGTTTAGTCAAAGCGTATATCCATAATGACTGGAGTTAAGAGTTATGGTGGTAAGAGTGCATGAATTCAAAGTGTCGAAATCTTCTAGCTTGTCATCTTGTCAAACTGGGGGGGTGGGGGGTGAGTGGGGTGCTGTTGATGTTGGAACTACATATTTCTTGTCGACTCCTATAAAGTATTGATACTGTGAGAGGTGTCTAGTTATTTGGTTGTGAAAAGTATCAAACAATATTAAGCAATGCCTACATGCTATGAATGAACAAAGCCATCATGTAGTTGGTGGATATTGAAAATTCATGCAGACATTGTGACTATGGTATGGTTCTTTCCTTATTTCAAATCTTTAATTGTAACGACTGACTACTATGGAAGCGTCAGCTCTTAGAGGTCTAGTTCAACTCTATGTATCTCCAACTCCTATACAGTGTCAAAGAGTTTTTTAGTTCAGTATTGCATTAACAGGCAGTACTGTTATGGTATACAGAGGTTTCATTAAAGTTCCCTATTCTGCTTGTGGTTCCAATAATAAAAAGATCTTATTTTATTTTTGTGATGCAGAAATCTTTTAAGAGCCATGTCCATTCATTTCCATCATAGGCAGTTTGATATTTAAATTAAAGGACCATAGGTTTGCAAGTCAGGTATGATTCAACCATCTAAGGAGATACCAGAAAATTACAAGAGAAGTTTAAATTTTTGAACAGCCTATAAACTATTGATATCATGAAGTGTGGGGGAGAATGAATAAGGAAATTGTTTCTTTCCTAAGCATTTTTGAGCTAGACTAAAGAGGGACTCACACAGAATATCACTGTTTATCTGATATCTGTCATAGGAGGCTCACAAGAAAAATCCTCTTTTCATTGTTTTGTTGGAATGCATCCTGGCAAATATCAGGGTTGAACTTTCTAACAGAGATGCCACATATGCTACTATTATCTAGAGTTTGAGTACAGAATAAGTGAGGGTCAACACACAAATTCATTCAATTGGGTTGGAAGGATAATAATACTTCAGTAATGACCCCATTGTAGAACACTCCTCTCATATGCACGCAAACCAAATTGGGGAATCATTAACTATTAATGAAGCAATGAAGTAGGGACATTGATCACACTCTCTAGTTATCTCTGAGAACAATGGTTTTCCTGATAATCACAAATAGTCGCCATTTGAGAACGGCCATTTAACTCAAAGCCGGAGGTTTGCAAATCAGTAGTTCCAGATAGTTTTTTGTTTTCTCCAGACTGTTGTAGCATTTGTGCAGGTTAGAAAACCTGTTCAATATCTTTGTTTGTGTGGCAAAAATTAAAATATAGAAATTCACTGTTACTCTTGATATTTAGACTGCATATGCTTATGAGTTCTCATACAATAGTTTGTCCATAATAAACCATTCAAACAAATTCATTACCTTAGCAAAGATTCAAATTATAATACAGTCATGTCTGACATTTCCATTAGAAATGAAAAAGATAAAAAAGGGTCCAGTTTAGGGTAGCATCTTATAGTGGTATCAAAGCTCAGTATTGAATCTTGTAACCTATTGGGGATAAGGTGAAGCATCCTAGTACTCATAATTATTATTTCACCAGGAACAAATCAAAACAAAATTTAGAAAACGAACCAGAGATTGAATAGGCTGAAACTTTTGGAGGAACAATGGGTGATAGGGATGCACATAACAGCAGGGATCCTTTTGGAGGTAGTGAAGAGGAAAATAGGGGAAAATGAGAACAATGGTTACAATGGGTATGTGGGGCCCAATGGAAACAATGGTAAAAATTCAACAAATAATAGGGATGGATGCCAAAGAACTTCTAGTTCTACAATCAACTTAGGACTACTTATGCCAACTTTTAACCAAGTGAACATTGCTCCAGCTGAAAATGAACCAGCTCAACATAAGTATCATAGGCAAGTTTGGGCAGATTGGCAAGGCTTTGGTGTTGACTTCCAGCTTGAAATGCCTTTTAACTGACTGAACAAAAGTATCAAAGGCAAGTTTGGGCAGATAGGCAAGCCAGGCTTATGGTCGAATTTCAGCTTGAAATGCATTTTTCAAAATATTAGTTTTCAAAGAAAGGAATAGACCACAAATAGGAGGCGGTGGGCTTCAAAATCTTGAAGTGCAAAAAGAGTTTAGCAAACTAACTATTCCTTATTTTGATGGTTCAGGTAAAGTCACTTCTAGATCATGGGTTCAGAAATGGAATACTTATTTTCAACTCAAACCCATGGCTAAAGATGAAGCCATTTAATATGCTATGTACAATGGGCTGATTACTCTAGGCCATGATCAAATTGTGTCATAGCAGAGTATACAGAAAAACTTATTGACAGGTTTGATAAAAAAGACCCAAAGTTAATGCAATTGGCTCAGCTTAAATAGCGTAGTTAAGTCATATATTTAGAAACTTTCAATGAGGGTGATTGACATATCAGAAAGAAGATTGATTGTTTTCTCTTTTGATGGATTATCAGAACCTTTGAGGGTTTGGGTCTAAGCTTTCATCTCACCTACCTTGTAAGGAGCAATTAAACGAGTTGGGGACATGCAAACTTCTACCTTTAGAAGTAAGTTTCAGCAAGAAGTTTTCACAACATAAAGGAACAATATTAAGAAACACTTTTAGAAAGACTAAAATCAGAACAAGAAGATACTACTTAGACTTGTGGATGATCTACTCAAGATCTTAGGAGGAAGAAATTGTGCTTCCGATGTAGAGAAACATGGGATCCAGCTCACAACTGTACAATAAATGCTAAAGAAAAACAAATTGAGTACTTTACAGCCCCTGAATCAAGTTATTTAAACCAGAGAATTGATTCAGAGTCGAATAAGGAAGAAACTTCATCAAGAGAATTGAAAAAGAACAAGGGATAGTGTCCTGTTGATATGAGTTTTATTCCACTACAACATGCAGAACTGAAGATTTGATATCCCAAGATGGAATACCAAATTTTCAACTCTCTCTTGAATAAAGATGCTCATATGCTAAACAATGTATACAGATTGTGTGATCAAATGAGACAACCTCACGGTTCCTTCTTTATCGTGGACATCACTCAATTTTATTAACTGATATGTCAGTTATCACAAAGGAACTTACGTTGTTCATTCAATGGAAACCAAATTGAATTTAAATTCTTCGAACTACTTACAACTAAACAAACTACAAAGGATAAGAGTTAAGAAGGTTAAATTAACTCTACGAAGTTATGATAATGTTGATAATGGGGTGATTCTCTAACCAATCCTTGCTTCATTGTGTCAACTAGACATACGAGGGTCCTATCTTTATAGTATGGGAGAATGCTTTTCACATTACCAATACTCACTCAAATACCCTATGAAGGCGCAATCTAAATGAACATTTCCAATCGAAGTGAAACACTTGCAACTTAGGCCTAGACTAACCTTACACTAATACTTGCAATCAGCTGTAATGTTCCCATCATAAAATAAACGATATATTAAAATTTGTTTATAGGTCGATTTAGCATATCTTGGACCCATTTTTATTTTAATTATTTCCTAAGGAGTTTTTCGTGTCTTCTGTTGGCACATAGTTTCTACCTCAACAGGGTATATATGTCCGTGAGGTCAAGTTGTTTTGGGTGCGATTTGGATTATTCTAATTGTACTACAAATTCCAGATGGAGTTCAATATTGTTTGCCATTTTGGAAGTGAAAGATCTTCCCTACTTGGCTATTCCAATTTCCGTGGGATTCAACCCCCACCTTATTTTGTATTATATACTACTCTGCTTCAGATCTAGCACATCTGGAGCACCATTCTTGCCTGTAAATATATTTCTTATTAATTGCACAAATTTCTGTTGATATACATCTGTATTGGTATCTTTGATTAGCGAGTGTTCTGTCTAGACTCAACACCAAGGAAGCCACACTCCATTATTTGTTGGTGCGATTTGTCTCCCTTACTACGGACTGATAGCCTTACGCCTCACCAATGCTCACACCCCGTACAGACAATATCCTTGTACACCAACTCCCTCACCATTGTCATGTGCCATCATCTTCCACTATCTCAGCGTACACTACTTACTTTTCTTACCATATGCCACCCGTCTTATCCCACCATACGACCACCAAACTATTCCCACCGTATGTTGGTCTCCCCATCCACCATATGGCTTCAACTCTGTACACTCATGGTACCTCCCTCTCTGTACGCTCTGCCCATTCACCCTTCCTATATGGACTCTTCCTAAACCATATCGTACGAAGACATCAAACATCATATGGCCAGTTCTTGTTTGCCCGTACAACCCCTATTGCTTCGTACGACCAAACTTTGATTGGGATATACAACTGCACTCGTCAACATCACTTTGTACACTACCAACTATGTGCACTTGGACACCTAACTCCAAGAGGAACATTAAAGTGGTATCAGAGCCAGTGATCTTGCCAATCTATGGACAGTGAATGAAGGTATATAGTCGGAAATGGAGGAGATCTCATCCAATTGATAGAATGGGAGATTCTCGAGAACCCACTCTCGCTGAAGTCATGGCATTACTAAGGGAGCTTTCAAGGAATAAGGCACATATGGAAGAAACATTGCAGAAATTGGCCAAAAGTAAAATGTCTGGTGAACAAAATGGTCATAGCAACGATTCAATTTCGGGAAAGGCAAATCCTCATCCAAAATGCTCTCGACCTTCTATGCCAACTTTCCCTCCGCGAATGGAGGTGCCGCATAGAAGAAGGGAACCAACCTTTAAGGAAGTCCAAGAACAATTAAAAGAAGATTCAAAGAATGAAAACTTACAAAGGTATATATCTGACAAAGATTACAAATAATTAAGAATGAGAGATTCTGGGGACAGAAACCCATGGTATTTCAATGATGATCTCAAATGGAAATTAAGTAAAGTAAATTTGTTGCCATTTGATGGATTTGGATCAATATCAGTACAGGCATGGGCAATGAAGGTCGATACCTACTTCCAGAGCAACCCAATGCAGAAGAAGCAGTTAAATTTGTTGCACTCCACCTAGGAGTGGCAGCACATGAATGGTGGCATCATGGCATGATTACTCTCGAACATGACCAAGTAAGCACCTGTGCATGATTACTCTCGAACATGACCAAGTAAGCACCTGTGCCAATTTTACAGAAAGGATGATAGACCAATTTGATGGAAAAGATCCAAAACTCAATTTTAACGAACTAGCACAGTTAAGGCAAACAAGATCAATTGACCACTACATCAATGAATTTTAGAAACTCTTTGTACTGGTTAAGGACATTTATGAAAAGAGATAGATAGTATTATTCATGGACAGACTGACAAAACCGTTCAGGGGTTGGATAAAGTGTTTCAAGCCCACTACCCTCTTGGAGGCTATCAAAAAGGTGCGGAGCATGGCATCATCATCTACATCTTCTCAAGGTTACTCTCACTCTGAATAGTTGTTGATTCAGAGGTACAAAGACAACAAATCCCCGCTGAAGAACCTTCATTAGATGAAGCTACCAGACAAGAACTCCAAAGGAAAAAATTATGTTTCACCTATAAGGAGACATGGGAACTAGGGCATGGATGCCTCAATAAAGGGAAAATACACTACATCGAAGTCGTATCTAATGATGAGGATGATCAGGAGGACCACAAGGTGGTCAATCTAAACCGTGTTAAGAATGTTAAGAATGTTAGCATGTGAGAAATTGAATCTATATTATTTAATCTATACTCAATCTAATAATACATAATTGATTCATTAATTATATATATATATATATATATATATATATATATATATGTATGTATGTATATATATATATATATATATATATGTATGTATGTATATATATATGTATAAAAGATTATATCGAATCCAATTATGTAATATTCCTTTGTATAGTTTCTCATAGCGGATTGTAATCTATAATCACGTAAAGGCTATTATATTGTGTTATCGGCTATTGATAATATCCTTGTTATCGGCAGTTTATTATTGACTAAGGTTATCGACTGTGATTATACTCCTGGTTATAGGCAGTTTATTATTACCGACTAAAGTTGTTGACTGTGATTAGCGGCAGATAATGACACTACGTTGATCTCTGTTGGTTATCAACCATCGTGACCTTTGTGAGTGTAAATGGTCACCATGTCTATTCACTCCCTCACCCAATTATATAAATGGTAGACTGCAATGGAGAGGAGACCAATAACAACGACAGTCTTACTCTCTCATCGCAGTCTACTATATATATATCTGTTACATACATTTATTCTTCCACTTCAATACATCATTTTATCCATCAATAATATCAAGTGTTAAGAATATAACAGTACTACTGAAAATCAACTTCTGCAATTTTAGTCATATTGAAATTGAGATTTACACCATTCAAGACCTGAGCATATTAAGATTTACATGGTATCAGAGCCAAATTGGTAGAGAAATCTCAATTTTTTTAGGAAAAAATAATGGCAAATAACGTAAGAGTGGAAGACAGACTTGAAGGTGCATCAAATTTCTTCTCTTGGAAAACCCGTATCATTACGATTCTAGAAGAATTGGAAGTTGAAGAATACATTGAAAAAGATATCCCAATACCTCAAGATCAAACCGAAAAACTCACCTGGAAAAGACGTAATAATAAAGCTAGGAAAATCATTGTTGATTCAATTAAAGATCACATCCTTCCTTCCATATCAGAGATCAAAAGTGCATATGAAGTATCCAAGACCATAAAAAATACATTTGAGATAAATAACTCAAGTAGACTAATCACCTTAAAATCTAAATTACTGAATACTAAAATGAAAAAAGGAGATTCTATTCACTCTTACTTTGAGAAAATTTCTGAAACGAAGAAACAATTATCTTCCATTGGAAACAAAATAGAAGATCAAGAACATTCATTAATAGCTCTGAGAGGGCTTCCAATGTCTTGGGATACTTTCATACAAGTTGTAAGCAGACCTTCAATTCCTACTTTTGATCAATTGAAAAATGAATGCATAGCAAAAGAATCAAGGCTAATCTCCATAGGGATCACTTCAAATCAAGAGGGAGAAAATCAGGCTCTTCACACTATCTCAAACAAAAGAAAGAGGAAATTCAATAAAAGGAAAGTTAATAATAATAAAAAGAAGTTTAATAAAGATCATTCTCATGTTAAGTTTTTTAAGTGTGAGAAAATAGGACACATCTCCAAAAACTGTCCAAATAGAGAGAAAATTCTAGCCTCCCTTGCTGAAACAAAGGAAGATGAAAATCAACTATACTATTCCGCACTTTCAAGTGAAGTGAATTCAAATAAAGAAGCTTGGATCGTAGACAGTGGTGCATCCCGTCACATCTCTAGATTCAAAGATATGTTCGATGCATTTGGAACTTATATCACTGAAGGAGTTACAATTGGAGACAATTCTACCTATCCTATAAAAGGTATTGGGACATGTTCTATAAAATTAAAAGATGGAACTACTCTAAATCTTAAAGATGTCTTATTTGTACCAGGCATAAAAAAGAACCTAATTTCTATCTCAAGTCTAATCGATGATGGATATCATGTCACCTTCAACAAAGACAAATTACTATATTGGCCTAATAACTCGAATATGAAAAATGCTATTATCATAGGGCTCAAATTTGGAACATTATATAGACTAAGCAATATTCAAACCCAAGCTCTTAGCCTTGAAACATCCAATGTTAATGAATTATGGCATAGACGACTTGGGCGCATTGGGTTTAATTCACTTCCTAATTTAGACAACTTCTGGTACTCTAAACTAGACTCATCTCATATAGGAATTCGCAAAGGGTGTGCTCTAGGGAAAATCATAAAAAAACCTTTTCCCTCTAGTGAACATAAGTCAAAAGCAGTTTTGGAATTAGTCCATTCAGACCTTTGTGGACCCATGCCCACACCTTCTCTAGGAGGTTTCCTTCATTACATATCCTTCATTGATGACTTTTCTAGGATGACTTGGATCTATTTCTTGAAAGTCAAAGAATCATATGAAGTTCTATCAAAATTCAAAACCTTCAGAGCATTAGTAGAAAATCAGACAAGTAAAAGGATTAAAACATTAAGATCAGAGAATGGAGAAGAATATACATCTAATATCTTCAAAAGTTTTTGTAATTTTGTTGGGATTAAGAGGGAGTATCTCAGTATACAGTACCTTATAATCCTCAACAAAATGGAGTCGCAGAAAGGAAAAACAGAACTATGATTGAAGCTACAAAAGCTATGTTACATGATCAAAATATGCATGCCTCATTTTGGGCAGAAGCTTCCAAGACTGCAGTATATATTCAAAACAGATGTCCACATTCATTTCTAAAGAATACCATACCTGAAAAAGTCTTCTCAGGGACCAAACCAAATCTAAGTCATCTTAGAATATTCGGATGTCCTGTATATATTCACATACCCAAAGAAAAGAGGACTAAACTTGAACCTTCTGGGAAGAGAGGTATATTTGTAGGATATAGTGAAAATTCCAAGGATTATAGAATTTAAAAGAAAACAAGAGAACTTGAAATCAATCATGTTATACTACTCTTATAACTGAGATAAACAAAATCGAACCATCAACAACTAAAGAAGCCCTAAAGTCACAAGAGTGGAAAAATGCCATGGTAGAAGAATACAATTCCATAATTCAAAATAATGTTTGGGATATTGTACCTAGGCCTAAAGACAAAACAGTTGTATCTTCAAAATGGTTATACAAAATCAAATACACCGCTGATGGAAGTATTGAAAAACACAAAGCTAGATTTCTTGCTTGAGGATTCTCCCAAAAAGCTAGCATTGACTATGAAGAAACCTTTGCTCCAATAGCTCGTTACACTTCTGTAAGAACAATTATTGCAATTGCAGCATCAAAAGGATGGAAGATTCATCAAATGGATGTAAAAACTGCTTTCCTAAATGAGGTCATTAATGAAGAGGTCTACATAGAACAACCTGAAGGGTTCACCATAAAAGATAAAAAATTATATGTATGCAAACTCAAGAAAGCACTCTATGGTCTCAAATAAGCTCCTCGAGCTTGGTATGAAAGGATAGATAACTACCTTTCCAGACTTGGATACTCAAAAAATGAAGCCGACTCTAACATATACTTCAAAACCACTAATGATGGAATGGTAATACTTGTTCTATATGTTGATGACTTGCCGATAACAGGTGATGATAAATTAATTGAAGAATGTAAACAAGATCTGATAGCTGAATTTGAAATGAAAGATTTAGGGTACTACACTACTTCTTGGGATTAGGAGTTAATCAGAAGAAAGACTACATTTTCTTACATCAAGGAAAGTACACTCAAGATATTCTGACCAGGTTTGGAATGATGGATAGTAAGCCCTTATCTACTCCGATGGAAACAAACCTACACAAGCTAAAGGAAGAAGCATCAAAATCTAAAGACATTGATCCCACTCTCTTCAGACAAATAATTGGATCACTTATGTATCTTGTGAATTCCAAACCCGGCATATGCTATGCTACAAATGTCCTTAGTCATTTTATGTGTAAACCTAAGAAGATTCATCTTATGGCTGCAAAACATATATTAAGATATTTACGAGGATCTATTGGCTTTGGATTAAAATATGAAAACGTTGAGATAAAGTTGGAAGCATATACTGACTCAGATTGGGCAGGTTGTTCCTCTAACCGCAAAAGCACTACAAGTTGTTGCTTCAGTCTTGGGTCAGAAATGATATCTTGGTTCAGCAGAAAACAACCAGTTGTTGCCTTGAGTTCTACTGAAGCTGAGTATGTAGCCGCTTCCATGGGAGCACGTGAAGCAATTTGGTTAAGGAAACTACTATTTGGGCTATTCGAAAAACCTCTAAAACCAACTGTGATTCATTGTGATAATCAAAGTTGTATCAAGCTATCAAAAAATCCAGTTTTCCACAATCGATCAAAGCATATCGAGACTCCCTATCACTACATAAGAGACATGGTCGGCAGAGATATCATTAAATTAAGTTATATCAGTACAAATGAACAAGATGCTGATATCTTCACCAAACCTCTTGCAAAATTAAAAATTGTGTACTTCAGAGGTAAACTTGGTATGACATTATTGTAAATGCATTTATCATCTAATATATTCATGAATACAATTTTATTTTTGCTTGCAAGCTTGTAATGTGGAAAGTGACGACTTTTCTTGTGAAAGGTGACGAACTTTCGTGTGTTCCGATCCTATTATAAAGTGATGACTTTATTTTAGTTGATCTATCTTCAAACAATGGTTGAATTTGGTGTTATCTTTGGGCCAGATTTTTGCCAGACACATTGATAACCTTCATGGGCCTTGTGGGCGATAGCCGGACACCATGAAAACCCATTGTTTTGAAAGTTTGGGTTATCCTTGTTCTTTGGGCCGGATTTTGCCGGACACATTGATAACCTTCATGGGTCTTTTGGACGATAGCCGGACACCATGAAAATCCATTATGTTTTCTTTTCTTCTTTCTCTCTCTTAGTTTAAAACATAATGATGATTACATCTTATTGTGTAAGTTAACCTTACTTCAATTTCCCTTGCTAAAGAGGGAGTGTTAAAATGTTAAGAATGTTAGCATGTGAGAAATTGAATCTATATTATTTAATCTATACTCAATCTAATAATACATAATTGATTCATTAATTATATACATATAATAGTGTGTGTGTGTGTGTGTATATATATATATATATATAAAAGATTATATTGAATCCAATTATGTAATATTCCTTTGTATAGTTTCTCATAGCGAATTGTAATCTATAATCACGTAAAGGCTATTATATTGTTATTGGCAGTTATTATTGACTAAGGTTATCAACTGTGATTATACTCCTGGTTATCGGCAGTTTATTATTACCGACTAAAGTTGTTGACTGTGATTAGCGGCAGATAATAACACTACGTTGATCTCTGTTGGTTATCAACCATCGTGACCTTTAAGTGTAAATGGTCACCATGTCTATTCACTCCCTCACCCAATTATATAAATGGTAGACTACGATGGAGAGGAGACCAATAACAATGGCAGTCTTACTCTCTCATCTCAGTCTACTATATATATATATATATATATATATATATATATATATATATATATATATATATATATATATATATATATATATATATATATATATATATATGTTACATACATTTATTCTTCCACTTCAATACATCATTTCATCCATCAATAATATCAAGTGTTAAGAATATAACAGTACTACTGAAAATCAACTTCTACAATTTTAGTCATATTGAAATTGAGATTTACACCATTCAAGACCTGAGCATATTAAGATTTACAAACCGTACGAAGATCGCTACATTGGTATGACGCACAGGAACTATCGCCTTCATCGGTAACCCGAGATGCATGGTATTCAGGGTACGGAGAATCCTCCAAGGATAGAGGGTCATAGTGATGTTGAACAACAAAGCCACCTTGAACTTCATAAATTCACCACTTGTAAACGAAGAGATTTACCTACAAAGGCAACATGCGAGTTTCCAAGTCAAAGTCGTCAGAGGAACACTCTTGCCATGCACGCACCTTGTTCCCCAACTCAGTATCACCATGGCTAACCACACGGTGACAAAAGACTTCTTTATAGTGGACCTGGATGATATGGAGGTCATTTTGGGTATACAGTTGATGAAATCATTGGATAAATATATACAAAGCTTCAAACGGATATTCTTCACTTTTGTATTGATAGAAGAAGGTTGTTCTCAAAGGGATGGAATATGAGGAACTGAAGGAGGTATCCACATGAAGGATGGAGGCCATCTTCCAGCATGATGACGTTGCATGGGTCATGCATTGCTTCAGTTTGACAGAACCAATAAAGGGACAACAAGCTCACTCTCAAGATGATAAACCTTATGCCATTTTGGAGCAAAATAGTAGAGTTTTTGCAGACATTCCTCCTAATATACCTCCCCGTCGAAGTTTTGAGCATACCATCAAATTGGAAGCCAACCCCAAACCAATTATCACTACACTGTACTGCCATCCTAGAAAATTTAAAGATGAGATTGCGAAAACAATCCATGAACAACTCGACAGGGGATGGATCTATCCCAAATCTAGCCCTTTTCCATCATTAGTAGTTTTGGTGAAAAAGAAGGATGGGACAATGCACATGTTTGTGAACTATTGTGTGTTAAACAAAAAGACAATAAAAAATAGATACCCTATTCTCAAGATCGATGAATTGCTTGATGAGTTGCATGGTGCGGTTTATTTTTCTAAAATAGATGTTCGCTCCGAATACCATCAAATCTGCATTCGAGAGGAAGATGTGAAAAAGATAGCTTTTTGATGTCACTACGAGCATTATGAGTTTCTGATCATACCATTTGGATTAATGAACGCACTACCTACATTTTAATCTTGCATGAATCGCATCTTCAACAAACAATTGCATAGTTCTTGATGGTATTTTTTGATGACATTCTTATTTACAGTAAAACATGGGAAGAACATTTAAACAATTTGGATAAAGTCCTTAGAATCATGGAGGTGCAGTCATTATTCACCAAACAATCAAAGTGCAAATTTGAGGTGACAGAGATATTATACCTAGGACATGTTAGTAGACATAGAGGACAAGTCCACCAAGAAAAGATACAGGCTATCCTTGATTGGCCTCCGCCAAAATCACTCCAGAGTTGCGAGGTTTCTTTGGGTTGTACAGTTACTACAGAAGGTTTGTAAAAGGCTTCTCTAAACTTAGCGCACCATTAACGGATTTGATTATGAAAGGATCATTCCACTGGAATGAAAAGACACAATACACTTTTGATAAGTTAAAAGAAGCAATGAGTACTTGCTCGATTTTTTCTTTGCCTGACTTCACTCAACCTTTCATTCTAGAGTGTGATGCTTCTGAAGAGGGCATTGGTGGAGTACTGATGTAGGAAAGGCACTCGATAGCCTATGAGAGTCAAAAACTTACACAGCGTGAAAGGTTATATTCCATCTATGACAAAGAGATGTTGGCCGTCATGCACGCCCTGACCAAGTTTTGGCAATATCTGGTCGGTGTCAAGTTCGCCATCCATACCAATCATAATAGCTTGAGATATTTTTTGGAGCAAAGGGATTTGGACGAGAGGCAACAAAAATGGGTAAGATTCAAGATGACGATTTTGACATTAAATATGTAACGGGAAAGAATAATGTCATAGCAGATGCTTTGTCAAGAAAACCCACCATCTGTTCATTACCTCGAATTTCAACCAATTGGAAGGCGTACTTATTGGTGGAGTACTCTAAGAATACTTTTGCATGCAAACTGATGGATGGTGACCATCAGGACGTCTGATACAAGGTAGTCAATCACATCATGTAGTCTAAGGATAGGATATATTTGGTACCTGAATCCATAATAAAGGATAAAGTTTTGAAGGAAATGCATTCCTCACCATTAGCTAGACACCCGGGATTCCTCAAAACATACAGGCAAATTAGAGAGATTTTCATGGAAGGGTCTTAAGAATGATGTCTTGCAGTACGTTCGGGAATGTGGAACATGCCAACAAAACAAATCTAAACACACCTTACCGACAAGCTTGTTACAACTTACAACCCTTGTCAATACCAAAATAGAAATGGGATAGCATCTCGATGGATTTCATTACTGGACTTCCAAAGGTAAATGGAAGGGACTACACTTTCATGTTGGTTGATAGATTGACAAAGTACACACACTTCTTTGCCATTCCCACCTAGTTCCAGGCCGCCCAAGTAGCATAATTATTCTTCAAGGAAATCTTCCACCTACATGGATTGCGACTAAAAATTATGCGTGACCGAGCCAGTCATTTTCTCAACACCTTCTAAACAAAACTATTTCGCCTGGCAAAAACGGAATTGTCACCCAGTACTAGTTATCATCCCCAGATCGACAAACAAACAAAAGTTGTGAACAAATGGCTGGAAGGGTATCTCTGCAATTACAATTTGGCACAACAAAAAGCGTGGGTCAAATGGCTAATTAAGAGAGTACTGCTATAATACCATTCACCACGTCCATCAGGATGGTGCCTTTCACGACAATTTATGGACATGAACCCCCCTTATTGTAGATATAGTTTTGTGTGAGAATCTTTGCACCGAGGGCAAAGGATTGGCTGCAAGGACATGACATTTTGAGGGTCTTGAAGGAAAACCTCCAATAGGCGCAAAATCAACAAAAGATGTATGCAAGGAGACATCGAAATGAGAGAAGCTTTGAGGTAGGTGATTTGGTATATTTTTGTCTTCAACCGAACAGATAGTCATCCCTAAAGGTAAGCGACAAAGAAAAGCCAAGGCCATGATTTTACGATTTGTATTGCATAAATTGATGCATAGGCAAAGTTGCTTACAAGCTTGATCTGCCAGAATGAAGTAGTATCCACAATGTCTTCCACGTATCCCGCCTGGAGAAGACCATGGGGTAGAAAATCACTGTATCCATCGACCTGCTACCTTTGAACAAAGAAGGGAAGTTGATATTGGAACTTGTCGAAATCCTTGATGTACGAAAGAGAAAATTACGAAGTCGCACCATCAAGGAATACATGGTACGCTGGAAACTTATGTTGGTCGATGACACCACTTAAGAGGGAGAACAAGTTCTTCAGCATCTAGCATTGCGTTTTCTTGAAGTAAAGCAAATTCTAGGACAGGACTGTAATGTTCCCGTCATAAAATAAACAATATATTAAAGCTTGTTTATGGGTTAATTGATTTAGCTTATCTCAAACTCAATTTTATTTTAATTATTTCCATAGGAGTTTGTCGTGTCTTCTATCGGTACATAGTTTCTCCCTTGACAAGGTATATAAGTTTGTGAGGTTGAATTGTTTTAAATGCAATTTGATTATTTTAATTGTACTGCAAATTCCAGTTGGAGTTCAGTATTGTTCGCCATTTTAGAACTGAAGGATCTTCCCTACTTGACTATTTCGATATCGATGGGAGTCAACCCCCACCCTATTTCATACTATGTACTACTCTGCTTCGGATCTGGCACATCGAAAGCACCATTCTTATCTGCAAATACATTTCTTATTATTAGCAAAATTTTGTGTCGGTATACATCTATGTTGGTATCTATGATTAGTGAGTGTTATGTTATATGATTGCTTTAGCTTGCACTGAACTTAGCACTGAGGAAGCCACACACTTCATCATTCGTTAATGTGGCTCGTCTCCCTTAGCATGGACAGGTAGTCGTACACCTCACCAATGCCCACGCCCTGTATGGACAATATCCTTGTTGTATGCCAATTTCCTCACTATTTTTGTGCACCATAATCTTCCACTATCGCACCGTACGCTACTTACTCTTCTCACCACACACCACCCATCTCATCCCACATACGGCCACCAAACTATTCCCACAATACACTAATCTCCCTATCCATCGTACGGCTTCAACTTCATACACATAGTACCTTCCTCTCCGTACGCTCTGCCCATCCACCTTTCTTGTATAGACTCTTCCCAAACCATACCGTACGGACATGCACACTGTACGGCCAGTTTTTTATTGTCCATACAGCCCCTAATGTTTTGTATGCTCAAACTTTAACTGTGATATACATTCACACTTGTCACCATCACTCTGTATGCTACCAATTGTGTGCACTTGGATACCAAACTCCAAAAGGAACATTGCATCAACAAGTACCAAAAGATACACACTAGACCCACTATTAATCACCATTCAACAATATCTTCCATCTAACTACTTCTACTTCTACTTAACATGAAATTAAATGTAATCTAAGTGAGAAAATGAAGAAACTATGCAATACTCTTAAGCAACACAAGTAATTCACCACAAAGACCATCAATAAATTAACAAATCTTTTGATAGCATTATGGAAGCAACTGTGATATCCCTTGGCATATATTTGATGGAAATCACCAGAATTGTAGAATGTATTTTTGTATGTTTAAATAGACTTCAAAGTAACAATATTTATGTTGCAGACTAGTAATGCAATAACAACAATAGCTATCTAACATTTGAAAATGGATTCGCATATAGAGTAACTCAATATACAATTCCACACTTACATCTTGAACATTTCATATAAAATTAAATCACTGATGAACTTACAAACAATTAGAGTGTCAGTTCATTTAACAGTTGGACCATGTCACTTCAATGAACTGAAGACAAGACCCGTCAGACATACCATTGTAATCACAGACCATTCAAATCGACTCCAGCATGTACAACTGCGAACAACACAGTAGCAGTCTTCTCTGGCGAACCCAGTAATGCTTATGGAAATCACCTGGAAATGGATGTCGAGGGCGGAAGTCTAGAGAAATATCAAGCACACCAACCACTTAGCATTGCAGAAAAGATGAGTCCACGTTTTATGTTTCACACCTTTGAATCTCCTAAAATTATCGTGGCATAGGTAATCAACTAGTTTCTTCTTTTTTGCTTGAAACTTCAAATTACAACCAATCACCTAGAACCTCCATTGGCTCCACATTGTCGCTTTCAATAATTTCTTGCCTTTGTGTCCTGTGCGGGTGTCCTACGATACATATCAAACTTAGCAATTTGCAAATAGAATATGACTGTGAGTGGGCTTGTCATCCCAATCACCGTATGAATATCGGTCGTCCTTCATAGAGCAAAGAGATAAAGTTACCTTAGCAATTCTAATCACTCGATTAGCTTCCCAGACTACTTGCCCAACTATGACATGCTTATGCACCCATATCGGGGTGAGGAAAATCGTTTGGGCATTACCAAAGAATTGCCATGTCAGAAAGGCATGCTAGAGAAGAGTTACACATCCACAAACACTCGTCAAAATAAAGTAAGGAGATGGCTGACAGAAAGGAATATCATTGGACCCACGGGCAAAACTAAAATGATAGAAAGCATTGTAACCGCAACATCAATTTGGGAGTTCATGGAACTTTAACACTAAATGCTAACCTTAACTTATTGCCATTCCCTTTGAGCCTTGCTAACCTATCAAAATAGTAAAATAAGCTAGCAAAAATGTGAAGCATCAATGGAGTCGGGAAGGAGATGGCAATCCTCCCTTCCCAAGATTGTTGGCCCTCCAACAATCTCAAAGCTAGATGTTGAAAAATGTGTTCCCCCTTCTAGTGGACTAAGTGCTCTTTAATGGTCCTACGTTTCATTTGTTTCTTCTTGGTTTCTAACACCTCCATAGGTATGAGTTCTAATGTTCCTTACTCATTGAGTGGTGGTAGCCTGGATAAACAAACTGTATGTTGGCCAATGGCCTTCTTGAGACAGGAGACTGTTGATGTCAGTTTTGTACCACTACATAACATATAGCAACTGAATACTTGATATGGAATATCAAACACTCAACCCTCTCTTGAAAAGTAAATACTCATGAAGAACATGAGAAAACTCCAAGGTTCCTTACACTTGTGGATACTAACTCAATTAGATTAATGTGATTTTTTGGTTAATCACATAGGTGGGCTTACGTTGTTCTTTCAAAGATGTTGGACTTTTGTTGTGATGGTGATGAAAGCTAGCTTTGCAATATATACTAGCGTCAAATGGTGTTGATGGTGATGATGGAGAGTATGTCCACCAGCAATACTTCTAATTTTCTAACTTCCTTCTTGAATGAACTCCAACTACTGAACTACTTGTTGCTTTACTTCTACTCCTATGAATGGAAAGATTAGCAAATGGACGGGGATCAAATCTGATAAAAGCTTACTAGCGGCGCTACCTCCATAGATGCAATGATTCACGGGAAAAAGACTAGATTACCATGCAAGGCTTCCTAACAAGCCACTAGGATGCTAGTGGCCTAGTTTATAGATCCCTATCAAACATCCACTAATATCACCATACAACTATCCATCTATTCTTACTCTTGCTTAACAACTTTATTGAAATAAAATCTACTTTAACAACTTCCATGGAATTTAACTCTAACTATTGGAAGTAGAAACCATGCAATAACACCAAGTATTCTTAATCACCATGCAAGACACAATAATGATAAGAGAAGCAATTTTGGTATTATCTTAAGCGGCAATTTTCTTCAACCCTTTACAAATGAGAGCAAATGGCTTCATATAGGAGCCAAAATTACAACCAACGGTAGAGATTAAGAGGCAAAATCAATGCTCCAGATCAAATCCCAAAAACCCTAATAAGGGTTGCCAACCCATCGGCCAATGAGAAGACACCACCTTATCAATGGACCAATGAAAAAAAGGAAAAGTGGCAACCAATGAGAAGGCACCAAAATGGTGTCCAATTAGAATCAAACACCTATACTACCCAAGAAGAAAGGAGAATTTGCCACTTGGGCTTACATCAAATGATCCTCTAATATAATTCTACCCTTTTCTTTCATCTTCTCATGATCCTTCTCATTTTCTTTCACATATCCAATAAAGGCATTGAGGGATACAAGGGAACCCAAATGTTTCTTCTTGATGACAACCTTCCCCAACTCATCCAATCTCAACCCAAACTCTGTCTCATTGGCATTCTCCTCTTTGATATCTTCAAAATCAAGTGCAACCCCAACATTGCCCAACATGGTTGAAATGGAAGTGTTAACGTCTGGGCTGTGATGTGCAATCTCATTTTGTATCTCCTCAAGTATCCTCAATCTGATGGTCAAGGCAACATACCAAGACTCCACCATACTCATTCCTCCTTCATCCACGAGCTTGGTTCTTTCCAAATATCTCTCCAGTAGCCCAATAAATGCTCGTAGCCTGGGAATGGTTAAGTCCTTGACTGGAAGGAAATCCTTCCACTCCCCTTCAATGTTTTGAACTTGTCTCTAATAGCCACCAATGACCTGAATGTTGAGATAAAGGCAAGAAATTTCACCCATCTTGAATTATATCACTAATTCAATCTTTAGTTTCGTGCAGTTGAGCCTATATCTCTTCTATGTTGCTCCCGCTATCTTGTGGAAGGGTTGCCTGATGCAACTATTCGATAGGATGGCAATCTCTCCAATACTTGCTTTTGGCCTTCAACTCTACAATCCTCTTGTTTGTCTTCCTCAACCTTTCTCTAATTAAAACCATGCCTTCCTGGATCTCCTCATATTCCATGTCATCTGTGATTCTTCCCAAGTTATGCTCTACTATCTCATACTCCTGGTCTACAATCTCTTCCACTGCCTTGCTAACCTTTGGTATAGCAATCTGAACTTTTCGGTGACCCTCATCGTCACTCCTGATTACCTTTGCCATCATTTTTGCAATTTGTTTCTATTTTTCACTATCTTCCTTTTCCACTAACCCTTGAATATCTTCAACTGTTTGGACAGTCACCACCTTGCTTCTTGGTATAAGCATTTTCTTTAACCATAGTAGTACAATGCATCTCCCCAAATCTGGATTTGGTTCAACTAGCAAAGCATCACCAACGGCGCTAGGCGTTTGGCTTACTTCCTCAATATCAATTGGCCTATCCTCTTCTTCACTAGTGACTGTCATATCATCTCCATGTTGGTTCTCCAAGAGAGGAGAGTATTCAGTACTATCACTATAACCACTTGATTCCAAATTAGAGCTCACCTCTATTGAAACCCTTTGTCCACTTGTATTAACCTCTCAACTCCTAGCCTCAATTATGCTCTCCCTTGACAGTACCGCATTTTGTTTCTTTGCTAGAGGCTCCTGATGTTCTTTAATTTTCTCAACCTCCAAATTTCTCTTCTTTCCCTTAACTGCTCTTTGTTGTTGGCTATTGCCCCCACCTTTCTGTATGACTGACTCCGCTAGACCTTCTTCCTTCGGTTTCATCATCTCATAAGTAAGGCATACCTTCCAACTTTGTAATTGCCTTAATTTCTCATTGTACCATGACTCGGTGTGTAGATCAATTGTCCTTGTAACTGCTAGGGATCCTGATGATCATTCCAATCCACTGGACCCAATTTTGTTTCATCGATCGTATCATAATCCTCTCTTAGCACATTTTCATCATCTTCCAGTTGATTGGGAATATCAAGGACTCTCCATCTGATTGGCCTCATCATGCCCACTAACAATCTTGAGAAAGCTAGCTTCCTCACATGAAAGTCATTCTATGCATTAGCCCAAAAATCTTCTATAGTAGTAATATGTTTGAATGTGTTTTCGTGAGATGCCTTGATAAAACCATAGGATTGAATCCCTGTCTTGCTCAATACCATCCTAGATGATACCATTCTAACTCCTCTGCAGCTGCAAAGGCGACAAGATTGGGGCAAGTATCATTGCCTATTCCAAATGAGAAGGTAATCCCTATCTCACTTTTAAGTTTCATCTTGTCATAATGCTTGAGTTGCCTAGCCAACTCCATCAAAACTATCTTGTCGAGTGGGTACCTTGGAAGTCTCTTGGGACAAACTGTACTTCCTGCCACTTGCGGAAATTGGATGAACCAACTCCCATTTTTCTTTACTTTTGCTTCCGCTTCCAATGAAAGCCTCCTAGCAAGCGTCCCTTGTAATATTCTTATCGTCTTCATGGAAAAGGCATCATAAAACATCTTATAATCTTTGGTGTTGTGCAAATGAAGCTATGGGTAGCACTCATGCACCAAACATTGCCCCAACCCAATGCCAATCACTCCTAAGGCCTTGAATCCAGGATTTTCATATAATCTCGCAATCAGGTAGAAAATATAGGATCCCATCTAGTATTGCTTTTGATTTTGCATTATCCTAAGTTGCAACTCTAAATTTTCACTTATAATTCTAGCGCAAGCAAATTTTCTTTCCATTTTCAATTTCATCAATAAAATAGTACGTCCAGTTCTCGAATTGCATACCTTGAGCTATGCCCATGATCCGGCTAAGAAGCATAATAAGGTCGCCATACTTTGATTTGAAATCTGACTTGGTGAGCTTTGACGACTTGGTAACTCCCTTCTTGCCTTCGTGCAACCAATTCTTCTTTAGATGAATGAAGTAGGCATCCTAATCATCCTGAAAATACTTGGTCGCCTGATCCATCATTACCACTATCATGCCTGTATACTGGGGAATATTAAATACTTCTTCGACCACTTGTCCGCTGATGTTAGCCAATACTCTCTTCCCATCATTAAAAATGGACTTGGTCACAATATCAAACTGGGATGCACACTCCATTACCAATTTTGGACAAGACAAAGTAGGAGGGAAAGCCACCGCGTGTACAATTCCGCTCTTGTCGATCTTCTTCACCATGGGGGATTATCCTTCCTTCAATCTACCCTTCAACTGTACCATGTTCACCGTGTCAATATTGGTATCACTTATTCGCCTCACTTTCGAAAAGAAAGTGGTCTTAGGCATCATGTCTTCTTTGCTTTTTTTAGTATTTGTTCCCTTTGGGTTCTTTCTTGCACTAACATCTACCATCCTAAACACTTATTTCTGCCCCTTTGTTGTAAATGATATGGACTACACTTATCAATCTCCAAACTTCTTTCTATCAATCGAATCTAGCTTATTTCTGCCTCTCCAAATCCTATCTCTACACTTATCAATCAACAAACTTCAATCTTAGGGGTGGGACTACCACTTATTTCTGCCTCTTTGTTACTTTAGGATGGACTACACTTATATCTCCCAACTTCAATTCTAGGGTGGTCTAACTTATTTTTGCCTCTCCAAGTGTCCTATCATGAAATCTACACTTATATCTCCCAACTTCAGCCTATCAAAAGAAATGATCGAAGTGGTGGATGAGTAGTGCAAAAAGAAGATAAGGGAAACGAACTAGGCAAGAACAAGGAATAAAATCCGCCTTTAAAACCAATCTTCACCTCAAAAGATAAACGAAAATCTTACCTCAAATCTGCCTTCTGCCAACAATCGGGCCTCCTTACCAAAAGCGTCCAATTTGAAGGAAAATCACTACCCTAGGGCAGAAAATTCTGCTCCAAATCAGAATTTTGACCTTCTAAACTCATCCTGGAAGTGACGACTATCTCATGTTGCGCAAGCTACTCAAGCTGAGGGTTAGGAATCGTGGGGGCTTTAGTGGTGGTGCAAGGGAGGTCAGGAAGTCTAGCAGCACGGCTCGAGAAACTGAGATATTGGGTGGTGGCATTATTGGTTGTAGTTATGGCACGGTAGCAAGGGTGGCCCAACTGCAGTGGGCAGCTTGAATTTCACCAAAGTGGATGCGGTGGGTTGGTTCAAATAGTCGGTTTGGCGAATTGATGTTGGGGACTTTTTGCATTGATGTCCTCTTTCCTTTTTTCATCTGCCTTTGGTTGTGTGTATGTACTTACTACAGTGTTTGAAGTTGTTGGCAAGATGGGTTTTGTCTTGTAAGTTGGTTAGTTGGGTGGCATGTTTTTGTGGGTACTGCTTGTATTGGTGAATCTGCCAACCATGTGGCTTCTCTTTTGATGGTGCTATGTAGTCATTTTGGCCAAAGAATTTATTTTATTTTTTTGTGATGGCCTGGTTATGCACTGATCTTTCTATCTATATTAATAAAAGCAACTATTATCAATCAAAAAAAAAATTGAAATCTTGGAAATTTAGAAACCACACAAAATTGGAAATATCTTTGATAATTTAGGAAAAGTAAAAATATGGGAAGTAAATCAATTTTGATTTAAATGCAAAATTTGGAAAATTTGGAAACCTCGGAAAGTTGGTAATTTCTTGAGAATTTAGGAAAATTGAAAATATGGGAAGTAAATCAATTTTGATTTAAATGCAAAATTCATCCTTTGCAATTTTGATATTGATTTTTGATTTAAAAGTTAGTTAAATATCAATTCTTCTACTATTTTATTAACAAAATTTTACAGGGTAAAAGCAAGAAAGAGCGAACGATGATCAAAATTTCAAAAAAAAAAAAAAAAAAAAATTTGGGAAAAATGGTTTGTGGACTTTAAAATAAAAAATTAATTAAATATTGATTTTTTCGATATTTAATTAATTAATGTACAAAACAAAAACAAAAAATGGAGGAATTGCTTATTTTAGAGGAATTAGTGCATACAATGGTAAAAAGGCAAAACTTGGGAAATTTTGGTCTTTTGGATTTAAAGAAAATTAATTTTCAAAAAAAATACAATTGGATAAATTATGGATGAAACTTCTCCATGAAGTTAAGAACACTCAATAAGGAAATTTCACAAAAAGGTGGTAGAAAAATTGTGACAAGTGGCACAAAATGTCTTCAAAATTGGAATCTTGGAGGGCAAGTAAAGCAACTGCCTAATTTTAGGCTACAACTATTAAAGCAAGATTTTTTTGGCTAAGGAGTCTATATGAGAGGTCCTTTCTTATTTCAATCTCACACACAGGTTTGAAGAGCAAGTGTTGAAGAAAAGTCAGAGATTCTAGTGCATTTCTAAATAGGTGTTTTTGGAAGAACGTGAAATCCCTTGAGGGAGGAATTCTGAAATTGCTTCAAAGATTGTGAAATTGCAGAAAAAAGAAATTTGTTCAATAAGTTTGGAAATTGGTGAAAAAGAATAGATTTTCACAAGAAAGAGAAAAACATCTTTCAGATAACTCTTGGTAAAATTTCCAAATTTTCTCCTTTTGATTTCACCTACCTTTTTTACTTTCTTGCATGCTTTTATGTGAATTTATTTTTTGTTTTGCAAAAGTTGAGCTGGCAAAACCTAGAGGAACAAGCGAAACTAGAAGGCAATTGATAAAGAATGAGCAAAAAGGATTTTATCTGGAATCCAAGATTGTGTCAAAATGGGCAAAAGTTGGAGATACAAACTTTGGGGCCTAGGCATTCACAAGTTTCACAAAAGAATTTTGGTTATAGATATAATCACCCGACACACCTGGCTACTTGAATTGTCAATAGTTGAATTGTAGTTGTTGTTGGCTTCCCTTCAGCATTTCAACTCACCAAATTGATCATTGGATGTGCAAGACACTACAACTCCCAGGACAATACAATCAAAGATTTAGATGGGAATGTATTTGCAGATATTTCTCCACCATCTATTACAGAGGCTTTTGGAATCCCTTCATCCAAAAAGCTAGTTTTGAAGACAAAGGAACAAGAAAATAGAGTCTACACCTCTAGGATTTAGTACTATGAGGCAATCATAAACATAAATGAAAAATGGATGAAGAAGAATAAGACCCATTTCGCCAAATTGCCTAAGGAGCTAATCTAGCTAGATTTTCATTGAGAATACAGGGACTTAGGCATGATGCTAAGCAGAATCTTTAGCCTGTCCCATTCTTATCTATTTGAGACATAGAAGTGGTATTTTGTCAAACAAGTAGTGGAGGAGCACAACCATGTAGATTGGCTTGGATTAATCAAAGACAACTTGCATAAGTAGTTGGCATAGCTAGAACAATCAAGAAAACTCGATATGAGCTCCTATGTCATCTATGTGTTGGCTCAGAATACAAGATATGATGGACTCAAGTGCAAAGGGACAATCGGGAGTGGCAATCCATGTCTGAAAGTATATGAATGTGTAATATCCCTTGTTGGATATTTTACCAAAAACCCGTGATATAAAAGTGCAGGTTTAAACCCGAACAAAAAACCAATATTCAATATAAATTCCAGAACTTTAATCGATTTCTAACCCGCAGATTTACATACAAAAAAACTCAGAAAAGCTTGTTTTATTCCTCTAATATTTAGAAAGTACATATATAAACCAGCAGTTAACACGAATAGTTGTCAAATATTTAGAAAGTACATATATAAACCAGCAGTTAACATGAATAGTTGTCAAATAACGTTACTGTATTATACAACAGCAATACAATAACATGCAACAATCCAAATAATCCAATCTTATAAACAGAAATAACAGTCAGATTGGCAAATGTAGATAAAACCTGTAAGAAGGCTAGGTTTGCATCCAACCTCCAAAGGCTTCTTCAAAGGTTTGCGTCCTCGAAAAGATGACCAGTCACTATTTCTAGCTCCCAGATTAATATTTGTTTTAAAATTATAACTTCATAACATTCCATGTAGAGCCTGTCGTACCTTTATCACTTTTCTCAAGGTGATGCACACTCTTTTAAGCAATGTGGGATAAAGCACCTTTTTGTCCTTTAGTCACTTAAGTGAACATAGTACCCTTTTTAAATAAAGTGACAAGTTAAATGAACTTTAAAAGTCACTTAGTCAATAAATCATATAATCATTAGGCATTAAAATAACTGACCAAATGAACTTGGATAAGTGTGTGCAATAGCTCATTGGAAAGATCTCGGTGAGATGCTTGCAAACCAACACTGAGGTACCGAAAATACTGTGCTCTGTTTACTTACTAAAAATAGTAAGCATCCGATCAACCTGCAAAAACTGCTTTGATGGGTTTGAAACTGGAATTGTTTAGGCCAAACCTCGAACTAAACCTCGTAAAGAACCTTTTCGCTCCCGAAACCTAGGCGAAGTGAGTCGGTAACACTGAATTATATTTCCCAGAAAAAGGGGACATTACAAAGCCTCCCTTCCCAAAGATTGCTTGCCCTCAAGTAATTTGCTCATACCTACAGAAACTAAATGCCAAGATCCCATACCTTGAGAATGAGATTCTACTCCTCAACCGATGTGACCCGGCATGCATCTTCCCAAATCCGGAATGGTGAAATAGTGCAATAGGAATCGATGTGCCAAATAACTGAATGCCAAGATCCCAAAGCTCATCATTAAGTGATACCAACTGCCATGTGTTGCTGCCCTGTGTACCAAAACCCTCAATTAGAATGAATGCCTCACTCCATGAGTGACCCTACGAGTCTCTACTATCAAGGGATGATGGGAGCTCGACAATATACCAATATCCACCCCAAGATGATAATGACCAAACTCTCCTCCTAGCTCCCCAATTAAAGGCAATACATAAGGATGCTCACCCTGGATCCCAAGTGAGGACTTGTGCACTGTCTGAGATACCACTGACCAACTCCTGTAATATCTGCACCACTGTACCACTCCTGTAATATTTGTACCGATGACAATGACTGATCTGGCCAATCTAACTCCACTACTATATCACCCTGGTGAAAATGGAGTAATCCTTATCTCTGGAACTCTGATGTGTCAGAAGGCTGAAACACACAGATCATAATCCTGTGACTGTGTAACAACACAACATAATCCACTAGATGTAAAATACTATTAACACCTGGATACCCTATCACCCAATCAACGCGATCCTACATTAAGGGAAGAGTGATTGGTGAATCACCAACATCATGGTGAATCACCAACATCATGAAGGCTAACATTGTCTTCAAGAGATTATTGAATAAAAAATGTCGATACCTCATGAGGAATGTAGGATAATATGTGTTCTCCCCACTCATCTGCAAATAACTCACTGACCCTCGAAGGCCGAATAGAATTAGCGAAAATACTACTAACATACGCAGGCAAATCACTAATAGCTAGAATATACCAACAAGTACAATTAGCAATCAACAAGTAGGTCGTGGTCATCTTATAAGAGCTGGGTGATAAAACTCTGGGTAAGCTGAAAAATCCCTCAGAGCATGTTAAGGACAAATTTGAACTTCCTACTCGAACATGAGTACTCTCGCTTATTTCAAAGTCTTCGTAAAAGGATGGTTCACCATTAGTTGAAGTCTGTGAATTATCCTCACTTGTTGTATCACTAATCATGTGCTCCTATGAAATTGTACAGCTGTTGTCATAAAAATCAGAATTTCCAGACTCATCAACTTGCTGATCCATAGAATTCTTCTCATCATAAAAAGTCTCAGATGGGGAACACGTGATTGAATCACATTGTTTGCCTTCACATCTACCCACTTTATGAATTCCTTCAATGATTTGCGTGATTTCTTGTGCCCTTGAACCCCGGTTATCTTCTTCATGAGTGGCTGCCCCACTTGTTTGATTTTCAGCTTTGTGGATGGAGTAATGCGTTAAGCTCAATTAAAGGCATAGCTCATCTACCTCATTCTTCTTGTCCTTTCCAAATTTTATGGCTAGATCTCTATCCATTAATCATTGCAAGTAATCATATTTTATCATTTTCGAAGTTACAAAAATAGTATGTAAGAGAGGACTTGTGACACCACATACACTACCATGTCTCTCTTCTATCACAACCTTCCACATGAGATCCTCAACCAATTTGGAAGAATCATCCATCCTTGTCAACACTTGGACAATCTTGTCTTCTTTGACCAAAAGCATATCCAATAAGTCAAGGAGCAATAATGGTTTTTGACCATCTCCTTCGAACACAAGTGGGCTGCTCTCCATAGAATTTTCTGATTTTTCATCGCCTAGGGGAAAAACATTTTCAGATATGTCCTTTAACTCAACGTGTGCTATATCATCTATCTTGCCAAATTTGCTCCTCCTCAAAATTTGACATAATTTCTAGCCTATTATCACCATAAAATTTATCCAAGTTAATTTCCATGTGGCCAAATAAGATGTTGGAGTTTCCCATCTCTAAGATACGGAGTTGCCAACGTTGGCGGTTTGGTCAACTCTTCTAGATGGGCCATCAACATGCTCATCAAAAGGATTAGAGTAAACAGCTCTATAAGATACTTTTGTCTCCAAATTATCTGTTAGTAAACTTGTGCCATTATTAGTATTTTGCATATTATCCGTACTATTATCAAGTTGATTTGTATCTTCCCTATGCAAATTTTTGTAATTGTCCTCTGCAAGGAGATCCCGAGCCAAATCATAGCATTTGTTTCTTACCATATCTGTCTTGTTTTGCAGCTCTAGCTAAAGGTCCACATAATCAATGAAAGAAAATTATTTTTGAAGCTTTGACGGAAATTTGTTATAATCACCATACAATCTCTTTACTTTAGTTTTACATTCATAAGGATCTTTGACTTACCCATCACGATTATACGTTGAACTCTTATTTTTTTGAAGGTCTGTTGTAGCCATGATTTGTGTCTTCAACAATTCCCATCTTTCTATACCTGTACTGAAAGACTGATCAGGATCTGCTTTGTACTGTTGCTTGTATGAAGTCCTTTCACAATTAGCAGCATTCTGCACATTTCTTCGTGAGGTAGTAGATGATTTTGGATTCACTGCTTGAAAAGGCCTTTCATGGTTATTTGAAATACTGCCAATCTCTTTGACCCTACTAGACACAACAAGAATGTCTCTCTCATATACACCTTTATATTTTAGCTGCCTTGAGTCGTCCCTTCCAATGGACATTGAAGCTTCTTGTTTATTGGTATTTTGTGACTGAATGATAGAAGATTAACATACGGCCAAGCTACTGAATTTGCATATCTATTGTAGGTGAAGTATTTACTTCCTTGATCAACCAAATGGGGTAGCTGCTAACCAATTTAATAAGATAGCACAGAAGCTAGAAAGTCAAATGTCTTCCAAGAATGTGCATTGGTTTGGCACAAAATTACTAAATATCCATGCCATAATGAATAACTGTAAGGTACTCTGGAAAACAAAGATCGTAACAAGTAGGATAATCTGAAAACCAATCATTATTTGCTGAAAAAACCCGACATCGTTGTTAATGCATTGTTTCTCAGGAGGGAGTGTTCCATCTAAATGTTTGAAAACCTCATCATATGCACTGAAATTGCCACTTTTTGGAATCAGAATACAATGAAGCCCACATAATCAATAACGAAATAACAGCATGAAAGTTTGAAACAATAAAAATAATCAATAGTGCAACTATATTAGATCTCAGATCTCAGAATCATTGTCCCGTCAGATGAGGAATCTCAAAGGAAAAGCCAAGCCTTCCTATGGAGTCTTTAACTCTTCTCTCTAAAATTGCCAAATGCCACTTTGTTTCTTAGAAACTCAACGATATTGCCAAGTTCATAAACCGAGCTTCATCTAGCGTGGAAACCTCCTCCATACTCCATCTGGTGTAGCAGTTTTATAGAGAATGTGAGTAATATATTTGTCGAATGTTGTAGATGAATCTTGCTCTTTGTCCTCTTTAAGTTATCAGGAGTTCCAAACACCTGCCAACACTAATGTGTCTCATCTCAGCAGCTGATGCAACAGTATAGCCATCTAGAGACTCTGAAACAGAATGTAAGAATATGTTTCACATTTTCATATTGGCTGTGATAAATGTTATTTGTTCTGCCTCTTCTTCACTGTGTAAACTTACTTTACCTCACTCTCAAGTTTGTATTGGCTGTAAAAATAGACAACCTCCCAACTCAATGAAGATCACTCTCAATCTTGTGATGGCTGAAAATGATCTTTACACACTCTGTCCAGGTTCAAGATGATTCCCTATGCCTAAGACTATATCCCACAGAAGCTTCTTCATTGTTTTAGTGTCTCCCTGTAATGTAACTAAAGCATAAATCTATTGTTTCACGGATTCTGCTATCATAACCCAACAGCCAACCATCAATCTAAGCTACAGCCTATATGTGTGCAAACGTGCAGACTATATTCGTGAAGCATCTTTTCTATGGGGTTCCGACTGTCATACAATGGTTCCTTCCCGAGTGTCAATCCTACCGGATGTATGGAGTTGATACCGCGAAGGGCTCCTAGCCCACTCACGAGACCAGTAGTAGCCCTGTGAGTCGATCACCCGACCAATAGCTAGAATGACCACAAATCCCTATCCAATAGACGATTCTCTCAAACGCGGGTAGTGTATTTCCACTGCTAGGCGTGTTACTGATTGCACCTGCATGGATTGATATTCAAAGCTCCTTCTAGTTGCTATGAGGTTCGACTTTATACAGTCTATATTGCTGATAGGACGGTTCTGTTACTTCACTTTCGCTTGTAGTGGGGGCCCCGCAAATGACAGTTTCGTCTACTGATGATCGCATCCAACTAGTGTCTTCTTTCGCAGTTGCGTCCACCACTCACGTCAGGTTTCCGTGAGACTGAAACTGAGACCCAACTCCCCTCACGCTATCTATAACGTGGAACAAGGACCCGACCAATACCTCTTGAATGCTGCTAAGGATAGCTCAAGCTAAATGCTAGTTCCTTCCAACAGTATTAACTATTCTTCCTCCTCTCTGTTGTAAATTTAGTTCACCAAGGTAACAACCACTTAGAGAACTTATGTTATTCAACCACTTGTGATAAGCACTGTATTACGAATTCTCATACCACGTGCAAAGCTGGGGCTTAGCCCAGACTTCTTGCACATAACCCAAGGGTATGTCATCCTTGAGCTAGCCCAGTCACAATAAGCAACTAGAGATTTCTAAATATTGAATTCATAAAATTCCCATGTGTTGCGTAATTCCACAGGTTGGCAGGATTCTTGGCTATGATATCACTGTATATCCCTTTTCGGATATTTTAACAAAAATCCGTGATATAAAAGTGCAAGTTTAAACCCGAACAAAAAACCAATATTCAATATAAATTCCAGAACTTTAATAGATTTCTAACCAGCAGATTTACATACAAGAAAACTTAGAGAAGCTTGTTTTATTCCTCCAACATTCAAAAAGTACATATATAAACCAGCCGTTAACACAAATAGTCGCCAAATAACGTTACTGTATTATACAACAGCAATACAATAACATGCAACAATCCAAATAATCCAATCTTATAAACAAAAATAAAAATCAAATTGGCAAATATAGATAATACCTGTAAGAAGGCTAGGTTTGCGTCCAACCTCCAAAGGCTTCTTCAAGGGTTTGCATCCTCGAAGAGATGACCAGTCACTGTTTCCAGCTCCCAGATTAATATTTGTTTTAAATATTATATCTTCATAACATCCCATGTAGAGCTTGTTGTACCTTTATCACTTTTCTCAAGGTGATGCATGCTTTTTTAAGCAATGTGGAATAAAATACCTTTTTATCCTTTAGTCACTTAAGTGAACATAATACCATTTTTAAATAAAGTGACAAGTTAAATGAACTTTAAACGTCACTTAGTTAGTAAACCATATAATCATCAAGCACTAAAATAACTAACCAAATGAACTCGGATAAATGTGTGCAATAGCTCGTTGGAAAGCTCTTGGCAAGACGCTTCCAAACCAACACCAAGGTGCCAAAAATACTGTGATTTGTTTACTTACTAAAAATTGTAAGCATCCCGTCAACCTACCAAAACTGCTCTGATGGATCTGAAAATGGAATTGTCTAGGCCGAACCTTGAACTAAACCTCATAAAGAACCTTTTCGCCCTCGAAACCTAGGCAAAGTGAGCCGATAACACCAAATTATAATGTCCCATAAAAAGGGGACATTACAGAATGTTACCCTCGATTACATCTAAATGCTAAAGATGACTATGTCAAGGTCAACAAGGTCAACAATGCATTTGCAATGCGCATCGTAAGGAAAAAAGTCTTCACCTAAGGCTGTTAGTTGGAGCAATGGAGCTAGTGGAACAATATGGAGCATGGTTCATTCAGTTCCCCACTTTCTCTTACATAAGGTTATAGGGATTTTCCTTACAACCATACAAACTCCCAAGATACCCAACAAATAAATGGTGTTGTTGGAACTCACTCGGCAGCTAATAGTCTCTGACATAATTCAAAAATGAATGAAGTTGGCATTGGATTTCCTGATTTTTATAGGAGAAGACAAGACTGAAATGTGCCCATGTTTGAAAGTGATCAAGAAATCGATAAACGAGATAAGTTTTTCCATTTGCCACTATAAAGAAAGGGTTGATTTTGATGCTAACAACAGGTGCAAGATACCAACATAGAATGCACCTCAAAGATTTTTGGGTGAATGCTAGTGACGAAAATGAGGCATTCCAAATTGCCCCTCGACATCATTAGACCAAGGAAACTCTTTCATGTACCTGATCAAATGGGGTGTAGAAGGGATACATTCCAAAAAGAGAGGTCACACATCCCTATCACTAGCAAAAGAAAGAGATTATAGGCCTCGATGTATTGTCAAGACTAGTCTTGGACTTTACAAAGTAGTGGGTTGAACGTCTACTTGACAGGATAACTATACCGAAAGAAGAATAGACATACAAGTTGCTAAGTCATCAACCACTATGGGATAAGAGATCACAGAAACTTTCAGGGAGAAGAATAGAAGAAGACATTCCATCAAGAAGTACAGGACAAAGAAAGGAGAAAAAAATTGCTCAAGAGACACACACAAAGAGGAGGTTGGATTTAGCAGAGCAAGAACACTTGACTAGGTCGTTGCACAACAAATTAAGCATCAATAACTATCAAAAGCCCATGTAAGGAAGAAGTAGGGAGCACAATATGACCATGTTGTCCTCAATTTTGGCTTCACGAAATTGAGGCAACCGTACACAATTTTCTTATGGATTCGTAAGTGCACCCTCTAAGTTTTAAATGTATTGATAAAGAAGCATAAAGTCAATTTTTACCCCTGAATTGAACTTAATGTTGCTCTATCTTGCATTTCTTTTGAAGGTTTTCCTTGAGTTGAATCTCAAATTGTTTGCTAGTAAGAGTTTTTGTTCTCTGATCGCAAACGCTCAATTTTTAGCAAACTTTTGTGTCTTTTATTTGTTTTTTCTTTGTGTTGTAAATAGTTTTTGGACTTGTTTTTTCCTTAGGCGAATAACCCTTGGAATTCCGCTCGTTTTTAGGTAACTTAGGTCAAAATCGGAGTTGTCTAGCTCAAGTTATAGGAGAAAAAGTGGGGTTTTCCAAGACAACTGCATATCTTTTATAAAAAAACCTCATAAAAGTGGGCTTTTTATTGGTGAAAGCATGATATAAAATTAGATTTGATATTTAAAGTGGATTTCGTGTTCTTAAAAGTTCAACTCATTCTGAGTTGATTTGACTATAGTTTTTTATGTTTAATGAAAATAGCCTATTTCAAGACTATTTATCATGTTACTTTATTTATAGCTATAGTTAAATATTAAATTTAATTACATAAGACTACTTAAATGCTTAAAAATGGGATTTTCATTACACATTGCATACATCAACATACAAATCACTATGTGAAAACCCACTTCCAATAAATTACAAGTCCCAGCATCATTAAAGTGCACTTTTTCAATGCAATAACACATTAATGTATTAAGTGAGTTTTTAATATGCATTTGCATATTTAAAACTTATTAAATCAATGTAAGTGGCAAATTCTAACCCATTTACATATGTTTTAGCATATATAAGTTCATTTTAATGTTTTAATACATTTAAGTGGAGTTTTCCAAACCTATTACATATGCATTTTTTAAATTGCCACTTAAGTGGATTTTTGAGATCAATTTATATGTTATTATAACATGCAAATACATGTTTTAAGAGAGTTTTCACTTAAGTAAACCAAAAGTGGTGTATTTTAACCCTAATGCATATGTATTTGGTAAAAGAAAACACATTTCTATAAGCCAAAACTAGAAGTGGGGAATTTCGACTCGATTACATGTGTTTTAAATGCTAAAAAAACATGTATATGCATTGAAAACATTTGTTTTTCACTTATAGATCATAAGTGGTGATTTTTCATGCAATAACATGTAATTTTAAACATGTTTTTCACTTCTAAAAATGCATTTAAGAAAGTGGCGATTTTAGACCCATTTGTGTATCATTTAAACATACAAATGGCTTCTAAAAACCCATTTTTATGGCTTGTAGTGTATTAAAATCCAAATTGGTGATTTTCCAGCCATTGCATATGTTTTGAACATGCAAATGCAACCAAAAAATGAATTTTACTTCATAATATCAGGTTTTTTCATCAAACACCTTAAAAAGGTGATTTTTAGCTCAAAAACACATATTTTTGGCTCTCAAAGCTTTACTTTTTTGGGCGGTTCTCTCCAAAAAGGGATTTTGCAGCCTTCAAATGCTCATATCTTGGGCAATATTTGGTTGTTCTTGATGATCTATGGGTTATTTTTGCCTAAAATCACCCAAAGAACACATTGGGCTACTCAAATAGGGAGTTTGTTGGGTGTTTTCTTCATTTCTCAACCCATCTAGGGCACGTTTTTGCTAAAACAATTCCCTAGTTTTGAGCAATTTGCACCATTAAAACAGCAAGTCTTTGGATCAAGGTAAGATTGAAAGCATTTCCTATCCTTTCTAGCTTGCATTCAAGTCTTTTAAATCACTTGATATGCTTTGGACGCCATTTTCTAAATTCTTTGCATGTTGCACATTGCTTGGTCAAAACAGTTGCTAAAATGATGCAATTTTTTGCTCTAACTTCTTGCACTTGGAAAGCTACGAATTTTGACTCATCTCTTGCAAGGATCGAGTCAAGATGCGAAATCTAATTAACACTTCATCTTGCAATCTTTCTAAATCCAAAAAATCTCTTTGATTGCATTTTCAAATTTTTCACAAGTATTTAAAATGACTTCTTCTCTTGCCTCTTGATAAAAGGGTATGATTCCTTGTTTTTTTTATAAGGTTTTTGTTGCATATATTTGTCTCATCATTCCCATTTTCAGATTCCCATTTGTTTTGTATATGTCAAGTTGCTTCTTCTATTCTTTTGTCTACTTCTTTAAGTTGCATATGCAAAGTCACACTTACTTACATATGCAGTCGGGGGCAAAATCTCGTTCAAACGAAAAGGCAGGCTCTTTATTTCCCCTCATGTAGATGCAAGTATAAATCCCACCATCGCGCATTTTATAAACCTCCATATGGCTTCCCTATGGTTGAAAAAGAGTTTCCCACATGCTTGTCAGAAACATAGTATGACTTACACTTATTAAAAGCATGCTATGTTTCCATTCCACTATGTTTTACTCCTCATTTACACATTTTAAAGTTTGCTCATATGTGTAGTGCACCTAGAAAAACCCATTTTTAGTTTTTCTACTCATTTTAGAGCCATTCCGAGCCTAACCCATTTGCTCATTCACTATCAACAATCATCCCATACACTTTTCCTATTCATACTTTGCCCAAATCCATGTGTTTACACATCAAAAGTGATAAATGGATCCATCTATGCTTGGAACATGTGTTGGTTTTTCTGGAAACTCAATAACAAAAACATGCATAACCCAAACATGCAAAGAAGAAAGAGGAATGTGAAGCAAGAGCGATCACATAATGGAGCTTACAATGAGATGAGAGAATGATTGAATGCATAAAATGTTTTCAAAACGGAGATGAAAAGAAAAAATGTGCTTTTCAAGAAACAATCGTTATTACACTACAGAGCAAGCAAGGATGCGAGTTCAGGTTCCAGTTCAAGAGCTTCCACCAAACTCGAGCAAGTCAACCATTGAGCATCCTATAGCAACATGAAGATAGAAAAAGGATGATGTAATAAGAGGCATGTATTGTTAGGTACTTGGATTATTTTCAGCACGTATCATGCATTTGAAATTGACATATTACATGTAATGAAAAAGCAAGGTGTAATTGCATGTGATAGTATCACGTGCAAAGTTGTAACATGTAATCAAGTTGCAATCACATTAGACATGTAACTTTGAATAAGTCAAATTAGTTAGTTAGAATTTTGTTAGAGAATAAAATCAAGGTGGTTGAAGATTTCCTCTTTTTCCTCCACCTTTCTCTCTCTTATTTTCCTATATAAAGGAGGGTACTCATTGTAAATAATCATCTTTTGGCAAGACAAGAAAAGTCTACCAATTTGTATTGTGCACTCTAAGACTTTGTGCTTGGATGTAAATCAGATTTCTTTCAATAAAAGAGGCATCTTGCTTTCAAACTTTCTATTGATTCAAGGTGTTATGTGACAACATTTTCTGGATATTGATTGTGAGTTTTGGAGCTTTGATCAAGAGAGATTTGAATTTTATCGTGAAGACTTTGAGCTGACTATTATATTCAAAGCCAATTCAAACTTTTGAAGACTTTGTCCTAGAGGAGGTCAAATTGTAATGGATAGTAGTGGCTGTAATCACTTAGATTTGAAGACTTTAGGCTTCAATTGTAAATGTTTTTATTGAATTTGACAGTATCCAGCAAGAGACTTTGTGCCTGATTAGTTATTCTTGAGTCTTCATTCGAGACAAATACAAAAGAATGTGGGTTCCTGTTTTTGTTTCACAAAATATAAAAAGTAAATTGCTGCCCCTGGTGTTGTTCTTACGTCAATTCCAGGGTCACTGGTAATATCGTAGCAATAAGGCACTTTTTGTTAAGTTGAAAAATTAGAGTTGTATGTAAATCATTCTTGAAAAAGAGGAATTGATCAAAAGAACCATCCTTTTTGTAATTTCAGTTAAGTTCCTATCAAAGCCACCTATATTGAATTTTTTGAGGACTGTTGCAAATGTACTAAGCACTGCAGAGTATTTGGTATGTGTTTTCCAATCACAGCCACCTCTTATATTTATAAGGGAGTGCAAGAATGGACATGTCCCTTTATGGGACACGTTTTTTCATTAACATAATTAATATCTCTTAGTTATATATTATATAACTAAGAGAGGTCACAAGTTCAAATCCCACTGGGGGGTAGGGTATGTACGCCTCGTTTGTAGCGCCAAGCGCCTCTCGAAAAAGAGTACGAGGTAGTCCCATATCATTGTCACCATATGTAAACTCAAAAACTATGGCATAGTGTCGTGGACTATAAAACCCACTTACTTTTTCTTTTTTTTTTATTATAAATATACAAAATCTCTTAATATAAATATTATATATGTATATATATGTTTATATATAAATCTCATATATACATATCTTGATGTAATTTATCCGAGTAAAGCTACAAAACACCAACACTCCCTCTTAGTTAGGGAGGATAAACACATTACCATATATTAACTCAATGTAATATACAAATATCTTTCACCAGAAGATATTCAACATTTTGATATCAGGAGTATTGGTCTTTTAGAATATCAACACATGATATTCACCAGATACTCAGTTAAGGTTTGGTATAACATCTAATATCATTAGTCCTGGTCTCCCAAAATATCGACATTCGATATCCATCAAGTACTCAAAAAAATTTGATATCACATTTGATATCATGCGTATTAGACTATTAGTCTCCCAAAATACATGATATTCACCAATTACTCACAAATGTTTGATATCATATATGATATCATGAGTATTGGCCTCCTAGAATATCAATGATATTCACCAAATACTAGAGTAATGGCCTTCCAGAATGTTGAGATGCAAGATATTCGCCAAATACTATGAGTAATGCCTTTTAGAACATCAAGTTGTGTGATATTAACCAAGTACTCTTGTGAGTAATGTCCTTCTAGAACATCAAAACACGTGATATTCACCAAGTACTTTGTGTAATAGCCTTCCCGAATATCAATATGCATAACATTCACCAAGTACTCAAAAAAATGATTATAAGGTATGTGCACACCCATTCTCATAATGCTTACCATATAAACATCCACTATGCAAAGAATAATCTATCATGATCTACATAGACATCGTAAGATATCCATCATAATAGAAAATTAAGTTATTGTAAGATCATCACCTTTCAATAACTTCTGCAAATACAGGTGACATCATTTGGAATTCGTCACTTCCTCATGATGTACACAAGGATTGGGCCAATTAAAATCACATTGTCATGAAGTATATGCCTGAATCACAATCCTCTTAACTACTACAATTTATTGATCATTGGAGAATCCATCTCAGCATGGTTTACTCCCTCTAAATCAATATGACTGAGCTCACCGAAGGTTGACTGAATCATATCCTCTACAGCTCCCTATGATAACCCTATCCCGATTATTTGCTGATTTCTTTTAATAACAAACAGAAGAACCCAACTAAACCTTGCAGGTGTGTTCCGACACAACGAATTACAGTACAATAGCTGACAGAGGGTTAACAAACTTCTTCATAATAATAATATTCAAACTCAGAAATAGGTGATTAGAATACAATACAAAGCTTAAACCAGAAATTTCTTCACCAAAAAAAAAAAACTGGTTCCTTAGAATAATATCCAGAATTCCAAGTATAGGCTGATGTACTGCGAACAGCAATAAGAAACTAGTACTTTTCCAAATAAATCCGTCTACCTCAGAATGTTATTAAAGGATTCAAGCATATGAGAAGGTATTACAAATCAATAGAATTAAAACCGGTAATCCTTTAACACCCCTAAACACGTTATTGCATTATACAACAGCAATACAATAACCAGCAACTATAAATCCAATCTTAAACACAGTTCTACAGTCAGATTGGAAACTAAAGAGAAGAACCTGTAAGCACAACCAAGACACCTAAAATGATATCTCCCCTGACAATGGGTTTTTGTCCACTACCTGCCTACACGAGGGGCTACGTCCTCACACTGGCTGAAAGCTGAAGCTTTCTAAATGACTCTCACAAGAGAGAACTGAAAATCCGAATAATAAATCAAGCATACTGAATGAAAGGGTCCCTTCTCCTTTTAATCTCACAGTCGTGACTCTTCGACTACCTTTCTATCATTTCGTCTTATCTCTCCTTGTTCTCTTTTGTCCACTTGAAATATTAATTTGACTTTTAATTAGTGAAGTTTCAGCTCTCCTAGTAAATTCTAATATTATAGAGATGGCCCCCTTAGTATTTCTAACGTCCCCAGAAAGGGACATTACACTCCCTCTCTTTCAAGGTTGCATCTAATGAAAAATGTCAGGCTCCCTCTAAATTTGTGTCTCCCTCTTCCTGCAATAACATTCTCGGAGGAAAAGATCAAGGCAAATGCTCGTATAGAAATACAAATGAGAGAGATTTACTTTATAAAATATGATACTTAAAATTGTACCAAAAAAAAACTTATGTAGTCAAAGAATGATGCTAGAATGGTGATCTACCTTAGGATTTGAGACTGATTTTAGTGTAAGAGAATTCCTCCTCATCAGAACCATACTTCACATACTTTTATATTTCTCACTTCCTTTTGATTCACTTATATTTTTACATCTTTACTCTAACTTTTCATATCATGGTGATGACTTTTAAAACAAAAGCATGTCTCTTGATAAATAAATTATATCTATAATAAACATTATTTATATAACTTATTTATTTAGAAAAATTCACAATATTCTATATATTTATGCACACACATATATCAAAATTTATATATTTCAATTAGATCATATTAAATAAATAAATATTATGAATAGAACATACCTTTATTACGCTTACTTTATGTCTTTTCCCCTTGTACATTTGATTGACTTTTCTTATGTTATACGTACGAAGGGGACAATAATTCTTATTGCCACCTAACTATGCAATCTCCTCCATTCAATGTGTGATGCAGGGTTAGCTATTCCCACGTGGAGCAAGGGCTATCAAATTTCTTTTGTATTAGATCTCTTCTCTTAAATATGGATGGATCTTCTTGATTCAATGAATCTATTTTTTGGTCTATGAATTATAAACGTCTCTACTTAATATACAGCATTAACTACTAAAATATACACTTCAATGGTTATCTAGAATATTCAAATACTAATCTCCATTGCTGCAATTGTAGCCAAGGAACTGATAAATTAGGTCTGATCAGAATAACTCCTGATGGAGATAACAAACCCAATTTGTAACATAGATATATCAATCCTTAACCCGTCTGGGATATCACTTCGAAGGATGTCAGAGATCATGGATCACCAAACATTATAGTTTCTTTATTACATCTCTATTGGGATCACTCTAAGCAAACAATAACTTTCTTTAAGGCAATCAATAGTTTTACTATAATACCGCTAGTAGCTAAAATATAGGGGAGAGCAAAACTCAGTATAATATGGCTAGAGAAAGGAATGACACACAGAGATACTCTAATTGTAATAGCTGCTAAGAGATATCCAATATCTAATTTATTTCCTTCACTTGCCCCTTTGCCATGCCCCAATCAGGACAATAGTCGGAATTCAAGGAGACCATCATCAATAATAAGAAAATTCATATCATATTTGTCATTGAATGTTGATCTTTCACAACACATATGTATTGAAACATTGTCATCATTTGTAGTACCTACAAAGACCTTGCAACCCTCTTTGTACTGTATTTTTAGGGAGATCTCCGCACACATCTGATAATCACTTGACATTCTCACATATATTCTCCTCAGACAATTTTTGTAGTTGTTTTCATCCCCCAGCAATCTGAATGACTCCTCATTTTATTCTCCCATTACATGTTAATCTACCTTCAAGCTATTAGGCTTTGTAGAAGGAACTTGGCTCTGATACCATACTGAATTTTTCAAGGACCGTTGCAAATGTACTAAGCATTGTCGAGTATTTGGTATGTGTTTTCCAATCATAGCCACCTTTTATATTTATAAGGGAGTGAGAGAATGGACATGTCCCTTCATGGGACATGTCTGTTCATTAACATAATTAAAATCTCTTAGTTATATGTTATATATTATAAATATATAATATCTCTTAATATAAATATTATATATGTATATATAAGTTTATATATAAATCTCATATATATACATATCTTGATGTAATTTATCCGAGTAAAGCTACAAAACATCAACAACCTATGCTAAGAAGGGAGCCTCCCCTATTGCTGAGAGGAGAGAGAAATCTCATGAAATGTTGCCTACAGTCACAATTTTGTAAGTCATAATCAATGACGTACAAAAAATTTAGCCAACAGACCACAGAAAAAAGACTTGGAGCATTGCTACAAAGGGAAATGATGGAGGAAGATGTTCTAAAAAAAGAGATGAGGTTCCTCCGGTAGAAGAAAAGATTCGGGAGGTGACAACACCTAAGAAAATAGCAGCAACTCCCTGAGCTAAAGAGGAAATTGATATATGAACAGTACACGGACAAGAGAAGGTCATTGTACTAAAGGATCACAATGTTGATGTCCCTGAATGGGTAAGGAAGAAAATACAAAAGAGTCCAGAGAAGGAAGTTGATCATGTGATTAAACTACAAGAAATTATGGACCAGATCAACTATTCAGAAGATAAAGGAAAAGCAAAAAAGTTAACTAGAAATCATCAAAAGAGAATTGGAATCCAAAACGCTATGAATTACAACTCCTGCAGTGGACAAAACAAAGGATCAAATTACCCCAGAAGAGTACAATGTAACAGAAATTGATCTTCATCATGCCCCCTCGTGCACAACTCGTGGAGGAGTTTGACGATTTTGACACAAATCGTAAAGGACAAGATGAAGAGACTCGAAGAAAAATATCAAAAGATGAAAGGCAAGACCAAGACTTTGCACGAATTCATAAACAGTCTACCTCGGCCAGTGAGAAGCGAAGGCTCATCTTTGTTTCTCCATGAACTCTTCCAATTGAATCAATTGAGGGCATTGGTAGAATCAGATGGATTTCTAGGGGTGCATAGGTTTGGATTGAAGGCATCCAGAATGAAGCATATAAGCATGTTGAGAGCTTGGTATAAGTTCACAAAAGGGCATTGGCCATCCTTTCCAGAATTCACTGCATGGAGGAGTCATGGGAAGATGAACGCATCTATCTAGAAGAAATGATCTCAAATTTGTAGGAATTATTAGAGACACTCAGGAAAACATTGGTTAATGGTGAAGTCATTAGTGAAGGAGATATAACTTTCCTTGATGGTATGGTGTAGTACTCATGGAAAAAGAAATGTATGCACAATTCACCAAAGACTCCACTCGACTGAAGGGAATGGTTTAGAATATCTAGCAAGAGATCTCCAACACCATAGCATCATTACTATCATGGAGGACGATTGAAGATGAGATAACTATATACAACCTTAAGAGCAGATTTGAGGAATCTTTCAAGTTGAATCTCTTCTATAGTGATGATTTTGAGAACCTCTCCACGTTCTCAAATGACATGCACACAGTCCAAGACTTGTTGTCTAAATGGGAAGAAAGTTTGAGGAAATTTGAGCATGTTGTGACAACCTTGGAATTCAAGCATTAATCAACACCAAGCGTCAGTGTGGATGAATTAGAGAAAGTATTGGATAGATTCCAGGAATTCAAACATCAAATTCAAAGATAGATGCATTTCATGCATAGTGGGTGAGAAGTGGCCATTTATTTCACCTTACTCTCTTCTTAAATGAACAAGCATAGTAGGCATTTATTACCCACTACGGTAGCGGATTCTTTTTTGCATTAATGTAGATTCCTCTTTCTTTGCCCTAACCCTAATTTGAGCTAAAGTGGAAAAATCTAGGCCATGGGTTATTGTTTCAATCCAGGCCACTTATTGTATCTAAGGATCTATATAAAGGCCTTTTCTTCTCATTTGTAAGAAGAGGATTTTAAGATTGTTTCTGTGAGCTACTTAGACAATAAAGTTTTTATTAAAGTTTGGTGAATACTTTAAGTATTTTAGTGTTTTCTTGTTCTCTAATTCCCTGATTTAGATTAAGATAGTTTAGATAAAGTGTTGTGATTGCAATGGAGAATATGATAGTGTTTAAATAAGTTCCTTTGGTTCATACTTTTGATGTTTTATTGATTGTAAGTCGTCGTGCAAAGTTAGCATGAACCTCATTCTTGTGTATGCTTAACTTCTATCATTCATGTTCATTGTTCTTTCTAATGGTGTTCATGGTGATATGAAAATCTTTTGCATAACCCTTTAAGATTGCACCTGTTCATGCTCAGTTGTAGCATAAATTGGCAAAGTAGAGCTTGGTAATTGAGGAATTCATCCACCAAAGTACCATTTGTTGTTATAACTACCCTTAGGAGTAGATTAGAATTTATGAACCCTAATTCCCTTTTTCTTTTTGCATATTCTATGAAAATCCCAAAAAAATGAACTTTTCTACAAAATCTTATGATAGCTACCACATCTAGTATAATTTGAAATAAATCTGAGTGAATATACGTAAGGCCCCTTGTGATATTCAGAAAATCACATCAACCATCGAGCTTATCCATGGTCAAGACCTGATATAAAAGGAACCTTGGAGTCATCGTATGATCTTCTCACAATCTTAGCATATATGTGACTTTGTTCAAGACAAGATAAGATACCTCGGGATTTTGTTCTAGCGTTTGGTGGGTCAAAGAACACACATAAGCAGGTTCATGCATTCTTCTATGTGGTGTTATTTTCGACAACATATCAACAATTAAAGCCTCCAAGAGCAATAGCCTTGTGCAAGAATTCAATGAGTTCACTGAAATGTTGCTTTCTTTTCCCATGTTTCCATTGCATTGATCTAATAAAATATAAGAAATTAACACAATCCTCCTTTGTAAAAACTTCAGCAACCCTTGCATGATAATTACAACTATGCAAGGTTTACTAGCCAAACCAGAAATGCAAGCTGAGAACAAGAGATTACAACTACTGGGCACTTAATTTCCATTGAATACACAATTGGATAATCAAAATTTAAATCCTATTCAACTAAAACCATGTACTAACCTTTCTGAATGATTGAGTGGCCTAAAAATCGACATTCTCTATTCAAGAGTGAAATCGGTGATGAATAATCTGATTTTTCCTTAATCAGCACCTTGCAAGCTGAACAACAACAACAAAGATGAGATTTCTAATGAATGCTTAGTTAATTAAGCTTAAAAATGAGATCATCAACTTCTTTTTCTTTTCTTTCCAATACATCAAGGACAAACTTAAAGCTACAATCCCAATCTAAAAGAAAATTCCAAAGCAGCTTTAGCTATTTGCAAACCTGCAAGATTGGCTCCTCCTTCAACGTCCCCTATCTCTTCTTAACTTGGGCCTTCTAGATGTGGTCTTTGATGAATTTATATGTACCATCAACTCCCAACAAAACTTGAACCACTCCCTCTTCTATGAACAAGAATTGATTCTTCAATTCTTGCAACTACCTAGCCCTTTCATCAAAATCAGAAATGTCAATTTGGGCAGAATTTTCTTCCTCAATTTTTGAATAAGATTCACTACCTTTGAGATCATCTTGGCACTTCCTATAAATAGATTTTGTTTGGAGATCAATCTTGAACTCATTTTTTCAACTTCTGAATTGTCATCACTAGAGTGGTGTGTGTGCTCATCATTGATTGTTCTACTTGATTTTTCAGTTGGCTCAACATCATCTTTAACAGCAAAGTAGCTTTCGATAGATTCATTTTGAGAATTCACACCGTATACCTCTAGAGATGTGATATTGCTATGCAAGAATGTTCTGATTATCCATCCTGTTTGCATTTACACTCCGCTCTGAAAGTTTATGCTGTGAACGGACCCTTCATCTTCCTCATGCTCCACTATCAAATATGATTTCAACTCTTCTACACATTGACTAACAACCATTTCAGCTAACACATTTGCAACTGATAAAGATTCTTGGTCTTTTTTCATAAGTTACCATAGTCGCCCCTCAGCATGCAAATTTCACATTCGATTTGTAGCTAATTCGAAGTCGGTTCTAGTTCTTGTCAAATTTGTCATTTGTCTGATGAATTCCCTACAAATTCTCTTTTTCGGACCCTAGACGAATTTGAGCGAATGTCGTTTGAATTTTGTAGTTGACGGAAGAGCTCGAGAGGAATGACTGCGAAGTTGGAGCGAATTTGGGTGTGCAACCAAAAAAGTTTGACTTTTTAATGTTTTTATTGTTTTGAAAAGGCGTTTTTTTGGTTTAAATATAATCTAATTTATTATCCAACCGACCCAACCCTAAAACATGCCCGCAATTCATATAATGGTGTATGAACTTATTTGTTGCAAAATATCTTTACATATATATGCATACATATACATATATATAGTACGGACGAACCCGAACCCAACCCAAAAAAATTTGATCAAATTTTGAACCCAAATGTTGAACCCACATCCGAACTGGCAACTTAGCTTTTTTCCTCATATTTGCCAATAAAACAAATAAGAGTGGATAAGGAACATGTAATGACCCCTACCAATAGGCCACTAAAAACCTCTAATGCTGAACTAAGAAATTCTGTCAAACACTTGGCATGCAACTGAAGACTACTACTGAAAGTAAATGCTGAACATAGGAAATTGCTCAAAACCATATGCCATTCATATATCAACAATTTGCAACAATGCCATACATATTTCAGCCAATAATATGATCATCAAACCCTAGGTTGGCAATATAGATAGTCTAAAAATTATAATACTCTTTCACTTGCAAAATCCTAGCCTTCCTTTGATACCAATAATGCCAAATGGCAAACAAAGACAAGTACAATGTAAAATAGTAAAGTGTTGAAGCTATATTTTGTACTCAGCTGAAAACAAACATTTCTCAGAATATATGCCAAATGCCAAATGAGAAGTGAAGGACTTGATTGTAGATAGCTGTAATAATTTTTACCAATTCTGAAGATGCCAACACCCAAGCCAAAGTCACCCCAAATCTGAAAATGTACTTCCTTGCAAATTTTTGAAAATGTCTAGGAGTTTTGAAAAATTCCTTAAAAATAAATCATGGCATTTTGGAACTCCAAAATGCACCTATCTTTATCTCCTTGATGATAGAAATTCGATGCAAAAATACCCAGAATGATATGCTGAGTAATGAGGAAGATATGAACAAAAATGTGGTTCCAAAGCCCTATCCTGAAATTCTGAAAATTGGATCAGACCTGTAGCAAAAACAAACCAACAACTATAAATCTTTCCTCCACCACAATTAAGCCTTCTAAAGATGTCCTGCAATCAATCCATGACTGAAAATGAATAGTCCTCAAAAAATGCCCTCCTTTTATAATTTCGAGTCTGCTGAAAAAAGCCTCTTAAAATTTTGGATCTGCTAAAAATGCCTTCCTATAATTTTGGACCTACTAAAAACGACCTCCTATAATTTCGGCCCTGCTAAAAATGCCTCTTGAAATGCTGAAATGCTGAAAATGGCCTTAGGCCCAATGATGCCCTAGCTAAAGTGACTGTAGTATCACCTCCAAATGTGCAACCCTTCAGAGGATATCTCACCCCCTCAGTTATGCAAATCCAAGGGAGACTCCATTCCCAAAGACCTAGTGACTATCTGAAACCACTTGGCACAATAATAAACTATGTGACTAAATCACAATTTGATGTTAAGGGAGAAAATACAAACTAGATGATCAAATGCAATACCTATAGGATCTATTTATTCACTTTTCAGTAGCTTCCTCTAGAAGTCACTTAAACATTCTAGAAGCATCCAAATATTCTTATGAAATAAAGTGCACTTTTATAAAATATTACTTTATAATAAAAAGTGCATCTCAACATCAAATTATAACACTAGGCCCGAATAAAGTAACTTTAGATTATAACAAACGTAGGCCCAAATCACTAATCAACTGTAAGGACAAAATACTGCCAAATAGTTGTTGGTCGACTCTCTCCACATCACCACCAGTCTACGAGAGCCTGTGATAGACTAATCTGGCATGCTAAACGATGTCAGCCAAAATGGGGACATAACAATCTGCAGTTCCTAAAATTGCTTGTCCCCGAGCAATGACTGAACAATAAACCAATCAACCCACCTGGATCCCAAATATAGTCATGTACTATACTATTGTCAATCAATGCAAGCTCTTGCAATATAACCAAGAAGAATCCATGAATGAAGCGTGAATCACTGCTCAACTAAACTTCAAATCCACTACTACCATAGTCAGGAACCCACGAGACACAAACTCCCAAAATATCAGAACCTAAGTAGAGTGGACATCCCAAATTGCCAACACAATAAATACCATCAACACATCCCACTGGCCTATGCGAAACGTACAATCCAACTCTGTCACAATGGTGGATACTCCCGAATGAAGCTGTACCAAGTACGAAAAATCCAGACACTGTACACCTACTGCAATCAGCACAACTCTGGAAATCACCGGCCACTGTCTCATAACCATAACTCCCATGCACCGTTGATGGTGAGTAGACATCACAAGATAAACAGCAAGAAATAGAACCCAAACCAAGTCTGCCTGCCATCAGCTCCTCAACACATGGATCTAATGCAAACTGATGAACATACCCCATAGTATAACGCTGATCAAAAGAACCAGCCTCAGTCAATAGCTCGCCATGCACAGGTGATACAACCCACTGCAACTGATCACCAGCTAAGTCAGGAGATGACATAGCCAAAGGAGTGGAATCAATAACAACCGCTGAAGCATCACTGCCAAACTCTTTCTCTAAGTCATGTACTATCAAGCTGTCAACCTCAGAACCTATCGCCATGTCATGCCCATCACAACTCTCATCCCGTGGTGTCAAACCGTCCCATAACTGATGACAAGCACTAGGAACCAAAGTACATCTCCGTATCATCATCTCATCAACATGGTCATCAAAGGTAAATTGACGAGCATACCTCACAGTGTAATGCCGATAGAATGCGCCAATCTCAGTTAGTGGCTCAGACTGTAATCCAGATGAAACTAACTGCAACTGATCACTAACCAAGCTAGAACTAACTACTACCTCCGAAGACAGCGCCAAGGGAGTAGTATCACTAGCAGGAACCATGCCAACTGCCGGCTCACCAACATCACACATGATCTCTACCACAACATCCCTAGTCTCTGTGCCATCAGTAGTAGAGGCCATCACCATGTTAGGCATACCACAACAATCTGTTGTAGCACCCAACTCAACTAAACCTGACTCTAGAGGAAACAAACACGATATGCCAATGCCAATATCAAGGATGGATGCATCCCCATCTCCACTGTCTCTGACAATCTCGACAATGGACATCCTCTAATCACCAGACACCACAGTCTGTGATTGTACAGAATCTGGTAAAGACCGCAATCACTCTAACTCCATGGTCACCTCAGCCAAATGAAACTGTGACTCCTCAAAAGCCAACTGTGCACTCTCAAGAATCTCAAAAGTCACCTCAAGCTATTGAGTAAGCTCACTCACCTCATCTTCCTTGACCAATAATACATCGTATGTTGTACTCCCCCACTCCCTAAGATAATCTTTGTTGGCTACCAACTGCATATAATTATGTCTCAGAATCTAGATAGCCTCCCATAAAGAGTGGATCTCAGTCAAGGAAAGATAACTGCCTCCCTGCTCATCACTAATAGGAGAACCCCATCCATAAACTGCTAACAACTGACAAGTGATAGCAATGTCTCGCTCACTAACTCTTAGCTGACTAGACACATGATGGCGTTGGCTAGACTGTCTCCTACAAACCTCCTCTGACGCACTGTCCTCAAAGTTACTGGTCTCTAGAGTATTACCATCCACATCTTGCGAATCAACTCCAAAGCTCATATCAACATACAGAGTATCAACAACTGTAGCACCACTGCCCAATTCCTCTGTACCAAAAGAAATTGCCAAGGAAACTAAGTCCTCAAAACTGCCCACTACATCCTCCTGGATGTCATCAATGCCAATATGATCCTGGGACTCATCTGTAAACACTGCCAAATATGAAAGATCATCAACACATTCCAACAAGAATGGTCGACTGAATACATGAACAAAGCCCAACACCGGTGTATAAAAACTAATACCAACATCAGACAAGCTGTTGGCACAAGAAAGGACAATGTCGTGCAATCTGCTAATCAAATCCATGATAGCACCCAAACAATTACTGCTACCAAAAAGTGATAAAGATCTCCAGTCAACTGAATCCCAAACGCCAATATAACAATTTTGAGTCCATATACGTAAACTAGAATCAACTGGTAACTCAAGCAAACTCCTCAGCTGAGTAATATGACTAATACCAACTAACTCCACATACCTGTATCACACTGTCCCTGTATCCTAGATGTGAATCCAAGATGAACTCACAACATTATCAACGACCACATTTGATCCGCCTGCCGCAGGAAGCTGAGTATCAGGTGTGCAAGATGGTACTAAACTCAACTCCAAGCCATGCTCATTCCCATTTCTTTCAAGTCCTGTAATGCCAATGGAGTATTCACCAAGGAAGCTCGAGTGTCCTCAAGCTCGCGAGAAAGCCTGTCAACTTCCTTCTCCTTCCTCCTCAAGGCATCTGAATAATCACCGACAAGGCTAAGAAGATGGTCACGATCTAATAGAAGATGTAAATAACTCAACTTCATCGTTCCCATTCCTTCTCTAATCGCCTGTAAGTCAACACAAGAAGACTCTGCCTGAACTCCCTTATGTTTGCCTTGTAACTGAATCATCCAGATGTGATCCTCTATCATATCCCGCATCCTGTCATGATGAGATAATGAAGTCACAATACTGTCTTCACTCACCTTCATCTGGCTGGACAAATCATGATAAGTACTACCAGCCTCAACCTCATGTGACGAAGCATCCAAATGTGCCTGGTACTCCCTCTCAGCAAAGTCATGAACACTCAATGTCTGCTCATCTCTACCAAGTATCTCACCATCGTGCACAACAACATCCTCAAAATCATCATCTGAACCCTCTACGCTGTAGTCACTGCCTGTCGTAACTAAATCATCTCGAGTACCTGTGACATCACCCTCTGGCGACCTGTATACAACTGTCTCAACTTGAGTATCAAGTTGACCATTACTATCAATCTACGTAATATCCTTTACCACTACCTCCTGTGGCAGAGTAGAATCTGAGACCTTTGCCTGGCTGTAAGCTAGTTTCTGGAACTCCTCATGCAAGTTCCTGGTAATTGTGTCATCTGACTTGTGAGAAGATCTGCCAAATAGAAATCCAATCAACTTATCCACCATAGCAGGCTCATCATACGGTGGTGCTTAACCAACTATTCAGACATGTCATGGCTTATTTTCCTAAATTCATCTCGAATGTCTAAATAACCATCCTTTCTACTATTCCGACTCTGGATCTTCCTACTTTGTCTATCAACTGTCCAAGATCGTGTCCTCTGAGACTCTGTACTATACTTGTCCATTCTAGATAAAGTAGAGTGTTGATCACTCATACAAGACGGCTCTTACCCAACAGAATGGCAAGAAAACCGCTCTGATACCACTATAATGACCCCTACCAATAGGCCACTAAAAACCTCTAATGCTGAATTAAGAAATTTTGTCAAACACTTGGCATGCAACTGAAGACTACTACTGAAAGTAAATGCTGAACATAGGAAATTGCTCAAAACCATATGCCATTCATAGATCAACAATTTGCAACAATGCCATACATATTTCAACCAATAATATGATCATCAAACCCTAGGTTGGCAATATAGATAGTCTAAAAATTACAATACTCTTTCACTTGCAAAATCCTAGCCTTCCTTTGATACCAATAATGCCAAATGGCAAACAAAGACAAGTACAATGTAAAATAGTAAAGTGCTGAAGCTATAGTTTGTACTCAACTGAAAACAAACATTTCTCAAAAAATATGCCAAATGCCAAATGAGAAGTGAAGAACCTGATTGTAGATGGCTGTAATAATTTTTACCAATGCTAAAGATGCCAACACCCAAGCCAAAGTCACCCCAAATCTAAAAATGTACTTCCTTGCAAATTTTTGAAAATGTCTAAGAGTTTTGAAAAATTCCTTAAAAATAAATCATGCAATTTTGGAACTCCAAAATGCACCTATCTTCATCTCCTCGACGATAGAAATCCGATGCAAAAATACCCAGAATGATATGCTGAATAATGAGGAAGATATGAACAAAAATGTGGTTCCAAAGCCCTATCCTGAAATTCTGAAAATTGGATCAGACCTGTAGCAAAAATGAACCAGCAGCTATAAATCTTTCCTCCACCACAATTAAGCCTTCTAAAGATGTCCTGCAATCAATCCATGACTGAAAATGAAGTCCTCAGAAAATGCCCTCCTATAATTTCGGGTCTGTTGAAAAAAGCCTCCTAAAATTTCGGATCTAAAAATGCCTTACTATAATTTCAGACCTGCTAAAAACGACCTCCTATAATTTCGGCCCTGCTAAAAATGCCTCCTGAAATGCTGAAAATAGCCTTAGGCCCAATGATGCCCTAGCTGAAGTGACTATAGTATCACCTCCAAATGTGCAACCCTTTAGAGGATATCTCACCCCCTCAGTTATGCGAATCCAAGGGAGACTCCATTCCCAAAGACCTAGTGACTATCTGAAACCACTTGGCTCCATAATAGACTATGTGACTGAATCACAATCTGATGTTAAGGGAAAAAATACAAACTGGATGATCAAATGCAAGACCCATAGGGTCTATTTATTCACTTTTCAGTAGCTTCCTCTAGAAGTCACTTAAACATTCTAGAAGCATCCAAATATTCTTATGAAATAAAGTGCACTTTTATAAAATATTACTTTATAATACAAAGTGCATCTCAACATCAAATTATAAAATTGGGCCCGAATAAAGTAACTTTACTTTATAACAAACATAGGCCCAAATCACTAATCAACTGTAAGGACACAATACTGCCAAATAGTCCCTGGTCGATTCTCTCCACATCACCACCAGTCTACGAGAGCCTGTGATAGACTGATCCGGCACGTTAAACGATGTCAGCCAAAATGGGGACATGATAGAACATCGTCGCTATCATTGACCATCAATGACTTGATTTTTTGCATGGTTATACAATGTTTATTGAATGGACTCTTTTAACAATGAGAGAGAAACAATTGAACATTTGAAGTAGTAGATCTTCATGGTCAAAATAAAGCATCATCACAAAAGCTCTAATATTAGCAATGGTTTCTAGAATTCTCACTAGCTTGGCAAAAGAAGGATGCTTAGAATCATCAAAACCATAGTTGAAAGACTTCGGACTCACCAATAACTTTGCTGACCCAAATCTTTCAAAAAACTCGGGACTCAGCAACAACTCGGTAAGAAAACCAGCAATAACTTGGCAAATTTATTGAACATTTGAAAATATATAATTTCTCAAAATATTCTTAAAAACATATATATATGCCACTTTATGAAGAACATCATGCTATTGATTTTCAAATATATAAAAGACTAATTATAGATAATATATATTAGTACATATATTAATATAAATATTAAAAATCATAATTGAAACGTAATTCACAAGATTCAAATTTGAATTCAAGTTGGACAGTCATAAAAATCAAATGAAATTCACATCATGTAAGTTTTTTTTTTTTTACTTTTAAAAATTAGAAAAAATTAGAATAAAATAATGTATTTTCATTTCATGGAATTTTTTAACTAAAATATCTAAATTAAATATAACATTTTTAAATGTATATTATTTAAAAATTTAATGCATATAAATAACATTTTTTTATATATCTTATAACATTTATATAAATAATACATAATATTACAAATTATATCGAAGTTTTATAAGAAAAAAAAAAAACTTGTAGAAGAACAAGTTGTCTCTCCCACATGAACAAAAGTTTGATGAAATCTGCACTAGCATCTGCAAACAATGTTCCATCATGGTTGTGCCCTAGGTCTCCAAACAATGCTCCATCACAAGCTCGGAAGGGAAAAATGCGGAAAAATATCACACTAATGTCACTTTGAACGATGCCTAGTGATTTATGGCGAGTTTGGTCAAACAAAATTGATGTTGCATATTGAAAGAGTCATAGCCAATATTTTTGGCAATTTAATCGTATGCATAGATTTTGCATATATCTGCAATATATCTGAGCATTTTTCAACTATGATTAAAACCTTAGAAACTCTTCATTATCACCTAAAATACTGTTCATTATATCACTATATAAAATTTCAGGTTCTGTGATTCCTTACATTCACTAATGCAAGAAATGACTGCAATGCTTACTTCTTCATCTCAATATCTCAGAAGTTACTTAACCAATGAATTTTTGGTTGAAGCCATAACAAGTTTCATCTACTTGCAATCAAGCTGATCTATCATCAAGAAACAACTTGCCACAATATCCAAAAAGCATTGTAATTCATCCCTTGTTAGACACAGCTGGTCAAGTCTTTTTTCTGTCTTATAAATCTTCTCCTCAAATACACAAGGCGTATTCAATTTCTGAAATTTCCTGCTCTCACAACTTGATGGAGATGTGTTGCAACCAGAGTAACGAGAATCGCCATAAAATCGCCTGAATCGGTGATTCGGCGATTAGATTCAGCAATGGCGATTTTTTTGGAGTTGGAAATCGCCATTGCTGATTTCTTCAAGTGAATCGCCTGAATCGCCGATTCAGGCGATTCAGGCAAAAAATCGCATGAATCGCCTGGAAAAATCGGCAGGAATTGCCCGCGGCAAATAAAGTATAGAGTTGTAAAATTTTAAAAAATTGCTTGGTTTGTTTACTTTGTTTTTGACCATTTCTCTTTGTTATAACCCTAAAGGGCCTTCTATTTATTTAACATGAGTAGAAGAGAGGAAAAGTGAGAGAGAAGAAGAGAAAAGAAAAGCCATAAGTTTCTAACCGACAAGAAGAAAGAGCACAAAAGAGATCAGCAATCCATTTGGGGAGGCCATCAATTGCATTGGGAGCATTAGGGAGCCAATCTCAACACTCCTCAACTCATTTGCAAGAGGTAAGTGCTCTTTTTTTTTTTGCATGTTAGTGTATTATGCATTTTTTGTTAAATTTTTATTGTTTTCAAGATTTTTAGTTTAGATCTTGAATGTTCTTTATTTTTACTAAGTTGCAAACTAGGGTTTGTTGTTTTGTAGCTTTTATTAGCTTCAAACTTTGATATTTTACATATAAATTTTTATTGCAGCAGCCTTTGCTTTCATTTTTTGCAAATTCGCAATGGGTAGAAAAGATGAATGTTGGAAATATAACGAAGAGTTTCCTGGAAGAACCAAATATCAAACAAAATGTATTTTTTGTAAAGAAAAAATAACTTCTGGGGGTATTTATAGATTGAAATACCACATTGCTGCTATACCTGGACACGATGTTACAATTTGCACTCACCAAACTCCTGAGGCAAAACGCACTTGCTTAATGGCATTAGAAAAAATTGAAAAAGACAAAGCCAATAGGAAAATGCAACTTGAAGGGTTAAGGGGTATTGGCTCCCATGTTCCCGCATCCGCATCTGCAGCCGCATCCACATCTGCATCTGCATCTGTAGGTTGTGTTGGAGAGGGTTCTTCTAGGCCTCCTTTTTATCCTAGTTCTTCTGCTCGTGCTAGTGCTAGTCAGTCACATACTGAGACAGAGTCCCACACCAACCTATTGCAGCCTAGAGTGCGGAAAAACAGAATGGATAGTTACTTTGTGCCCCGCACTACTCCTGGTTCCCAACCCACGCTTGAGGGCATGGGTTTGAACAAGGAAATTCATGATGCTGCCAGAAAGGAGATATGCAAATTTTGGTACTTTTGCAACATTCCATTTATTGCAGCCAGGTAATTGATTCTTTTTTCGTTGTTTTCTTTAAAGTTAAAATTAAAAGTAAAAGTAAAACTTTAATTATATTTACTTGTTTTATAATTTGAGTCTTTGACATCTAAATTTTTATTTGTGACAGGGCTCCTTATTGGCAGAACATGATAGACGCAATTGCTATTTGTGGTCCGGGGTTTAAAGCCCCAACTGAGGCTGAGTTGAGCGGATACCTCTTGGATGAGATGGTAGAGGACATGAGGGTTGAGCTCGAGGAGAACCGAAAGGAGTGGATTGCAAAGGGTTGCACCATCATGACTGATGGTTGGACAGATAGGAGGAATAGAACACTCCTCAATTTTCTTGTATCCTGTGGAGGTAATTGATCATTCTACTTTCCTACATACATAATTGTAAATTTTGATTTGTTGAATGCTAATTTGTTGATGATCCATTTAATTTTAATATTCTAATTCGTTGTTTTGTTACTTGTAGGATATACCATGTTCATCAAATCCATTGATGCTTCCGCACATGTAAAAAATGCCACATACTTATGTGAGGCTATTGAGGAAGTCATAGCAGAGGTGGGAGAACAAAATGTGATCCAGGTGGTGACGGATAATGCAGCAAGTTATGTTGCTGCAGGTAAACTTTTAACTTTTCAAGTTTTGAAAATAAATTTATTTGAATTTTGAAATTTGAATTTCTAATTGACTTAAAATTGTTGTAGGTAAACTTTTGATGGAGAGGCACCCCACCATATTTTGGTCCCCTTGTGCGGCACATTGCATTGACCTCATGTTGGAGGAAATTGGCAAACTTGAGTTTGTCAAGTCATGTGTGGAAAGGGCAAAAAACATATGCAAATTCATTTATAATCATTCATTTGTCCTTAGCACAATGAGGAAGTACACAGAAGGCAAAGAGTTAGCTCGCCCAGGTATCACGAGGTTTGCCTCGAATTTCATCACCTTGCAGTCCTTGTTGACATCAAGGGATGAATTGAGGAGCATGTTTGTTGGGCGGGAGTGGATTTCCTCTTCCTATGCTATGACCACTGTAGGGATAGATGTGGCGGATTGCATATTTGATGAGGATGGTTTTTGGAAACCCGCTAGAGAAATCCTACAGGTAAATTTATTGCAATTTAACATTTAGTATTTTACTTTTACTTTAAGTTATATTATTTTATATTTAAGTTTTGACTCAAGTTTTTTGTTTAACTTTATATGTAGGTCACTGAGCCCCTTGTAGCTTTGCTACGAACTGCTGATGGGGAGAAGCCCTCTATGGGCTACATTTATGAGGGCATGGATAGGGCCAAGGAGGCCATCAGAGCCCAATATGCAGGAGTGCAGGAGAGGTATGGCCCTATTTGGGACATCATCGATAGGAGATGGCAGAATCAGCTCCATCGACCCATCCATGCAGCAGCTTACTTTCTGAATCCGGCATATCGTTTCCGTCCTGAGTTCAAGGCGGATGCGGAGGTTCTCACTGGCTTATACACAGTGATTCAGAGGTTGAGTAGCGATGAAGATAGCGCTGCTGCGATTGTTGAGCTAGACCAGTTCAACAATAAAGAGGGGCCACTTTTCTCTAGCAGGATGGCCATAAATGCTCAGACAACACTACAGCCAGGTAAAAATTAAATAATATATTCAATGTTCATGAATCTAGATTCTAATCTTAAAGTTGATTATGTAATTTTAGAGTTAACTTGTAATTTGTAAATGAGACTAATTGTTTCTATTTTCAATTTTTCCCTTATTGCAGATAGATGGTGGCAAATGTTTGGGGCCACAACCCCAAAACTTCAAAAAATTGCCATTCATATTCTGAGTCAGCCAAGCAGCGCTTCTGGATGTGAGCGCAGTTGGTCCATGTTCGAGCACATCCATTCGAAGAGGAGAAACAGGTTGACAGTGCAGAAGTTGAATGATATTGTCTTTGTTCATTACAACCTCCGTCTTAGGATCAGACAGATTTTGGGCACTGACTCCTCTCCGATCATTCTAGAGGAGATTGATCCAGAATCAGAGTGGCTCACAGAGGTTGTGGATCCAATCTTCACTGAGGAAGACCGTGTGTGGGTTGACCAGGTGGATATAGAGGCTGAGGCAGCTAGAGCAGGTTCTTCAGGCATTGGTAGACACACACGTGCACGCACAGGCACAGGCCCTAGCGACGTTCATGAGCCCATCTTACATGCGGGAGATATGGCTCGGCAGTCCTCTAGGACCTACATTAGACGCCTTGCTACTAGGCAGACTGGATACTCAGAGGCTGAGGCTGAGGCTGCAGCCGAGCTTCAGGATGATGTTGAGGATGATGATGATGACTATGAGTCTGAGGCTTGAGCTGGAGCCTTGTTTTTATATTTTGTTTACAGATATTGATACTGAATCATTGATAGACATATGTTTCAAACTTTCATGGATCTTCATCTTAGATTCTTACATACATTTATGATTTGATGTCTTATGGATCATCTTACATACATTCTATGATTTAAATCATTGTGATCATTTGATTTCTATTTACTTCAGCTAGCCTACAATTTACATTTTAGATAACATAGTTACATATGTGATGGATTTTATGTTCCATGTTTATGTATGTTAAGTTTTAACTTCTATTTGATGATGTTATAGTGTGTTTAAGTTATATTCAATAAAGGGTGCATGAAATAAGTTTTAAATTGTTAAAATCTTTAAATTTAAAGGGTTTTTTCAAATTTGCCGATTCATCGCCGATTCATTGCCGATTCATTGCCGATTCACGATTCAATTCGGCCTTGCCGATTCCGATCCGATTCCGATTCTTGTTACTTTGGTTGCAACTGCTGAAACAATAATATGCAATTGAACAATCTAGGTCTGCAGATGGATAGAAACTGCAGTGTAACAGAATGGGCAGCAAGAGAATCATGTTGCACACTAGCTCGCATCCAGCACATTGCAATTGGATAACGTCATAGATATCTCTTCAATCATACCTCAAGCTCCTCTAAAAGACATTGGAAAGGATGAATATCTGATAACTCTGATCAGCAAGGTACATGTCTGCAATGACTAACAACAATAACAGTTCCATCATATCACCACAACACCCTCACACTACAAAATCTCACACCCAGCAATACCAAGAAATAAAGCTAAGCACTTCAAACATCTCCACATACACTTTCTAGTACATCAAAAAAAAAGCGACAATCTGTTATAATGATATCAAATGTCAACAACAGTGAATATTTCTACCGGGATGCAAAGAAAACAATCAGAAAATGCACATCATTCAACAAGTCCTCACCTTTTCACTGGATAATAGCTTAAGAATATTAGAATAACCAAAGGTAACACCATAAAGTCAGTACAACAACCCAAACAAGAGTGATCCAACTCCCATTTCACACACCCAGCACACAAATGGTACAACCTATCCTTTTTTCCTTGTTTCAGCTTCTCGATCATACAACCTGAAATAACATAAAGGATGACCGAATTTGCAACTTAAATTACACTAAATCACCATTATACCTGAAATAGGTTGGAATAGCCAAATATGAGGGTTTAGAAGTGGGTCAGCCATCCAAATCTTCCCACACTGACTCCAAAGTAACACAAAACTTCAGAAAACAATTTATTCAGAACCAATTCAAAATCTTCACTCGAACTCCACAAGATCTTCAAATCAAAACCAAAACTGAATCTTCAATTTGCACAATTGTGGACTCCAGAAGAAACCACATCAAGTTTGAAACTAGTAATCTTAAGAGGGTTTTCCTCTTCTGAAGATTGTGGAATAACTCTCAAGTTCAAAGCAGCAACATAACGATATCAATCAACAGCATATGCAAAAATGAGCCCTAGCACCTCCTTTTATAGCTTTTTGGATGGAAGAAACCAAAGCAAAAATATAGTTCACTTTATTTCCCTCACAAAGACTATTTGAAATAGTAATAGGATTTCATGTACAAAGGCACCATTATCTAGGCATCCAACTTTTAAAACACTTAAATCACCTTTCCAAAAACTATAATAGTGAATTGTCCTTTTGATATTTCTCAACACTAGACAACATTAATGAAATATTAATTAATAATTCAATAACTCTCCCAAATTACAAAAAAGCACTGCAACAACATCAAAGTCCAATTCTAAACACATCATGAAGAAGCCAAGGTAGTATGATAATAATTGGAATCAACTCGGTGACTAACTAAATATAGGCATGCTCTCCAAGAAGTTTGGAGAACAACCCACATGTCAAAATACACTTTTGAAAGTGTCATAATGCTCCTCACTATCAATTGGGCTCATTAAAAAGAACAAAATCCCTAGCGATGTGCACTCCAAGAACTTTGGGATTCCCTAGGCCCACCAATTAGCCCCCAAAAGAGCTTTACAACAAGCTAATTATGCACAAACCAGTTTTGCTAAAATCAGCACATTACAATAGACCTCATTGCTCAAGAATTACACAATTACAAGAATGGTAAATGTAAGTTTTTTTCTTTCAACACTGGCTATTTGAAGAAGTGTTGGATGCATGAATGCTGATGATACTTCTATGGGGGAGTATTGTAGAAACATGATTATATCATTATCATGATGATATGTTACATTCATGACAGTGTTTGTCATTGATGTCAACATAGCAGTTTTTTGTGGTATTTGACAAAAGAACAGCGGAAAGATCAAGTTGGTATGGATAGACATTTGAGCATTTCCACTAAGCGAGGTCAAAGGGAGATACTACTAAGTGTCTAATATATGCAGCTAACCTCAGAAGCATAAGATATTAAGTCTAGAAGAAGTTATGCGAGTTTCGGTGAAGACTGTTCTGAGATGGAGTTTACAGAGGCATGTTTTGGTAAACTTGTTATATCTCTTAGCAGAGTTGTTATTTTGAGAAGCCGAAGTTAAAGATGTGAAGAAGACATTCTGGAGATGATGTAGCTAAGCTCGCTCGTCATAATGTTACATGTACGGAAAGATATTCAAGTTACAAGAGGAAAGATTAATGCTATCACTAAGTGTAACGTGTTCTTAATGAGGTCCTATAATAATTAATTGAGAAGGTGTAATAGCCGACTCAGGGAATTGTTTTATGGATTCGGTATAAAGGAAGGACATTTTCCTTTATCATGAGAGATATGATGAGATGTACAAATAATGTCAAAGAGTAGAATGCGAAGATAAGCAAAGCAAAGCAAAGGTGAAGAAAACTTCATTGCCGAGGTTTATTGTGTGATCCAAAGTTTGATACTTGGATCTGAGGTTCGTGACCTGGTCTATAAGGTCTGACAATGATTGGTCCGGTCGACAGGACAGAGGACAAAAGTTAAAGTACAGTACAAACAATTATCCTGCAAGGAATAGTTGAGAGATCAGTTGGACAATGAGTTCAGTGGCCTGGCCCCAGAAGTTGTTTAGACAGTGGGTCCTTCTGTCTTCTACAACTCCTAACAGGGTTGGAATCTTCTAACAAGGATTCAAAGTCTGCTAACAGGGACTCATATGTATTAAATGTTGTAATTGACTCCTAACAGGGTCCATCCTCTAACAAGGAATATTTATATTAGTACATCATCTTGTGGGCATCATTCCCATTGGGGTTTTCCCTCTAATCAAGGATTTCCCTAGTTAACATATCTGGTGTAATTGTGTATGTGCATCTTATTATGGTTTCTGTTTACTTTGGTTGAATGGTTAAGATTATTTAAAGTGGATAAATGTTTTAATTATTGGATAACTGATTCAACCCCCCCCCCCCAAGTTATCTTGGTGGACTATTGTTTCTAACAAGAAAAAGCACTCAATCACCAAGTAACAAAAACCAGAGTCTTTACATCACATGCATCTTACAAGCTATGAACTTCAAAGTTAATTCTTGAATAACTCATTTTGTAGGTTCTTGGTGGGTAGATTGGAATATAAACACTCCAAATCTTGAAAGATAAGCATTTTGCATTTTGTGTCAAACTTGTTGTGAGCACAATTGGAGGATCTTTGAGTACATACACATGAAGGAAAAAAATAAGTTAACATTTGAGTACATACACATTAAGGAAAAAAATAAGCTAACTCAAAAACATCTCAACGACCTGGTCTTTCTGCAATACAACCTTCAGCTTCAGACAAGAAATGCCAAGAAAAAATCAAAGGAGTTTATGGATATGGATGGCGTTGATCCTTATAGCAATTGGACAAGGTAGGATGAGAAGCCCCCATTGTCTACCACAAATGAGATTCTTGACATTTTGAGATGTAGCCAATAGATGATGTGGCTTCAGAAAAAGTAGCTAGCTGCACAATTGTCAATGAATGGCATTGATGAGGCAGAGGAGTCATCACTGCCATCTACTAGCAAGATGGAGATCGCGCCACAGCCACAAGCGCAACATTCTATAATAAGCAAGTAGTCACAATAGAGTGCAAGCATTAGAACCTCAGCCTCTCCCCACATTCTCATTAGATTAAGGAAGAGTAAAATGAAAGATTGTTGTAATATACAATTCATGAATTATGATGATAATTTTCCAAGGCAATCATCATTAATTCATAATTTTTGTCAGTTATCTATTGTTTCAGGATTCTACTTGATGGTACAAATTTGTATTCAAATTATTCCAATTTAATAAAAACACTTCTGTGCTCATCCATGGACTTATTGGATGCATTTTGTAATTGAATTTTGAAAAAAGAAATATGATCTAAAGACATTTAAGCAATTTTTTGAATTCTTGAATTTTACTTGAGTCTTTTCTGCGTCACAAATTTTGACTCTGCCAAAATTTAGCCAAGTCATTGTGCTAGCAAAGACCAGGAGATGCAGGGCCACCAGTATTACAGGGAAGAGGACTCCAATCGAATTTGGGTATGTGAGTGAATGAATAAGTAAACAGCTGTATTATAGATAGTATTTAGTCACCACAAATTGTGGGCACAGGTACAAAGTAAATGGTCCACATTCCTATAATGAAGCTTCATGGCAGCTATGTCTTGGTGCTATTATAGATATTTTATGTGGCCGTCCCTTGTGACATCCCCTGTCACGATAAGGATACACTTCAACCATCCTGAGAAATTGTCCCACTTTTCCCATCCCTAAACTTCTGAGCCTGGGGCAGAATCTTGTTTTTTGAATCTTAGAAATTCAACTGTATGTAAAAACAATTTCAATTTTGGGTTATTTTAAGACATTTCAAACTCGGGCTTATCATAGTCTGCTCTTAAATTCAAATTTTGAATATAACTGATGGGCTGATTCTAATCTACTCTAGTAATATGTCATCTTTTCTGCGTTTTTGTTCGTATAAAGGGGTCCACTATCCACAACGTTGAACTCGTTTCAGTAACAGATCCGCTCCTCATTCTACAAAGCACAATTATGAGCCCTTATTTCATCTCACTTCTGAAAAAAGCTTCATATTATTGGTGACCTGCATTACTCAAAACATAACTATAAATTATAAATATTGTTAATATTTCATTGAATTCGAATATATTTCATCGAATTCGAATACTATCTATAAAGATTGCTTATCGCCACGTTTCATCCTGATAGTATTCAGAAAAATATAATTCCCCAATTTAAATGCGAAACCGAGTCAGCTAAGTGCTTGTCCGTATCAAAGTTGTACTTGGTCAAAATCTAGAACCCGATGGTACTCTCCCAACGTGAATTTGATTCAGCATAGCCAACTATGTGGTATAATAACAATTATACTAAAATTGCAGGAATATTAGCATAAAGTAACATAATAGATAGCATAGCTCGTTTGAGGACATTAAAGTAAACGGAATTTAAAGGTCATTAGAGCTAGCGAAGTTCAGCTGAACATAACAAGGTCTACGACTATTTAAATTTCCTCATTGAAATTGAATTTGCAACATACTTGTTCCTTCCAGCTATCGGGGTCTTTGACGCACTCCGCCAAGGCTGACCGAATCCTACCACTCTGCATTTCCATTTCAAATCCTCCATCTTTTCTGCCCTGCATTTTTATGCAAAAGGAAATCTATCATAAAAATAATTCAACGAACCATAATCTGGTAAAAGTGTTTAATGTGATAATTGACCTCTTGCTCCATTGATGGAGAAAATCCTTCAGGTTCCAGGTTTCTTGTAAAAAACTTAGTGTCAATAATTTGGCCGATGAAATATTAGATGTAGTTAAAGAAGACAGAGCCTCCGGACAACTAAAGCATGCGCTGAAAGCAGATAGATGTCGCTGCTGCTCTAGTATTGCGTTTCCTGTTGTATTCGGAAAGCTCTGTATTTCCTCACTCCCGGAACTCTTGCACGTTTTGGTGGTCCGATTGTGATTTATGGAAAGAGAGAAAATAATTTTAATCCGTACGAGGCTAGAGAAGGTAGTCTCTGGGACTCGCTCTTTCATAGTGTTGGTTTTTTTTTTGGTTTTTTTCCTCTTCTTTTCTTTTCTTTTTTAAATTGATGATGAGTGCTTTTAATTGTTCAATTGTTTTTTTATTGATAAATCTATTTATGACCTAGTTAATAATAATGGATTTCACACTAAATCTATTTATGAGCTAGTTAATAATAATAGATTTCATACTATTTATATTATTATTATTGAACCTAAAGTTAACCACTTTGTCTAGTGTATTTTTTACAAGGCTTGTTATTAGACCCTCATCTTTGTCGTTTGAGATGTTGGATCATCATCATCTATTTTGTGGACAACTTCAAACTTGTATGCATCTTTTCCAATATTACAAAAGAGCCCAATAAGTGTAGGTTTTGATTCATGACTTCTTTTGACCTTTTCAACTTGCACCCTACTTTTGGCATGACTTTCTTGGGAGATTCCCTACAAGTTGACATGGACATGTCATGCTTTCAGGATGGAAATCATCTTCAATTTGTGAAAAGATAGAAATGCAATGTTAGTTTCTCATAGCTCTCTTATATAAATTTGTATTTGTATTTGTATACTAAAGTATGTGTATGTAATAATGCCATAATGCAAATTCAAGTTCGAGCAAATAAAGTGGCATTTGAAGTGGCCCACTTGCAGGAGTTTCTTCAGCTTTGGCATGATGCCCCTTCTATAGTCATTAGTCTCATCAGACCTATTAATTTTCAAAGATCGTTCTCCACCTCATGGTCAACCATGCGCCCACAGTTCCTCTACATGTCATTCTCTCATGCCACGTTTGTAGGTCCCTCATCACTAGTCTAATAAGAGCAATGACTTCCAACATCATCACTCTGCCTCACTCTCTACATGGTAGCATTTCTTTGTGGTGGTCTATGGGTAGTGCTAATCCTTTGACTCCTACTAGCTCTTATCGCTTGGGTTTTAACAATGATGTTGGGTGGCCTAGCTCCTCTAAGTGGTTCCCCTCACTTTCCATTGTCTTTTCTTTAGCCATGAAGGAAACATAAAAAAGAAGAAACAATATAAGATGGGTAGTTTGTTCTAGATCCTAATCCTGACCTCACTGATGTATGGGGGACAAAAGATGATAGAGATTCATTGCCTCCATTGGCCATTGCTTTAGTTGATTAGTGGCTAGTTTGATTTTATTTTGCATTTGAGATCTATCTACATTTTTGTTGATCTTGGTTTTCTAGGCACTGTGTGAGAGCCTCTCGAGGAATGATTTTATATCCTCCTACTTTTTTGTGAATAGTGTATTGTTTTGATTAAGTAAAAATAGGTTTTGAAGGACTCGAAACCTTTTACAAAATATCAAATTGAACAAGCTAAGAAATTCCACAAGGAATTGTGCATCAACACCCAAAAACAAAACAAACTAAGATAGGAATCCCTAATACAACAAATAGGAAAATACAACACCCAGACAACTACAAGGTCTTCAGTAACTCAGCAGCCTAATCTGCAAGGATATTCATGTTCATAGTAGAGGCCTTCAACTCATCAATTTCTTTGTCTTCCATAACCTGTGTGAATTAGCCCTGGTGTGTTTATTGGGGCCTTGATCCTCTTTCATGTCCTTAAACCCTTGAATTCTCCCCTATCCCAGTTTGTCCAATAGAGTTTTAATGTTATCCGTTATAGTCTTCAAGATGGAGCAACTTTGATCTGCAAGTTTTTTAACAGCATTTTTTCGTGTTAACTCTGTTTCCCATGACATCCATCTTTTTCTACATATCCTTCATCATTTGTTCCATAGCTCTGTTCTTCACTTCCAGAGGTGGGACTCTCTTCATTAAATTCTTGACTTCTTCCACATTCTCAATAAACATCAAAGAGTCTATCCAAATGCTAACCAAGAGTCCTCTCACCTCTAGGAGTCCTGCTTAGCTTATCAAAATCCCTCCTGATATCCTACATCTATTCCTTCATACTATTGATATCCCTTTTCATCATACTCGGGTTTCCAAGGATTCCCTTCATATACCCCTGTTCATCGTAATCCTTTCTTTGATGCAGGTTTTCCTCATCCATGTCCATAGTGTTTATCTTAGTATATGTTTCCTTGATGCTTATGTCATCATTCTTCCCTTGAGATAGCACTTTCTTACCTCTCAACTCCTTTTTTATCAGAGTCTCATCGTCTGAGGAAATGTTCAAAACTTGATCAATCTTCTTCACCTTGGTTCTGGTAACAATATCAGTTTTGCCTTTGGTTTTCTTCCCTATAACATCCTCAAGATCCTCCTCATATTTTGTCTCCATCTCATAATCCACCTCCTTACTCTTTATTTTCTTAGGAAATGAGCTCCCAGGTGAAAGGTTTTTCCTCTTCTTGTCAACCATCTCATCTTCTTTGTCCTTTGTTTCCTCTTTGTAAACCTCATCTTGATCACTCCCCTTTGTATCACACTCCAAGGTTTTTTTACTGATACAAGGTTTGTCCACTTTTTTCTCTTTAAAAAAATTCATTATCAGCACCATCAAACCCTCATGGCAAGCATGATCCCCCTCAGGGTCGTTCTGGATAGCTAAAATGGTATTATCCAGTGATTGCCTTAGGTAGAAAGGGAAACTAATTCTAACCTTATGCCTAAAATGATTTACCAGCATAAAGTGGTGCCCAAAAATCTTTGTAAAATGGTCGTCAAGGGTTAGGTATTCAATCACAACAAGCATAAAAAACCTCCATGGTTTGGAAATGGAATGAGGACTAAAGTAGGAATTACCAATTTTGACCAACTTGTTTCTCTCCTTGGTCGTCTCCACAAACTCATCAACAACACAATCAAACAGCTTCCTATCCCTGTAGAAATTGATCTCGTCCATATCAAGACCAGTGGCTTTAGCTATAATGTCCTCTGTGACTTCCATTTTTTGGTTTCCCATCAAGATTGTAATAATCCTTGCTAGTTATGATTAAAGAATTCAAATCTAGAGTAGAAGAATTTTGTTAAATAGTTGGCAATTAACTGAAATATGAAGGTCGAGTATTTCTATTTGATATAAGACTATAGGAGTAATCCCACAATCACTCATTAAGCTGTAAATCAGAAAATACAATAGAAACCAAATACTTTTCATTTACCATTTGTTATTATAATAGTAAGGACCAATGCAAACCCGATGAAGAAAGCATTCATATGAACTGGACAGTTTCGTACATATGGATAAGTGCAGACTCTTGAATGTAACACTCTACTCAATCATAGTTCAAAGCCATTATAACTATAAGTTCATTCACTTACATGTGATAATAGTGAGATGGATGTGATGACTTGGACCTAGGGGTCTATAGAAGAAAACTAGGTAATCTGCAATGTTGTCGTTGGCTACTCCTTAGTGATAGTCACCACCAAGACCCTCTATCCTTGACATGGAGTCTAGATAACCATTCCTATAAACTGCATAAATCTTATGACCATTTCTGATATTGGTGAGACTCTTGTAGTGTATTAGCCTCAACCCACAGGTTGCACCACGTGAATACCTTAATTGACCTTCAAGAGCGAGAGGAGAGGAATGTCAGATATTGAGAGAATGTGTGGATGATGTTTAGACTGTGATTGCTCATGAGGATACTTTAGCCGATTGTATGTTAACTTTTGATGGCTATTGAAAAGACCATACCAGTCCACGCCTCCCAGTTATGCTCCTATAATCTCTTAGTTGATGTAGCTACTACTCATCATCTACAGAAGAAAATGATATGTTTGAATACTATTCTTATTATATGCTTCAACCAATAATTTACTTCCAATCTTGAAAATAATGTCATAGGTCTCTTTGCTGATTTTTGCTAGAAATTGCCTTCTGAGTCCAAATGAGGTATTGGGGTGACGTCCAACTTCCTCACACAACTCGAGGGGTTTCGTCCTCAGAGTTACTAGTCACATTAAAGCAACCACTTGAAACAAATTATAATATTTATCATATTCATTCATTGTGTCTTTCCCAAGACAGAGTCTCTTATTTATAACCTCAAAGTGAGGGAAAAGTTTTGGAATAAGAGATGTGGGATAAAACACCAATTTCATCTTCTAGTCACTCAAGTCACTTTATAAAGTGAATTCCTTAATAGAACATAAAGTACTTTTATACATTAAATGGCGAACTTAAGACAAATCTTCTCTTGTGACTGGCAAACATCCTTACTGAAAATGTCGTTAATCTATCTAGATGTGGAGATAGATTAACCAAGCACCAAAAGAACTATGCAAAAGAGGGGACATGACAAAGATGCTTTTGTTCTTCCATGTCTTGATAAACTGGCAGGTTATGGCTAGATTGTTGCCTTTTAACTTCTCCATGAAGCCCATAAATTGACCCTGTTCTAAAATATCCCAAATTTCAGTCTTTTGCTTCCATTCCTTGCAACTTGCAGGCTCAACACCACCTATATTCCTCATACTACAACAGTTCCTCATAGTCCTCACAAGCTCATATGAAATGGAGATCTTTGTATCAAAATACCAAAAAAGTTTTCTCTTATGCAAAAATACCCACAATGTGTCTGGTAATGAATGAGTTGTCTCATCAAATATAATCATAATCCATAACTCCTCATTCCTATGCAAATCATAATTATTCCTAAATGTCGTTTCCATCATTATTAAAACTCTTTTGCGTACTTCTAACCTTATCGTACTCTATCAACAATAGCCCGTCAGTAGGGATGTTGTCACCATAATTTCATATCATCTTTGTATGGTTTTTTCATGCTATGTTCGTAGACCAATTGGCCATGTTGTTGGTTTCTCTATAGTTATGAGTGATAACACATTATGCAAAGGAATTAATCAAATTACTAGCCTTGCAAATTATATTATGGATGGTCCAAGAGGGGTTATTAACTTTATTAAGATAATTAATAATATTAAGGGAATCCACTTCAAGCCAAATTTTCTCAAAATTCATGCTCTTGGAAAATAAAATACCATAGAGAGCCACACTAGCTTCCGCAATGGTTTGATACCCAATAGGAATAGCCATAATACCCAAACTAACCCCATTTGTATTTTTGATAATAACAGCACAACCTACTAACCCTAGGTTGCCCTTCAAGGCCCCATCAAAATTAATCTTATACCATCCCTATGGTGGACAATCCCACCTAGCCAAATTTCTAAGGTTATTATCATTTTGAGAGTATCTAATCCCTTCCAAGTTCTAATTCTGAATCACTTTAGCTTCCCAGTTATCTTGAGGCTCTTGACCTTTCCCTATTATTCTAATATTCTCAATCACCATAAGCTTACTCTTATGAAATATCTGATTGGAAGTAGTCTCCTTACCCCTAAAAACCATATCATTTCTTTCCTTCCAAACACCCCAACATAAATACAGAAGGATGAAATCCCATAAATTAATAAGCAAAGTATTACAAGAAGGAGACTTCCAGGCTAAGAATAATTCTTAAAATACCAAGGGGAAAAACCCAATCCACATCTAGAAGTCTAAAAATCCTCTCCCATAACCTTCTTGTGTAAGAGCAATGTGTTAGAATACTTTAGAATAAATTGGGCGGGGGGGGGAGGAGAATCAGTTATCCAAGGTCCAAATGTATAAATAAAACTTTTCACAGCTTAGTGAACCCATAAAACATTATGCATCATGCATGCATCCATAAGATTATGTAATCATTTAAAACTTGCAAGTTACTGTCAAATCAACTTACAAAAATCTAAAGTATGAAACATAATAGATTCATCAACACACTTGACACAATAATTTACAAGGAAACCCAATTTGGGAAAAATCACCAGTAACATGCTACTCTTTTCACTCTTTTGAAGTGATGCCCTGTGAAAGGCCAGCCCTATTAAAGGTTACATTACACATTGTTAAATGTGACCATGTTAAAGGATTTTAATCACCTTGTTAAGATTGGGCCTTATTAGAAGACTTTAGACCATTCACTTGAAATGTCACCCTGTTAAAAGATTTACAAATGACTGTTAGGTCAACCTTAATCCAAAGGATTTACCCTAGACTAATACATTTGTTAGAGAGTAATAATAAGGCTTTGATCTTATACAACTTACAACTTCATTTACAGATTATAGATCATTGTTCAATCCTCAATTCTGCTTGGCCTTCATACTTTGCATCTCTAATAGCTTGTTCACCCTTCAAGCATTCATACTCTTAAGCCATCTTGCTTAACATGTTATTGTAGACTCTTCTTTTAGGTCACTAGATGAAGCAAAACCCTTGACTCCTTGTCTTCCTTAGGTTTTCGCACATGACAACCTTGCTTCATGACTAGCCATTCCTATAAATAGGAAATTAAGATATTTTGATTCTCATTCTCCATTGTTCAATTTAGGGTTTGGATGGATTAAGTAGGATATAATGTATCTACCCCACATCTCATATCTCTTCTAGAAACTTCTCTTAGAATCCTCTTTGAATTTTCCTAAAAATGGTTTACCTTGAATTTTGTGCCACCAGCTCTTCCACCTAGTTCACATAATCCAACAAAACAAACTTGTCAGCTCATGATCTTTTAAATAATGCAACAACTCAACATTATCAAGCTTTTGATGCTCGACACATACTGTTGGGTGATGCGACGCGCTCCCCTGCCCACAGGTGGTTAATTATGTGGTGTTTCATGTTCACTAACAGTCATGGCTTTTGGTGCAACGGTAAATGGGCCCAACAATTGGTATCAGAGCCTGGTTTTGGCCTGGTCATGGGTTCAAATCTCCCCGGTGCCTTCCCGACCCGCATAAGCACCTGGTATGTGCGTCGAGGGGGAGATTGTTGGGTGATGCGACGCGCTCCCCTGCCCACAGGTGGTTAATTATGTGGTGTTTCATGTTCACTAACAGTCATGGCTTTTGGTGCAACGGCAAATGGGCCCAACACATACTACGTTGCTTGGCATCCACTATGAAATTACTTAGCACGAACTAAAATTTACTGGTTCTCGACATCAACTAAACTTTACTCGACATCCACTATTCTACTCAACATACACTAGAATGAACTTTTATTTGGCTCTAACTAATTTTTTGGTCAACTTGCACTGACTTTGCTCAACACCTACTATCCACTCGGTCAAGCTTGGTAGACAAACTTTGTGTAACTTGTCCTTCTAAACTTTCTTAGTGTAACCAACCTTTATAACCTTAAGTAGATTATCAATACATCATGTTATCACTATTTTAAGTAATTCTTGTACTTCATTACATAATCATAACTCAACCTTTCCTCTAGGTGCTATTGTTACATATTTTGATCAAATCCTCTTCATCAATCAAATAAGTGATAATACTTGAATCTTATAAGAAGTTGTCTTACCAACAAATAACAAGTTTGACATCAATGACAAAATAATGATTGAAACACATAGTCTTCTTCAACAATCTCCCTCTTTCAATCTAGTTTCAACAATCTCCTTCTTTGATTAGCTTCTTCAATCTATTCTCAACAATCTCCCTCTTTGGCATTGATGGCAAACCAAACTGATTAACCAAATTAACTAAATGGTAAACACTTTGTTTAACCAAACTGACTAGGTTAAAACAATAAGACAATACCAAAAAGAAAACTTGTATTAAAATCTCTCCCTCTATTAGCAACTTCCATCTTCTAAATAGGTTACTAAACACTTTCTTATAACTCCCTCTTGCTATATCTCCCTCTTACTAGGTAGATGTTAAGATTTCTCTTTCTTTTCTCTCTTGATCAACAATTGTCTTCTTCAATAATTATCTCCCTCTTAGGATCAATAAACTCTCCCTTTTTGACAAAAATGCTCTTCTAATATAATCTCTCTTGATCAGTAAATTTATCCCTCTTTGACAACAATGCCAAAGACTTGTCATCTTTAACATGAAAAATATAAACTTTTTTAGTTTCTTCAATTTCTCCCTCTATCACCATGTTCGTGACTAATTTGAAGTTTTAGCTCTTTGATTACTTTAGGCAGCTCCTAAAGTAAGATCCTATGCATCAATGTGTAACATATAAACATCAGCTTGTTTGATGCAGGGAAGTCCTCTTGTTACTTAGATAGCCTTAGATAGGGGTATCACCCCTAGTTTAGCTCTTAGATACTCATGAGCATCCTTAGGTAATGCTTTTGTGGAGATATCACAGTTTACTCCTTTGTGTTGACATATTCCATCTTCACCTCTTTATCTTGGACTGCCTCTCTCAAGTAATAATACTTGATTGCAATGTGCTTGGTATTTGTGTGCATCATAGGATTCTTTGATATATTTATAGCACATGTATTACCACAATAAAGTATCACTGGTTCTATGATCTCTTCCTTCATACCTTTGAGTAGTTGTTTGATCCATACAATGTTTGTACAATTTATAGCGACAGCAACATATTCAACTTCAGCGGTAGATTGTGAAGTGCAATTTTGTTTCTTGCTAGTCCATGTGACTAGTCTTTTGCCTAAGAAAAATACTCCTCCACTAGTGCTCTTTCCGTCATCAATGTTTCTAGCCTAATCAACATCAGTGTAGGCTCTCAATTGAAATTTCTCATTCTTCTTTTAGTATAGACCAAACTCTTTTGTTCCTTTTAGATATCTTATTATTCTCTTTACAGCCATCAAATGATTCTCCCTAGGATTAGTAGAGAATCTTGCAACTATCCCTACAGATAATGCAATGTCAGATCTACTATGTACTACATATTGCAATTTGCCAATCATAGACCTATAAAATGTTTGATTCACCTTAGTTGAATCATCATTCTTTGACAACTTGTGTCCTATTATCATAGGTGTACTTAGTGATTTGGAATCCTCCAATCCAAAAGTTTTCAATATTTCCTTGACGTACTTTGATTGAGTGATGTATATACCATATTTTATCTAATATACTTGCAAACTCACAAAAAATTTGATCTCTCCAAACATAGAAATCTAAAATTGTTGCTTCATCTGATTTTCAAAATCCTAAAATATAGCATCTTGACCTCCAAATATGATATCATCAACAAAAATTTTAGATAAAAAAATACCATTTCCTTTCTTTGTCTTCATGTATTTATTATTTTTATCATCAACCATTTCAAATCCAATCTTCACAAGATAATTATGAAGTCTCTCATACCATGCTCTTGGTGCTTGTTTTAAAACATTTAGAGCCTTGTGTAGTCTACATACCATGTTCTTATTGTTAACATCAACAAAACCTTATGGTTGTTCTATGTAAACTTCTTCCTATAATATACCTTGCAAAAATGCAGATTTAACATCCATTTGATAAACTTTGAAACCTTTGTATGTAGAATAAGCAACTAAAGTTCTTACTCCTTCCAATCTAGCAACAGGAGCAAATGTCTCTCCATAGTTAATTCCTTCTTCTTGTGCATATCCCTTGAAAACTAGTCTTGCATTGTTCCTTGTGACTTCACCATCTTCATCTAGCTTGTTTCTGAATACCCACTTGGTACCAATCACATTTTTGTCTTCAGGTCTAGGAACTAAAGTCCATGTTTTGTTTTTCTCAATTTGTTCAATTTCTTCTTCCATGGCTTTGTTCCAGTCATCATCTTCTAAAGCATCTCTCATTGATTTGGGTTCCTTCATGCTTAACAAACATGTATCATTTGTCAATTTATTTCTTGTCTTTGGTCTGGCATCTTTATCTCCAATTATTTGAGCAGCAAGATGATGTCTTTTGACATACTTAAACAATCTTGGTCCAGCTTTGGTTTCTTTATTTTATCTTTCAACTTCAGAGTCACTGTGTACATCTCTATTAGGTAGCTCAACATCTCTTTCATGTACACTAATAATCTTAGAATCAGAATGTGCATCCACTTCATTCTATAACTCAGCATTTATATGTAGCTCAATTCCTAAGTGCAACTCAGCATTCATAGGGTGTGACTTGATAGTCACTGAAACTTGTTGTTGATTTGTAGCTTGATTTGCAACATCTTCATTAGTAGGCATACCTCCATTAAAATAAACAAATGATTTGTATTTTTCTGGTTCTTTCATAGGTTCAGCTTCATATACGTCTGTATATTCACCAAAGTTCACATTTGCACTTTCCACAATTTTGTTAGTGTTAGTATTCAAACACTTATAAGCTTTATTTCTTGTGGAGTATCCCAAGAATATACCTTCCTCACTTTTTGCATCAAGTTTACCTTTGCTAACATCTTTAAGAATGTAACACTTATTTCCAAATACCTCAAAATATTTTACATTGGGTGAGTATCCATACCATAGTTCAAAAGGTGTTGAATTAGTACCTTTCTTGATTTGCACATGGTTTAAGGTATAGACAACTATACTTACAACTTCTCTCCAATATTTCAAAACAAAATCCTTTCCATCATGAGTGTTCTAGCACATTCCATTATAGATCTATTCCTCCTTTCAGCTACTCTATTTTGTGGAGTTGTTTTAGGGGAAAATGCTTGTCTTTTGATTCCTCTATCATTACAGAACATTTCAAACTCATTTGATGTGAATTCTCCTCCTTTGTTAGATCTTAAACACTTCAAGCTTTTACTTGTTTCCTTTTCAACTCTTGCTAAGTACCACTTAAACATTTGGAAAGCATCAGATTTCTGTTTCAAAAATATAACTATCATCATCCTAGAATAGTCATCAACAAATAACATAATGTACTTATCTCCTTTGTAGCTTTGCACATCAATTGGTCCACATAAGTCAGTATGAACAATCTCTAGTATTCCTTTAGAGGTACAAGTTTTATTCTTAAAACTTGACTTAGTCATTTTTCCTAACTGCCATTGTTTGCATATTACATTATCAAGCTTCTTCAATTTATAAAAACCTCTAACTTTCTTCATGTTACTAATACTAAACAAGTTATCAAAATTAACATGACATAACCTCTTGTGCCATAGCCATACATCATCAAATTGTATAACAAGACAAGTAACATTCTCTATATCAAGATAGAATAGATTACTTCTAGTTTGATCACCATTTCCAAGTAGTTTCCCATTTGTGCCATATATCTTAGTAATCTTGTTTTCAAACTCAACCTTACATCCCAAATTATTCAGTTGTGACACACTCAACAAATTATAGTTAAGTCCTTCAACATAGTAAGCATTGTCACATAAAATCTTATCTGTGAGTTTGACAGAACCTTTTCCTTTTATCAGATATGATGCATCATTACCAAATCTTACACTATTTCTATCATAATAATTCAAGTTAATGAACTTACTTTTGTCTCCAGTCATGTGATGTGAACACCCACTGTCAATGATCCATTTATCATTCTTGTTCACACAAGTCACAAGTGTAGTTGCCTCATCTTCATCAGATTCATCCTTTATTGCAACATATACCACTTAATCATCATGTTCATCAGATTCTTCTCTTGTTTCCTCTTCAACAATGTAGCATGACTTTTTGCCTTTGTCTTTGTAATCCTTGTTGTCTTCGTCTCTCCTACTCTTGTATTTGTCATTACTTCTATAGTTCTTCTTCTTTAGACATCTAGCAGCAATATGACCAACCTCATTGCAATTGAAACAAATGATGGGTAACTTACCTTTGAACTTACATTTACCTTTGTGGAATCTTCTTACCAGTAGTGCTTCAAGTTGTTCAACATCCTCCTCATCTGTATCACTATCATTAGACCCATACTTTTGTTAGAGTAATTATTTGTTCGCACTTATTAATTAAATCACTTTGATTTAATTAAATAAGTTGTCTATTACTCTAGTTTGCTTAAGCTATCTTGTAGGTGCATATAATTAATATTCTATTAATTATATTGTGCAACCTAGTTTTTTTAAGGCTTTAGGTTACCCTTTTCGAGTTTCAATTTCCTTTTATAAGGATTGATCTCTTTGTATTTGTCATTATGAAGATTCGTTGAATAATATTTTCTTTGTTTGAGTTTTTCAGATCAAACCCTTGCCTCTTCTTGTCTTTTTCTTCTCTATGACAGGTTTTCTGCATGCAGGTTTTCTTGGGCTTCATGAATTTGTTGTGTGCTTTTGCTCAAATCTTACATGGTATCAGAGCCAGATCTATTGTAGCTTGTTCGGTGTTTCAAGAAAAAGGGAGAACAAGGGTTTGGCGGATCAGATCTGGTGTTTTTTTGAGTTTTTCTAAGAAAACAGGGGTCATCGATTTTCACAGTAGTTTGAGGCCAAACAGATATCACAGATGGATCCAAAAGGTGTCAAAACCCCCCTTTTGATATAAAATTTGTCTGATTTGGACAACGTTGATATGGGAGGCAAAAAAATTTGTTGTACGACCTCTACACACAATCTGATGTGTTGTGAAATCTAAAAAATTGCAAAAAAAAATTTTAATGGCCATTTTTTGCCGCAGTGATTTAAAAACTGCCTACAGTCACCGAGACCATTAGCGATTAGCGATAACCGCCTATGGTAAGTTGTCGGCAGTCCGTTGACTGCAGTGCCTCTGGTGACCGTCACCGCTTAGTGGCCTCGCCGCTAGTGGCGACTCCCACCCACCACCGCGGCCACCAGCGGCTCTGCTGCCTTCTTCAGCTTCGCCTCCACCCAAGTGGCAGTGCATTTTTTTTGTGGATTTTTTTTGTTTTTTATTTTTTTATTAAAATTTTTTTTTTTTTGCATTTCAGAGGGCTTGGTGGTTTTTTCTCCATAACTTGAGCATACAGACGTATTTTTTCGATCTAAAAAATGTGCCAAAAAGCTGGTTTTAAGATGGAGATGATGGTATAGGTGTTTTTGGGTTTTGATGTAGTTTGGTTGCCTATTTTGGTAGTCAAAGCTAGATGTTCTATTTTGCACTCTAGGAGGCATATCTTGAGCATCGAATCTGTGTTTTTGGACTTCTTTATATCACTGGAAAGTTCTTTGTACACTCTTTCTAGTGATGCTGGTTGTTGGTCCATATTTTTTTCTAGGCACATCCTATTTAGTCTTTTGTGTTTTAGCATTTTGATGGGTATCTTGATTGTTTTAGGTCTGAGGATCAATTTTGTTGCTTCATTTTGGGCTCTACCTTCTGTTGTTTCAGCCTTATGTTTTTTTCTAATCATTGTTGATATTCATTGTAAATGTCTTTATGCAATGCACTGAGATAAAGTGCCACTCTTGCATTTCGGGATGCTTTTCATCATTGTGATTCATTGTACTCGCACTATTTTATAAAGTGCCATGGGGGGGATAGTTGTTTGCCACTTATAGGCCCTCTTTCTCTTTTGCCTCATGCAATTTCAATGACATGTGCCTCTATTGGTGTTTGTACCTCACTCTTGATGTGTCTGGTTCCTATGTTGTAGGAGATTCTTTGGCCCACCTTTTCAGCTGCCTGTCACCTTACCTGCATTAAGGGGGGGTTATATTATTGTTCTATGCTTCTTTGGTTGATGGTTTGTTGGTGTGAGCTATGTATTTAGTACTTGATCCTACATACTAGGCAATTGCAGTGGCTGGCTACCTATGCATTTCGGTGAGATGGATTATCTACCATATAGAAACACTCGGTTCATGCCTTCTATTTCCATGGAGGTTCTACAGATTAGCTTTTTGACAGAGTTTTGCGGTTCCTCATGCTTCAGTGATTCTCTTCTAATCTCTTTGTTCCTTCTTCTAGAACATTCTTTGCTATCTCTTTTTTGAGTAGGGTTTTTCCCATGTGGTTTTCTCTATTTATCCTCTTTATAGAGATTTTGTTGTGATTGGGTACCTGATCAGGCCTTGTTGCCAGGACCCAATTTTCTTGCTTTCACAGTTGTGCTATGTTAGCTTACTTCTTGAGCTTCGCTTAAGGGGGGTGTTAGAGTAATTATTTGTTCGCACTTACTAATTAAATCACTTTGATTTAATTAAATAAGTTACATATTACTCTAGTTTGCTTAAGCTATCTTGTAGGTGCATATAATTAATATTTTATTAATTATATTGTGCAACATAGCTTTTTTAGGCTTTAGGTTACCCTTTTTGAGTTTCAATCTCTTTTTATAAGGATTGATCTCTTTGTATTTTTCATTATGAAGACCCATTGAATAATATTTTCTTCATCTAAGTTTTTCAGATCAAACCCTTGCCTCTTCTTGTCTTTTTCTTCTCCATGACAGGTTTTCTGCATGTAGGTTTTCTTGGGCTTCATGGATTTGTTGTGCTCTTTTGCTCAAATCCTACAACTTCTTCTTTTTCTTCTCATCAAGTTCCTTTAATGAAACTTTAGCTTTGAAAGAAAATTCAATCTTCTTAGGTTTGTAATTATCAAAGTTAGATAGCTCAAAAGTAGTGAGTCTACCTACCAAACCTTCAAGTGATAGTTTATTCCCTGGAATATATCTCAGCTCTTGAATTGGAGAAACTCTAATAGCATATATAAGCAATAATGTCCTTAAAACTTTGCTTAGTATATATTATCATCTATATTACCAGTAGCTCCTCTTATTGCATTAACAACTTCGTTTATCCTTTCAACATATTGAGCAATATTCTCACCTTCTTCCATTCTCATATCATCAAACTTACCTCTGAGACTTTCAACTTTAGCTCTTAGAACATTTGTGTCTCCTCCATAGATAGTGGTTAGGGCATCCCACATTTTCTTTATATTGTCGAGACTTGTGATATCACCAAATTTGGCATACTTAGGGCAGAGGCAATCTCCAACATTTACAGGTTGTGTTCTTTCTACTTCTTCATATCTTCAGCAGTTGGGGCACCAACAGGATCAACATGCTCCACATAAATGGTCAATTGTGCATGATCTCTGAGTCCTCCAAGGTGTAGCTTCATCAAACTTTTCCATGTAAGAAAGTTATCTCTATTGAGCTTGGGTAATTATCTTTTTGACATCTTGATCTTTGTGCTTCTAGTACCTTCAAATTAATCCTCTTAAGTAGATGGCTTTGATACTAACATGTTGGAATATTTTAGAATAACTGGGGGGGAGTCAGGTGAATCAATTATCTAAGGTCCAAATGTATAAATAAAACTTTTCATAGCTTAGTGAACCCATAAAACATTATTCATCATGCATGCATCCATAAGAATATATAATCACTTAAAACTTGTAGGTTACTATCAAATCAACTTGCAAAAATGTAAAGCATGAAAAATAACAGATTCATCAACACACTTGACACAATGATTTACAAGGAAACTCAATTTGGGAAAAACCAGCAGTAACATGCTACTCTTTTCACTCTTTTAAAGTGTTGCCCTATGAAAGGCCAGCCCTGTTAAAGGTTACAATACACACTGTTAAATGTGACCCTGTTAAAGGATTTCAATCACCTTGTTAGGAGTGAGCCTTGTTAGAGGACTTTAGACCATTCACTTTGAATGTTACCCAATTAAAAGATTTACAAATGACTACTAGGTCAACCTTAATCCAAAGGATTTACCCTAGACTGATACAATTGTTAGAGAGTAACACTAAGGCTTTGATTTGATACAACTTACAACTTTATTTGTAGATTACAGATCACTATTTAGTCCTTAATTATACTTGGCCTTCATACTTTGTAGCTCTGATATCTTGTTCACCCTTCAAGCATTCATACTCTTAAGCCTTCTTTCTTAACATGCCATTACAAACTCTTCTTTTAGGTCACTAGATGAAGCAAAACCCTTGATTCCTTATCTTCCTTAGATTCTCATACATGACAACCTTGCTTCATGACCAACCATTCCTATAATTATGGAATTAAGATATTTTTCTCCTCATTCTCCATCATCCAATTTAGGGTTTGGATGTATTAGGTAGGATACAATGTATCCACCCCACACCTCATATCTCTTCTAGAAACTTCTCCTAGAATCCTCTTTGAATTTGTCTAAAAATGGTTTACCTTAAATTTTGTGCCACTAGCTCTTCCACCCGATTTGCATAATCTTGGAAGAAACAAACTTGTCAACTCAGATCCATTGAATTCATGATCTTTTACATAATGCATCAACTTGGTATTGTCAAGCTTCTGATGCTCGACACATACTACATTTCTTGGCATCCACTATGAAGTTACTCAGCATGAACTAAAGTTTTCTAGTGCTCGACATCAACTAAATTTTACTCAACATCCACTGTTCTGCTCAGCATACACTAGAATGAAATTTTACTTGGCTCCAACTAATTTTCTGCTCAGCTTGCACTGACTTTGCTCAGCACCTACTATCCACTCAGTCAAGCTTGGCAAACAAACTTTGTGTAACTTGTTCTTCTAAACTTTCTTAGTGTAACCAGCCTTTGTAACCTTAAGTATATTATCAATACATTATGTTATCATTATCTTAACTAATTCTTGTACTTCATTACATAATCATAACTCAACCTTTCTTTTAGGTGCTATTGTTACATCTTTTGATCAAATCCTCTTTATCAATCAAATAAGTGATAGTACTCGAATCTTATAAGCAACTGTCTTACTAGCAAATAAGATGTTTGACATTAGTGACAAAACAATGATTGAAACACATAGTCTTCTTCAACAATCTTGCTCTTTCAATCTGGTTTCAACAATCTCCTTCTTTGATTAGCTTTGTCAATCTATTCTAAACACAATGAATGGTCAAATGATTAATTAACTCGTCCTCTTCCTTACAAAGATAACATCTGCTAACAAGACACATACCTTTCTTCATTAAATTGTCAACCGTAAGAATTTTATCCTACAATAAGATCCAAAAAAATATGTTAACTTTGGATGTCAAGCCTTTAAACCAGGCTTTAGCCCAGCAAGGCACATGATAGTCTTCAAATGTATTATCATACAAAGATGAGACAAAAAAAATCCATTTGTATTAAATTTCCATATTAAAGTATCCTTCTCATGAACTAAAAAGACAACATTCAACATTTTCTTAAGGTCATTAAGAGCTTCATCAACTTTGGTAAGGTTCAACCATTTATCTTCTTCCCGATAATTAGCAACAAAAGTCCCAAAAATAGTCTCGCATTGATCCATATACCCATTCTACTTCTAATTAGAACTCAAATCACGATCAAGAATCCATATGTCATCCCAGAATTGAACAGTCTTGCCATTTCCAACCTTCCATCTTACCCCTTTATTAATAATCTACTTATTTTTTTGAGCATGCTTCCAAATCATAGAACCCCCTTGAGTATCCTCACTACCAAGGAAAAAATTAAAGCCTTTATTCTCCCTATTATATTTATCATTCCTTATATCTTTCCATTCTCCCTCTTCATTATGTAATCTCCAAATAAGCTTAGCAAGTAAAAAATCATTCATGTTATTAATATTTTTTAGACTTAACCCTCCTTTTTTGATGGGCATACAAATCTTATACCAAGTAATCAAGACCATTCTTTTCTTCTTTTCCATACCAGTCCATAAGTAATTTTTTTGAATTTTTTCAATGGCCAAAGCCTACTTCCTAGGTATCTTAAAAACACTCAAAGCATACAAGGTCATGTTCTATAAAGTGGATTTTAGAACAATGACCTTATCGGCCTGGCTAAGGAGGGATCCTTTCCAACCAGCTAACTTTGAATGGATTTTGTCAATTAGGGATCTCCAGAAGGACTCAGGCAGGTCAAGACAAAGAGGTAAATCAAGATATGACCTGAAAAGATTGCCAACCTCACATCCCATAATTCTTTTAATTTTGTTTTGTCTATTCACATTAACGTTAATGAAATAGATAGAGCTTTTGTTCTAATTAATAATCTATCTTATAGCCTTCCCATAATCCTCAAGAGACTTTTTAATATTTCTCGCATGTTTGATTGAGGCTTCTCCCATCATAATTGAATCAGCCACAAATTTTTTGATGAGAACAGGTTAAATCCTTAGAAGGTCTTAAACCCGCAAATTCCCCCTTTGGAACTATTTTTTCCACAAATCTACCTAAAAACTCAACCATGAGGATAAATAGAATAGGAGATAAAAAATCCTCTTGTCTTAATCCATGAGAAGCCCCAAAGAAAGGAGTCAGAGATTCACTAACAAGAACATAAAAGGTGGTAGAGGAAACCAACATATGCACCAACTCCAAAAATCTTTTACTGAACCCAAAAGCTTCCAAACCACACTTTAAAAACTCCTAGTCCACCCTATCATAAGCCTTGGATAAATCCAACTTTAATAAAAACCCTTCTTTCTTGGATTTGGTGGGGAAGTGAATATTTTCATGTATTGAGATAAAAGGATCCAAAGTCTACCTACCTGGTGTACACTAAGAAAGTGTCACACTCTAAACCCTTCTATCCAAGTGATTTCATGAGTTCAAAATGCTTGGATGCTAGCTTCGAGCTCCCTATCTACAAAGTACAAGAGAGTATAAATTAAATGTGAGGGCTCTCAACTGAGCCTTAGGAATGCTATTCTTGGTAGTAAACCATGCAATGGGAGGTTCTCTTAGAGACAAGATGCAAGAGTGCAAATGTCTACAAAGGATGCCTCAATAATGCAATACAAGTGTAAACTAAACTGATATGAATATGAAAAATACAACTATTCTAAGTGTTGTTAATTAGGATTGTGCCTATAACAAGATGTAGAATCTAGCCATCCTGTTGAAACATGGAAACTCTCTCGGGTGGTGGGTTGTCCTAAAATGAGAGATGAATCTTCGAAAGCTAAGTCGGTTCCTAAATAGTGATCACCAAAAAACCTAAATTATATGCAAGATAAGGGATGAGAAGTGAATGACAAATAATGAATACTAACCTAAATGAGGTGATACACCAATGGTTTTGAATGTAACTTTAATAAAATCAACACAAATTATGCAAGAAACAATTGATTCACAATACTCAGACAAACTCGCACCTACAAAAGTGATTCTATGTAAGGACCATAATCTTCTACTTTGAAAGGAAAACCTAAGATTTACCAATTTTTTGCAAAAAGAACAATGGACAGAAATAAAGACCTGTAATCACACATATCAAGATTCAAATCTGCAATAAGGAATATAACTTAAATGAAGGCAAACACAACATGAAAGTAAAAAATCCACACTATTGCATGAGAATCAATGAGAAGGAACCGTTGAATCTATACAACCAATGCTGAAAAACCTCTACTACAAATTGCCCTTACAATCAACTCAAAATTTGTAATGTGCAAAAATCTGAATCTGAAAGATCTCTCACAATGCGGTGAATGTTGTATATATAGAGCTCGTAACCTTAATTCAGATTCCAAGATCATGCCTAGTAAAAATAAGTAAAAAATGATACAAACTATGAAGAAGCCTCTAAAAACTACTCTCAACCACCTGTCCAACTGATAGATAACTGGAAAACCATCTCTAGCTCCTCAAAGTCATGCATAAAACCCTAACTCAGATCTCACAAGTAACCCAAAAATATAGTATGTAAAACTCCTTGAAATCATGAAAAGTATGCATTAAAGAAGCCCCCATAATGAACTGCATGCAAAACTGGCCTTAACTGCTCCATAAATTACCAAAAATAGCACTAAAGTGCTCCATCATTGCATGGGAAGCTCAAACTACCCTTAGCCTCCAAAAATAGCTCCATACTTGACTTCATTACTACATGTAATGTTCAATTAACTCAAACAGTCCATCTCTACTAAAAATATAACTCTTTGTATTTACATGAAAGAGTTAATTGAATTTCACTTCTGTGTTCAAAATTAGCCGTTGAACTTCTCCCCTTTCATTTAGGCATTAACAAAATTTGTTAAGTCACCGTAACTCCATTATATAATAATTAATAATAACAAAGGCTTTATAATTATAGCCATTTGATATATTAATTTTACAATAATATTCTTCTTTTTATTATATTTATTAATATTAATGTGTCTAATAATTAACATTATTTATTTATTAATTTTAAACACATTAATGTTAATGAATATAAGAGAAAGAGAATATAAAATATTTTTTATGAATTTTATATGTATTAAATGATTAAAATAGACATAATTTATTTAATATATATAAAAGTTATATCAAATGCTTTTAAAAGTTTCAAAAAATCAAAAATCAAAAGCCCCTACCATGGACCCAAAATTTTATCAAATAAAACAAATATCACCAAAGGCAAAAAGGGAAAACACTTTCTTTGTTTTAATTCATTTGGTGACTCATGCATAGGAAGGAAATGAGGTTTTGAAAACCCTAGCCATCGTGAGTATTTTCTCTACGATTTCTTGCTTGCAATGGATGTTGGACAACATGTTTATGCTGATTTTGGGCGTGTTTCTCCTTACAAATATCATTGGGTTGATACTTGGCATGAGCTTCTTCATGGCTAAGTTTGGATGCCATTTTTGTTGGGTCTAGCACCCTCTACTAGCCATGAGTTCCTCTTCTGTTTGAGTGCCATGAGCTTCTTATCCTTCATGGGTTTATGTGTTATGATAGGTTATTCTTGTCATTGTTTGTGTTCGAGCATGAGACTGTGAGATATGATGTTGTTGGTTATGGATTTATGGGGTTTGGACTCCATTCTTCTTCTGATATTGATACCGTGAGTTACTCCTTTCTCTCATGGCTTTTGGATGCCATATCTATAATGTGTTTCACATTTTATTTTTTTGAAGCCATGACTCAATTTCATGTGATGATTTTTAGAGGGTTACTTCTTTTAATGGCACAGGTTCCATATTGTATAATATTTGTGAGTCCCCTTTTCTGGTGATGGCATAAACTCCCTTTGATATTTAGTTTAATTTTTGTTTGCAAGATTTGAGAATTCTTTGCTGATGTTGTGGCTTCACCTTCATGGTATTCAGTTCTAGTTTTTTTTCTAGTTCATGGCTTTTATGGATATAGAGCTAGCTAGTGTTGATAATGTGAATTTTGGGTCTCCTTTATGGCCAGATCTGTCAAGGTTTAGATTCCATCTCATACTTGTTATTCACGTTTTGTGACTTCTTTTGATGCTTCTGCTATTGAGGATCAATGCCTTGTTGTTCAGATTATTTTCTGAGTGATTTTCCTTCTCATGGCACAAATTCTAGAGGTATTGCATTTTTTATAGCTTTGTTGTAACTTGAACTAATTTTCTTGTAATGAATTCCATTTTTTAATATTTTCATGATCGGACTTGACATTTGCTACTATAATTTTTGTAGATGCTTTCTGCGAAAACTTGACATTTTTTTGTAAAAAATGTAATCTTCTCCTGATGTTAACCTGGTTTAGAACACTCATGAAATCCTTATGTTATGCATATATATCGAATATCTAATTTTAAAATATCTAACACATTCCATCCATTTATGTTGTAGCTTGTTGCCTATTTTTCTTATTCTGGAAAATACATCTCGTGTCATGTTCTACTGATTTCTTTTAACTGGACTTTATTTCATTCACGAGCTATGATGGAAATTTCTTGCTGTAAAAAATATATCTCCATTTAATGATATTCCCTATTGTAGATGAAGAGAAACCACCTTCATTTAATGATATCCCCTGCTTATCCAAAAAATATGCCCCAAACCGTGTAATATGATATTTATCTTCAGCACATACACTTTTTCCCATAGCAAATACTTGTTAAATCACATACTACATTCCTTAATGATATTTTAGATTTACCCACTAATAAATGACAATTGATTACTCTGTATATCCGAAACATTTATGGCTGTAAAAAAAAAACACTTATGCTTTATTGCATTAATTATTGTAGCTTTATTCAATTTCATTACATATCACAATTTTTTTCATAAAATCTTTGTTGTTTGAAACCTTTTATTTCTTGCCCATATATTTGTAAAGATCTTATTCCTTTTGCTTGTAGACTAAGAATTCCATGTGTCCACCATGATTTGACTGAAAGGCTTATACTTGTAACATATGCATGTCCCTTTAACAATCTCCTCATGTCTTCAAACCTTTATTATGGTTCAACTAGAAGGTCCCATACTTCTAATTTACGTATGCCCCATCAACAGTCTCCCCATGTCATTAGTCTTCGCCCCTACATGATTTGATCAAAAGGTTTCACACTTGTAATTTATGTGTGTCCCTTCAATAGCCTCAATCCTTCAATTTTGGCCTCTACATGATTTAGTCAAAAGGCTTCAGGCATGTAATTTATGCAAGATCCTTCAACAACCTCAAACTTCATACCTGTATCTACACATGAAACAAACTCATTAGTATAAACCTATTTTACTTTCATATTTCTCTCTTTCCTTCTTATCTTTTAATATAGTTATCTGAATAACCATGTTGTAGGAACAATAGTGTCAAGATAACTAGAGAGATTTCCATTGCTTAGTTCATATGAACTGACCCTCCTCTTCTTTCATTTTTTGCAGGGTTATTCCCAAATGGAGATGTGGGCTCACTCCTTCAACATTTAGAATAATGAATCTTCCATTCAGGCAATGGAGGCCTTTCCCTTTATCTTATTAGTACTTTTTTGTTTATATAGTGTGTTTATTCAGATATTAAGTTAGGAGCTAAGAATGTTTGTGTGGTATTTGAATGCATTGCATTTAAGTACTGTGTAAAATTTGAACACTTTGTACCTTATCAAAATAACTTTTGAGTATTTCAATAAAATGATTTGTTCTAGTACTTGTATCTCGAATAAAAAGTGATCAATTTTCTTGTTTACTGATTTCTATACTTTATTTTCGATATCCATTTCATTCTACAATATGTATGTTGAGCAACTAAAAACACCTAGCCCAATATAAAGGCAAGCATAACATAGCAATTTAGAAGGTATGTTAAATTAGTAACACTAAGCAAGGATGAGAGTGCTACCACCAACCTAGTTAAGCTATGTGAGATAAATTGTTGTAAAAGAGAAACTAAACTAACATGCAACATGATATTAAGCTAGAATGTGATGGAATGAGAAAATGAAGACAAGAAAATTGAAGTTCTCCACAAAGCTCCAAAGAAACCTACTAGAAAACTTGTAGCATAACAATATTCAAAAGGTGGATTGACCCTTTGACAAGGGGAGAGCTCTTTTTTTTAAAGCCATATAGATGGTGGAGATCAAGATGAAGATGATGGAAGATCAACAGTGGAGTTTGAAAGTGAAGTTGATCCATGTGCACACACAATTCAACCAATAAAATAGAAGTTGACTTCCCATATGAGACAAAAAGAGTCTTTTCCTTTAATTTGAAAAATATAAATTATGTTTTATGTGTGCACGTTAAGTGGGTTAGAAGAAAGAGGGCTTTTATTTAATTAAAAGTGGACATGTTCATTTAATCAAATAATGAACTTAGGATAGCATAGTCAAACTATAGGTTACAATCAAATTAATTGATTATTAGCAATTTGGTCTAGGTAAATGATTAATTAAATTAGCTGAAATGTTGAGAAGGGGGCTAATAGACTAGATGACCATTTTTAGGTGATTACATTTGCCCCTCTTTGACTAACATGTGATCGATCTGGGAACACACTATGTCAAAGAAAATAGAATCCAAGTAAGCAATAGAGATATTTGATTTTGAAGAACGAAATGTAGAAAGAGATAGCAAATCTTGAATGCACAACCTGATAGTGGTAGTACTAAACACTATGAAAGAGATGATGTTAGAATTCATGCAAGGATGCTAACATCAAGAAAATATTATAGATCGAGAGCAAATGAAAAGATCAAACATTTGTTCCTGAGAAATAGATAGCTATAGCAAGCGATGATAGAGTATTTATGCCCCCTCGGGTTTGAAATTGAAATGAGGTAAGGAAAATGCAAAAATGAGCAATATATGACCATATCAAGATATAGAAATGTCCAAGACAATAGATATATGATTAAAACCAAAGAATGACTACTAAGGAATGACAGAATGCCCTTATTTGACCACAGTTGCCACGAAGGATAAAGCATGAAAATTAGGTCAAATCAAGTAGAAAAGTGATTTTAGACATGAAAATGTGAATTGGAGTAGATATAAAGTGTAGAAATGATGAAGACATGAAGAAATGAAGATGCCCTAGTAAATATTTGAAGATTAGACCTAAAAAGGTGAGCTAGTTTATGAGAAGAAGGTAGAATTTTAAAATGTGATTTTGACTATCAAGATGGACTTAGATTTCAATTTTGATCCTAAAAATGGATCTAGAACATCAAAATTAGCTAGGGGAACAACTTTTGTGGAATTCTAAGGAGTTTGAAAATTAGATCAAAATGAGGTCGAAAGGCTATAAAAGGGGTCCAAGTGTCATTTTCAAATTCATTTTGTCTTTTGTGAATTTGGAGAGCTTAGAGTGATTTGGAGAGAGGAAATGGCATTAGCAGGCATTCTGACCCACCAACACTATTTCGAGTGTAGCTAGTTGCACAACTGGCCAACCCACTACGAGGCACTAGTAAGTTTTCAAAATTTTACCTCTTTTTTGAGCTTTTTTTGCAAGTTTTAGAAGTAAAATATGAAATATTATGTGATATTTTAAAAAGTATCATACAGTTACTTTAGAAAATATTGTATGATACTTCACATTGAAAAATATATTCTTTGAGTAGTAAAAACTATATCGTATGGAACATACCCATTTGTTGCATGAACTGGTGTGAAATGTTGCACAAAAAAAATGTATTGCACGGGTATATCAAGAATTATTGCATGATATGTAATCAACATGTTATATCGCCTGCATATAGCAAGAAATGTTTCACAACTTATTTTAAAGCATTTTTATGTTCAATTGTGCATGTTGCTCATGTTTTTGATGTGATACTAATGCTTGTGTGTCTTGTGTTGTAGATGGTATTTCCTACATTTCTTATCAGAGCCCCCAAAGTGGTGGGGTTGCGGGTTATAGAGTATGTGACAGATGATGAGACTACCACCATAGCTAGCATGGAGTTGAGATGGGTTATATGGATGCCCCATATACAAGTGAACCATGGATTGTTGACTACACTTTCTGAGCGGTGGCACAATGAGCATAACATGTTTCACTTGTTGACTAGAGAGGCCTCGATCACCTTAGAAGATGTGTATTGCATCCTTCGAGTACCTTGCCATGGTGATCCAATGAGTTGTATGTTTGATTTCTCTATTATCCTTTCAAATTTTGATATTGATGCGAGAGATATTGATGCCAAGTTTGGTTATATGTCACAAGTGTACTATGATTAGACCCCAACAGAGGGGCAAGCAATGATGTAGTAGATGTTTCACGATGTCACCATCTTAGATCATCATTTGAGTTGGTAGTGAATCATTGATGAGTATGAGAGTGATTAGTCACTACCATGTTTATTATGCTCTCTAGTTACTTAGGCATTGGTGATAGATAGAAGCCAGAAGGGCTTCTCGCTAGGATGGGGTCGATTGATAATAGTTTTGATTGCATAGCCTCATAGGATGACATGGGGCCCAACTATTCTTGCAGACATGTATCATGAGCTACATGAGATAGTGTACCATGAGGGTCACTCTTGGGCATGCACAGTGGTATTAGTACAGATCTGGGCATGGGAGCACATTGTTTTGATCTGACCACAGTGCAGCCACGGGAGCGGAGCCAACCCTATATTTTTGGATACATAGGATTTTTCCCATAGACCCATAGTGGTGATATTACATATTACCAATGCATTTTTGATAACTCAAAAACTTTCACATGGTGGCCCTATCAAGAGTGCCATAGATGGTTTAATGCCTGTGAGTTAGAGTATATGCGATATAACAAACCATTCGTAGGCAGGCACTCAAAGGTCATGGAGAGATTTGTGATTAGCTAGGTATGGTGTTAGCTTGCAAAGCTACAGGTGATTTTAGTGGAAACTACTACCTATGCTTGCTTCCACTCAGATGAGGCATGAGGATGGCTTCCCATGCTAGACTATTAGATGACTATCTAAAAGACAACAACCTTAGTGTGCACTCCTTGGGATTATCATCCAGATGTAGCTAGTGTAGGGGTAGATCCAACTTACTTATTTGAGATCCAAAGACATCCTTTTCCTCAATTTATAGAGCCAAATGCCCTAACTATAGCAGGGGACATGGAGGAGACAGAGGTGGAGGCAAAGGCAGGAGACAGATGGAGATTGGGGATAGTTCCTAATTTGGGAGGAGATAGACATAGGCATAGGCTACTAGGGAGTTGGAGGTGGAGGTGGAGGAGGAGGAGGAGGTACCACTAAGGTAGCAAAGAGAAATATGGGTAGAGGCACAGGTAGAGGGTGTGAGTCAGTCTTAGGTCTAGGCTAGCAGTTTTGAGTGTACTCCATGTATTTTGAGATGGGTATCCAAATTTTGGACCTCACATTTGTATTTTTATTGTGACACATTGATATATATGAGATACTGGATTTGATCAAAAAATTTGTGTACTTGTCAAATTTTGATGGATGTTTCAATATTTTAAGTTTTCATGTGATGTTTCTATTTCTATTTCTTGCTCATGTATGTGTTGCTTTTATACTTATGTGGATATGCTCATGTATCTCTCTCATGTATAATGTTTAGCTCTCATGTGTATGATATAAACTCATGTTTTTGAAACATGTAACACTTGGATAGATAGAATGTGATTTGTAGATTAACCCCTTGTGATGATAGGATAGCAAAAAGGTGAAGCGAAAGATCAAGAAAATGAAAAGACATGATCAAGAAGAAAGCAAAGAAAGATATGAAAGTAGTTAGCCAATATATCCACATAAAGATGATGAGAGAGTTCTCATCATATGCAAGGATGAAAAACTATGCTAGAGAATGAACCTATAATGCAAGCTAATACGCAAAGTGGTTCACCAACAAGAATCACATAACATTTAGACTCTAATTTCATCATTGAGCATTTATTAGGGACATTATGAGATCATACAACCATCACTAGTATAACTATGAAGTTATGAGTATGATCAATAGGTATGTGGAAATCCAATCCAAGCATTAGAGACATATAAGTTAAGATAACTATACGATTAGATTCCCTAAGTTCAATTTAGCAAGATTACACCTATATCAAAGCATAAGTGTCAAGATAACCCCCATGGTGTGTGCCAAAAATGTACTCTAAGAAAATGTCACACTCTAAACCCTTCTATCCAAGTGATTCCATGAGTTCAAAATGCTTGGATGCTAGCTTGGAGCCCCCTATCCATAGAGTACAAGAGAGTATGATTCAAATGTGAGGGCTCTCAGTTGAGCCTTAGGAATGCTCTTCTTGCTAGTAAACCATGCAATAGGAGGTTCTCTTAGAGATGAGATGCAAGAGTGCAAATGTCTACAAAGGATGCCTCAATAATGCAATGCAAGTGTAAAATAAACTAATATGAATATGAAAAATGCAGCTATTCTAAGCAAGGATGAGAGTGTTATCACCAACCTAGTTAAGCTATGTGAGATAAATCATTGCAAAAGAGAAACTAAACTAACATGCAACATGACTTTAGGCTAGAGTGTGATGGAATGAGAGAATGAAGACAAGAAAATGGAAGTTCTCCACAAAGCTCCAAAGAAACCTATTAGAAAACCTACAACATAATAATATTCAAAAGGTGGATGAACCCTTTGACAAGAGGAGAGCTCTTTCTTTTAAAGTCATACAGACGTTGGAGATCAAGACAAAGATGATGGAAGATCAACAATGGAGTTTGAAAGTGAAGTTGATCCACGTGCACACACACGTCAACCAATAAAATAGAAGTTTGCTTCCCATATGAGACAAAAAGAATCTTTTCCTTTAATTTGCAAAATAGAAATAATGTTTTATGTGTGCACTTTAAGTGGGTTAGAAGAAAGGGGGCTTTTATTTAATTAAAAGGGGACATGTTCTTTTAACCAGATAATGAACTTAGGATAGCATACTCAAACTATAGGTTATAATCAAATTAATTGATTATTAGCAATTTGGTCTAGGTAAATGATTAATTAAATTATTCAAAATCATGAGAAGGAAGCTAATAGTCTAGATGATCATTTTTAGGTGATTACACCTAGAACAAACACATTTTTTTGTCTCAAAATTAGACTAGGTAATAAAGACAAAATCTTGAGAGTAAGAACTTTAGAGATGATCTTATAAAGAATTTCAAAGACTAATTGGTCTAAATTGGTCCATGCTATCAGCCCCCAGCTTTTGGATATCAAATCCAAAAAAGTACCATTAAACTCTTTAAGAAGTTTTCTAGAACCAAAGAACTCTTAAACTCCACTAAACGCATCCTCTTGAATGATATGCCAATAAGTTTGAAAAAAGAGGTAAGGGAAACCATCTAGACTAGGAGCCTTGTCTCCCTCAAAGGAAAAAAACAACCTTAGTTATTTCAACATTGGAAGGGATGGCAGTGAGGTTTTTGTTCTGATCTTCAAATATGCTTTTTGGAATTCACTTTAGAAACTCCTTTTGTTTTTCCTTATCAAGATTGTGTTCTCTCTCCAACAAACCACTAAAAAAACTCATGGCTTCCCTTTTGATAGCCTCATCCTCATCACTAAAAAAACCATGAAAATTTAACCAGGAAATTTTATTATCCATCCTATGCTTCAAAGTGTTCATATAGAAAAAATTAGTATTCCTATCCCCTTCTTTAATATACACTTTTCTAGACCGCTGCCTCTAGTACATCTCCTCCTTGGTAATAATATCATGCAACTCAATCAATTTCAAATCCTCTTCCTCCCTAGACACATTCTCATAACCCTCAGATTGAATGTTATCCTGAATCACTTTTAATTCTTCCAGAATCCTACTTTTGTTGTCAAAGATATTCCCAAAAGTTTCCCCATTCCATCTTTTGATATTATCTATAATATTTCTCATCTTTTTAGCAACTTTAAACATTATTGTTCCCTCGACATGAATCCCCCACCAATCCTTAATAAGGTTTTCCAGCCCAGGATGTAAAGTCCACATTTTTTCAAAGTGAAAAGTATAGTGCTTTTTAATGGTGACAGGGTCAACCAGGAGAAAAATGGGACAATGATCAAAACCTACTCTCATATGAGCTACTAAGGAGCATTTATAAATTTGAAACCAATAATTAATAATAAGGGCTCTATCAAGTCTTACTTGGATGATATCCTTACCTAACCTTCTATTCATCCAAGTATAGTCAACACCTTGCAAATCCATGTCATGTAGTAAATGATAATCAATAAATTCCATCAAATCCATTATGTTGTCCAAATTGGTTTGACTACCCCCATCTTCTCATTCTCTTTCAATGGTGTATTTAAATCACCCATAATGACCCAGTCCTCATTTGCAAAGTTCTTTCTCTGGTTAGAAAGTTCAATCCAAAGTGCTTTCCTACCCCATTTTGTATTAGGCGCATAAACATTAGTTTGCACCCATGAAGTTCCATCCTTAGCATTAAAAAATCTAATATTGATCATATTCCTAATATGTGATACAAGTTACCTATGAATATTATTATCATTCCATAAAACAACCATACCCCTTGAGGCCCCATCAACATCACCCCCTAAAATCTTACCACTTTTAAACAAAAACAAACTTTCAACTTTATCTTTTAGCATCTTAGTTTCCTATAAAAGAACAATATCCAGTTTATCATCTCTAATCACGTTCCTAACCATATATTTCTTATGAGGATTATGAACCCTCTTACATTCCGTAAAATAATCTTCATTTCTTATGGAATGATTTTGATTCTAAGATAGTCCTTTGACTACCATTTGCTATACTTCTGTTGGTCTCCAAAAAAAATTTCTGTAGATTAATGGGTCTCCCTAATGGGATAGGGGTTTGACCAATATCCCTTATTTTGATACACTTCCCTCTTAGAGTAAGGGAAACATCCTCATCTCTTTACTCCTTAGCTCCCCTGTTTTGTTATTCTTTCTTGCTGGAGTAAGGGAATGAATAACATCCCCTAACTTGGTACTCCTTTTTCCCCTATTCATCAAGGAATTTTCTTTGTTATTTTTAAAGTTAATCTCGTCCTTTTTCTTAGCTCTGAATTTCTTTTTAGACTTCACATCTATCCATTCTACTCCAATACCTTCTTCCTCATCTATCAAAGCTCTAAAGATATCTTATGCATCCCCCCACTTGGGTGAGATGTCCTTTAACGGTCCTTCCCTATGAGGTGAACTCCTATTATCCTTGGTACTTAGTCCTAGAATAATACATTCCTATAGCTCTTGATAATATAAATTGTTCTATTAGCAATATTCTTGCTACAGTCACCCAAAATTTCTACTTCTAAAATATCCTTAGTCTCAACTATTACCATTCTTCTATTCTTACCATCATCATCAAAAATATCCTTAATCTCTAGATTATTAATGGGAATAACTGCATCCTTTTCCAAGATCTCCTTCTCATTAATTTTACTCAATTGGAGAGTCTTTGCCTGAGCCCAGACATTATCCTCTTTTGTCTCCTTCACAACTTGGTTTTGTTCCACAACCTCATCATCTTTAGAGCCTTTTCAAACCCATTCTTTATTTTTAAAAATTAGAATGCTAACCTTTGTAGGGCACTTCTTCACCTAGTGGCCAAATTTTTTACAATGGAAGCATGCAAAAGGGATGGTTTCATATTCAATCTTGTACTGTTAGGCTCCTGATTTAGATCTTTGTGTAATGTCTTCCGACTTATCAACCCCTTGAATGACCCCCATGCAGATTTTAGCATAAGTTAGTCTCCTTCTTGAAACTATCACTAGGTCCATAGATAAGAGTTCTCCAAAGGTATCAGTAATTCCTTGGAAGATATCATCAACTTAGAACTCAAGAGGCAATCCTTTAAGTTTGATCCAGATAGGGGCTTGAACCACCAATTCATCTTGGGATTTCAGGTTAGGGGACCATTTTTGTAAAATCATTGTATTGTTACCCACAACCCATGGTCCACTATATAAAATGTCTCTTCTATCTTCATCACAGGAGAAGCATAAGGATAAGCATCCTTTTGACATTGCAACAATATCAACTTGTCCCTTCAAAGTCCATTTCCTTTTAACAAAGGCTCTAACAATCTCGATATTTGGTCTAGCTCCCAAGAATCTCCACACAAGGGTATGATCCATTCTAGAGATATTCATATCTATGATTTGGTCAGGATTTCCAAGATAAATGGACCTTTCTCAGAAGTAGAAACATTCTTGACCGGAGGCAAGGAAGTTACTCGTCAGCTTGATTCCAAACAAGCTTGACCACTTTTTGGTAGGAATATTGATAGCAACCATAGACCTGGGTCCCTCCTGAATCCTAGGTACTTCAACTCCATCGGGATCCTTCCTAATTTGACTTTCATCCACAATGTTCTCCCCTTGGCCTTCCTCTCCTAAGAGACCTGCACCAATCTCGGTTCAATTTGAATTCTGAATTTGATGCAGGAGCATCCAGTGGTGTCAAGGAAATCCTATATCACCTAAAAAAATGCTTAGATATAGTTTTTGTTTATTGTGTTTTCATCTCTGGATACCCATTTGGGTCAAATAAAGGTTCCAACTTTGACAATTCCAGCATTAGCCTTTTGGGTTAGAGTTTTAAAGCACCTTGGAATATGTGTAAATGTAGGAAATGGGTTATTTTGTAACTAAGCCAAAATTATGATGAGTTAGAGGTGTAATTTGGAGGGATGATTATTCTTGTAATTTAAAGTGCTCCAAAAAAAGAATCAGGTCAAAAGGCTTTACGGTTAGAAAGTTATTGCAATTTTAAGTTTCTTGGAGACCTCTTAAGAGTGCTTCAAAGTCAGGTTTGAGGCACTAAATGGCCTTGTACGAGCCCAAAAAATGGGGGATGAGAAAAGATGGGCCATAAGGCTATAGAGCACTTTGAGAGATTTTTGAAAATGTAAATGGTTCATCAATCGAAGTCTCGGTTCAAAAGTTATGCCTTCTAGAAGTTGGGCTACCATTTTTGGATTCTTCTAATTTTACACCGACTTCTAACGAGACTTCTAGAACCTTCTATTTTGGTGGTGGATTCCAATTGGCATATTCTAGAATGTGTTCCTAACCCTAAATGAATTGGGGTCTATTTAAGAACATTTTTGGCATTGTAAAGGTAGTTCTTGGTGGAGTTTGGCAGAAGGCACCATGAGGAGAATTTCTCTCCAATTTCTGTCTATTGTAAGCCCATAGGGCATGTCTTTGGGTTTTTTTTCTTTGTACTTAATGTAGTAGTAGATTTTCATTGATAATAATATTTCCCCTTTTCCTGGTGTGTTCATTCTAGTCCTAGGTTGTGTTTCCATCAAGTGGTATCAAAGCAAGTGTTCCTGAGTGTGTAAACAGAGCGCCGACTGTGAGGTAGTTTGCACTAGGACTGTGTGGTTGTGGGTTTGAGACAAGAAGATGCCTCCATGAAGGGAATGTGGTTGAAGGGCCAGAGTTGTTGCTCTCTAATGTAGGCAACGAATGAATAACTAGGGCCAAGGGCTCACCTAGCTATCCGAACCACCCTGCAAGAGTTAACACAATGGAAGCAAACACAAGGAACAACTAGCAAAGGAGGAAGAAGAGCAAAAAACTCTCATTGATTCATCAAAATATCTTCATACATGCCTAGCTGTAAGGCCTTCCGGGTTATAGCCAGATACAAAATACAACTTCTAGATCCACGATCCAGCTTTAAATTTTCATTTCTAGACACATATGCATTCCTTTTCAATCCTCTCTAAAATCTTTCCTAACTCTAAGCCTAGAAACTCTATATATACTTGCCAAAATGGCTTACAAAACATTCTAGAACATTACATAAGAGGAAGGATGACCCAAAAATAGTCTGGACACATCCCAAGAAAAGATCTTAACATAAATGTCATGATCGAAATCAATCTCACAAGTCAGCTCACATAAATCACGTCTAGATTTTGTCACTCGACATAAGTAGGAAAACTTAGCACATGAAGAGTCACTCAACATACATTGGGTAACTCGACATATACTGGATAACTCGACACACGCTGGACAACTTGACACATGAAGAATCACTTGGCATACACTGGGTAACTCGACACATACTGGATAACTTGACACATACTGGACAACTTGGCACATACTGGAACTCGACAATAACTGGAAACTGGCACTCAGCAATAACTAGAAACTCGGTAGCAACTGGCAAAATAAATAAAAGTGCAAGATTACAAGGAAACCCAAGATGCTCCTGCATCAGACAACCAGGGTTGGAGAAATGATTCTCCTAAATCATGCAAGTGTCACAACCTGAGCTAAATCCAACTCAGATTGAGAAATCCATGTAGCATCTTCAACTAGTTTATTCTTCCACTTCACCAAATATTCTTAGTAGTCTTTTTCTCTTGTACTTTTACCAACTCTTTAATCCAATACCTATTTAACCTCTTTAATTTTTTTCTTAGGATAATCATCAGGTACAAAAACTTCATCATCTAACTCATGATACTTATATAGATCAACAACATTGAATATAGGAGATATATCCATGTCATCAGGTAACTCAACTTCATAAGCATTACCACTGTCAAACTTCTTCAAGATCTTACAAGGTCCAAACTTCTTCATCTTCATCTTATTGTATGTTCCAATTGGGAATCTTCCTTTCTTCAAATGAACCATTACCTCATCACCAACTTCAAAAACATGATGTCTTCTAGACTTATCAGCATTCTCCTTATACTTCTGATTACTTTGTTCCAACCTCAACTTCACTTCCTTATGCAAAGATTTCATAAAATCAAAAAATTCTTCTCCTACAACACTTCTCTTTTCTTCACCAGCAACATCTCTCAAATCTGATATACCTCTAGGATGCATTCTAGTAACAATCTCAAAAGGTGTCTTCCCTATACTCCTATTCACAAAATTATTATATGCAAATTCAGCTTGTGCCAATACCATCTCCCAATTACTTGGCTTATTCCCAACTAAACATCTTAGCAAATTACCCAAGCTTCTATTCACAACCTCTGTCTATCCATCTATTTGTGGATGGAATGTAGAACTAAACTTCAACTCAGTACCCATCTTTTTCCACAAAGTCTTCCAAAAATAACCAACAAACTTACTGTCTCTATCTGAAATAATACTTCTTGGCAATCCATGCAGTCTCACAATCTCTTTAAAGAAAAGTTCAACAACATGCTCAACATCTGATGTCTTCTTACATGGTATGAAATGAGCCATCTTAGAAAATCTGTCCACTACAACAAATATGGAATCATACCCTTTCATTGTCTTAGGTAATCCAAGAACAAAATCCATACTGATATTAGTCCAAGGTTTCTCAAGAACAGTAATAGGTGTATACGAACCAATATTCTGATTCACTCCTTTTGACCCTTGACAAACTCCACAACTCTTTACAAATTTCTGAACATCCTTATACATTTGTGGTCAATAATACTTCTCTTTCAAAAAATTCAATGTCTTATCAATTCCAAAATATCTGACTAATCCACCACTATGCTTTTCCTTAATCAAATTCAACCTCATAGGACTTCTAGGAATACACAACTAAATACCTTTGAATAACATACTTTCTTGAATGAAATATTCATCATACTTAAGTATGTGATCTGTCAGATTTGGTGCTTTGCACTCTCTCCATGCCTTAGAAAAATCAGGATCAACATCATACAACTCTTTCATTTCATCAAAACCAAGAACTTGGAAGTACTCAACCTACTTCATATGTCTTTGATTCAATTTATGTTGACTTTCCAAGTATTGTAAAGCTTTATGATCAGTATACAACACAAACTCCTTAGGAATCAAATAATGTCTCCACTTCTTCAAGGCTTGAACAATAACATAAAACTCTTGATCATACACATAATACTTCCTTTTAGCATCATTCAAATTTTCACTAAAGAAAGCAATAGGCTTAACTTCTTGACTTAATACAACTCCTATTACATTACCACTTGTGTCACATTCCACTTGAAATACTTTGTTAAAATTAGGTAAAGCTAATACAGGTAATTCAACAACCTTTTGTTTCAATGTTTCAAAACTCTTATTAGCTCCATGTGTCCACTTGAATTCCTTTTTATCTCATTTCATTGTCTCAATCATAGCATTACAAACAACACTGAAATTTTTTATAAACTTTTTGTAAAAACTAGCTAAACCATGAAATGATCTTACCTCACCCACATTCTCAAGTGTAGGCCACTCCAAAATTGCTTTAACCTTCTCAAGATCCATCTTCAACCCATCAACTGAAATCACAAATCCCAAATACACAATCTCCTCTTGCATCAAAGAACACTTTTTCAAATTAATTAGCAACTTTTCCTCTTTCATCCTCTGCAATACTTGTCTAATATGCTCAAGATGTTCTTCCTTAGTCTTGCTAGATATCAAAATATCATCCAAATTAACAATCACAAACTTACCCAAAAATCTTTTTAGAACTTCATTCATCAACCTCATGAAAGTACTAGGTGCATTAGTCAAACCAAAAGGCATAACCAACCATTCATACAAACCATCTTTTGTCTTGAAAGTAGTCTTCCATTTATCACCTTCTCTGATTTTGATCTGATGATAGCCACTCTTCAAATCAATCTTGGTAAAATACTTTGCTCCACTCAAACAATCTATTATGTCATCCATCCTCGGCATAAGAAACCTGTATTTCACTATTATCTTGTTAATGGCTCTAGAATTAGTACACATTCTCCATTCTCCATTCTTTTTAGGTGCTAATATAGTAAGTACAACACATGGACTCAAGCTTTCTCTAACCAAACCTTTTTGCAACAACTCATGCACTTGTCTGTTAAGTTCTTCATTCTTTTTAGGTGTCAATCTATATGGTGCTTTGTTTGGAAAACTAGCTCTAGGAATCAAATCCATACAATGAATTATACTTCTTATTGGAGGTAAACCATCAAGAATATCACTAGCAATAATGTCTTTATATTCATTCAGCAATTCTGTAATTTCTAGTAATACTCGGCTATCACTACTATCTTCTACTGCTTGGTCATTACTACGAACACTCAGTCCTATAAGAATTATGACAAAATAGACTTGATTCCTTTTCATTTCCTTTTCAAATTGCTTCCCATTAACCATGCAAATTTTTGCAATAGTACAATTAACCTCATTTGGACTTTCAATCAAAGGTAGCAATGTTTGTTTCTTCCCATTTACCCAAAGAGTATATTGATTCAATCTTCCATCATGTACAACATATCTATCATATTGCCAAGGTCTACCCAAAAAAATATGACAATCCATGGGCATAATATCACACAAAACTTCATCAAAGTAATGTCCAATTTTGAACTTCACAAGACATTGCTCACTTACCAATATCTTATGCTCATCTTTGATCCAAGAAACATGATAAGGTTTGGGGTGTTTCAGCCTCTACAACTACAACTTGGTAACCAACTCTTGTAATGCCAAATTTGTAGAACTTCCACTATCAATAATCACCTTGCAACATTTTCTAGCCATCTTACATCTGGTCTTGAAAAGACTTCTCCTTAAAATAGGTTCCTCATCACTTCCCTTATTACATAAGGTTCTTCTCACCATCAGATTTTCTTTAGCCTCAGGTCCACTTGCTGAACCCTCATCATCTTCTTGAATCACAAAATTTCTATTACCTTTCCTACTTTTAGAGGATCTACATTCAAAAGATGTATGTACCTCTTTACCACATCTAAAATAATTACCATCAAATCCACCTCTAGAGTAAGAATTACCTCTTCATCGGTAAGAACTAGTGCCTCCTCAGTAAGAATTACCACTTTTCTATTCGGTCTTGCCTTTGTTATCATTCTTCCATTTATATTTGCCTTTATCCTACACATAACTTTCAGATCTACCACCTTCACCATAAGATCTACCTCTGCCTCTCTGGAATTTTCCACCTTGACCTCTTTGTCTTTGTTCATGCTTCTTTATCAAGATCTCCTCAGCCTTCAAAGCATATTGGTATGCTTCTTCCACACTCTCCAACTTCACAAAACTTATTTCATCTTGTATTCTAGATCTCAATCCATTTATGTACCTTGCAATTTTCTCAACATCATCATCCACATGTCCAAATCTGATGTCCAATCTATAGAATTCCTCAGTATACTCTTTCACAATCATGTCTTTTTGTTTCAAAATTTTCATCTTTTTCAACAAGCTAACTTGGTAATTAGTAGGAAGTAATTTTTTCTTTACCTTGTTCACCATCTTTGGCCAAGTTCTGATCTTCTCCTTTCCTCTCCTTTGTCTATCAGTTTGTAGGTGCTCCCACCATAGTGATGCATGACTTTTCAACTCAGTGACTACAATCTTCACCTTTTTATTATCAAGAGTTTTTTCATACTCAAAGAACTTCTCCATATCAGAGATCCAATCCAGCATAGCATTGGTATCCAATTTTCCATCATAAGGAACAAGTTCTACAACAGGCTTTGAATTTCCCCTAGAAAAAACTCGCAACAATCTTTTCTCATCTTGATCCTCTTAAGGTTCTAGATTATGGTTTGGTGTTGTTGTTTCATGATCACTTACATCATCAAGATGTGCTCCTCTCCTCTGGGCTGTCTCCACAACATCTAATCTGGCTGCAATTTGTCTCAACTGATCCAATATAGCATTATCAACATTATTTCCTCTACCACGAACCATCTTTACAAATCAGGTTCCTACAAGATTGTAACCCTCTACAAGTTATAGGTCAAATCCATATATCTTTCACCCTACAACCAAATTCAAATTAGGGTTCTACATGATCCAATCTCCACAAGGATGAACCTTAAGCTCTGATACCAACTAATGCAGACAAAGGATGAATAACTAGGGCCAAAGGCTCACCCAACTATCTGAACCACCCTACAAGAGTTAACACAATGGAAGCAAACACAAGGAACAACCACCAAAGGAGGAAGAAGAGAAAAACACTCTCATTGATTCATCAAAATATCTTCATATATGCCCAACTGTAAGGCCTTCTGGGTTACGACTAGATATAAAATACAACTTTTAGATCCATGATCCAGCTTTAAATTCACATTTCTAGACACATGCATTCATTTTCAATCCTCTCTAAAATATTTCCTAACTCTAAGCCTAGACACTCTATATATACTTTCCAAAATGGCTTACAGAACATTCTAGAACATTAAATAAGAGGAAGGCCAACCCAACAATAGTCTGGACACATCCAGAGAAAAGATCTTAACATAAATGTCGCAACCAAAATAAATCCTACAAGTCGGCTCGCAGAAATCATGTCCAAATTCTGTTACTCAACATAAGCAGGAAAAATCGGCACATGAAGAGTCACTCAGCATACACTGGGTAACTTGGGAAATAGTGGATAACTTGACACACACTGGACAACTTGACACATGAAGAGTCACTCAACATACACTGGGTAACTCGGCACATAATGGATAACTCAACACATACTGGACAACTCAACATATACTAGAACTCGACAATAATTGGAAACTGACACTCAGTAATAACTGAAAACTCGATAGTAACTGGTAGAATGAACAAAAGTGCAAGATTACAAGGAAACCTAGGATGCTTCTGCATCACTCCCAAGGTTAGAGCCCTCCAAAGACAAGTTCAAGCATTGCAGGAGGAGATCCATAGAGGACTGAATGTTGTTGCAGGTAATGAAAGTGAGGAAGAAAATGAAGAAGAAGAAAATATTGGACAAGAAGGGGAAGGCAAACGGGAAGTCCTAAAGCAGGCAGAGGAGAGGATTTTTAGGGCCATTTCTAAGCTTGGAAAAAGACCTAAAATTGATGTGGGTATATTTTTGGGAACTCTAAACTTAGATGAGTTGATCAATTGGATCAATGAACTAGAGGAGTCTTTTGAGTATGCGGATATCAAGGACCCAAAGAGGGTTAAGTTTGCAAAGGCCAAAATGAAGGCCATGCCAAAATCTGATGGCAAGGGATTCAGCTAGAAAGGAATAGAAGAGGAAAGGAGAAAATTGCAAGGTGGGATCACATGGTGGAAAAACTAAAGAAGCAGTTCATACTTGTTGATTACAAGCTTGATTTGTTCAAAAAAATACAAGGGTTAAAACAAGCAGGAAAATCTATCCAGGAATATACAGAGGAATTTTATCAACTTCTTATTAGGGAAGGGCATGCAGAAGCTAATAAGGAGAAGGTTGCTCGTTACCTCAGTGGGTTATGACCTAGCATTTAGGAGGAGTTAAGTCTAGTTAGAATGACTAGCATTGAAGAGGCATACCAATTTTCCCTACGAGTTGAAGAGAAGCTAAAAAAAAAGTTTATGAAAGGCAAAGAGGGTGCGATCAAGGAGGAAGTGGTGGTGGTAGGTCATTTGGAGGCTAAAATGAGACCCATAAGAAAAATAAAGATGTGGATACTAGCAGGAACCAGAGGAACAAGGGTTTCAACCACTCCCATGATCAAAACTTTGGAGATCAGAGAGGAAGAGGCAGAGGACGTGGACAAGGCTTAGGAAGAGGAGGCTTCCATGGTACCTATTTTCATTGCAATGAAGAAGGTCATCATGCATTTGAATGCCCTCAAAGACAAGGAAGGACAGATAGGAGAGCTAATGGTCAAGCAAGGGTTGGTCATGTGGACGAGGATGCACAGTCATCACATTCTGAGGATGCAAAAATAAGAGAGGTTCTCGTAAATGAAAGGATCTTATTAAGAAGTGAGACTAAACTTGGACAAAGGAGGAGTTTGTTTCATACCAGGTGCAAGTGCAGGGATAAGTGTTGTGATATGATTGTTGATGGTGACAACACTGATAACTTGGTGTCTGAGGAGATGGTCTCTAAGCTAAAGTTCAAGAGGGAGAAACACCCCCAACCCAATCAGATTACTTGGGTGAAGGATGATCATAAGGTCCTAGTTAGTGAACAATGTTTGGTGAGTTCAAGATTGGGAGTTACCATGATGAAGTTCTTTGTGACATTATTCCAATGGATGTCTACCATTTATTGTTGGGAAGACCGTGGCAATTTGATAGGCATGTTGTACATGATGGTCATGCAAATACATACTATCTGACAAAGGATGGAGTTCACCACAAACTAAAGCCCCTGGTAAAGGAAGGTGAAAAGGTATGCAGTAGTGTTAGGATATGTCTTGTTGATGGAAGAATTTTTTTGGATGGTATGAAACATTAGCATATGTGTTATGCTTTGATTCCTAGAAGTGATAAGGAAGGTAATAGTGAAATTCCACTTGAAGTTTTAGGCCTATTAAGTGAGTATGGAGATATCATCTCTAGGGTTTCCACCAGTAAGGTAGATTAGTCATCAGATAGATTTAATCCCTAGAGCTAGTTTTCCTAACAAGGCTGCTCATAAGATGACTCCTACTGAAATTGAGGAGCTAAATAGACAAGTTCAAGAGCTATTGAGGAAGGGTTTGATTTGAGAGAGCCTAAGTCCATGTGTAGTACCTACAATACTGACATCAAAGAAGGATGGAGAGTGGAGAATGTGCACAAACTCTCGAGCTATAAATAGAATAACCATCAAGTATCGATTTCCTTTGTCAAGAATGGATGATCTTATGGATTGCTTGAGTGGAGCTCAGTACTTCACAAATATAGATCTCAAGAGTGGCTATCACCAGATATGGATACAAGAGGGAGATGAGTCAAAGACTGCATTCAAGACCAAGGAGGGTCTATATGAGTGGTTAGCCATGCCCTTTGGACTGACCAATGTGCCAAGCACCTTTGTACTGCTTATGAATGAGGTACTAAAGAAATTCTTGGAAAAAATTGTTATTGTCTATTTGGATGATATTTAAATTTTCAGCAAGACTCTGGATGAACATTTATTGCACATTCATAGTGTCCTTGAAAGGTTGCGAGAAGAGAAATTATTGATTAATTTGAAGAAGTGTAGCTTTGTAAAAAAAGAGTTAGTCTACTTGGGGTTTGTTGTATCATCTAAAAGTCTCAAAATGGATCCAGAGAAGGTAAAAGCCATTGTGGATTGGCCTACTCCAAGGTTTGCTACTGAGGTGAGATCATTTCATGGTCTGGCTAGTTTTTATAGAAAGTTCATTAAGAATTTCAGTGGCATATTTGCACCCCTGACTAAATAAATAAGGGGGGATAGAAAAGAGTTCAAATGGACTACAATAGCTACAAGGAGTTTTGAATTGTTGAAGAAGAATGTGATATAACAACCTATGTTGGCACTTCCTGATCTTAGTAAAATGTTCTAGGTAGATTGTGATGTTAGTGGCAGTGCTATTGGGGCTGTATTGAGCCAAGAAGGTAAGCCTATTGCATATTTTAGTGAAAAATTGAATGATGCAAAGAAGAAGTATTCTGTTTATGATTAGGAGTTCTATGCAATCATTTAGGCCTTAAAGAAATGGAGGCATTATTTATTACCAAAATAATTTGTCTTGTATACTGATCACCAGGCATTGCAATACCTAAATAGCCAAGGTAAATTGAACCAGAGACATATGAAGTGGGTAGAGTTCATGCAGAGCTATACATTTGTGTTGAAACATAGAATTGGAAGGTCTAATAGGGTTGTAGATGTATTGAGTAGGAGATAGTTGTTGCTTAGAGTAATGCAAGTTGAAGTGGTTGGGTTTGATGAACTCAAGAATCTGTACTTGGAGGATCCTAATTTTGTTGAGGCATGGAAGGCTTGTAAAGAACTTGTTACTGTAGACAGAACCAGGTGGCTAGATTATTTGATTTACTATGGTATATTGTTCAAGGGCAGTCAATTATGCATTCCAAGGAGTTCCATAAGGGAAAACTTGATCAAAGAGAAACATAGTGGGGGGATGGCAGGACACTTTGGTCAGGACAAGACCATTGCAATTCTTAGAGAACATTATTTTTGGCCTCAAATGTCACAGGATTTGAAGAAATTTGTGTAGAGTTGTCAAGTATGTCAAGCAACCAAAGGATTTAGTCGCAATACTAGACTTTATCAGCCATTGCCTGTTCCATCAAAGCCTTGGGAGGACATAAGTGTGGATTTTGTTCTCGAATTGCCAAGGACACAAAGGGGTAATGACTCAATATTTGTGGTGGTTGATTGGTTGTCCAAGATGGTACATTTCATCCCATGCCACAAGACTCATGATGCTGTACATATTGCAGTTTTGATTTTCAGAGAGGTGGTGAGACTACATGGTCTCCCAAAGAGTATTGTTTCTAACCGAGATATTAAATTTGTGGGGTGTTTCTGGAGGACTTTATGGAAGAAGTTAAGGATGAAATTGAAGTTCAGTTCTACACATCATCTGTAGATAGATAGATAGAAAAAAGTGGTAAACAGAAGTCTAGGCAATTTGCTGAGGTGTTTAGTGGGAGATAAGCCCAAGGGATGAGATTTGATTCTACCACAAGTAGAGTTTTCTTACAATAATTTTGTAAATAGGAGTACTGGTAGATCACCATTCCAAATTATGTATGGAAGTAGCCCAAAGACTACACCAGAATTAAGGTAGATGGAGTAAGGAGAGAGGACAAGTGTCGAGGCAAAAGAATTTGCTGAACATATCAAGAGCCTACATGAGGAGGTCCATGCACACATCACCAAGATGAATCAACAATATAAAGCTAGGGAAGATCAAAGGAGGAGACATAAGGAGTTCTGAGTAGGGGATCTAGTTATGGTACACTTATGAAAGGAATGATTTATAGTGGGTACTTACAAGAAGTTGAAGATGTAGAAATTTGGCCCCTACAAAATTGTGAAGAAACATGACTCGGGAAATGCATATGAGGTGGAGTTGCCAAATGGGATTCACGTTTGTCCTATCTTCAACATTTTAGACTTAACAAAATATCATGATGATGGTGTAGATGAGGGGTTGATGTTGGAGCCATGTCCAATTCCTACTTCTAAGGAGGAGATAGAAAAGATTCTGGATAGTCGTGTGGGTAAGAGTACCAGAAATAGGTAGTATGAAGAGTACCCAATGAAGTGGAAAGGATAACCAATAGAAAAATCAACTTGGATATCAATAGTGAAGGTTTCCAATTTGGGTTTCCCTCTACCAGCTAGTAAGTGACAGGGTCACTTTTCGATCTACCTTGGGTGTTTGATGTAGGAGCATCCAGTGGTGTAAAGGCAATCCTGTGTCACCCAAAAAATATGCTTAGATATAGTTTCTGTTTAATGTGTTTTCATTTCTAGATACCCATTTGGGTCAAATAAAGGTTCCAACTCTCATAGTTCCACTATTTTCTTTCTGGGTTAGAGTTTTTAAGCACCTTGGGATATGTGTAAATGTAGAAAATGGGTTATTTTGTAATTAAGACAAAATTATGATGAGTTATAGGGTTTAATTTGGAGAGATGATTATACTTGTAATTTAAAGTGCTCCAAAAAAAGAATCAAGTCAAAAGGCTTTACAGTTAGAAAGTTATTATAGTTTTAAGTTTCCTAGAGACCTCCTAAGAGTGCTTCAAAGTCAAGTTTGAGGCATTAAATGACCTCATACATGATCAAAAAATGGGGGATGAGCAAAGCTGGTCCATAGTTCTATAGAGCACTTCGAGAGCTTTCCAAAAATGTAAACGGTTTATCAATCAGAATCCTAGTTCAAGAGTTGTGCCTTCCGGAAGTTGCGCTATCGTTTCCGAATTCTTCTAATTTTACACTGACTTCTAACGACATTTTTGGAACCTTCTATTTTGGCGGTAGATTCCAACTAGCATATTCTAGAATTTATTCCTAACCCTAAATGAATTGGGGTCTATTTAAGAACATTTCTAGCATTTTAAAGGTAGTTCTTGGTGGAGTTTGGGAGAAGGCACCATGAGGAGAATTTCTCTCCAATTTTTGTCTATTGTAAGCCCATAGGGCATGTATTTGGGTCTATTTTCTTTGTACTGAATGTAGTAGCAGATTTTCACTGATAATAATATTTCCCCTTTTCTTGGTGTGTTCATTCTCATCTTGGGTTGTGTTTCCATCAGAATTCCACCTTTCCTGCTCACTGCTCCAAAATTGGCCGCTCCAGCCATCAAGATTACAGTTTTGATTTTCCTTGGTATGTAAGCCACAATAGTGTATTGTTGAATCTTTAATGGAAATTCCTTGTTCATCAAAATAATGGTATATTCTTTGGTGAAGTTTGATTTATACTCTTAAAATTTATCATGTATTTATTATTATTTCTTAAAATAGCTTTGATGTTTAGATTTCTTATTCAGTTAAAGCATATATAGAAGGAATATTAGGTGTATGAAGGAGTCTTGGTCCAAGATGAGGAGGTAGAATATCCTTAGGTTTTCTTAATTTTGAAGTCATTTCATGTTTGAATTTTTGGTGTGAGAGGAAGAGCATATCTTGACAAGGCCATAATATTCGAGGTGTTTTAGACCAAAAGAAGTCAAAGGGTGAAGTTTCCATGACTCACTAATGGTTTATAAAGACTATGATTGATTGTGATAATTTATTCATGTTGGATGTTGGAAGAGATTCTTGTTAGGAATTATTTTTGGTTATGTTTGACATTAATGTTTCATCATTGATGTCAACATATATGTCTATCAGATAGTGTTCTTATTGATGAATAATGTTAGAAGAGTTTTGGTGAAGAAATAATTTATTGAACCTGAGCTTGCAAACATTTTGGGATGATGTTTGGTGGGTCTATATGTTTATAAAAGGAAGAGGTTCAATAAATCTTGATGGTAAAACTAATACTAATGATATTTTATTTGTTGATGGACTAAGCATAATCTTTTGAATGTAGGACAATTGGTTGACAAAGGTTAAAATCTACAATTTAAGGATGGAATGTGAACTATTACAAATGATTCCAAAATTGAGATTGCATCTAGAACAAAAAACAAAGGTAATGTAATTCATTTGAATTTAGCAGAGAATAGATGTTTGGTTGTGAATATGATTAATGGCATTTGGTTATCAAATAGAATATTTTGTCATGTAAATTTTGATAATATTGTGATAATTAGTACTACTAATGTTGTGAGAGATCTATCGAGTTTGATGAAGCCTACTAACACATTATGCAAGGAATGCACTATGGGAAAACAAACAAGAACTACTTTTAAGAACACGACATATACTACTACCATGATTTCAGATTTGGTTCATATAGATCTATGTGGTCCTACTAATATAAGGACCTGTTATGCTAAGAGATACTTCATTATTTTTATTGATGATTACTCTAGAACGATATGGGTTTCATTCTTGAAAGAAAAGTCAAAAGGTTTTGATAAATTCAAGACATTTGAACTCAAAATTAAGATTGAATTTAAAATAAAGTTGAAATGTTTGAGATCTAACCATGGTGGAGAGTTTGCATTTGGAGAATTCAATGCATATTGCAAAGAAAATGGAACAAGGATATAGATGTCCTCCCCTAAAACCCATAAAAAAATGTGATAGAAAAGAGAAGTAATATGGAAATCCTTGACATTGCAAGGACTATGATGTTGGAAGGGAAAGTGTCTTAGATGTACTAGACATAATTAGTTACTATTGCAATCTACACATTGAACAAAGTTTAGATAAAGCTTAGAACTAGTAAGATAACTTATGAGCTATGGTATGGCCATGTATGTATAGTTAAGTATTTCATATATTTTGGAAGAAAATATTACATAAAGAGAGATAATGACGTAGGAAAACTTGATCCTAGAAGTAATGATTTCTTTGTTATTCTACTAAGAGTATATCCTACCAATGCTACAATCAAAGGATGAATATTTTTTTTTAGAGTGCTAATGTGAAAGTTAATGAATGATTTCATATACAAGAGAGATTGAAAAATAATCAATCCAATGATGATGGAGATAACATAATATAGGTTATAGGAGAAAAAAATAGAATTGGAATGGAGAAAAGGAAGGTCTGGTTCAAGAGATTGAGAATGAAATTGAATTTGATGAGTCACATGCCTCTAAGACTCAAACGTATCTAAATATTAATAATACTAAAGATCATATTATTGGTAATAAGAATTGAGAATTTATGACAAGAAGAAAGATTGCTAGGAGCAATTTGTTTGATTTCACAAGTTGAACCTAAAAGTGTTAATGGAGCCTACAAATATTATAATTTAATTAAAGTTATAAAAGAAGAATCAAATCATATTGAAAATAACAAAAAATGGATTCTAGAGATAAAGATAAAAATATTATTGAAACTAAATGGGCTTTCTGAAACAAGGTGATTAAAAATGGTGAAGTGGTTAGAAACAAAGCTAGATTGGTTTGAAAAGGATGATTACACATCAAAGGTATATATTTTGATGAGACATTTGCACATGTTGCTAGAATTGAAGTTGTTAGAATATTTCTTTCTTGTGTTTCTTACAAAAAATTCAAGGTATATTAGATGGATGTCAAATTGGTGTTTCTAAATGGAGACCTTGACAAAGAATTCTATGTTAAACAACCTAATGGATTTACTATGTATAATCATAACAACATGGTTCACTGATTAAAAAAATCTTTATATGGATTAAGGAAAGATACTAAAGCTTGGTATGCAAGATTAGGAAAATATTAGTTGAATCTTGGTGTATGTAAAATTATGAATGCATAATAGAATATAATTAAATAAATATAATTTAAAAAATAAAAACCTAATGAAAAATTGCAAATAAAATAAACTAAAGATGAAACTTTTACATCAACTGACCAAATGCAATGTGCCTCCTCCATTGTCCTTCTATCTTTGAGTTCTTGACTTGGTGAGTGCTCATATCTGAACCAACTCCATGCTTGAAGGTGTTGGAGATTTATTAATTCCAATGCAATTCTATGCCAAATAAACCTAGAATGATTTTAAACAACAAGATGGAATGATGGAAAGTGATGGATGAACTAGGATAATAATATTTCCATGATAAAAAATTTATGTAAATGATTTCTCAAGATTACTAGAATGCTCAAGAATGCTTATGATTGCTAAATTAGATTTAAGCTAATAATGACAATTCATTTTATAGATTTGAATGAGGCCCTAGCCTAGGTGGCACCATCCAACAATGGTGAGTGAAAGGTGGACAAGTGTATGGTTAATATTGACTTGGTTGAGATAAATAGGGAATTGGTTTTATTTGAGAAGAAGAATAGGAGACATGTTCCTCTCACCTTGACACAAAGGTGTTTGACAGGAATAAGGAAGACACATGTCACTCATCTCACAAAGACCATTAAGAGAAGGGTGGTGAGACCCTACTCTCAATGAGGACTCTTGGATAAGTTTCCTATGAGTCATCTTTGACCTAGTGGAGTTGCTTGAACAATCACTAGACTGTAGGGGATGTGGCAAGGATTTTTCCATAAGAAGGAAAGTCTCCCTATGACTCATTCTTTGGAAGACATATAGCCATTATTAAAATATTTAATTAATTGACTTGACTATATTTAAGTGTATACATTTTTCCCCTCTTTGAAATAATGTGTTTGTCACATTGCTTCAAAGAATACTACTATTATGACCCTGTTGCCATTTCCCTAAGACTTTAGATGATATGGACTAGTAGGATGCCCCCTCGAATGATTAATAATAATAATGTTTTTAGAAATGACATTGATCAATCTTTCAATAAGGAATCATAGAGGAAAAGTGAAAAGATTGGAAGAGGGTATAGATATATGCAACATACAACACTCCCAACAAAATAGGTCACCACATGTATATATATGGAGTAAATGGGTGAATGAATCATCATTTACACACATGGAAATAGGTAATTTAAAAAAAAGGATACAACGAAGATTTTGTTTTTTATTGTAGACCACTAATTTGAGCGAGTCCAAGAGGTACCAAAGACTAGTCAACTACACAAAGATGGTTGTCAAACCCTCTCTATGATTTTGTAGATTTAGCTTGAATTGTAAATGGATTTGATAGATTTTTATAGAATTTTTGGTAGGGTTTTTTTATAATTGTAGTATCTTTTTTTGAATTTTTTTTATACACAAACAAATGTATAGTTGTGGTGCATGAATGCACATGTACATGACATCTATGTGTAGCAGGAAGTAATGAAGTGTCGTTGCACATTTATCTATTAGGGTTTCATAGATGTCTTATAGAAGTGTGCTTTCATTAAATTTACTCATTGGTTGACGGATGAAGCTCATGCATGAAATAATGTTCCAAATTTTTTAATTTAATACATATAATTAGCGAACCTATGCATACAATTTGTATTGCTATGCATCTATGAATTGAGTGCATCAAATTACGGATTCTATGCTTATATGCCACAAAGTTGGGCATATATTCAAATTTGCTAATAATTTGTCTTTTTAGGAAAGAAACCCTAGAAACTTGTGAGATTAGGTGAAATAATAGGTTTGTGATCATGATTTGACTATTTTAATAATGATAAACTATTTTGACTATATTTGGCATCACTGTCAAAAAGTGTGCTAGTTAGCCAATTAGGTAGAGACAAACAAATAGATTTCTCTAATAAACATGTGATAGAACTAGTTGTAAAGTAAAATAGTTATATCATGATTTATGTTATATTTTCTTGGTGCTTAATTTCATGTTTTAAAATTTTTTTGTAGGAGGATATCTTTGATATTTTGATGTTGAGGGAACAATTCTCCGCTAAATAGACTTTAAGGTCATACCTGAATAAGACTAATTATTTATTGATTGCATGTTGTGAATTACATCATGCATTACATTAACCTTAGTTTGGGGACAATCTTGTACTTGCAAAGAGATGGCACTCTGAGACTAGCACATTTCATCTCCTAAAGGGGGAGATGATAGTCACCTTGGAGGATGTATATTACATCCTTAGATGACCTACCACTACTGAGATGGTGCAGTATGATCTGCATGGTGGATTGGTAGAGTGTAGAGAGGTATTTGGGGATGATGACTTGGATGATTATGAGATGAGTTATGATCACATGGTAGTATCATATAACTATTACCTACAATTTTAGCAGGGATGATTTTTGGACATGCATGTCCTAATAGAAGATCACGTGTGTTTTTTATTTTCTAGGTAGGATGTTGGAGTAGGGTACCCAATTTTCTTGTGGATTATGTATGTTGGCACACTTATATCATGACTTACATTATGTTATATAACATAAAGGAGCCTCATTATTTGTAGGAGCAACACTACTCCATGTACGAGCATGGAAGCATATAGTTATAACATGACCAATTCATATAAGATTTAGAGATCTTAGGTAGTTGTATATTCATCTTATTTTTTCTATTTAGTCCCAACATAAGCTAGGCCATTTAGATCACTAGAGATACACACTAGACATAATGGATTTTTTTGCATAGAGGTTGTACTTATATTGCAAGCAATGGGATGATGAGATGGAGTTGGTTATTGCTTTGAGACCAAATGGTTGATTAGATGGATGCCACATATACTAAAGAGGCGATTAGTGAGTCAGGTATTCAGATAGTTTGGAAGGCTATAGGGGATGCCCTAGGGGGTTACAAAGTTTGCACATACCCATCTAGAGAAGTGAGACCGGGGGTCGATGACACCATATGAGAAGTTTACATGTACCCATCTAGAGGAGTGAGACTAGGGGTTGATGTCATCATATGAGGATGCCTAACATGAGTTTTATCAAATGTTATTTTAGGCATGGTTGATGGGGAGTAATATCATATATCCAGGGATTACATGAGAGTATGAGAGAAATTTTTAGAAATAGGGAATGCTCGGGGGTGAATCAATATTCCAACATTTTTCCCCAAATATGGATATCAAAAATTAACATTAAGCATGCATAAAAAATTAAATTGAATAGAAATAATAAGAATCCCATAAAGAAACTCATAACACCATATTTTTTAAACTAGGGAAACCCTAACTAAGGAAAAACCCCAATGGAGATAGTACCCACAAAATGATCCACTAATCAAAAGTACTTTGTGAAAGGTTTTAATCTTGTTAGGAGTCTATTACATAAATTTAGTGTATCTATCCTTATTATAGGATTAATACCTTTTTAAATGCCTCAACTATGTTAGGATTTATATTACAAAATGATGATTTTAATGCTCTACAACAATATACAACTTTACAAGTAGTATAGAGAAATAACAAAAGTTGACTATGCTGATATTTAAGATATCTGATTATTCCTTTGTTGTTCCTTGCATTTGGTCATGCTCATACAACTTTTATCTACTATGATCATCAAAATATAATCTAACCAATATAAAAAAGCTCACACATAACATAACATAATTATTGGCAATTTTTGTTATCAAAATGTTTTGCCTTTGTACCCTTTTCCTTCACTCCTATGCTTAGTTAGCCTGAATAATTGATCAACACATTACCAAAACATAATACTAAAATATTATAAGTAAGGGTTAACACCTAGGATGTTGTTCCTACATTCCTAAGTCCTTGAATTAACAAGTCAATTCAATGCCTTAGCCAAAATGATTATATTGTCTCATGTGCTTTATTTATGTGATATCAAATTGCTAACTAGTTGTCCATCCAAATACTATGCCAATTGTCATACTAGAACAAGAAAACATAGATACATCATTCATACTACTAATTATATAATATTCCAAAATTATATCTTTGTAGGTACATCCAATGAAGCTTGCTGACAAAAACAATATGGTTGTCCTTTATTTTTCCTAGTTAGACAATTTCTTCATGTTAACATACCAAAATTATATATTCAATATAAGAAAACTTAATTAAGCATAGTGTTGTCATTAATGAAAAAATCCAACCAATTACCTCATCCAACTTTATAACAATCTCTGCTTTTGGCATTGATGGAAATACTTAGCCAAAATATGGGTAAGTGTCCAAAGTTTTCAAAAACTCAAAATTGTGGCCAATCAAAATTTTATATCCCTTATACATAACTTTACCATTTTATACATGTATACATATTTTTTCTACCCCTTTCATATACATACATACATACATACATACATATATCTTATGTATTTTCCATTGTCCTCACTCTCCCTTTGACAACAAGGAAAAATGTGAGAATCACATAAGTATATACATGTCAAAATTGTGGTGCCAAAAAATTCTTAGTTCACATACCTCATTAGATAAGAGAAATTTCTCCTTAAGATTTCATATTCAACATCCCATGATTTATTTACTAATTATGCTACTTGTATAACTACACAAAAGGCATATGCATCTATCTCCACTTCATTTAAGTCCACAGGAGTGAACTTGTCATATGATTTCTTTGATGCATTTAGTGTATCCAACTCCTTATGTATCATATCCAAATTAGGTATTACCAAACTTCTAAATAAGTTGAATCTCCCCAAGATTTTCTTCTTTGTAGTTCATAAAGTGTGAATAACATCAAATATCTTACTTTCTTATCCATCTCTATCACACTTAGATCCTTCTATTCAAACTCATTAGTTAGTTGTCCTAGCTTTCCCTCATCCTCTTTAATTCACTTTCTAACATCTTTAACATACTGATATGATCTAGTACATTCAATTTATATCTATTTTCCTTGCTCTATTTAGCATCTAACATCCTTTATGGATTTATTAATGACTTGTAAATCATTAACAATGTGCACAAATACTTTCTAAATCTAAGATGAATCAAATTCTTGTTGTTCAATTATCATTATTATCTCAGTAAAGGTTGTGAAATGATCATCAAAATCATCAATCAACCAAGGTTGTCTACAATGTTAGTTTCTTATAGCTTTGTTGGTATAGGTAATGTCTTTTGCAATATGTCCACATCTTTCTCAAGTATCATTTTGTGCTATTATTTCTTCTTCTCTTACTTATCCTTTGCCTTGGCATAAGCTAACCATGATATATGCATTAAACTATCTTCATCCATGTCTTGCTTGATTAACTTAGTGTCTTACTTAGACATTCTACTAATTGCCAACAATGTTTGCAATGATGTACTTTGTATTGAAGGTGTGGAAAAATCTTTTTTTTCAACTAACCTCTTCTCAACAATAGAAGGTTGTGTTGGAATTACAAGGAGAAAGAGTAAACAGTGGGGGGGGGGGGGGGGGGGGCGGGTGGGTGGTGAATTGGGAGTTTATTCATCATATGCATTAGCAAATAAGCTGAAATAACACATAAAACATATGCATCTAAATCATGTAAACATGTAATCAATCACACACACAACACCACATATGATTACCCAGAAACCTTCCAAATGAGAAGGTAAAAATGGGGTGGAAATGACACCCAAAAATCTTCATTACTACAGCAATAATGTATATCTAATTGAGGTTACAATGATTTGACCATGAATCATTGTCTACCTTGTGAAAGGTCTGCCCTGTTAAAGGCTTACAAAGACTATTAGGTCTCACCTTGTTAGAGGATTTCAACACCCTGTTAGAAGTGTGCCTAGTTAAAGGACTTCAACTTACAATTAAGTAAGCACCCTATTAAAAGATTTCATACAACCTGTTAGGACTACTCTGTTAAGAGATTTAGCTGAAATCACCTATTAAAATGTCTTAGCATAGATCCTGTGATTGGCACTTGCTTTCCTGATGATAGATCACCTCTACACAATTTCTGATTGATCCTTCTTGATCAAATGTCTCAATGTTGTATCTTTTTATCTATCCTCTATTCTTCTCTAACTAATTCTATAATTCACTCTTACTTCTCAGTCACCTTGAATGCTCTACATGCAAACTATCTTGTTCGCTCCTCCAATTTGATCACTCACTCATCCATTAAGAGTTTAGGGTTTCATCCTCCTTAAGAAGGCTTAGGTGGCTTAAAGTTAGGTATGAATCTATGACTAAGATTCATTGATTTTGCCACTTAAACCTTCCCATTTTTTGATTGGTTGCATGTAATTGCATAGTTAATCCAAATATAGATTTGTCCTTATCTCCAAAAGATCGTAATCTATCCTTAAGTCAGCTCAAAAATGGTTTACATAGTTGTTTGTGCCATTACAATCAAATATGTCAAAACTATGTCACTTAGCATATGAGGTCTCTGATGCTCAACATGCACTATTCTATATACTTTGACTCAACACCTGCATTACTCAGTATCCACTATTTACTCGATTCTTGAATCACTCGGCATGGTCTATCTACTCAACACTTGAGTGACTTGACACTCATTGCAACTAGGCATGGTCTAATATTTCCATTTTGTGCTCAACATGTATTACTAGTTTGGCATGAACTAATTAAATGGCTTAAGTGTGTTGACACTCATAAAAACCAATTTGAGATCAACAATCTCTCCCTTTGACATAAGTGTCAAAAACACTTTAATATACATAATCAACTTTAGTCTTCTTGAGCATAACATATCCATGACTCGACTTACATACAAAATTTCAAAATTTCCAAAATTTTGCAATAACTTATATTCCTCAAAATTGATAACTCCCCTTGAGTTAATGTATTTGATTTGTATCCAAAATCTATGCTCCCTTTGACTTCAATGCACTATATTCGATACTCTTTCATCTGATATGCTCTATCTTAGTTGATATTTGTATCTATTTGCTACTTTCCCCAAAAATGAATCTCCCCCATTCTTTATTCTCCCCCATTTATTGTTATTTCATTGTTATATCTCTCTCTTTCTTTATTCTCCCCCTTTTTAACACTTATGTCAAATGGGCTATACACGTATAGTGTGTTTGTCCAAAAAGGATTTACAGACATCCATTATGATCTTGAGGGCTGCATCCCAGTTGTCACATGCAACATCCAATGGCTTGATTTGGATTACAAGCTCAACAACAAGGTGCACTAGGCCATCTAAAGTAGAAAGTTTGGGGTCTTTCTTTAGTAGAGTCTCGACATAACCTAGTTCCTTGTGCAGTATCTCCATGTGTGGGGTAAGGGATGCCTATATACATATCAATTTGGATCTTATGCTAGCCTCATCTACTGTCATTAGAGCTAATTGACTTTGTGTTTGAAGCAATGTTCTAAAATACTTCTCACTTTAAGTTAGGTTCTCAAGTAGCTTAGTACCTGATATGTTGAGGTTTCTCTCCAAACTCAAATTATCACTCCTAGTCTCTTGAGTGAAGAGTGTAGGATCACATAACTTTGTGTACAGTGAGAATATATTCTCAAGTACCTTCTTCACATCTTCAACCTTTGTTGCCAATGCAACTTGAGTCAGTGCTATTTCACTAGATATTTTCTCATTCACCTTTCCTTGAAACTTCTTCTCAGATCATTCTAAAAGTTTTGTAGTTGTATCAAGGTCTTCATTACTAACCTTTTCCACTATATTTGTTAGCTGTTCTATCAATGGCTTGGTCTCTTTAGAAGTTGGTAGGCTGAATGCATCTCAAAAGATGTCTTTAATATGTTGGAGTGCTTGCTTCTACCTATGTTCTCTCATAAGCATTTCTTGATGCTTTTTCATTTCTAAGGCTTGTTAGAAAATGCCTATTTTCTCCAATGTCATAGTATCACAGTCAAATTTTGGAATCATAATTTCTTCATCAAGGTTTATGTCTCCATAGTGAATTACCTTATCAACCTTTGATGAGCGGGGGCTTGGCACTGAGATTTATAATGGAATGGCTTCTATGCCCAACTTCTAAAGAGCTTGTGTAGGAGTGCTAGATGCTAGTAAGGTTACCAGTGCTTGAATGACTTCCTATTCCTTCACCTTAGGTGTTAACTTATTCTCTTCAAGCTTTCCCTAATCTATCACTATGACTTGAATAACACCTTGTTCCTATGCTTTAGGTACAAATGAATCTATTTGTCCTATTTTTCGTTGTTGACCTACAGTATCTTTCTCTTCTGCTTGTTTCTCAATAGTATCAACTTTGACACTTGTATCAACCTTAGTAGATGTATCTGCTATTGTTTGAATTGAAATTTATACATTAGTAACTAAAGGGATGATAGAAGGTGGTTCTTGTGTATTCACCTTTTCCCTTGTGACCTCAATTGCTGCCTTTTACAATTCTTCTACACTAACCAAAATTGGATTTTCACACAGTTTAGCTTGGAATGTAGATTGGTCTAGAATCTTCTTTAGGTCTTCTATAGTAAGTGGATTGATGTTATAATTTGAAGCATCAAAAACATCCTTTATATTTATAGTCTTAGTTGTCACACTTGTGTCATGAGGAGGACTAACATTAGGCATTTGTGTGTCTTGCACACTCTGTTCATCTTATTGTTGCTCAGATTGTTGCTTAGATGTTGCCTTGTCACCATCTTGCTTTTCTATCTCTTCTCCAATTGTATTGTCTTTACCATCATCTTTCATATCATCATCTTGCTTGTCATCATCAGTGTCATCATCCTTATCATCTTTTTTACCCTCTAAAGGGTTAGCTTCTCCTTGTTTCACAGTGGTCAACCCATATATAAGTTTCCATATTTGGGTTGATTTCTTAATCACATCTTCAATGTTATTTTGAAGAATGCTAAAGGCTCTACATTTAGGTGTAAACCTAACTGCATATCTCTTGACAACCTTAGCAATCTGTCCCTTTATCAACTTTGGCATCACTTGAGCCAATGTTGTTTCTCTAATTTATTTTTCAAAATTTAGATAGTAATGCCATTTTTTCTCAACAATATCATATAAACATTTTGGTATTGAGTTGGAAAATTCTAGTGGAGTGTTCTTAAACTTTGACATCATGGCATATAATGCCTCTTCCACTTGATTTTTCTCTTCTTTTCCAAGTTTATCAAAATCAATATGTTTCAAACCAGGTAAATCTGCATTACTTTTGATATTTTCACATAAATTTTCAAGATCAGATAGGGGATTATGACTTACCACTTTCAATTCGTTATTTTCATCTGATTCTATCCTTTCTTTATCTAAATTTGGTTGTGCCACATACTTTCTTCTTTGTCTTTTTTGCTCTTGGCCACCTTGGCTCTATTTTCTTGGTCTTTTCCTTGGGCTTTTGAGTTGTAGCATGTGTGCTGGCTCTAGTGGTAGGAGTAATGGGCTTGTTTGGACTAGGTTTGACAATCTTCTTTGCCTTTGCCACTGGCTGTACCTTAGCCTTCCTCTTCTTTGGCTCAGTAGGAGTAGGTGCTTCCTAAGTTTCTTCTCCCTTGGCACCTTTAGTTTCCACCCCTTCCTTGTCTTCTCCCATGCCTTGGGTCAATGCAAGAGGTGCTTGAGTTTTTTTTTCTTCTTTCTCTTCATCCTCCTCCTCTTCTTCTTCTTAATCTTCTTTTGCTCCTTCTCCAAATTTGGCTTTTAGTTTCTTAACTATCTTATCTTTCTTCTTAATGGATGATGTAGTTTTCAACTCCATGGTAATCTTTGATTTAACCATCTCATAGTTGCCAAATATCTTTGCACTTTTATCTATTTCCTCTACTAGTAGTGTTATGATGGCTACTAAGGCTTCATCAATATTAATTGCATGCCCAAGTGGTCTTAACCATCTTACCCTTGGTGTTGTAGCTTGCACAAAAGTGTAATCAACATCAACAAGAAAGCATATGTCATTATAGTGTTGTTCTACCAAATAAATTGGTATCCTTATTCTTTCCTTCATTGATATAATTTGTGTTATATTACCCTTAAAAAAATTTTTAGCAGTGGATCAATGATGGTATCTATAGTCATACCTCTCTTATTCTATTTTGCTCCAATGTTCTTCTCAATTACTTCCTTGGAGTCACTTCTGAGTGTGTTTGGTTGATCTAGTGCTGGGTAGCCAATAACCCTATGAATTATTCTCTTGGTGATCTTGATAGGTCCTCCTTCTAGCCATAAAGAACCATCATGAATTTGACTTAGTACAATTCTTATCCACTCAGTTTTAAACACATTTGGAAAATCTAGGGCTCATGTCAAACCCTTTTTCTCAACAATTTTGTATTCTCCTTCAAAAAACCATTCTCACACAATCTGTTGTATGCATCTCTTATCTCCATTTCTCCTATACCTCTTATCTTGCAATTATAGCACTTTCTCACATCTTGCACCATAATTACATTTGGCAGTATCATTGACAATGCACCAAAAGGATCTTTCTTATAGGCTATGTTAGAAATGGCTCTAAATATGGATTTCTTAACTTCATTACCGACAAGTTGAACATTCAAAACCTCCTTCCCTTCAACACTTTTTGAACTAGATGCCATTTTTTCAAACTAGGGTTGAAGAAAAAGTAAATTGTGTAACCTGACTTATGATAAATACATTGTGAAATCTGATAAACTGGTGTGAGATCATTGCTAAAATCTTTGCAAACACTTTGAACTAGTTTTTGAATTACCTTTTTCTCTGCTTGCTCTTGCTTGAATTTTAAATTATGAATAATTAGCAAAAATTGATCATATACCCTTCGAAAACCTTACATTTAATGGTAAGTGCTTAAATAGCTGTAAGCTCGGTAATGACTATTTTCAAGTTTACTCAATATCCATTGATATTTCCATCACTTGATAGCTACTATGAGCTTAACATTAACTAGATAGTCTGGCATCTTAGCATCAACTAACATTCCACTCGGCACATACAGGAAACATTTCATGCTCGGTAAAAACATGAAAAACTTAAAGATTTAACTTGAATTTTCAACAACATCTTACATCTTTATTCATGCTAATGTAGTCTTTTTAGTACTATCTCCTTTGGAACTGATGTATGATATAATACTTGAATATCAGTCCCACATACCTCTTGATTGCCTAGTTTGATGAGTTGTGGTCACCTGACCCATTAGGTGAAGTGATCCCTTCTCCATTTGATGTGCTGCAATCATCCTTCTTTTTCCATGTCTTGTTCATCTCATCTCTGATGTGTTCAACATTTGCCTTTCCTTTTCCTTTATCAAATTCACAACTTGGTGCCTTTGACCTTGTTGGACAATGCTTACTAATGTGACTAGTCTTCAAATAGCTAAAACATGTAGTTTGACTCAACCACCTTTTGTAGTTAACACTGAAGTGTGTCCTAATGCAATTCTCAAGAACATGTCCATATTCTTGACAATAATGACAACTATATCTTGTATTATAATCCCAATTATAAAAGTTCCTACTATTTCTTACCTTTGTTGGCTTGTTTGATGACCACATGGATTTAGATTTGCATTCAAAAGCTCTATGTCCATACTTCTGACAGTTGTAGCAATAACCTTCAAATCTTTGTTTATGCATGGTCTTGGTTCTACATTCATGTGCCTGATGGCCTTGCTTTTTGCACTTATTACAATGAGATGTTTTTAGGCTTGACATTTTGATTTGTATTCTTGCTCCACACATTAGTAATATGTCCTTTCTTCCCACAATTATGACAAGTAGGTTTGGAGTTGTTACCTTTGATGTTCCTTTCTTCAGTGACTTTGGATGATTCTCCTTCTTTAGTGCTTGTGTAACCCAATCTTGATGTATCATTGTTGGACCTAGGGGTTCTCAATAATCGCTCAAAGTATTTGATGGCTTCATTTAGCTTGTTGAGACTTTCAAAAAATTTCTTTTCTTTTTTCAAGTCACTCTGCAATTGTTCATTCTACAACTTCAGTGTAGTTATCTCAATGCCCTTGACATTTAGTTCATAGTTGGCATTCATCATTTGACTTAGAGTATCCAATTGCATGTTGAAAATCTTGGTTAGTTTTGTTGATTTCTTTTCCAATCTATTTTCCATAGTTCTTTTGTCTTCTTCAACCATGGCTTTGTCTTCTATAGCCTTCTTCTTTTGTTTAGTCACCTCACATAGTAGTATAGCTTGTGATTCTTTCTTTAGCTTGAGATTTTTGATTTCCTCAGCTTGGATTTTGTTCTTTTCCATTAGATTTGCAACTATTGCATCAAATTCATTGGAGTCACCATTTGCAAATAGCTTGGTAGTGTCTATCTCTTTGTATAGTGCATCATTCTCTATAGTAGCAATCTCTTTCCTTCTCTTCAAGGATTTCTTTAGTTCCTCTCTTGCCTCATTCAGTTGATGTAGTATGAGATGTATTTCAATATCTTGGTTCTCAATAGTCTTTCCCAACTTGTAAACTTCCATTTCAAGATCTTTCCTCGAAGCTACAAAGCTTCTCTTCTAGAGAAGAAGGCTTTGATACCAATTGTTGGAATTACAAAAGAAAGAGTAAACTTTTGGTGGGGGGCGGGGGGGTGTGAATCAAGAGTTTAAACTTGGACCTATAAATTTTTTACCATTCATTCATCATATGCATGAGCAAATAAGCTAAAATAACACATAAAGTATATGCATCTAAATCATGTAAACATGTAATCAATCACACACATAACACTAGATATGATTACCTAGAAACCCTCCAAGTGAGAAGGTAAAACTAAGTGTATCCAATGAAGGTTACAATGATTTGACCATGAATCATGGTCTACCCTCTAAAAGGTCTGCCTTGTTAAAGGCTTACACAATTTTTTAGGTCTCACCTTGTTAGATTATTTCAACACCCTATTAGAAGTGTGCCTGGTTAAAGGACTTCAAATTATAATTAAGTAAGCACACTATTAAAGGATTTCATACATCCTATTAGGACTACTTTGTTAAGATATTTAATTGAAATCACCTATTAAAATGTCTCAACATAGATCTTGCGATTGGCACTTGCTTTCCTGTGACTAATTGATCCTTCTCGATCAGATGTCTCAATGTTGTATCCTTTTCTCTATCATCTATTCTTCTCTAACTAACTTTGCAATTCACTCTTACTTCTAAGTCATCTTGAATGCTCTGCATGCAAACAATTCACTCCTCCAATTTGATCATTTACTCATCGATTAAGAGTTTAGGGCTTCGTCCTCCTTAAGAAGACTTAGGTGGCTTAGGGTTAGGTATGAATCTATGACTGAGATTCATTCATTTTTCCACTTAAACCTTCCTATTTTCTGATTGGCTGCATGTAATTGGATTGGGAATCAAAATATAGGGTTGTCCTTATCTCTAAAAGATCATAATCTATCCTTAAGTTAGATAAAAAATGGTTTACATAGTTTTTTGTGCCATTATATTAACTATGTCACATGGCATATGAAGTCTCTAATGCTCAACATGCACTATTCTGTATACTATGAGTCAACACCTACATTACTTGACACCCACTATTTACTTGGCTCTTGAATCACTCAGCATGGTCTATCTGCTCAACACTTGAGTGACTTGACACATGAGTGACTCGATACTCATTGCAACTCGACATGGTCTAATATGTCCGTGTTGTGCTCGACATGTATTACTAGTTTGGCATGAATTGAGTAAATGGCTTAAGCGTGTTGACACTCACTTGTCAAAACCAATATGAGATTAATAGGTTGAGTATATACTTTTGCTTCCTCTATTGCACTTTGTCCAACTATAGTGATATGATCATCTCCCTTAATGGAATCACCTATTGTGGGTAATAAACATTTATCTTTGTTTTCCACATATAGAATTTTTTATTAATCTAATTCTATGTTTTTTTTTTATATTGGTCCTCTACAACTTTATGTTCATCCTACTTACCCTCTTCTTGTTTGTCCTTTTCTTTATCACTATCACTAAAATTTCTTGCCATATACTAACTACTTCAGACATTAATTTTCTAATATCTCTTATATCATTTGTGTTTTCCACATTATCTTTGTTCTTCTCCACCTCATCAGGTGCTACATCTAATGTAATAGCTACTCTAATGATATAAAAGTGTAGTTTCTTTACTTTGCTAACAAATTGTTTTGTTTCCTCATCTTCTCTTGTCTTAATAATAAGTTTATTAATTGAAATAACAACTGAAATTTTCATAGGTTGCATCATTATGGGACTAGGGTCCTTAAGTACATGAATAAGTGATTCTTAAAATCAAATTGAACCTTATCGTATAATCTTTCCATCTACTTAATATGTCTTATCTTAGTTTTAAGTTTAGGCTTTACTTATTAAAGAACATTATTCATTCCTTGGAATATGATTAAGGTTAAAAGATCTCCTACTTTGGCCACTCTCATCTTATTAACTTCCTCAATTTCTCTATGTCTCTTCTCTTCTAACTTGCCAAACAAATGATCTAGAATACCACCTTTTATTTGTACTACATTCTTCTTGAATTTCAATGAATGCTTTATAATTTAATTCTTAAGCATACCTTGCTATTATTCATCAAACCTCTAGTAAAAATTTTGATTCTAGTCCAAATTCCTATCATTTTCAACTCTGGCAATAACCTTCTTTATATCTAGTTTCTATTTTCTTCTTTGTGCTTCTAAGCCTATCTCTAGTTCTCTTGAATCTTCCACAACACTATGTTCATATTTGATTCTAGATCTTTCTTGGTTTCCTTCTCTTTACTTCTCTTTACTTCCCTTATTATTCATTCCTTGGAATATGATTAAGGTTAAAAGATCTCCTACTTTGGCCACTCTCATCTTATTAACTTCCTCAATTTCTCTATGTCTCTTCTCTTCTAACTTGCCAAACAAATGATCTATAATACCACCTTTTATTTGTACTACATTCTTCTTGAATTTCAATGAATGCTTTATAATTTAATTCTTAAGCATACCTTGCTATTATTCATCAAACCTCTAGTAAAAATTTTGATTCTAGTCCAAATTCCTATCATTTTCAACTCTGGCAATAACCTTCTTTATATCTAGTTTCTATTTTCTTCTTTGTGCTTCTAAGCCTATCTCTAGTTCTCTTGAATCTTCCACAACACTATGTTCATATTTGATTCTAGATCTTTCTTGGTTTCCTTCTCTTTACTTCCCTTATTCTTTGTTATAATATTTTGTTTCTTGGTGTTGGGGCCATGCCCTTTTCCTTTTGTCTTAAAGCTTTCTTGGGCTCACTCTTGGTTTGTTCTTTTGATTTCACAGTAGGTGTAGACCTTGTAGTTCTCCTTAGGATAATTTTTTTTTTAGGATTAACTTGATATTTTTTTATCTCAATCCATTCATCTTCTATGGTGTTTGAAACCTCTAAAATAAGTCCCTTTTTCTTTTCAAAATTTGTTCCCTCAAGTTTGGCTTTGGAATAAGTTTCTCTTACCTTCTTTTGACCTCTTTCCATTCTTATTTTCTCATTCCTCCTTGCATAGACATCTTTTCTACCATCTTTTCTACCTTTATCTTTATGGTGTCACTATAAAGTTGCTCCCTTACTGAGCTGAATTTCTCCTAGTATATTCCCCATATCTCACATGTAGTGTCTCTAGGTGAGTTTAGCATTACCTTCACATATCCTTCTAATAGTTTTTGTGTTACTTCATATCACATATGAGGTATAAAGATATTTCTTGGATCAACTATTTCTATATAGTTATAATCCATCTCTACCATAAATAAAATGGTCTCTACATACTTTTCTACTACTTCCCTTGGAATACTATACCTCTATTTTATCTGCATCTGAAAACCTTTAATCATAACCAAGATATATGTTGTGATTCTTCCCTTATCTTGTTTGTTATAACATTTTGAGATCAGGTCAATGGTATACCTATCATTAGTGCATGTTTTAGGGTTCATATTAAGAAATTGATGCATGATATGAAATAATATATATGAGAAATGACCCGAATAAAAAATGTTGATGTTAATCATATTTTATTCTCTTTATATTCTCAAGTTACTATCACCTTATGATCTCACATACATCAAAATATTATTTATCTATAACCATCTTATGAGTTTTCTGAATGACTCCTATTACAACTAAATTGTGCCTTGTTTTGTAATACATCTTATACCCAAGTATCTTTGCAACTAATCTCACATCCCTCTGCCTTATGTCTAAAAATGCCATTTCTCTTCTATGAAATTTTGTGCATGTGATTTTCTCAACTTATTTCTTCACTAACTTAGTGGCTAGTGGAATTGTACCAACATTATTTAGTCTAGTTGCTAGGTGTATCAGTTCCTTGGTTATCATAGTAGGTTGATCTCCTAACCAAAACATATTATCGTAAATTCTTCTTAAAATGATTTTGATCCACTCCTATTCTTCAAATTCCTCATAATCAACATATTGCATGATGTTTAGGTTTGTTAGGTGAGTAAGATTTGGTTTCAAGGTCTTGTCATTATTATACACCTCATCTAGGTCAAAATCTATGTCTCCATCTCCAAATGACTCTAACTTGTAATGAAAGTAGGCCATGATATCTTCAACATGTAAAAAATCTTTAGGGGTTTGAGAAAATGTGCTTGACAAGTCATCTTCCTTTGATATAAAGGGGTGTATCCTTAAATTGATACCTTGGCCTATACTTCATGTCACACAACTGGGGCTTATCCATTACTTACTAACATCACAATTAACTGTAATAGAAAGCTCAAATTCACTTCATAATAGATTAAATATCTTTTTAAAAATCTTTCTAGGGCATCAACAAAATCTTTGAAAACTCCTCCAATTCACCTTACAATCAATTCTCATGATCTCTACTTGTTATCTTAGCTTGAATGGTGAAGAATAAATCTAATTTTTCCCTTAAATTCTTTCAAAATCACTTTTATTAATTTTAATCCATAAAATTACAAACAATTGATGAAAACTCATAGTATACACCAAAGTATTTAGTGATATTTGTATTTGTCAAATTAGCATTTGCAAACTAAGATTTAAGATCTATAATGCCTGACATAATTGTAACCAACTTTGCATACCTTAATTCTTACATTCAGGGGTCTGATAATTTATTGGTGAATTTCTCCACTTTTAGATATAATAGATAATTTAGGTTGAAGTAGAAGGTTCAGTATTTGGAATTGCATCTACCTTATTCCTAGTGCAATCTTGTAGCTTTTCCATCCACACTTTTGTATTTTTCATATATCCTTCTCTTACAAATTTCTTATCAATACTAGCTTTTTCACATTATCATTATTTCTTCCACCAAAGTTGTTCATCCTAACATTAGGAGTTCTCATAGTGTGTATGAATCCATTAGATATATATAATCTAGTTGTTTTTCACAATTTATTTCAAATATGATATGTAATAACTAAATTCCCATACCTAGGTGTAAATTACTTAACTTAAAATCTATAATATCTAGCAATGTGTCCAAAATTATTGTATTTGTAGCACATAACTCCATTAGTGATGGCATTATTTATTCCCAAAGGTATTGTTTATGTCATTTTAGTCCTTGTATTTGATCTTTGATTAGGGTTCTCGCATTCATGTGATTTGTATCCATAAATAAAGATTTTGAAATAGTATCCAACAAAGGGTTTTTTATTCATTTTACTTCTATAATCCTTATTCACGTTTCCATACTTGTTCCATGCATAACATCTACCTTTGAAAGGTATCCTTTGATCTCTAGGTCTCTTAATTTGATCTTTAGTCTAGTTGATCTAATCTGATGATTGATTTGGTTCTAATTGATTTTCATGTTCCAATGTGATCTTTGATCCTCTAAAAGATTCCCCTTTAATATAACCAATCCATGTCATATCACTTTTAGGATTTTGTTCCTTTAACTACTCATCAAGTTTATTATTTCTTGAATATAAATTCCCAACATGTTGCTTGGTTTGAACAAGTTCTCATTCACAATGCTATTGGGCTTCTCAAGTGCAGTGATCTTCAACTTTGTATCTTCCAGTTAAAATATTACCTTGGTAAGTCATGACTTCATATTTGTGACCTCAATTTTTAGATATGCTTATGCTTTTCACTTATCTAATATCATACTCATCCTTAGTGATGTGATCTCATGTTCATGCTTTAGTATCTTGTTCTCCATTTTCATCTTGACAACTACATCTGGTTCCTTAACTTGATCTATTAGTTATTTCCTCTTGGATCTTGAATTTTCAATATGATCTTTTAGCTTCTTGATAAAATCATGTACATCTCTAAGATTTATTTTTAACTTTTTTCTTTCATCATTAGCATAATCTAATTCCTCAGGAGTTTCCTCATAGTTTCTTTACAAATCTTCTAAATCCATAGGGATCTCTCTCAAGTTTTTAATTTTTTTTGAGTAACTAAGCTTTGATACCAATTGCTAGAAATAGGGAATATTAAGAGGGGGGAGGTGTAAATCAGTACTCCAAAAATATGGATATCATAAAGTAAACTTAAACATGCACAAATAATTGAACTAAATAGAAACAACAAGAATCTCACAAAGAAACACATAACATCGTATTTTGTTAACTAGGGAAATCTTGCCCAAGGGAAAACCCCAATTGGGATGGTACCTAAAAAGTGATCCACTAATCAAAAGTACCTTGTGAAAGGTTTTGACCTTGTTAAGAGTGTATTGCATACGTATAATGTCTAAGACAAAATGATCATATTTCTAACATGCTTTGTTTCTGCGATATCAAACTACTAACTAATTTTCCATCCAAAATCTAAGCCAATTATCATACTATCATAAGAAAAAATAGACATATCATTTAGAATCCTTATTATACCATATTTCAAAATTATAGCTCTATAGGTGCATCTAATGAAGCTTTCTGAAAAAAACAATTTGCATGTACTATGTTTTTCCTACTTAGACAATTTCTTCATGCTAACATACCAATATTATATCTTTTCCATAAGTGAACTTAAATAAGAATAGTTTTTCCACTAATGAAAGCATCCAACTAGTTACTTAAGATAGCTTGCCAAAAATATTTATAGGCTCATCCTATCCTCAATATATCTTCACCAAATGAGCCACCTTCAATGGATAGAGAAGATAGGAGAGGATGAAGGAGGAAATGTGGAGGTAGAAGAGATGGAGTTGATGTAATGCCCCGCCAAGGGATCCAAAGAATTAACCTAAAATTTCACTAAGTTTGGTAACATTTTTTTTTTATAACATGAAAGTAAATACCACATATAACTTGTACATAATAACGGAAGCAATAGCAATGTCCATCTAAAAGTAAACATAACATACATAATTGATTTCATTCTTTAAGAATCCTTTAACGTTGAGTTACATCTAAACTAACTAACATACATGAATCCATCTAATACAAAATCCATATGAATAATAATGATAAGTCCAATGTTCATACATTACATTTCCAAATGCTCAATCATCCACTGTACATGTCACAGGGTATGAAGGTTTAAAAGAATATACATATGTGAAATAAGGTACATCATCCTATTCCAATCTATGATACATCAAAATAGAGATAATCACATGATACATCATCATAGAAGACATATACATCCATCATAAAGATCAAACAAAATAAATTAAGTGCACGATTCCTCCCAACCGTAAATAGCATCATTAGACCATCGTGGATCCTAGCCATCCCTCCGTGCGTAACATTCCAAAGCACCGAAGAGATCATCGGCTATTAACATAGTAGGAATGTCACTCCTAATAACATCCTACTAATATGCAAAGTAAAGCATAAGGTAACATCATCTAACATATGCAAATCATCAATATAAGAAACATACCAATAAATACATCCATCATAAGGTATATCATCAATCATAATGATCCAAGAATAGAATGAAGATAAATACCAACCAAGAATACTCTAGCCATGGTGTCTCAGATGGATCTCAAATAATAAGAGTAAAAATACACTACCACCCGACCACGTGGAACCTAAGTGGTCCACTCCCACCATGCTGAGGAGATAATCTCAAGTCCCAAGCAGGCTATCAAAATCACATAGCATAAATCCCTATAATCCAGAAATTCTAAAAGTATACTAACTCAAAGGTTCCAATCACACACAAAAATTGACATCTAATTCTCAGAGGCACACAAAGACATGTAGGAACCTACTATGCATGCGGGAAAGTGTCATTGCATTTATCTCGTACAAGTTACCTTGGTAGTTAGCTAAACTCCACGGGTCCATACAGATCTCATGCAGCCACTAGTATCCTCTCATACTGACGAGGCATACTATGGAATGCAAGGTCGCAACCATGCATTCTCACTACTCCCATCCTAGCCTATACAAGCACTCAAGGCATGGACGAGAACAAAAACTCTTATCTTTTTAGGTTCATTTAGTTAGTATTAGGTGTGAATGTTATCACTTATTAATCCAACTTATAATGAGTTACCCTAGCAGCCTCTTAGGGCCCCGACCCCCATTGCAAGCCACTTCCTGTCACTACATGCAGATATCCTACCCTAATGCTCATGGAATCATAAATCTCAAAATCACAAAAGATAATCCATAATAAAATCATCAAATATGCATAAAAGCATCAAATATCCATAATAAAAATCATCAAACCTCCAAGATAAGGATCATCAAATCTTCATGAGCATCCGAAAAACATCTATAGAAAATTATGACCACAACAGTTCTCTATTGGCAACTGAAGGCATCACTGATAATCATAAGTATCTATTGGTTCTCAATAACTAAAATATATCTCAAAATAAATCACCATAATCATTGGTTCTCAACAAGCAACCAAGAATATCTCAAAATCATACTAATCGAAGACTCCAAAATGGTTGAGTCAAACATGTCATAACATGACATCATCAAAAATAAATCCGCATTTTAGTCCCATCATGGTGACTAGAAAGTAATCCAAAGATAACTGATCGATGACTCAAAAATGATTAGCTCAATTGTCTCATACGCATACATCTCAGCTTCACACATGAAGACTGATGAACAATAACAATAAGTAAATACAAACATTTCATAGAGCATACGATCACATTACCATGGTTGGGCTTATAAAGATCGAGACCAAATAAGATCAACATGCCAACACATCTCATAACTCCCGAGCCTCTGGTAACAACCTATGACTGGTCAACACTAGTCAACCGAGAAACCCAAAACAAGAAGCATAAAAAATACACAATCAAACACATGTTTTGGTTTTGCTATCTTACATAGTTGAATCAAGTGTAGAGGTTTCCAGTTTTCTGTTTGCAAATATATTTTCAAGTGTCTTAAGTTTCATCATTTGACCTACAAGTCAACCCGTTTGTTCTCCAATAACATTATTCTTCCATTAATAAGAATTATATTTAAAGAATAACTTAAGGATAAATATTCACTAAACTGATCATCATTGACCTTTAATTAAATTTTTCTCTTATTTAACCATGATCCATATTCTAATTGATTAACCTTTCAACTTTTCTAAGATCATTATTTGTTATATTATAAGAGGACCAAACACATGTTTTGGTTTTGCTATCTTACATAGTTGAATCAAGTGTAGAGGTTTTCAGTTTTCTGTTTGCAAATATATACACGATCAAACACATGTTTTGGTTTTGCTATCTTACATAGTTGAATCAAGTGTAGAGGTTTCCAGTTTTCTGTTTCCAAATATATTTTCAAGTGTCTTAAATTTCATCATTTGACCTACAAGTCAACCCGTTTGTTCCCCAATAACATTATTCTTCTATTAATAAGAATTACATTTAAAGAATAACTTAAAGATAAATATTCACTAAACTGATCATCATTGACCTTTAATTAAATTGTTCTCTTATTTAACAATGATCCATATTCTAATTGATTAACCTTTCAACTTTTCTAAGATCATTATTTGTTATATTATAAGAGGACCAATTATCATTCTTCAAATAAAAGATTATAACTTTATTTATCTCAATCCATTAATATAAGTACACCATCCATGACCTATTAACATATTTTTAGTTTTCAATTAGAAACTTAATTAAGTATTACTAAAATTTGAGTCTTTGAATTTAATCGTTACCATCGTTGACAACCATACAATATCTAAAGTCATAATTCAAGTCATAAGAATAAGACCTATCAACTTCAATATAGATATTCTACAATCTCGTTAAAAAAATTATATCAAATAAATCTCTATTACATAACTTAATTATTAATTAAATCTAATTAACTCTCATTAATTGATTTAATTAATAATTGTATAATCATAAGAACGTTCTAATTAACATCAGTTGACTAATAACTAACTAGAATTCTGTAAGTTAAAAGTCAACTATAATTCAATACTCAAATGATCATATTAATAATTTAATAATAATAACTTGTTAATATTTAATGACAAGCTATATTAGGAATCTTATTATTAAATCTTTAATGATCACATACATCACTCTGCAACAATGTTCTCATTTATATTTTAATAATAACAAGTTATAATAAATCTTCAATATTAGGTATTATTATCTCAAATAAGTTTTCCCTATATATGTTGATTCAGTTAACTGATAATCCTCCAAATTATTAACCAATTCAATTTGATTAATATCTTTTACAGTACTTCGATCATTAACTAATCTCCTTTAGAGTAACTATGCTCGTATTAGTTGATAACTATTTAAACTATTTATACTATTATTTATTAATAGTTTGTTAGACCCAACAAACATTAATAAATAATAAACTTATCACAACTATAAATAATCAATCTAGAGAACTTTTACATAGAACTTCATTAGCTAACTTTTAATACCATTAAGGTATTCAAACGTATTAACCAATAACATAATAATTCAATCTTAATCCAATATCATTTAGAATTTCTAAATTTAAATCAACATAATATAACATATCATCTTACAATTATTTAATCAATATTAAAATCAACCATTAGACTCCATTTTCTAATTGTTCTAATAATATTTTGTCTATACAAAAGTTGTTTGAAAAAGATCTCTATCACAAATCAATAAGACTCATTGTAGATTTTAACATGAATAATTTTCAAATTCTTAGCATTATCATCTTCATTAAACAACTCTAAAATTGTTTAATAGTATTCAATATACATTATAAAAAGTCCACTAAATAACTATATTAAAATCTCTTTTTTTTTAATCCATTTACTTAGATTGACTAATAATTAACTACACTTCTTCTACTATTAACTAATTTTAATTAAATTTGATTTAATTGGATTAGATAATAGACCATATAAAATTAATGCATATTAATAAAATTCTAATAAGGGAAGATTGCAATAATATCTTTAATTCATTAAATATTCTCCAATAGATTATCTCTAATCAAATTTGTTGATAACTATTTAAATCATTATTTATTAATAGTTTGTTAGACCTAACAAACATTAATAAATAATAAACTCATCAAACTATATTTTCATAAGCCCCATTAGTTATTATTTAACTAACTTTTAAGGCATATCAATAATTCAAATCGTAGCTATGTTATAACAATGTTATAATGTAACTATGACTCCTTATCAATATAATAATTCTTATTTAAATCTAAATCCAATATCATTAAAATTTGAGTCTCTTAATAATCATTGTTAAACACTTTTACCACCCCTTAACTATATATTAAATAGTATTTAATATACATCAAATAATTAATATTAAAAGTCATCCATTCTCTATTGAATTTAATATCTCTATCCATCAACTCCATCCATAAACTTTCCATTAAAAATTTCCATTAATTCATTTAGAACATTCTTATTAGTCTTTAGACTAATTAAATAATTATTAAATTTTAATTATATTACTTTGATATATTATTTTTGTGAAGTTTAAGCATAAAGAATTCTTGGTTATGGAAAATGAAGAGACATCCATTCTTAAATAAACAGTCCCAGTACGACGGCCATATCTCCCTAATGAACCATTGGATCAGGCTGAAATTTAAATATGTTGGAGAGGGCCAAGTTGCGCCGATTCTGACCGAAGTGATCGAATAAATTAGATCCTGATAAAAAGTTATGAATGACTGAATTCGGGTCTATCCAAGAGGCAGCGACAGGGCAATTTGTGATGAATTAAGAATTTTCTCTTTAAATAATTGTTCTCTAAATTTAACCATAAAAGAGTTTGTTCATATGCATCTAAAAATATAATTGAGAGAAAGATTACATCTAATCATTCGAATTTTCACCATAAATTTTTTTTTTAAATTCCAAATCTCGTCTATCTAATTTCACAATATAAATTCGAACCCAAACCTGATTAAGATCTAATTATTTCTCCTTAATTGGATCTAAGATTTTTCTATTATTTTCTTCTCAACCAAATAAAATATCTTGATTCCAATTTCAAATAGTAGATTCAATCATAGAGAGTATTCAGACACATAAAACAGATATGATGAAGATAGGAAGAGAAAGAGTGCAAAGAAAATATGAGAATATCACGAGTGCACCTGGACACTGATGCTAATTTGCCATGCCTCAGAAGTCCATAGAAAATCTTTTCCTTCTCCATCATTCACAATTCTTCCAAGAATCCAAGTCGATCGAATCCTCCAAGTGATTAGAAGTGCTAAAAAGAGCATAGAAGCAAGTAGAAAATATATGAGCATATGAATCTTCTCCCATGCATGTAAACTTTGAAGCTTCTATTTTTGCTTGTAACTCGTGGCTTCCATTAAACTTGTAGCTTTCATTAAGCTTTTTTTTTAAGCTTCTATGAATGCCTGAATATCAAGAGCTCTCAAGAAACTTTTGGAATGCTTCTTGAAACCGCTGAAAGGTGTCACCAACTAAGCATGGGTCTTTTCCAATTCTTTTTTGATGAGTCATAGAATTGTAGACACCTTGTGCTTAATTGATGCACTAACCCCCATGTTGTTGACACATGTTAATTCTCATGAAAGCTTATAACTCCAATTTACTTTACTCTTTCCAATTTTATTTATTAAGTCTCATGCATTAACTTTAATATCTCCACTCTTCAATCTTAATATATTTATATTTTAATCATATGAGATTTAGAATCTGTTAATAATTTAAAATATATTTTTCACTTTTAAATTTCATTTTTCAAAACTTTATTGCTAAAATATTTATTAGCTTTAACAATAATATTATTTAGTCATCTATTTAAAAATGAGCTCCAAATATATTATTATTAAAATAAATAATGTCACATTCTAAATTTAATATTATAACTTTTATCTTCCAATTTAATTATTTTATTTAATTAATTTTTCAATTAATTAAATAAAATAAATATCAAAATATCATATTAATTTTTTATTAAATTAAACCATTAACTAAATCTTTTAATTAGGCTTAATTAATAGAAAATACTCAGACTCACAAAGGTAAAAATAAGAAAAACCCATCATAGCCAATATACATACAAATCAAACCAAGGGGTTTATATCACGAATTACATCATCTGACGCATTCAGAGGGTACTCAACTCAGATACTTGTCCTAATTTTTCAATTAGAACAAATGGCTTAAAGGGTTGGGATTTGGATTTGAGAATTTATCTCCCCTCTCTTATCATTGAGATAATGTGATAGGATACGCTCATCTTGGCAATTCAGGGAAGTCGATACTCGGTACTTGCAACCTGCATAAAAATCATGCATGTACAAGCACAGTATATACTAAACTAAACAGGCAATGACAGAAAGTGGTGCATCGTGTAGATCTCGACTAGCAGGCGACTACGACTCCCTTCCTTAACCACATCAGACACACCATACAAAAGCAAACACACAAAGCAAATACGCACACCATACACATGCAAGTATGGGGTAAGTATCCATAAAAAAATACATATGATAATAAATCATCTTACTAATCATCATTAATAACTGCAAACATTGAAAATAATCATCATACATACATGAAATGTAGAGTCTAAGTAATCTCATCACATATCAACTGAATCCATAGCACAATATCTGATAATCTCATAATAATGTTACTAACCATCAACATGAAACTAGCTCTAAAATAGTTCAGCAATGATAACAAAATGCAAACTAGGGGCAGGCACTACAGTTGATGGTTGTGGAGATGGACTAGGGAATAGGATAATGAGAACTCATGATGGAATGATTAGACCAATAGGGTATTGTGTGGTTGGAAATGTGAATCAAGGGTGAGAGACCTAAGTGTAGAACTAGAAAATGGTCTAATATCTAACATACTATGAGAAAATCAAAAACTCAATAAACATACATTGATACCCTTTAGTCTACCATGAAATTCAAATAAACAAAGAAAGCAACACAAAATTAAAACCCCCTCTTTTATTCTAGTTCCCATGTCCTTCTTTCTTCTCCATATGATGTAGCTCCAATTGCCTATAATGCACACAATTAGGAAGCAAAAGTCTATGATAATGATAATGATATGAGAGTACTAGAAGAAGTAATTTGAAGCATAAAGAGACTAAGAAGTTAGGACCAAAAATCAAGGGCTTAAGGACTAAAAATAAGAGGAAGAATGCTCAATTTATAATCAACATGGAAGAAAAGAATGTTGGGCTTGTCACCTTGGATATGCAACTTGGAAAGAGATTCCTTTGAGAATCCATGATACATATATCACAATATGCCAAATGTAAGATTGTATGATGCACAGAAGTCAACATGAATAAAAATGGTAGAGATCTATGACATGTCATGTGACACCTCAAAGCCACTTAATGCGAAGAATCTACGGCAATGATGGCCAAATATAGATATGCACAAGGAATAAGAGTATATGGACTATGACAATTCTTAGCCAAGTGTAGATGGAGAATCCATGATTTAAGATGCTTGTGTATCACAATGATGTCAAAATTATGTAGAATATTTGAATTAAAAATCCATTACTCCATACAAATGGAAATTAATGGGTGGAAAATGAAACTTAGAAAATTGTGAATTTCCATGATTTGCAAATGATGAATCAATTAATTAATAAAATTAATTAATTGATGATTTTAATTAGGAATAATAATTAGTATTTTGAGATGAAAATGATTAAAATGACATAGGATTAAATTATGGATTATTTAATCCTATAGAGAAAATTAGTAGATGATTGGCCAAATTTGATTAGATAAGTAAAGGATGAAACACAAAAATTATGTAGATCAACTAGGATGATGATGGGTAGACCAAAGCCATGGTTAAATTGAATGATGATTTATATTGATAATCATGCCAAGGACACATGACATGGATATGCAACATTTAACTAACATTGTAAATGCTACATGATCGAGATTGGTTGATAGGGTTGATCATAATAACATCGACAGATACTGTCAATCTTATTAAATTGATTTGATGATATCAAAATTTGACACTAATGGATTCAACAATGTCAAAGATAAGATGATGTGAATGATAGTTTGACCTAGCACTGAGAGCCATGACAACATTGAGGTCTAATTGATAGGTTTGATAGATTGATAGATTTTCAAGGCATTAAGATCCATGATAATGCCTAGGATTTGACAAATGATGATAGATTTGGAATGTTTGACACATTTTGGATTGATTAGGACTGATTTTGGGTAGATTTGGGATGATTCTGAGCTGATTTGATATGATTCTAATTTGATTTGATATGATTTTGATGATGTTGAAATGGTTCCAAAATGATCTACAATTAATGTGAAAGAGAATACAAATGATGGCAGATATTATTGAAACATAATGAAGTTGGCCAAAAGATTAGAATTAGTGGAATGAGAAAATGAGATGAGTTAGTATGAAAATGTGATTAAACCGTAGATGTGAACCATTTTTGAGTATCTACACTAAGTTCATCACATAACCACCTCACATATGCATGTAATATAGGAGGAAGAAAATCTAGGAGAAAAATCCTTTCAATCTCAATTATAGAGGACTGAATTTAAAAAGATTAGTGTTAACCAAATAAGTAAGGAGCACTAATGTAAGATAGATCTAGGGAGAACATGAGAATGATATCAAAATACATGAAAACTCTAGATGAATGTTTTAAAAATAATTACTCAATTGTATATTGTCATTGATGTCACACAAATATTGCATTCTAACAAAGCACTACTAGTAGTAACTGAGCTCAGAAGACTCTAGTATTGATAGAGAAGAAGTTCAGAATAAGCCAAGTTTAGTGATCAAGTGTAAAGCAGGCTAGGTTGGTTATTGAAAGATTCATGTGTAAACAAAGTCAGGTTGGTTACCAAAGGAGTTCAGTGTTAATTGAGTTAGGTTAGTTACCAAGGAACTCTATGTTAACTGAGTGACTCAATTTCAATATTACGCAACCTACAATAGAATAGTTTCATTTATTTTTATTTTTATGCAAGCTGACTTAGTGGATGTTAATTATTTGTTTGTAAGAGTATTCAAGACAACTTGATATTGGATTTCATATATATACAAAAGGTAAAGTTGTGAATTGAAATATGACGATGTGAAAGAAGATAAGATGCAAATAAAGAAGGATATTTGATTAAGGACAGAACATCTAAGGAGTTGCAAAGAATATTTTGATCAGAAAGAATCTAGAGGATAAGCCAAAACAATGGTCTAAATTTGTAAATCAGTTGCTTCATTAATAAAGTCAATCATTATTATTCTCTAACAATTGTAGTAGTGAAGAAATCTCTTACCAGAGTTGACTTAATAGTCATTTTTGTAAATCCTCTAACAAGGTGGCCTTTCTAGATTGAAGTGTCTTAAGACCTCTAATAAGGTCACTCCTAATAGGGTGATTCAAATCCTTTAATAGGGTCACACCTAATAGTGTGTTTTTTAACCTTTAACAAGGTTGACTCCTAACAAGACTCACTTCAAAAGGGTGAAAAATTGTAACTAGTTGCATTGGTGGTTTTCCCAAATTGGATTTCCATGTTAAATCTTGGTGTCTCATGTGTTCATGTTATTTGCTTACTACTTTATCTTTCTGCAACTAAGTTACTAAAGGCTAATACACATTAATATCTCAAGATTGATTTGTTAATCAACTTACAATGAATATCTAGTTCTAACTATGCTGTGTAAGGATTTGAGTTAATAAGAAGTTTCTATTGACATCTAAGGGAATATAAATTATTTTAGTGGTAACTAATTCACCCCTCCCTTCTCAGTTACTCCTCTTATATGTCTAATATAATGTAGGACACTAAAGCTAGATATTGTAAGAAACAAATTGATACCTTATAAGAAGTTGATTGATGCTCTAAGGAACTATTTTGTGACATTCTAGCAAATTCCTAGAGCAGAAAACAAGACTGCCAATGCTATGCTACTCTAGCATCTATCCTCTAGTTAGAAGAACATGAATCACAATTTGAGTTCCTGGTGGAAGAACTACATCATCCTGCCTATGATTCCTTAGATAACCATGTGATCTTTACTATTGTAGGTCATGATTCCTCCCACTATGTGGCTATGTTCTCTTACTTGCATGATTAGGTTATTCTTGAAACCCTCACACACAACCAAAAATGCCAACTCCTGTACAATGCTTCGCATTACACTTTGGGCTTTGGTGACTTATATAGGATGAGTCTAGACAAAACTTTTCTTAGGTGTTTAGAGCTAGAAGAGTCTGAAAAGGCACTAGCTAAAGTCCATGATGAAATTTGTGGGGACATTCTAATGGCCTTATACTTACTTAGAAATTGCTTAGGATGAGTTATTAATGGCCAACAATGCAAGCTAACATTGTTCATTATGCTAAGTCCTGTAAGAAATGTTAACTTCATGGTAACTTAATTCATGCTCCTGGATGTGACCTTATTCCCTCTGTGACATATTGGCCATTTCAAAAATGGGCTTTTGATTCAATAGGAAAAATCCATTCAAGTTCTTCTAGTGGCCACAAGTTCATCATCACAATGACTGAGTGTTTCACCAAATGGGTTGAAGCTATGCCACTATTTGCTGCTACAGGAAAACATTTTTCCCTATTTATACTTAACCACATTGTTTGTCATTATGGCATTCTTTCCTCCATTGTTACTGATAATGGAGGATAATTCAAGAATAAGGACCTCAAATAGTTGTACAAGAAATTTAGAATCAAACAACATTGGTCCTCCATCTACTACCCTCAAGGGAATGACCAAGCTAAGGCCTCCAACAAAGCATTTCTTAAAATCTTGCACCAAACGATTCACAAATCTAGGAAGGACTAGAACTTACAGATCAATCCAGTACTATGGGCCTACAAAACTACCATATGTACTTCTAAAGGGGCCACACCTTTTTATTTAGTCTCATGGTTTTGAGGCTGTCCTCTCCTTAGAAGTTGAGATCCCCTCATTATGAGTCTCATTATATGGGTTTATAATCGATGACCAAGCTGAGGCCTCCAACAAAGCATTTCTTAAAATCCTGCACCAAATGGTTCACAAATCCAAAAAGGACTAGAACTTATAGATCAATCTAGTACTATGGGCCTATAGAACTACCATTTTTACTTCTAAAGGGGCCACACCTTTTTATTTAGTCTTATGGTTTTGAGGTTGTCCTCTCCTTAGAAGTTGAGATCCCCTCATTGTGAGTCTCATTACATGGGTTTATAACCGATGAAGACCATAGGGCTATGTGAGTACATGAACTAGAAACTCTTGATGAAAGCCACAAGGCTACTTTTGATCATATGAGGGCTTAGCAAAACTGCATGTCTACTCAGTATAACAAGAAAGTTCATCCTCATGAGTTTCAAGTAGGTGAACTTGTGCTTAGAGAAAACCCTAAAAATCAACAAAGCCAGGAACAGAAAGGGAAGTTTGAACCTAACTGGTTGGGACCGTACATTATCACAATGTTATTTGGGTCTGGTGCTTATCATCTTTGTACTCTAGAAGGGGAACAACTGGCAGAGCCTATCAGTGTCCTACATCTAAAGAAGTTTTATGCTTAGACACTCCCACTCAATTCTTTTGTACATATTTATTGATCTTGAAAAAATCCTAAAAATTGATCATCTTAGTGAAAAAATAGTAATAGGAACTTTGTTGTATCACCAAAAAAAATCACAAAATACAAAAAATTGAAAAATGTCCTAAACAAATAAGCCAAGTGGTGAAAACTTGGAAACAGGCGCTACTTGAGACCCTTGCACCTATGTCTATTAGTCTCAATCATTCACTCCACAACACATTTCCTAACTTGGAATTGTTTCTTGTCCTCATCTTGGGGGCACAATTTCTTAGCTTATTGAGGTCTCCTTGTGCATTAGGGTTTCTTTGGCAACTCCCAAAACAATGATTCTCAACACCACCCCCCCTTTTTAACATCAAGTGTTTCTCAACACTTTTCAAATAGTTTACCTATAGTCTTCGATGTCATGATACTTCTCACTATCAAAATCAAGTCTTGAAGAAATGGCCAAGTGACTTACACACATGCACTTAAACATTTAACCAGCTGAGTTATGATGAACTTTATCTACTTTTATGTGCTATCTATGACAATTTTTTTTTGCTATGTGTTTTCTCCCTAATAGTCTTTTGAGGATGTCATGGACTAGAAGACTAGGGGCTTGGGGCATTTTTTCTTGCTTTCTTCTTGTGGGTATACTTTGTTCATCTACATTGTTTAAATAATTCATTCTTATCCTATTTGACACCTTGACTCACAAACGTATCATCTTTGACTATTTTTGCAAGACCGCACTTGACGGTTATCCTAGCACTTATACCTTAATACATGTGTAATCTTGCTATATTAAACTTAGGGAATCTAATCATATAGCCATCTTGAATTACGTGTCTTTGATGCTTAGATTGGATTTCCACATTCCTATATGATATCAATCATATTCATATCCTCATAGTTGCACTAGTGATGATTGTATGATCTCATGATGTCGCTAATAGATGCTCAATGATGAAATTAGAGTCTAAATGTTATGTGTTTCTTGTTGGTAAACCAATTTGCATATTAGCTTGCATTTTAGGTTCATTTTTCTAGCTTAGTCTTGCATTTGTGCATATGGGGAGAGCTCTCTCTTCATCTTTTTTTCGAACATATTAGCTAACTGCTTTCATACCTTATTTGCTTTCTTCTTCATCATTTCTTTTCATCTGCTTGATCTTTCACTTCATCTCTTTGCTATCCTATCATCACATCAATATAACCTTTTGACCTCTTACATAATTTTCACATCTTGGATCCATTTTTGGGATCAAAATCAAAATTTGAGTTCATCTTGATAGTCAAAATTGCATTTCAAAAATTATACCTTCTTCTATGTAGTTAGCTAACCTTTTTCTTTGAATCTTCGCTAGGGCATCTTTATTTCTTCATGTCTTCATCATTTCTACACTTCATATCTTCTTCAATTCACTTTTTCATGTCTAAAATAACCTTACTACTTGATTTGATCTAATCTTCATACCTTATCCTTTGTGTTCAACTTTGGTCATTAGCTTGCATTTAAGGTTCATTTTTCTAGCTTAATCTTGCATTTGTGCATATGGGGAGAGCTCTCTCTTCATCTTTTTTTCGAACATATTAGCTAACTACTTTCATACCCTATTTGCTTTCTTCTTCATCATTTCTTTTCATCTTCTTGATCTTTCACTTCATCTCTTTGCTATCTTATCATCACATCTATATAACCTCATGACCTTTCACATAATTTTGACATCTTGGATCCATTTTTGGGATCAAAATCAAAATTTGAGTTCATCTTGATAGTCAGAATTGCATTTCAAAAATTCTACCTTCTTCTATGTAGTTAGCTAACCTTTTTCTTTGAATCTTCTTTGGGGCATCTTCATTTCTTCATGTCTTCATCATTTCTACACTTCATATCTTCTTCAATTCACTTCTTCAATATTTGGTTCTAATCATCTATCTATCATCATTGACTTTGCTATATCTTGATTTGTTAGAAATAGGGATTACTGAGAGGGGTAGTGAATTAGTAATCTACAAACTTTAGTCACCAATTGGATATTATTACTTACTTTAAACCATGCATAACAAAGCAATAAAGTAATATTGAATAGTAATAGTAACAATGCATAGAGATAACTCATAACACCATATTTTGTTAACTAGGAAAACCCTGGCCAAGGGAAAACCCCAATGGGGATAAAAACATATATATTGATATATATGTTCCTTGTTAGAGGATGGATCCTATTAGGAGTTAATGAGTAAATTTAGTATAAGTAGTCCTTGTTAGGAGACTTTGAATCCCTGTTAGGAGATTCCAACCCTGTTAGGAGTTGTAGTATAATGTATGTAAGAAGAGCCCACTACCCAAACACACAATTTAAATTACAAGAAGAGCTCACTACTCAAACAAGTAATTTACTATTATTTTTCTTCCTTTTCTGATCTCTGATCACTAGATAGCTCATTTAATACTTCACATATATCACTTTCACAAAAGTTTTCTCACTTCACAATCTTACAAGATAGAACTTCGCTTACACAATACACATTTCTTATCGCAAGAAGTCCTTTGCATAGATACTATGCCTTTACACAAACTTGTTGGGTTAGCTAAGACCATAATTCACTTTTCCAAGTTAGAGTAAACATCTAGGATGTCAGCCCTAATTAGACAAGTAATAGTTTTGTAAACAAAACAATTCTTTCCTTCAATTCCATAATTGTTCTGTTTCATCAAAACATGATTATCTTTGTTCCATACAGTCTGTACAAACTTCTGAGGTTATACTCATCATCGCCAACATGTATACTATCTCCATGTAACTTCTCTAGTCATAATACGATGTCTGCAACATGTTACAAACAAAACAATACACTGTTGTAAATCAAATTCTATACTTAGACAATTTTTTGATTACCAAACACTAAGTATCTTAATTTATGAGGTTTCCTACTAGTATGTACATCATGTGTTGCCATAAATGACAATAATTACATATCACTATTAGCCAATTGTCAACATGATTTACTCATATCCAACTCTTTTTCGCATCTCCCTTACCTCATTTTGATTTCGATCCCAAGGGGGCAGAAATACTCTATTATCATTTGCTACAACTATCTATTTCTTAGGAGCATATGTTTGATCTTTACATTTGCTCTCGATCTATCTGCTTTGCTTAGTGTTAACATTATTCTTGAATTCTAACATCGTCTCTTTCCTAAGTGTTCAGTACTATCGCTATCAAGCTGTGCATTTAGGATTTGCTATCTCTTTCTACATTTCATTCTTTGGAATCAGATATCTCCATTGCTACCTACTTGGCTTCTATTTTCTTTGACATAATGTGTTCTTAGATCAATTATGCATTAGTCAAAGAGGGGCAAATATTATCACCTAAAAATGACCATCTAGACTATTAGCCCCCTTCTCAACATTTTGGCTAAATTATTTAATCATTTACCTAGGCCAAATTGCTAAAAATCAATTAATTTGATTATAACCTATAGTTTTGACTATACTATCCTAAGTTCATTATTTTATTAAAAGAGCATGTCCCCTTTTAATTAATTAAAATCCCCATTTCTTGTAACCCACTCAATGTGCACACATAAAGCATTATTTCTATTTTGCAAATTAAAGGGAAAGAATCTTTTTGTCTCATATGCAAAGTCAACTCTTTGTTTATTGGTTGACTTGTGCATGCACATGGATCAATCATATTTTCAAACTCCACCATTGATCTTCCATCATCTTGATCTTGATCTCCACCATATGTATGAATTTAAAAGAGAGAGCTTTCCCCCTCAAATGATCCATATTCTTGAGTACTGTTATGCTATAGGTTTCCCATTTGAATTCTTGAGAGCTTTTTTGGAGAACTTCCATTTTCTTGTCTATATTCTCTTATCCATGGAATTATATCATATTTGCATGATAGTTTAGTTTCCTTTACTATATTGTAGCTCACATAGCATAATAGTTGGATTTGTAACATTCTCATTCTTGTTAACATAGCTGCATTTTGCATATTCATACTAGTTTACATTTGCGTTGCATTCTTGAGGAATTCTTTGTGGACATTTACATTCTTGCATCTTGTCTCTAAGAGAACCTCCCATTGCATGGTTTAATAGCAAGAAACATATTTCTAAGGTTCAGCTAAGAGCCTTCACACATTCAAATATACTTTCTTGCACTTCGTGGATAGGGAGTTGTAACACAACATCCAAGCATTTCGAACTCATGGAATCACTTGGATAGAAGGGTTTAGAGTGTGACACATTTATCAGCAAGAAACACATAATATTAGACTCTAATTTGATCATTGAGCATTTATTAGGGACATCATAAGATCATACAACCATCACTAGCTTAGTTGCATGTCAATTTAGTTTCCTTTACTATAATCTAGCTCACATAGCATAATAGTTGGATTTGTAACACTCTTATTCTTATTAACATAGCTATATTTTGCATATTCATTCTACTTTGGTCTACATTTGAATCACATTCTTGAGGCATTCCTTTGCGAACATTTTCATTCTTACATTTGTCTCTAAGAGAACCTCGTGTTGCATGGTTTATTAGCAAGAATCATATTTCTAAGGTTTCGCTGAGAGCCCTCACACATTGATCTAATTTAGGATCTACAAGTTTAATAACTTAATCCAAAATTTCAAATATATTTTCTTGATCCAAGTAGTAAATGTGTGGCTATAATTGAAATGTAGAAAAGAACAACACATAATAAATTGATAGAAAGAAATATAAGAGATACGAGTCACGACACAATTTGATATTAGGGTTTGTTGGGTCCTACTCCAATTGAGGGACCGATTTGATTAACTCCAAAATCAAGTAAAAAATGTTACAATATCAACCCCTTCAAGTACAACAACATTACTACAATCTTATGTATGAGATTGAAAAATGTCCTCCAGAAATTTCTCCCTCCTTCTCAGCACTTGGTCATTCTTCCAAATTCCAATGAATTGAATAAGCTGAATGGCTTTGAAAGGTCTCCTACCCCCCTTATTTTTACATAAAATTAGCCTATAATAGGCTAAAACAAAAAAATACAATAATAGGGCCTTTAACTAATTACACCTTTTTAATATCCATTTGCCCATTTTAGAATTTGGCTTTTTACTAATTCATGTTAACAAAATTAACAATAAAACCTTAAAATATAAGGTGGCGGGTGATTTGTTATAACTTAAATAAAAATTGTCACACATACATGTTAAACATTATAAATGCCATAGTGGTGGAGGATGTTTTGTAATAATCGACTGGTTGGGGGTTCAAATCCTGCCAGTGACCTCCTTTCCAATTTTAATGACGGTTAAACTTTAAATAAAATTTTGCTAAGTATAGTGTTAACCTCCTTCCAATTTTTGGGGATCGATGGTTGTAGGTTCGACCCACCGCACCATTTCTTAACAAACTTGCTACCTGATTGATGACATCACATGCCACATGGACTTCCTTGTCATGACACATGTTTGAACCAAATTTTTTTGCCTCTGCCATGTCATCAATGATTGCACACTACCACATCACCCTCAACCATCTATCATGCCATGTGTCATCATTTGATAGGTGAGCTAATATCATTTGTATGGACATGCCATGTCATTGAGTGATGTCATCATCTCTTTTGGTCAACTAACTTTGACTGAGCATAATGTTTACATCCAAACTCTATTTTTGATGAAACAAATTTTGTTGGAAAACTCTTGATGATACCTTCAATTTTTTGCCAACTTCAACCAGTTTTTGAGAGTTCAAAATTTTTCCTTTCTGACAAACTTTGACCTAGGGTTCGACCAACCTTTGACTAGCCATAACTTGAGCAAATAGACTCCTTTTTTTATTCGTTCAAGTTGTGTTGGATTCAAAATTTCAAGGACATCAACATGGTACTAATTATTGGAGTTTTGTAAATACTTCAAATTTTAGTGACAATATCCTCTGGATTAAGCCTCCCCACTAAAAAAGAGCTTTTGGACCTTCAAAAGTTTATTTTTACAAAGAATGAAAGCAAGGGTATGTTCGCTCACTTGTCTAGTATCACTTGTAAAAATTGCTGGAATTTTGAATATTTGAATCATCACACACATTATGAAGAATGACAGCACTGCTAATACAATCAACCATATATCCACCATTATTCATTGTTACATCCATCACCCACATAGTACCAACTAATAGAAATAGAAGTAACAAAACTAAAATAACTGATGAAATGGAAAAAGTATCAACATTTTGGACCTCTTGTACAGAAACATCATTAGAAAATGAACCCTTAAAATCCTCTTTTACCATCACTGGCTAAAGACTTGATTCTACTTGCTTCTGATCCTCACTAGTTACTAAAGACATGAGAGTTAGTTTACTGCTTTCATTTACTATCATTTTCAAATGTCATGTGTTTACAATTGATCCTTCATTCTTCTTGTGGTGACCTCTTATAATGTATTCGATTCCATTTTTAAACAAATGATACTTGTGATATTCCCTGTAGAAGATAGTTTTCCTATCGTATAAGTATGGGCTACCCAACACAATCCCACAAATATCAAGTGGTACCACATTAAATTCAACCTCATCTATGAACTTAGATGTTATTGCAAATCTTAACTTACATGGCTTAGTGACTCGCAATCTGTTATCATTGCACACCCAACCTAATGGATAAGGCCTTTTGTGAGGCTTAGTTTCTAATCCCAACTATTTAACAACTTCTTTTTAAATCAAATTAACTTGGGACCCACTATCTATCAATGTGTCAATTTTAGTATTCTTAGAAATCACCCTTATATATAAAAGGTCCACACCTTTTACTATCTTCAAAAACATCATGACTTTTTGAAGTGGAAGCATATGAAATATTAGTGGTAGAATCCACAAAAGCATTACCTTTCAAACTTACAGCCGATATTGTTGTCTCATCACCAGAATCTAATCCAAGATCTGAACAACAGTTGAAGACTTCTTTTTTTCCCTTGATCCTTCTTAAACCACTTTGGTTTCAACTTTGGATGCAATTTCCAACACTTTTCTTCCACATGCCCTTTCTTCTAGCAATGTGAACAAGTAGGCTTGTCACCTTTCTCTTTCTTCATTGTGGCTGCTATCTTTCCTTTTTTGATGCTTTCAAGAGGAACAAATTCCTTCTTTTAACTGAAACTTATCTTTCCTCCACCTACTTCAATATGGGTTTCTTGAACACATACTTTATCAAAGTTAGAAGGACTAAACATCAATACTGTATGTTTCAAATAAGAATGCATTCCACCTATATACTTTAATAAAGTATCTTGCATGTAAAGAGGAATTCCAAGAGTTAATGCCTTCTTCCTAAACACCTATGTATACTCTTGCATAGACTATCCTTTCCCTTGCCTGAGATTTTGCTAGTCCATAATGACTTGTTGCATATAACCCAAAGGATAAAACTATTTCTTCAAAGTAGAAGTAAATTCATACCAAGATGAAATGATTTTACTGTGTGTAGCAAGATCACCTTGGATCTTACTCTCCCACCAAACTAATGTAGTACCTCCCATTCTGAGAGTAGCTAGCTAGGTTTTGGAAGAATCATCCAAAATATTTTGAACCTTGTAGTACACTTCAATCTAGTTAAGCCAGTTATCTAGTTTCTCTACATCTAATTCACCATTATATATAAGCGAATAAAATTTCACATCAACCTTTAAGAAAGGTGTCTTCACACATTTTTTTTTAGAAGAAGTAAATGAATTAGAAGAAGAAGAGGATGAAGAAAATGAAGAAGATGGGGATGGAGGTTTAGGAGGGTCACTACCACCTCCTACTCCTTTGCCTTTGTCATCTTTTGATGAAGATTGAGCTTCTTCCTTCTTCCCAACCTTGTTTGCCTTTCTCAATTGTCATTCATGCCTTTCTTGGAGAAGAATGCCCACCAAAGCCTTCAATTACACTAAAGCTCTCTGGAAGGCTTCCACATCAAACTTGGGAAGATTTTGTTAAGATGCCATGACTCATGGAAAATTTCTTCCTTTTCCAATTTCTGGATTGAACTTTTCAAGAGAACTTTCTCCTTGTTTCAATTTCAACCTAGTTAACATTCACCACGTGAATAGGCTCTAATACCAAACTTGATTTGATTTAGGATCTACAAGTTTAATAACGTAATCCCAAAATTTAGATGTATTTTCTCGATCCAAGCAATAAATGCATGGCTATGTATTTCAAACCATGAAATTAAAAAGAAGAAGAATCTAGGGCTATTACAGAGGAATTATAACCAATTATGTAAAGTTAATTTTATGCTTTTACTAAAGTAATTTGACATAATTGAAATGCAAAAAAGAACAACACATAATAAACTGATAGAAATAAATATGAGAGAGAAGAGGCACAACACAATTTGATATCAGAGTCTGCCTTGTCAAGACTATGTCTCTGGGTCTTGCTCCAATTGGGAGATCGATTTAATTAACTCTAAAATCAAGTACAAAGTGTTACAATATCAACCCCTTCAAGTACAACAACATTACTATGCTCTAATGTATGAGACTGAAAAATATCCTTTAGAAATTTCTCCCTCCTTCTCATCACTTGGCCGTTCTTCCAAATTCCAATGAATTGAATAATCTGGACGGCTTTGAAAGGCCTCCTACCCCCCTTATTTTTACATAAGATTAGCCTAAAATAGGCTAAAACAAAAAAAAAAAAACAATAATAGGGCCTTTAACTAATTACACCTTTGTAATATCCCTTTACCCATTTTAGAATTTGGGTTTTTACCAATTTGTGGCAACAAAATTAACAATAAAACCTTAAAATATAAGGTGGCAAGTAATTTGTTATAGCTTAAATAAAAAATGTCAATGTTTAACATATATGTTAAACATTATAAATGCTATAGTGATGGAGGATGTTTTGTAATGACTGATCAGTCATGGGTTCAAACCCCGTTGGCAGCCTCCTTTCCAAGTTTAGCTGTGGTTAAACTTTAAATAAATTTTTTCTAAGTATAGTGTTAACCTCCTACCGGTGGTGCAACAACCACCAAATTTTTTTTGGGAACTGGTGGTCACAGGTTCGATCCACTGCACCATTTCTTAACAAATTTGCTAGCTAATTGATGACATCACATGCCACATGGACTACCTTGTCATCACACGTGTTGCAACCAATTTTTTTCCCTCTGCCATGTCATTGATGACTGTACACTGCCATGTCACCCTCAGCCACTTGTCATGCCATGTGTCATCATTTGATTGGTTAGCTAACATCATCTATATGGACATGCCATGTCACTGAGTGATGACATCATCCCTTTTGGTCAATTGACTTTGATCGAGGATAACTTTTGTGTCTAGACTCCATTTTCATCAAAACAAACATCGTTGGAAAGCTCTTGACGAGACCTTTAGTTTGATGCTAACTTTGACCAATTTTGGGGAATTCAAAATTTTTCTTTTTTGACAACCTTTGACCTAGGGTTTGACCAACCTTTGATTGGCCATAACTTGAGCATACATACTCCCTTTTTTGTTCGTTTAAGTTGTGTTGGATTCAAAATTTCAAGGACATCAACATGGTACTAATTATTGGAGTTTTGTAGATACTTCAAATTTTAGTAAAAATATCTTTTGGATCACACATTCAAATATACTTTCTTGCACTTTATGGATATGGAGCTCTAAGATGACATCCAAGCATTCTTAACTAATGGAATCACTTAGATAGAAGGGTTTAAAGTGTGACACATTTATAGTGTACATTTTTGGCTCCCACCATGGTGCAAATAATCCTAGTTTTACTCTTAATCTTGTTGCATTTCTTACATTTTCTACATTCTATTTGCATTTTCCTTTTTTCCTTTGGCAATATCTTCAATTTCATCATTTAGCATTTATTAGGTACATCATATGATCATACAACCATCACTAGTATAACTACAAGGATGTGAATATGATCGATATTATATAGGAATGTGGAAATCCAATCTAAGCATCAAAGACATGTAAGTCAAGATGGCTACATAATGAGATTCCCTAAGTTTAACATAGCAAGATTACACCTATATCTAGGCATAAGCACCAGGATAACCCAAGAGTTTGGTCTTACTAAAATAGCTAAGGATGATATGTTATAAGTCAAAGTGTCAAGTAGGACAAGCATGAATTCTCTAAACACTATAGATGAACAAAGTATACCCACAAGAAGAAAGCAAGTAAAACATACCCCATGCCTCCAGTCTTCTAGTTCATGACATCCTTGAATGACTATTAGGGAGGGAACACTTTACAAAGAAATTGTCATAGACAACACACAAAGAAGATAAAGTTCATCATAGCTCAACCATTTAAATGTTTAAGAGTGTGTGTGTGTAAGTTACTTGGCCATTTCTTCAAGACTTGATTCTCATAGTGAAAATATCACAACATCCTAGATTGTGGGTAGAGTATCTGAAAAGTGTTGAGAAATACTTGATATCAAGGGGGTAGTGTTGAGAAATATTGTTTTGGAAGATATTGCCAAAGAAAAATCTCCTTGTGCAAGAAGATCCATGGTGGGTGCCAAAAATGTACACTATAAATGTGTCACACACTAAACCCTTCTATCTAAGTGATTCCATGAGTTTGGAATGCTTGGATGCCAACTTAGAGATCCCTATCCATGGAGTGCAAGAAAGTATATTTGAATGTGTGAGGGCTCTTAGCTGGACCTTAGAAATATGTTTTGCTAGTAAACCATGCAACAAGAGGTTCTCTTAGAGACAAGATGCAAGAATGCAAATGTCTACAAAGAATGTCTCAAGAATGCAATGCAAATGTAGACTAAACTAGTATGAATATGCAAAGTGTAGTTGCATTAACAAGAATGAGAGTGTTACAAATCCAACTATTATGATATGTGAGCTAGATTATAGTAAAGGAAGCTAAGCTATCATACAACTATGCTAAAATGCCATGGATGAGAGAATGTAGACAAGAAAATGGAAGTTATTGACAAAATCTCTGTAGTGCCTGCCCTCGTTTACATCTTTCTAGATACATTGTTGCTATCATGGCCGAACTCTGTTAGACTAGTTATATGTTGATGGTTAGTAGCATTGTTTTGAAACTATCAGATTTTGTGCTATGGATTCAGTTGATATATGATGTGATTACTTAGACTCTACATTTCATGTATGCATGATGATTATTACATTGCTTTCAGTTATTGATGATGATTAGTTAGATGGTTTATTATCACATGTGTTTTCTTATGGATACTTACCTCATACTTGCATGTGTATGGTGTGCATGTTTGTTTCTTATGTATGGCATTTATGATGTGGTTAAGGAAGGGAGTCGTAGTCACCTGCTAGTCGGGATCTACACGATGCACCACAAACTACCATTGTCTATTTAGCTTAGCATATATATATATAGTATGTACATGCATAGTTTTTATGCAGGTTGTAGGTACCGAGTATCAACTTCCCTGAATTGCCAAGATGAGCGTACCCTATCGCACTATCTCAATGGTAAGAGAGGGGAGATAAATTCTCGAGTCCAAATCCTAAACCCTTAAACCATTTGTCCTAGAGATGTAGGACAAGTATTTGAGATGTTTTACCTTCCGAATGTGTCGGATGACATAATTTGTGATTTTAATCCTTTGGACTGATTTTGTATGGATTGTTCTATGATTGATTTTCATATTTTATTTTGGAGGTCTTTGGTAAATTTTCTATTAATTAAGTCTAAAATTAAAAGATTTAATTGATAATTTAATTATTTTGGAAGAATTAATATAATGTCATAAAATTTTGATTTTGATTTTAATTAATTAAATGGGGAATTAATTGAGAAAAAGAACTAAATAAAAGAAATTAAAATTAATAATAATAATAAAATAATAAATAAATAATAATAATAGAAATAATAAAAGAATTAAAATAAAAGTTGTAAGTCTACTTAGGAGTAAATGAACCTCTTGATTGCACGTATGTCAACAACATAGGAGTTAGCGCACAAATTAAGCACATGGTGTCTACAACCTTGTGACTCATCTAGAAGGTTGGAAAAGACTTGTGCTTAGTTGTCAACATCTTCTGGTTGTTTCTCGAGACATTCTAGGTGCTTCCTAAGAGTTCTTTATATTTAGGCACTCCTAGAAGCTTGGAAATCGTGCTTGGAGGACTCGGGAACGTTGGAGAAGGAAGGAGCTTTCTCTGCAGTTTCTAAAGAGAAGTGATTTAGCATTAGTGTCCAGGTAGACACTTGTGATTTTGGCATATGATATTTCGTTTCTTGCACTTCCTATCTTCTTCGTGTCTTCTGAATGCTTTATGAGGATTTTCATATATTGAATATCTTGGTTGTATGCATTTTGTCATGAGTAGTTAAATTTTATATAAGAAATGTTCATATACGTAGATCTGAGGAAACTATGGGGCTAGGGTTTCAGATGCATATGGACAAACCTATTTAAAAGAATTAATGAGTAAATTTAGAGAACAATTACTATTTAGAAGAAATTCTCAATTCATCGAATTGGAAAGCCCTATTTGTTTAAAATTAGGTATATGTTCTCTTTATATATATATATATATGTTTATAAAAAAAATGCAGTAATGCTTGAGAACAAATTGCATGTATATATATATATATATACATATATATATATATATATATATACATATATATATATATATATACATATATATATACACACATATATATATATATACATATATATACATACATATATATATACATACATATATATATATATACATATATATACATACATATATATATATACATATATATAAATACATATATATATATACATATATATACATACATATATATATATCTATGTATATACATACATATATATATGTATATACATACATATATATATATGTATATACATACATATATATATATATATATATATATACACATACATATATATATATGTATGTATATATGTATGTATATATATATATGTATGTATATATATATATATGTTTAAAAACTCCTATTTTTAAAAAAATGTGACAATGGAAAATACATATTAAAACAATCCGAACTGTGCATGTTATAAACGTTTTTGAAAAAAAGTTTAAAAAAAAATAAAAAAAAAAATAAATATATACATATATATATACATACATATATATACATATATATATATACATACATATATATACATATATATAATATACATACATATATGTATATATATATATATGTATATATATGTATATATATGTATATATATATATATGTATATATATATATATACATATATATATATATACATATACATATATATATATATATATATATATATATATATATATATATATATATATATATATATATATATATATATATATATATATATATAAGGATGGGAGGGGGGGTTTTAACCCACCCCGTTCCCTTTTAAGATTGTCGGCAGCCGAGCCTGTTGTCGCAGGTACTGCGATAGAGGCAAGACTACACGACATTATCGCTTGACATCGACGCCAATATGCAAGCTGCGACATGTACAATATACACTATTTTTATATTAATGTTGATAAAAGATATGATATGGTTTGATAATCGATTTCATATGTGAATATTAAAAATTGTTATATATTTATATATATATATATATATATATATATATATATGTATATATATATAAAATGTTGTTATACATATATGTATGTATATATATGTATATTTATATATACATATATATGTATATATATATGTATGTATATATAATATATATATATATATATATATATATATATATATATATATATATATATATATATATATATATATATATATATATATATTAATGATATTTTAATATCCAAGTTAATTAGATTTAAAATAAATAATATAGTTTTAAATTAATCAATTTACTTAATTAAAATTTAGTCTAAATTAAGGTTAATGAGAATGTTATAAATGAAATATTTAAGTTATTATTTTGGGAATTCTCAAGAGAAGAAATTGAGTTATTTGAAAATAAAAATAAAAATAAAAATTTATATATAAAAGGATGGGAAGGGGGGGGGGAGGTTTTACCCCACCCCGTTCCCTTTTAAGACCGCCGACAGTCTAGCCTACTGTCGCAGGTATTGCGACTGCCGTCGCATGCCCTGCAGCAAAGGTAGGATTACATGACATTGTCACTTGATAGCGACGCCAATATGTAGGACACAACATGTACAATATACATTGTTTTTATATTAATGTTGATAAAAGATATGATACGATTTGAGAATCGATTTCATAGGTGAATATTAAAAATTGTTATATGTTAATTTATATATATGTATATATGTATATATATATGTGTGTATATATGTATATATATGTATATGTGTATATGTATATATATGTATATGTGTATATATGTATATATATGTATATGTGTATATGTATATATATGTATATATGTATATATATGTATATATATATACATATATACATATGTATATATATACATATATACATATATATACATATACACATATACATATATATACATATATACACATATACATATATATACATATATACACATATACATATATATACATATATATATATAAATATAAAATGTTGTTATATATATATATGTATGTATATATATGTATATTTATGTATATATATAATATATATTAATGATATTTTAATATCCAAGTTAATTAGATTTTAAATAAATAATATAGTTTTAAATTAATCAATTTACTTAATTAGAATTTAGTCTAAATTAAGGTTAATGAGAATGTTATAAATGAAATATTTAAGTTATTATTTTGGGGATTCTCAAGAGAAGAAATTGAGTTATTTGAAAAATGATAATTCATTACCAAAATATCATATAACGTATATTCCTAGAACATTTAAGAAATTGATTTAATGGGTTATGGAGAAAGTACTTTTATCTATCAAACAAATACACGGGTTAGGTAAAATGTGCAAATTTCTCCACTCGATATCTAAATTTGGAAATGAACACTGAGACCTCCACACTTAAATCAACTATGTAATTTTAGCAAACTAAAACATGTGCTTGCATTTTGTGTTATCTCTATGCTATCTGTTGTGGGTTTTTTTGGGTTGACTAGATTGTTGACCAGTTATAAGGCATCTACCAGAGGCTCAGGGGTTATGATTGTGATGTCATGATGATGTCTTTTGATCTCGATCTTTTTAAACTCAACCATGGTTATGTGAGGGCATGTTGATTGATATTGTCTTCAGTCTTCTTGTGTAAGCTGTGATATCTGTAACCCTTTATGAGTTACCGATTAGTTGTATGGAATTGAATTGTTTATCTGATCTTGACGATGTCATGTTGTGACATGTTTTGACTCAACCATTTTGGAGTCTTTGATTAGTATTACTTTGAAATACTTTTTGGTTGCTTGTTGAGAACCAATGGATATTGTGATTGTCAGTGATACCTTCAGTTGCCGATTGAGAACTGTTGTGGTCATGATTATCAATGGATGCTTTTCAGTTGCTCATGGAGATTTGATGTTCTTATTGTGGATTATCTTTTGGTATTATTCCAGTCACTTGTAAAGGACTGTGGTGATTTTTTGATTTGTGATTCCATGAGCTTAGGGTAGGTTATCTACTTGTAGTGTCGGGAAGTGGCTTGCAATGGGGGCCAGGGCCCTAAGAGGCTGCCAGGGTAACTCATTGTAAGTTGTTTTAATAATTGAAAACATTACACCTAATATTGACTTAATGAACCTAATAAGATAATTGTTTGTTCTTTTCCATGCATCGAGTGCTACTACAGACTAGGATGGGAGTAGAGAGAACACTTGGTTGCGACCTTGCATTCTGTAGTATGCCTCATCTGTATGAGAGGGTACTAGTGGCCACATAGGGATCACTAGGGGGCCAGGGTCTATTAGGAGACTACTAGGGTAACTCTAGCATGATCCGTGCGATGAAACTTTCCTGCTTACATAGTAGGTTTCTTACATGTCTTTGTGTGCCGCTAGGATTAGATGTCGATTTGTGATTGGAACCTTTGAGTTAGTATACTTTTAGGATTCTTGGACTTAGAGAGTATTGTGCTATGTGATTTGATAACTTTTTTGGGACTTGAGATTATCTCCTCAACATGATGGGAGTGGACCATTTAGGTTCCACGTGGTCGGGTGGTAGTGCTTTTTCACTCTTACCATTTGAGATCCGTCTGAGACACCGTGGATGATGCATTCTTGATTATGATGGTGGTCACGTATCCTTATATCGATGATTTGCATCTGTTAGATAATGTTATCTTATGTTTTATCTTGCATGTTAGATTTCTTTCTGCTTATGATGTAGTATGATATAGGAGTGACATTCCTACTATGTTAATACCAATGATCTCTTCGGTGATTTGGAATGTTACGCACAGAGGGATGGCTAGGACCCATGATGGTTTAATGATGCTATTTACGATTGGGAGGAACCGTGCACTTAGTCAATTATGTTTGATGATATATGGTTAACTTTTACGATGGATGTTTATATTTTCTATGATGATGTATCATGTATGGTATTTGGTTTCATTTACTTTGTTGCATCATGGATTAGAAATAGGATGATGTACTTTATTCTCATATATGTATATTCTTTTAAGCCTTTCATACCCTGAGACATGTATAGTGGATGATTGAGCATTCTGAAATGTAATTTACTAAGGAACATTCAGAACAAAAGTATATTGTTTTAGGAACATTGGAATTTTCATTATTATTTCATGAGGATGTGGTATTAGAGGGAAATTTAATAATAGTTAAATTAGATGTGATTCAATGTTAAGGGATCCTTGAAGAATGTAACTTGTTATGTATGTTTATGATTAATTTTAGTTGAATGTTATTATTGCTTCCATTACTATGTGTATGGTTTAACTTTCATGTTTCAAAAAAAAAAAAAGTCACCAAACTCAGTGAAACTTTAGGTTAATTCTTTGGATCCCTTGGCGGGGCATTACAATCTCTCAAGAATTCAAATGATAAACCTACAACATAGCAGTACTCAAGAGTGTGGATCCTTTAAGGGGGAAAGATCTCTTTCTTTTAAAGTCATACAGATGGTGGAGATCAAGATCGAGATGATGGAAGATCAAGGGTGGAGTTTGAAAATAAGATTGATCCATGTGTGTCAACCAATAAACAAAAGGAGACAAAAGGAGTCTTTTCTTTTAATTTTAAAAATAGAAATAATGCTTTATGTGTGCACATTGAGTGGGTTAGAAGAAAGGGGGATTTTATTTAATTAAAAGGGGACATGCTCTTTCAATCAAATAATGAACTTAGGATAGTATAATCAAAACTATAGGTTATAATCAAATTAATTGATTTTTAGCAATTTGGCCTAGGTAAATGATTAAATAATTTAGCCAAAATGCTAAGAAGGGGGCTAATAGTCTAGATGACAATTTTTAGGTGTTTACAAATATATGTAAATATGCTAAAAGGACAATGAGGATAAAGAACATATCTTTAATGTATGTTTTATGCTTGTTGTACTGATCAAAATGAAAGGAAATCATTATTAGATTACAAGCCTAAAATTGCCAAACAAACAAAACCCATAAATCTTTTGGTGAATAGTCAGGGGCAAATTGGATCTTTAGGGGGAAAATGGGATCATAGTGAGTGATGCTGATTCTAATTTTGTAGTTATGTAGAAAGCTAAAAGGGGTACTCAAATCTACAACATGTTCATCAATTCAATATTTGTAACCTATAATAAAAAAGGATTTTTTTTGTTGATGGGGAGTTTGCCTTGGTCAAAACCCAATTTAGGTATTAACCTTGAATGAAATAATTAATAGCATGAATGTAAAGAAAATGTACAAATTCACCTTACAAAAGATGGGTCTCTTGAATCAAATGCAATGTGCTTATTTCACCAACGGATTTGGACCAAGAGAATATGCAATAAAGGATATTGAATGGATTGAAGAAGATCTTGAAGATAAAATCCTTCAATTTTTTGGATGCTTGAATCCTTAATATTCAATGGAGGAATGCTTGAAGCCTTGAAGGCTTGAAACTTGAATGCTAGACACCTTGAGTGCTTCGATACTTTAGAATGAGACATGAAAATGGAGAAAATGAAAGGGTTTATATAGAGCTTATAATTGAATAACTCTCGTAGGCTAACCTTCCTATATATTACCACCCCAAATGTTCTAGAACAGAGGACCCAAAGAGGAGATTGAAGACAATACCTCATCAAGGGAAAATTATGTCCCTGATTGGTTAGGGGTGGATTTCTCTCCTAATGATCATGTGTACAAACCCTCAGGACTATCCCAAGACTCCAAATAAGTCTCAAAATTCAAAAATCTAGTCTAGATCCCAAGGAAATCCTATTTCAGTGGTAAGAGTAGATTCTAAGTGGATAGATGGATGAAAGGAATGACCTGGGAGTATAGATCCTACCTCAAGCTTAATTCCGTAAAATAAGGAGCTTTAAAGATGATCTATTATAGGATTTATCCCAATTACACCTAGAAGAAAGCCCAAAAAAGAGAAGGGATGAAAGACACAAGAAGATTGATGATCTCAAATTAAATAGGTGTTAAACCTTCATTAAACTAGAGAAATTTTAATTTAAGATGATATAGGTACACATCAACTCCACAACCAGAAGGACATAGATCAGATAAGAGACCAATAATTTCTTAGGTGTAGGTACCATAGGGTGAGGGTGAGGTAGTGTAGATGGTTGGTGAGGAGGTAGAGAGGTCAACACAGGAGGACCCGACACATTATTTTCTATAGGATATGGATGTTGGACATGATGACCCCTATATTCAACAACACAACCAAGAGGAGTTTGAATTATAGGTATCATTCACAACTATACAAGCACATGTTTCTTGAGTGTCATAGTTAGAGTGGAGGCTAGAGAGTTCGAGATAGGGGTAACTTTAAGAAACCCCCTCCAAAAAAAAAAAAAAATTCATGGTGAATCCAACATTAGTTTCGGGGAAAAAAATAATTTCTATTGGCAATTTTTTTCGATGTCAAGAAAAGTTTAATTTTAGATTCTATTTTTCTCTAACCATTACAAAATTTCATAAAATTGAGGTAATTTCGTCCCTTTTGATAGAAAAAATATATATTGTATAAGGCAATTTTTCTCATTTATTGGAAAAAATATATATTTGATTAGACAGTTTTTCCCAATTGGAAAAAATATATATTTAATTAGGAAAATTTTCCCATTTATTGGAAAAATAATATGTTTGATTAGGAAAATTTTCCTATCTAGTGAAAAAACATCTATATTGCATTGGCAAATGTGCTAGAAATGAATCAACAACTAGAAATTAATTGTATGTTTTTCCAATCAATTGTCAAATTATCAAAATATATGCTTAGTATTCAATCAAAGAGTGATAAGAAAGTGAGGTTTCCATAGGATGACACGTATGTGGAATGTCCTATTGTATTTATGGCATAGTGCAATCTGGTTGAAAAAACATTATTTAAATTACAGACATCCTGGTCAGTGGTTTTCATTATTAGAAACATAGGTTGCCAAAAATGGGACTGCCTATGGAAGAGGGATCATCAAATAAAAATCCAAGCCCTCTTATCATCCTAGATTTGACTGTGGAGGAGGATGAGGAACAAAGTGATCTTACTAATGGGCTTATTGCAACTTTGTAGGTTCTCTCTACTAATCTCAAGGATGCCATCAAAGATCTCAAAAAAGAGCAGGAAAAGACAGACCTCCAAGAAATGTTCATTGAAATGGGTGTCGACCCTACTAATTCTGAAGAACAAATTGCAAATATGGTGGTATAAAAAAATTCGAACTTCAATGCTTTTGGGATTTTTTGATGGATAAAAGAAGCGTTACATGAAGAATGATTGATTTAGTTAGGGTTTATTTTGTAAAATATATTATCAAAAAGTGTATGAATTTGAAATGTAAAGGTTTGAAGCTTGTCACTTCCCTTTTTGAGGGAAACCACAATCTCTTTTTGATATACTAGGTATATATATGAAGATGAAATGTCACTAGTAAATTTGGACCTATTTTTTGACAAGCATTGGTCGATATTTTGATGCTCAAAGGTTGAAAAATATCATCACTATAATTTTGTCAAAATTTTGATGTAATGCAAGGTTGTCGATATATTGAAAGAACACTCCATCAAAAATTGTCCCAATCTTTGTCATGGGGTAGCGTCAAACTATTAGTAGGAAATATTGAAAGTTTGAAAATTACAAAATTATTATCGATGATAGTTATGGTCAAAAGATTGACATTTAGGAAATTTTTATCGATGAGCTTGCCATACCCTCAAAGACAGGCTGTGTTAAAATATCAACAACATTGAGATTTTTATCCATGAGTTTGTCATACTATTGACTTTAGGCATCATCAAAATAGTGACTATTAGGCATCAAAATGTCGACAATAGCCATGTTTAAAAAAATTAATGAAAAACTTTCAAAGAAGGACCTCTCCTAGTACCTCTCTCTGAGGAAATTCTTATCGAAGTCCACCACAACCCCTCCTTTCTTGAGACTTCATGAAAAATCATGCTTCAAAAGCTTCTTCCAACTTGGCCCTTGTTAAGACTCATGTGACCATTCCCACAAGGAGAAGACCCTGGAAACTGTTAAAAGCCAACACCCCCCCCCATACCTTGAAGGCTTCATTCCACAAAGAGAGAGATATAATGGAATTCATGAAGTGGGATACTAAGTTGGAAGTTAAGGATCTAAATCAAGATACAACACATTTACCATATAACCTAGCTTGGGTTGATTTTCATGGTTCGTGTCAGTGCATTATTTTGTTTCTTGAATGCAGCTAGATAACTAGTAGTTGATAATTGAACAATTTGGTATGTCATTTTTTAATTACACTTGATATTTTAGATGTATTGGGTCAAATTAAGTCTATTGAAGATCACCAAGCCACTGGATCAATTTCATGCATTCAATTTGAAACATTTCTATCAAGCCCTAGCTTAATTTGATCAATTAGGCTCAAGTGTTGTTTGTAAGTATTTGTGTTGCAAGAGTGAGATTGGTTCATTTTGTATTTGGGGAAGTGAAAGTGTTGCACTTGAGTAGGTTGAATCCACCACAAAAGTTTCTGAGTCCACAACCTTTCCCTTGTTTTAGAGGAAAATTTTCTAGGAGAGACCTCGTTGGAAAGAAGGCTAAGAGCCACAAAATTGCAATTTGTGCATCCAAAATATACAAAGAGTTTTGATTTTGGTATTTATGATAAATCCATCATTTGAAAAATTCTCGAGTGCCCTAGGACTTGAGTTATCATTTGAGTTTTCTTGTGACTATCAAGGAAGGAAGACCCTAGGAGTAAAAGGGAAAACTAAGAAAGAAAAGTGAAAGTACGAATTAATATCGGAGTTGCATATTTAGTGATCATTGTTCCACTCAATGGTACATTTGTGTATGTTGGAAGATTGACCAAGTTAATATAAGTTTCTATTATGTGCACTCTGCATTAATCTACCTAACTAATATGTAGCATTGAATAGTTATAATGTCCTAATCATAATTGTTGGTCAAGATCTAGGTCAGTCAACATTGGTCAATACCAGGGTTTGACCAAAATTATGCATTTTTATGTTTTTTAGGAGTCTTCTATGTTTTGACATGCATTTGTAGGCATTTGAAGGCATTTAGAGTGAAAATCAATAGAAGTCGCAAAATTGACAAAAAAAAGTTGTCATGCAACAATTTTTGTTGCTGAGCAACTTTTGCAATTTTTTGGGAAGGCAAAAGTTGCTCAGCAACAAAAAATGTTGCATGCCAACTATTTATTGTCAATTTTGCAACTTTTATTGATTCTCACTCTAAATGTCTTCAAATGCCTCCAAATGCATGTCAAAACATAGAAGACTCCTAATAAACATAAAAATGCATGAATTTGGTCAAAAATACCTTTTTGTTTACTTTTTAAAAAATCTTTCAATGGAAAATTAGACTCAAGCACTTGATTAGAATCAATTACTAATCATATTTAATTTGAATTAAATACTACTTGAGAAGAATTAGGAGGAATAAATATCTTCTGGAAACTTCTTCCGACTTGGCCCTTGTTAGTAAAAAAGTATCTATTCACCCTGTGATTTTTAAAAAATCCTGCACATATTGCAATCTAATTTATTTTTACCAAAGAAAACAAAGATTGCTATGAAATAATAAGTGAAACAAACATTTGAGAAACAACACATGACTCACCACACATTCTTTGATATCTAGAATAAAGATAGGATTACGTGCAATAAAGGTGCTTTCAACATTTTTATGGGAAAAGTGATTGATCCCAGTCATTTTACAAAAATGATCCAACCATGTTGGATATTTCAAAGTTTGAGCATCCCCATCTACAATAATGACAATAATGACTATGAGAGACAATAATGACATGATACAAAAATAAGTTATAACTTAAATGCTTTTAATAGGGAAATTAAAACCACTAATATTTTAACCATATTATAAATTAATAAAAGGGATTGTTAGTGTAGTAACAAACGTTAAGTATCAATATTGTCAAACTTGGGCACTCCAGTTTAAGTTTATCATTTTTGTTGCTTGGTACCCTGTAACCAAATACAACGAAATCATGATCAATTAGTGTTATAATAAAAACTTTAAGAAGACTAAGATCATCATGTTACCAATATGGTTGCAATTAATTGAGATCAATTTTAGTGAATGAAGGCATGACACATTTCAACAAAAGAAACAAAACATTACTTTTAATAACATCAAAATGTAGAATGTAGCAATAGTAAAAAAAAGGAACTTAGTAATAGAATGTAAATAGTGAAGAATCATTGTTTGTAGCCACTCAAGCATCCATATGTCTTTGGTTCCCTCCCTTCCATCCAAAATATGATTCAACTACTCTGAATCAGGAATGTGCATGCAACAACATTCCATATGCATGGACAATAGGCAGAGCTAAAAAAATGCAACACGTTTATATTAATGAACTATATCAAAAATGCAAACATGTTGCCTTCAATTCCACTTGATGTCCTATGCATATCAATTAAGATTTCATATTGAACTAGGGCCTCCTTCTACATTGCTTGAAACCAAGCACCTCCTTCTACATTTCTTGAAATCAAGATAGATAAAAGAAATTAATCCAAAATATAGATTTAATCCAAAATACAGATTTATGGAATATGTGATATGTAATAATGACCCAAATTATAAAACCATTGGCCTGAGTTGCATATATAAGCCATCATGGTCAAATTGGTCAAGGAGTAAAGGTAGAATTTGGTGTTCTTAGGTGTTGCGAACATTTTCAAGTCATATTGCACCTATTATATGAGGTCTGAAATGGTTTGGGTGTAATTTGTTGAAAAATGTAAAACATTTTCAATGTTGCTTGACAATATTGTCAACATATAAATGCAATCTCTTTGCAAATGCAATTGGGTCTGAGAAGCAACACATGACTCACCACACATCCTTCAATATATCAATTAAAGATAGGATTATGTGAAATGATGGTGCTTTCAATATTTTTATGGGGAAAGTGATGGATCTCTATCACTTTACAAAAGTGATACAAATTAACCATGTCCATTAGAGCCATTTGAATGAAGTTTGAATAAAAAATGTGTCAAAATGTTCAAGGTTACCAATATGGGAAAAATAGGCATAACAAGGTCTAATAGATGGGTTCAACGATAGATTACAGTTTAGTTAATGTTTGAGTCTAAAAGGGTAATAAGAGGCTATTTGATGTAATGGAATAAGAAATACATGTTAAAGTGAAATGCATGTTAAAGTTGCAAAAATGGTGTAAGTTTTCAAATTCAACACATAAGGGATTAAGAAAAAAATTCAATTTATTATGTTTATAAGGTAGCTAAAAAGGTGGAGGTTGGTTTTAGTAGATTGTATTGGTCTATAAAATATGTCAATGCCCGATGATAAGTGTAATATCAATCAAAATGAGAAGATAAGTGTAATTTCAAATCATAAAATTACACTTATATCTCTATTCATAAAATTCTAATATGATTCCATAACATATTCAATGGAATTCATAAGGAAGCACAATCCAAATGATTTATCTTATAAAAATCATTTCCAAATATTAGAAAAAAGACTTTCATTATTGTAAGTTGAAATATATGAATGGAACCATCCTTGGGAAAAACCTACAAATAAAAAATGCCTCTTGCAAGAGGACCCTCCATAAATCATATATTTCATTCCTAAATTTATGCATTTAAGTCACTAAGGAATTCTATTCTAGAGGAAATCATACTAATCATCAACATTTGAAAGTCTTGTAAATGATTAATTCAATTGGGAAGTCAAATTCAATTGGCTTATTGGAACTCTATGGAAGAATGCATTGTATTAAGATTTTACAATTCATCTATAGAACCCTACAAAATTCTAATACATGTGACAAAGAGGGTATTTGCATTAGAATATGCACAATAGATGGAAAGCACAGTTGTACTCTTTCATAGTCCACAAAGAAATTTTTTTTTCCTTCCTTTCTTGTTAGATGTGGAGGGTTCACATTTGAGAGAAGAATATTAAATGTGGTACAAGAGTTTCATACACTTTTAAATTTGATGTTGGCAAACACTGGCAGTATGATCCACTAAACATAATTGGCACAAAGATTGTATAGAATGGAAACTCCACAAGTAAATGTATAAAAAAGAGTATTCCATTGATTGAAAATTTTAAAACATGGACTCATGGGAAGAGGTCAAAATAAAGATGGAGAAATGCCCTAGTGAAAATAATATTTCAATACAGGAATTGTCAGCACAAATTAAAGAATTGCACAGATAAAAAGAAAAAGTGTAGCCCATGAAATCCTACAATTTCTACTAGATAGTATATTATCCAGGTAAAAATCATCTTCTAGATGCCATAAATAAAGATTGTGTAGCTGCACATTGGTGTCAATAAAAAAGTAATACTTTTTGGGAAATGAAGAAGAATCTTAGTGAACCTAAGACCTCTATAAATTTTAAAGCCTTGCCTAATGATGAAACATTTAGAAAATCATGGGATCATGAGCATCCAGATACACCATCAAAACAACATGATGCAGATGATGAAGAAAATGTGTATGAGGTTTGTAAGGATTCTACATCCACTACCACAGGCATTGACACTAGTTTTACTGAATCCACTGCTCCAACTACTACTAGTAGGAGTGCATTTGATTCAACTAGACAATATATTGTACTTAATTAATAGACAAGGGAAAAATATAGCATTGGGGAAAATATGATAGAGAAATTTGGTTATACAGGTGATGGTGGGCTGGGCACAATAGGTTAGGGAATTTGTTATCCACTCCCAATACCAGAGCCACCAAAACCTATTCATAAACCAATCATTGGGGATGAGTTAGATGATCCATTAGGTTATTCAAAAAAAGATGAACCCATGCCATTATTCATCCATGGTGGAATTCTAACCTCCCTATTGTTTTATCTTCAAAAAGAATGATACAACTGAAATTGGACCAGAATATTGTAGTTGAAGGTCACTGTGCAAAGAAGCAAAAGGTTTTAGACTCATACTGATACAATGCCATCCACAATTCTATCACGATGAAACCTTTAGAACAATCCAAAATCTCCACTTCTTAGTGGTAGTAGGGTAGGATTAGGAAGGGGTGATGTCATTGGTAATCCTCAAAATGCAATTATTACAACCTTGAGCATTGGTGGAGACAAGTACAATGTTGTAAGTTCTCTTTCTCCTTTCAAAAATTGTGTTGTATCAACAAACCCAAATTTTAAATTCAATAATTTTGTAACATATTTTCAAGAAACCACAAAAATAATAGAAAATTTAATAAGGCATTCAAGAAGGATGTACTTGAGGTGGCTCATTCTCATGAACCTACATTGAGTAGGATATTTCCAACATATTACACAAATATAGAAATGATGGAGTTTATGATTGTTTCTCCCCCACAACTAGACAATAATCCACCAAAGAGTGAGATAAATCCATCCAATTTTCATGTTAGCACACTATTTATGGATTTCTCTAAAATAAAAAATGCGGACAAAGTCAGTGTGGCAAAAAAGACCAACTCTATGGTCTACAATTCACTATTCAAGATGGACAAAGAGAACAAAGGGTTGGAGAAGGTAATTGAAAAGTTAAAAGAAGACTTGGAAAATGCAAAGAAAAATGAGAAATCAATAGATAGTAGGTGCAAAGAAATAGAGAAAAGGATTACAAGTGCTTCCTCTCAAGAAGCAAGTGTACAAGCTCAACTAGAAAATATGGAGGTAGAAATGAAAATTCTGAAGGAACAATTAGAAGAAAGTAATACAAATCTATGTGATATAAATATATAGAGAGAAGAAAAGGTCAAGAAGTTGAAGGAACAATTGAAATAGATAAACAAGAAATTGAGTAATACTCTGAATCATGTTAATATGGATGCAAATGTAAAATTTAAAGAACTTAGGGATAAATTGCAAGAATCAAATAAGCAACTTGAGGATGAAAGAGCATCTGCAGTAGATATTTTTCAAGAAGTTGGAGTTTGGTTGACATACAATCAATAACATAAATAAGGAACTGGACAATGAGAGGGAAAAAACAAAACAAGGGGAAGAGAAAGTCGAGGAAATAAAGAAACAACTTGAAAATTAATTGTCACACATGTTACAAGAGGTACAAAAGGAAAATAAAATAATCACAACCTACGAGAACAACTTGTTTGAGTCAAATGGAGAATTAAAACTTTAGTCAAGCTAATTAAAGAAAAAATGTAGGGGGAAATTATGGAAAATACCAATAGGCCATGTGATTGGTTTGAATTGCATCAAAGATTTAGAACTATTTGTGGGAGTATCAAAGAGAAGATTGAGAAAAAAAAGATCTTCTTGAGCTTGCAAAGACTACAAGATGGATTATACACATAATCAACACACATAGTGATAGGTATTTGGCCAGCCAAGGAGTTCATGGTTGCATTAGTGGATTAGTAAAATCATTAGCTATCATTCAAAAATGGATGACACTAACATAGCCTTGAATGCTCACCAAGATGGATGACAGAGAAAAATTAATGATAAGTCTTGGTTTTCCTAATCCTTTCCCTAGTAATTCATCAACGAAATTTATTGGAAGGGAAGCTTACCAAAAAGAGTTGGAGTTCAAAATGATGTCTGAAGTAGTCAAGTTTCCTCTAGATTCAAATCCTAAAGACATTTTAAATTGCATCAAACCATTGTTGAATCTGAATGCACTATTTGATGTAGTATTTCTTTCAAGTAAATCTTCCAAATATGGAAGTATGACAAAGTTAAAGGTCATCTACTATAACATAAAAAATGTTCAAACTCCAAACAAAGCATAATTCAACATCCTAAAAAATTTGACTAAATCTTCAATCATATCATAAGACATCCATCAAAGTGTGCAAAACTTGGAAAGCAATTTTAATCATCTATGTGTTATGTAATTTATTTCTATTTGTAATTGTTTGATATTATTTTAAAGTTTTAACTTTGTTTCTTGAACATCATAAATATAGTAGAATCCAAATGCTATTTTTCTTAATAGGCCTATCAAATGCAAAGGCAAAAAATGTTTTTGAAATTTAATTTGATGCTACTTTAAGAATCTCCCCATGAGGCAAAATGACTTGAAGCTATTGTTGCTCCTTTATTTCTATATTTATATATAAGGGAATTCAAGGTCATTTTCTAAATGTAATGGTTGTGAATTTAGTAATTTTAACTCATGATTGTGAAATTGGGTATTCAAATTTAACTTTTGTAAATTGAATTCATTGAATTTTATCAATTATAATGTGTTAAAAATTAATGAGAATGAATATAAATTTTATCATTTGAATTGCTATATTTTCATAAAAATCATCAAGGATTGTATCATAACAATGTATCATATGAGCATAATCATGCAAATAAAAAATAATAGTAATGGTAAAATTTGAATGAATCTTGATTCATGGAATCACCTAACATTAAATGTACATGTTTGTTTGATAGTAGATATTTAGAAAATGATATAACTTACTATCATGATAGATGAATCATGATTAGATTTAGAGAATACTATCCAAAATTCAGAATGTAGACTGTAGTAATTACCAATAAGTAATAAATTCAAAATTGACACATTATACCATAACTGTTAAACTTTCGACAATAGCTCATCATTTGAGTCTTCGAATTCCTTGCCATCAAGTTCAAACAGTCCTTCATCATGCTCCATGTTTTCTCCAGTCTACATTCCTTCGTTTGATTGATCCTCAACATCAACATAAATGCTACCAATACCAGTACCACTACTTGAGTTAGTGATCTTATTATTTGACATGTTCCCCAAACCTCTTCTTTGGCATTTCTTCCTCCACAATTTGAATGTCCTCTTGTAAGGAAAATTATTGACCTCGTATATGGATGTATATAGCCTTAGAAAATTTTCAAAATTCTTGTCTAGTTTATTTCTTACCTTTGACTTTAGGAATCCTAAAGCACTGAAAACTCTCTCATCCTCCATAGACCCCAATATTATGGTCAAACATAATTCAACAAGCTTGAAAAATTTTGATATTGAATTCCACAACACTTTTCTCTAAGCTAGATTTATCCAAAGGTTGGTTACTGACCCTTCTTCTTTAGGGTTCCACATAAGATCATATTGTTTGTTCATTGTAATGGAAAAATGATGAGAGTTCTCTCTCAAATGAGATTCATCTAAAAATCCATTTACAGTTACCCCATTGATTTGTTTATTTTTACAAAATTGATCTATCAAAACTGATAACTTATCTCTAAAATATTTAGGACTTCTTAAACTCCAATAATGGGGAAACATAATACACATTGATTCAAGTAATTTGCATTGAGGTAGTCTTTCTCTATTTTCTAAGGAAAGGTTATAAGAAATATCCTTAATAGAATTCATTATAGACTCAAAAACATGTTCAAATACTTACCTTGTAATAGTTTATTTTGGCTACATGGGTTTTTTTTTTTTTTTTTTTCCCTCGTGGATACATGCCTTCCATAGTAGTGCATTGGTATCTCAACACCCCATATATTGGCACATAATTCCCCCTTTTCATCAATCTTTAAAAAGTTGTTAGGATTATCCAAATGTGTGATTCTCATCGACCCTGAAAGTTTTTCATCCATAGAAAATGAATCTTGATTTCTAAAGATATTATCGAGGGCCATGTATGTGATTTTACACAATATATTATATTTTAAAATATATATAAATCTTTGTTGGATCTTCTTCATTATATTTTTCATTTCCTCTAGCATAGGGAGAATGACTACTAATGTTAAGAGTGTCTCTAAATTACTTAACCTTTCAAGTACCTCACCGAATTTTTGATGACTGCCCTAATCATCATGAGTTGACTCCATTGTACCAAACAATGATGGATATTCAGAAAAGAATTGATGAGCTGGTCCATCCAAAGAGATCCATCTAGTATCATTTCTAATCACCTAAAAATGGTCATCTAGACTATTATCCCCCTTCTCAACATTTCGGCTAAAATATTTTATCATTTTCCTAGGTCAAATTGCTACAAGATCAATTTATTTAATTTAACCTATAGTTTTACTATAATATCTGAAGTTCATATATGATTAAAAGAACACATCCCCTTTTAATTAAATAAAAGACCCCATTCTTCTAACCCACTCTGATGTGCACACATAAAGTATTTTTCCTATTTACAAATTAAAAGAAAGTCTTTTGTCTCACATGAAAAGTAAACTCTCTCTCATTGGTTGACTTTCTCTTGCACATGGATCATGCCAAAAAGTTAACCCCCACCCTTGATCATCCATTTCTTGATCTTGTTCTCAACCATATTTCTTCTTTTAAAAGAGATCTCTCTCTCCCTCTCTAAGGATCTTGTTTTGAGCTAATGTTATGCTATAGGTTTATTGACAGATTCCTTGGAGCTTTTGTGGAGAACTTCTATTCCTCTCATCGCATTCTTGCATCCTTCATCTTAGCTTAGATTCACATAGAATAGTTTAATTTCCTTTACAATAGCTTAGATCACATAGCTTAATTAATAATGGTTGTAACACTTTCATTTGGCTTAGTCTAGTTGCACTCTTACATTTCATTCTAGCTTTGTTCATTTCTTGCATTGCATGTTTGAGAATCCTTTTGACATTGCACTCTTTGTCTTGTCTAAGGAATCTCCCAATTCATGGTTTACTAGCAAGGGTTGTGTCTTAAGGCTTAGCTAAGAGCTCCTCATATGCACAAGCACACACCTTTTCACTCCATGGATAGGGAGATCTAATCCTCCATGCAAGTGTTCCAATCTATGGGATACCTTGGATAGAAGGGTTTAGATAAGTGCACAAACCTAGTGTACATTTTTGGTTTAAAAAATTTAGACTCTTATCCCATCTCACCCTAGGTCCTTAGGAACTAATCCCAACCTCCATCCATCTCCCACCTCTACCTCCACCTCCATCATTATCCTTGCCATCTCCTCCTTGCCTTACTACCACATTTAGTGCATCTGGTCATGTGAATCAAGGGAATAGATGCCTCTGCATCTCATAAAGATATGTTAGATCAGCCCCTACATCTATTAAGTCTTGCTGGTAGTCCTATGGCTCTTGTATCAACATCGTTGTGTCCCTTAGGGATGTTTGGTGGTCCAACATGGGCAGCCATCCCCAATTCTCCTCTCCATGAAAGAGGGAATATGTAGTGGTCTCCATCAAAATCACTTGTCTCTACCCAAACTAACTTTAGACTCAATTGGTGACAAACTACTCGATGATCTTAGAGTGCCTCCCCACCAATGAGCTTCTATTATGCATGTACTCAAGCTCCCAAACATTTGACCATTGGGCAGACTGTCAATATGGACTCTAGACAATAGATATAATCTCATCAAGAAAACACTAGTAGTACATCACATCCCCATTGTAAGACTAAGGGATGAACCCTATGTATCTATAGATGAACGGGTGGCTATGCTCCCATGGTTGCACCTATGGTTGTATAACTGCTATGTTCTCCCAAACACATTTTCATGCTAGAATTGTGCCATATACCCAAGTCCAACCATCTTGGTACACTATTTAATGTAATTCATGGTACATATGTACTAAAATAGTGGGTCCTCATGCCATCCATCTTGGTCAACCTATCAAATTAGAAACCAATCAACCCCATCCTAGAGGGAAGACCTTCTAGCCCCTATCATTGATCAAAGCCTGGACAACTAGTGAAAAAATGAGATAGGCTAAGGGATTTTGGTACCTATACTCATCTATGAGTCTCTCCCAACAAATATTCTAATCCAATATAGTCACATCCTCAAACAATTATTGTACTACCAATATATTGTAATGCCTCACCTAGAGATCCTTGAGATAAGGATAACTATAAGGAAAGATTTAAAAAAAAAAACAAGTATGGATGTACATGACATACAACATACACAAATCAAAAAGATAAAAATGGAAGACTAAACAAAAAAAACACCAATGGATCTCCAAAATACCACTACTGACCAAAATGACTAACCACAAAAGAATGCAAATGATTTCGAATTTGAAACATTTTGAATTCAAAATCCAAAATCAAGAGATTCAAGAACGTCATAGAGGGTAGTCAAATCACCTCTAGAAAAATTTTTGACAAACCAAAAAGTTCCTGCTGTCCACCCAAATAGGTTTTCCCAAGGACCTAGGTGACACTTTCATGCAACACTGTGTGATACTTTCCAATATCGTACGCCATTTCTCAAGAAGCTGTGTGATACTTTTAAAGTCTTGGTGACACTTCTCCTAATGTCATGTGATACTTTACCAGTATTGCACAATGGTTCCTCAAAGGGTGTGTGATACTTTAAAGTATTTCATTATAGTTTCCCTATTGGCATGTGATACTTTCTATTATTGGACGATTCTTCTTCTTTGGGCATGCGATACTTTATATGTATCACCCAATGCTAATACATAGTCACCCAAGAAAAGAAACAAATACTCCAAGGAAAAACAAAGGGATAAAACAAGAAGTCAAAACCTCTACACCAGGGAGTACCAGATCCACAAGCATAGACACTCAAACAATATAACAAGAAGATGAAAACTACATCTAACCATCTAAACATAGTAGAGAAGGGAAAGAATTGAAAGCAACATTGCAATGTACTGAAACAACAAACTAAATGAACATTTCCTCCCAACCATAATAGCATCATGAGACCTTGAAGGTCCTAGCCTTCCCCTATACGTAACATCCAAAATTGCCAACTTGATATTCAAAGGTATCTTATGAGGATATCACTCCTAAAGTGTAATAACATCATAAGAACATGAAATCTAACATGCTAATCCAATAAGAAATAGATACTCCAACTAAGAAAATAGAATCATCCAATCACATGCTAAACAACATAATAAGGGAATATGTAAAATAAATTAACTTCATCTAAACATGATATCCAAGCATTCCAAACTAAAGCATAAATCACAAGAAAGCATACTTTGGAACTCGAAGAATCAAGTGAAAACATCAAGCAACAATCGCACTGGAAAAATAGACCATCTCTATACATCGGTCCCTAGCAGTAGTATAGGTAGCTATGCCTCCCAACCATGTGAAAGTCATAGGTCCACTCCTACTGAATTGATGGAGATGATGATCCAACTATAAACACATATACATAAAATGTCCATGGTTAACACTCACGCTAGATAGTAATGATGACTGAAACCAAGATTATGAGAGAATGAAAGTACTATAGGTCCTGGTCAGACACTCAATGGGTTACTATGTAGGGGCTGACAACATGGAGAGTTTCTTAGCATCAAAAAGCCCATGCTCAGATCATGTGACTCAACTCCCCAATAGAGGGATCTTGCACTAAACATTTTATTATCTTAAGTTTTATTACCACCCAATTTTTTATTTAGTTATCACTTGATTAAAACTTCTACATGCCAACCCTTAGGAAATAGTCACCAAGCTATAGAGATAGAAGCCCCCTCCATGGTGCTACCCTACCCTACCCATGCTCATCCAACAATGAGTGCCCATAGTAATGCATATTCCCAACCCAACCCCAAATGATCATAACTCCAAGAAATACCACAGAAGATTGGGCCTCATAAATCACCCGACAAATGCACTCACACATGCTTGTGTGTGGCACACCACCATCACAAAGATCTTAAGACAAGGACATGATGAGAACATAATAAAAATATTGCTCAACCAAAAATTGGCTTAGGACGATGGATGTGACACACATCCCAATGCGACATAAAAGTGCAACAATAATCTAACTAGCATCCCAATGGATGATCCAAGTCCATGACCAACATCATGCCAAGAAAACTCAAGAAAATTGGGCAACACACAAATTGAGGTAAAAACCCCAAAACTAGAAAACTTAAAAAATAGAACTCATTTGGTCTTAGGCAATGAAAGCCACGAAAATCCAATAAAATTTGGGTTTGGAGTCCATATGCAAAAATGACCAACACATGCAAAAAACCCAAACCCCCATCCCAAAAATAGGGAAAATGTTCATACTCAACCAGCCGGGCAGAACCAACAAATAAAAATGGAGGGAAACATAGTTCTCAGCCTCCTAACAAACAACTACTAGAAACATAACAAGAAATTGAGTTGAAACATGAAAATGGGAGAGCCCTACCTAATAGAAAAATTGGCAGAAACAAGAAATAATCCAATAAAGTAAATAACCTGTAGAAGCTACCAAAAATTATGGCAAAGCAAGGTCTCCCCAAGTTGTATCCAATGATACTGACCTCATGAAGATCCCATACCCATAGCTCTCACAAAAAATAGAAATGTAATCCTCCAAAAGAGTGTTTTGGAAAAAGCTCTCAAATTCTCCATTTCTAAAAGTGAGAAGTGAAGAATTAATTTCCTCTTTCAATACTTATTCACTTTTGGAATGAATAATCAATTAGTGTAAATAACCAGTTAAATTAGTTAGACCCCACATTAACCCAAAAAAAAATAGGCTATTCCAAGTAATTGGAATTCATCTATGGCAAAGCTTCCAAAAATTAAAAAATAATTAAATAAAGCCTGAAAACCCAAATATCACAAAAATTCCTTAACAACCTTCGTGACAATGTGAACCTCTAAATGCACAGACATGTTCATAGGTCTAATCACATAATACAAATGAGTTTGGATTTATCAAATCATTGGAGGGCTTAATGAAAACATTAAAATAAGATATGTTGACTATACATGGACGACACTGGTAAATATGAATAGCCAAATCACTAACTCCATGTGTCACTGCTAGGGATATAAATCTTGCACAGACATTGGTAAATATGAATAGCCAAATCACTAACTCCATGTATCACTGCTAGGGATATAAATCTTGCACACTAAAACACATGATCAAGTACAATTGCATATAATGACATAGCCAAAGTAATAAATGCATTAAATACTTGATTTTACCATTTATTCTAATATACTGAAATAATCCATTTACATACTCACATTCACATAAAACATGACAAAGTAAGGATAAAGTAAATAACCATAGCATTAAATCCATCACATACATAATTAGAGATATGTCCAAATACTGGGAAACTAGATAACATCACATAACATATTGTCATCTTAAAATGGCATCAACATGAAAATATGATCAACTAAACAACATAGTAGTATGGCATCTATGATACTAAAATCAAAGTATAACATTCGACCCTTAGGTCATCTCAAATGCAAAAATAATAACATGAGTACAAGTATCTCTCGAATCAAAATATAACAAGGTATAGACTACAAACATAAGAGGCACTACATAGACCCTCTGTCGGGGTCTAATTGTAATAAACCTATGACATGCAAAAGTTCACATCAACACACCTCATACAGAAATCAAAAACTTAAAATGAACAAACATCAAAACATAACAATCATACTTACAAGATCTCGGTGGCATGATACACGAAGGATGTGATACACATCCTCAAGAGTAATGGTGACCTTACCAATGGGAAAATCAAAAGTATTATGCTCACTATGCCACCACTCAGCTAATGCAATCAATAATCTGTGGTTTGCTCAAATATGGGGCATGCACAGTAACCACCTGAATCCCATAGCATCTATAGTGACATTGTCATCTCTCTCTATATGATAGAGGACATGTAGCACCACCACCTTGGGGGCTTTGATCAATAATGCTAGAAAAATCATCTACATAATCAAGTCAAGAAAACATCAAAGCATCAATACCAGTCATGATAGTTCAAGTCACATCATATGTAGATCAAAACAATAATCTCACACCCAAAAATCTACTTCTTAAAATGTAAAAAATCTCAACATATAACTATGTGACACTTTCATAATAGTCAGGTGATACTTTTTACAATACCCATGCGATACTTGTCTTTCATGCGAGAGTTTGCACCATGTGATGTGATAGTTTGGTATGCCTGATATGATGAAACTTCTCAAAGTATGTGATACAATTTGGGTAGCAAAAGTATCCCACGATACTTCTTAGAGTTTTCGTGCAATACTTTTAAAGTATCACATGATATTTTTCAAAAAAATCATGAATACACATTAACATGTTAAATAGCTCAAAAAGTGTGAAATGTTTTAACACTCATGAGGGCCTCATACTCATTGCTTAGTTGTGCAATCTGCTATGCTCAAAATGATGCTCGTGGGTCATAATACCTCATGGAGTCATTTTTCTCTCTCAAAATCACTCAAAAGATCTCAAAAAAAACACAAAAGGAAAATAAATTGAAAATGACCTTGGGACCCCTTATATAGTCCTCTGGCCTCAGTTTGACCCATTTTTCAAAATCCTCATAATTCCATGAAAATTGTACTCCTGGCTAATTTCAACATCTTGGATCCATTTTGTGGATCAGAATCAAAATTTGAGTTCATCTTGATGGTCAAAATTACATCTCAAAATTCTCCCTTCTATGCAATTAGCTGACCTTTTGAAGTCTATGCATCTTCATTTCTCCATGTCTTCATCATTTCTACACTACATACCATTTTCAATTCACATCTTTCACTTCTAAACCATCTTTTTGCTTGATTTGACCTAATTCACATACTTTATCCTTCTTGGTAAGCTCTAGTCAAACTGGGGCATTCTATCATTTCCTTATGGTCACACTTTGGTTCTAATCACATATCTATCATCATGAACTTTTCTATATCTCAGTTTTCTCATATCTTTCTCATTTTTACATTCCCTTTACCTTATTTTGATTTTGATCTTGAGGGGGTAGAAATAATCTATCATTGCTTTCTACAACTATCTATTTATTAGGAGAATATGCTTGATTATTTCATCCACTCTCAATCTATCTACTTTTTCTTAGTGTTAGTACTCTTCTTGATTCCTAATATCACTTCTCTCTCCTAGTGTCTAGTACTATCGCTATCAGGCTACACATTTTGAACTTGCTATCTCATTCCATATTTCATTATTTAGTAAGATCTCTCTATCTATTGATACCTAATTGGCTTTTTTATTATTTGATGCCATGTGTTCCCAGATTGATCACACATTAGTCAAAGAAGGGAAAATTTAATCACCTAAAAATGGTCATCTAGACTATTAGCCCCTTTCTCAGCATTTTGGTTAAATTATTTAATCATTTTCCTAGGTCAAATTACTACAAAATAAATTTATTTGATTTAACCTATAGTTTTACTATAATATCCTAAGTTCATATTTGATTAAAATAACATTTCCCCTTTTAAGTAAATAAAAGACCCCATTCTTTTAACCCAATCTAATGTGCACACATAAAGTTTTTTCCTATTTACAAATTAAAAGAAAGCCTTTTGTCTTACATGAAAATTCAACTCTCTCTCATTGGTTGACTTGATCTTGCACATGGATCATGTAAAAAGTCAATCCCCACCATTGATGATCTATTTCTTGATCTTGATCTCAACCATCTGTCTACCTTTAAAAGAGAAAGCTCTCTTCCTCTCTAAGAATCTCATGTTGAGGTAATATTATGCTGCAAGCTTATTGACAAATTCCTCTTATCTCATTCTTGAATCCTTCATTGTAGCTTATATTCATTTAGAATAATTAATTTCCTTTGCAATAGCTTAGATCATATAGCGTAATTAACAATGGTTGTAACACTCTCATTTGGCTTAGTCTAGTTGCACTCTTGCATTACATTCTAGCTTAGCTCATTTCTTGCATTACATGTTTGAGAATCCCTTTGACATTGCACTCTTTCTCTTGTCTAAGGATTCTCCCATTGCATGGTTTACTAGAAAGGGTTATGTCTCAAGGGTTAACTTAGAGATCATCATATGCACAAGAACACACCTTTGCACTCCATGGATAGTGAGCTCTAAGCCTCCATTCAAGTGTTCCAATCTATGGGATACCTTGGATAGAAGGGTTTAGAGAAGTGCACAAACTTAGTGCATATTTTTGGCTCCCCATCACTTGAGTCTAGATATATTTATGGAAGAGGTAGGTGATTTTGATGGAGACCACTACATATGCCCACTTTTGTGAAGAGGATGATTGGGGATGACTACCCATGCTGGATTACCAAATGGTCTTGAGGGACATAATGACATTGATGCAAGAGCTCTAGAACTACTGACTAGACTTAGCAGATGCAAGGGACGATCTGACATATCTCTATGAGATGCAAAGGCATCCATTCTCAATTTATATGACTAGATACACTACCTCTTGCAACAAGGTAGGGAGGAGATGACAAGGATGATGGTAGAGGTGGAGATAGAGGTAGAGATGGGAGATAGATGGAGGTTGGGAGTATTTCTTGAGGACTTGGGATGAGATAGATGTGGGCCCAAGCCATGAGAGAGGAGGAGAGTGAGGAGGAGGATGAGGAGGAGTGTCCATGAAGACACAAAAAGGTGGAGAGGATAGAGCCACAACAAGAGCAACCTGCAAGAGGGGATGGACTAGAGGATGGTTGAGATTCTTAGATTTGGGCCTTAAAGGTTGAGATACAAGAAAAATAGATCACCATAGCCATGTGAGATCAACATCTCATTGATGAGTTGGCACAAAGTGAGGAGCTATGTAGGGAGCGAGATGTTGTGCAGTGAGAGTTAGAGCATCATAGGGCATGCATGGCTTGTTACTATGCTGCATATATAAGTGTGGTGTCACTTGGACAAAGACTCCTAGACTATTCATAGGGAGAAGCTAGATAAGAGGGTGTTGTACAACCACTAGATGGGAGATAGGCTCCACCACCATGACCTCCACCAAACCCAGAGGGTGGGAGTTAGCCTCAGGTCTAGGAGAAGATCTAGGTTGATGTCCATGTGACACCTTTTGGTTTATCATATGTATTTTGAGACAATTATCCAAATTTTGGATTCCATATTGTATTCAATTAATCATTATATATATGAGATACTAGATTCAATCGATCTTCCTTGTGTACTTGTCTCATTTTATGCCGATGCAATGGATGTTTAAGCACTTTTGTTTTCATTTCCATTTAATGTTTCAACTCTTGCTCATGTTTATGTATGCTCAGTTTTATGTTCATGTTTACATGCTCATGGATCTATCCCATAGATAGTTTTAGCTCTCATGTATATGATGTAGAATCATGTTTTGAAAATGTGATATTTGGATAGATGAGATGTGATGATTAGATTAACCCCTTGTGATGACAGGTATAGAAGAAGCAAGAAAGTGGATATGATCGACAAGGAATGCAAGACATGATTGAGAGAAAAATTTAAGAATAGATGAATATGATTAGTTGATGTGTCCATGAAAGATGAAGAGAGAGCTCTCTCTGTATGCAAAATAAAAGACTAAGGTAGAATGAGCCTTTAATTCAAAATAGTACACAAAAATGGTTTACTTGCAAGGGAAACAAAAAATTTAGACTCTTATTTCATCATTGAGCATTATTAGGTACATCAAAAGTTCATACAATCATCACTAGTATAACTATGAGGATATGCATATGATCTATGTCAGATAGAAATATGGGAATCCAACCTAAGCATCAAAGAAATGTAGTTCAAGATGACTAATGTAGTTAGATTCCCTAAGTTTTGTATAGCAAGATTACATTTGTATCAAGGCATGAGTGTCATGATAACCCTTGAGTGCAGTCTTACAAAAATAGACAAGGATTATATATTGTAGGTCCAAAGTGTCAAGTAGGACAAGCACGAATGCTCTCAACACCTTAGACTAACAAAGTATACCCACAATTAGAAAAAAAGTAAAACATGCCCCATGCCCCCAGTCTTCTAGTCCATGACATCCTTGAAAGACTATAAGGGGGAAAACACTTAGCAAGGAAATTTTCATAAACAACACACAAAGAAAAGATAAAGTTCATAATATCTTAGCAAGTTTAATGTTTAAGTATGTGTGTGCATGTCACATGGCCATTTCTTCAGGACTCATATTTGATAGTGAGAAACATCATAGCATCCTATACTATAGGTAAAGTATTCAAGAAGTATTGAGAAACACTATTAGACAAGTTTCCAAAGAAATCCTAATGCACAAGAAGACCTTGATAAGTTAAGAAGTCATCTTCCCTAGATGAGGACAAGAGACAATTCCAAGCTAGGAAATGTGTTGTGAAATAGTAAGACTGATAGACATAGGTGCAAGGGTCTCAAGTAGAACCTATTTATAGGTTTTCACCACTTGGAAGATTTTTTCATGACTTTTTTCATTTAGAATAGTTTGTGCACTTCATTATATTTCTCATTTCCTCTAGAATGGGGAGAATGATTGCTAACGTTAAGTGTGTCTCTACATTACTTAACCTTTCAAGTAGCTCACCATATTTCTATTAACCACCCTAATCATTGCAAGTTGACTCCATTATACCAAGAACTAATGTATATTTAGAAAAAAATTGATGAGTTGGTCCATCAAAAGAGATCCATTAGGTATAATTATCCTTAAGAAGCCTTCTCCCATTAGTTTAGTCCCTTGAAAAACTATTGAAACTCCCTGAATCATTTAGGATTTCAACATAAGTTCCTATAGATCTCTTTGATTAAAAAATTGACTCTGTATATTTCTAGAGAGTTGCTGATAATTCCAAAAGCTAGATTCATTATGTGGGCCATGCAATGAATGCCAACAACATAAGGTGCAAGAAAATATTTTAACTTTTTGACAAGACTGTTCTTGTGACCTTGTATTACTAAGCTCCATCTACTCCAATGTACACCAACTTTTGGGAAATTTTCATTTCATCTATACCTCCATATTCAATTATAGAACTCTTTACTAGTTCAAATATGTTTTCACATGTTGAATTATCCTTCATTTTAACAACAGTTAGAAGAATGGGTTGGCGGAAAAAATTGTGTATAGTATAAACATGAATGCATACCCAAGAAGTATTGTCTATTATTGTTATCTCATTTAAAGATAATGCAATGAAATTTGACTCTATAACTTTTTCTTTGATATTTTCCTTTTCAACCTTAGTAAAAAAACTTTCCCATTCCCATTCATTGTTTATTAACCAGTGATTCCTCAAATAATAACAAACTTTCACAAAGTATAATAAACTACTCAATGATGGGTAGTTTGTAAAGCTACACCCTTTTCTCAAAATATAGAAGATAACACTTAACTGAAGAACTTTACACATTTCTTCAACTTCCATTGCTTTTCCAAGAAGAGATTCAATGGATCCTTTTATTTCAGTATGTTTCATGTATATTTTCTCCTAAAATTCTAAGATTTTTGCATTCTTAACATATTGACATTCCTCCTTGGTTTTCCATCTTGTCATTGATTTTTCTACTCCATCTATGATTTTCTTCTCATAAATTTTACCCATATGCTTTTCTATGGTGTCAATTTTTAGTTTCAACCTCTTTTCCCTTTTATTTGTCCTTGTGCATATTGTACAATTGCATTCTATCAGAGGCTTACCTTCTTTTGGGTTGTATACATGTTTAATGAATGGATAATTTAAAGCCTATTCTATTTGAAAATTCCTGATCAATAGATCCGAATTCCAATCTTTTTGGATTTTGCATCATTTTTTGTATTGTATTTCCTTTTTCCATTTCCTAGTCATGTGCCATTGACATCTTTGGAATTCTCGTCCAAGCCTATTATATTATTTTGGCTACTTTGGATATTGACTTGAAGATATTTGATACTTTGGGTATTTAACTAAATATCTTCTCCAAGTTCATCATGATAAAAGATATCAGGTTAGCCAACTTCTTCAACATGTGTTAGTGGAACTGGCAGTGGTAGTGGTTAGGAATCTTGTAAATGTACTTGTGATGTTGTAGCTTCCTTATTTTGGCCCCTAAAATTTGATGACAAGGTTCTATGAGTGTACGTGGCTGGCCTTTCTTGACTTCCACCACATGTAGGACTCTTACCTTGTTCATTTCAAACATCTCCCAAGAAATATAGGCTACCATAAAATTCAAGCTATTCAAAAAGTGACAATCAACAATAGTCTATTCTATATATTTATCTAAATAGTATTAATTAGTTGTATGACCTACACTATAAAATATAGATATCCTTGGTCTCCCTGGTCACTGGTCCTAGTTGATAGCTGATGACTAATAATATAACTTGTATCTACTAAATAAGAATGAACTAAAATTACAAAGAACATAAAGATAGGGGTTTGAGTTAGTCAACTTTTCTAAAATCTAGTCATCATACTCTTGACTCACTTGACAATGATCTCAAAAATTTGAGAATTTGAGACTTCGTTATTGATTGTAATTGAGATAACCTACTAATCTATGAATGCATTTATACCACTCTTTTTTGGTGAATTCTATGGGAATATTATAGTGCATACAAAATATTTGGCTAAGCCCGCATAATGAAAACATGTATTCTAAAATTTCCAAGGTGAATACGGTTTTTCCATTATATGGCCATGCATATTTATACTTGGAAAAATTGAATTAGTGTGTGACACATGTTTGCATTTTTGGGGGGTGAATGTCATCCCTCTCCTAAACATTTTTTTAAAACTAAGGGTGAATTGAGGTTGTCCAAAAAGTTTTGCTTTGAAAATCATAGGCAAATGTGTTTAATTTTTCATGTGACAATGAGCTTGAGAGTTTGACTTATTTTTGATATCCTTATTTTGAATTTTTTTTCCATGATCTATGACTATGGACATAGGAATACCATATCGAGAGCTGATATATTTAAGGATGAACACGAAAACTTGCTTTCAAGTGGCATTTATCAATGGAATAGCCTATACCCATTTGGTAAAAATAAACTATTGTGGTTATGATAAATATGTGGCTTTTGGAAGAGGATAGATGAATTTCCCCCACAAGGTCAAATCCCCACTCACTAAATGGACACATTGTTATAAAAATATAGATTTCCTAAGAAGGTGCATGTATAAGATTCCCATGTATTAGATACTTTTTTGTATTTTCTAACAAATTTAAAGGAATCTAACTCCATAGTAGGCCAACAATATCCTATACACACGAGCTTATTAGGTAAAGAAGGACCACTCAAATGTGACTCAGATATACCCTCATGTACCTCTCATAAAGTAGTTTGAGACTCATCATATTCAAGACAATATAGGAGAGTACTTCCAAAATCTCGTCAATACAAGGTATTAACAATTAAGATATAATGAGATATTTGGAGGACAAATTTATACCTTTGGTTTCAATATAGATTTTTTGGTAGTTCACTATCTTTTAGATAGGAATATATGTTTCTATAGAGGGATGGATCTTGACACAAAATATTACATATAATTATAGAATTAGGATCATCATAAGAAGCATAAGACAAATTGGTTTTATTGAGAACTCAAAATGGTCTCGTGCATCATTCACATAGAGAAGAGAAGCAATAGTTTCTATGGCATCTATAGCTTTGTTATCCTATCTTAGAATCTACTCAAAGGTGATCACTATGAAATGCTATTTGAATTCATCCACCATACATTTATATGGTAATAACTTATCATCTTTAGTTTGACGCTCATCATTAATTGTATTAATGATTAGCTAGGAATTTCCAAACAAATTCAACTATGCTATTTTTCATTTCACTGCCATCTTAATTCCTACAGTTAATGGTTCATTTTCTACCATATTATTTGTGCATGGAAATAAAAACTTGTACAACTTTGGTATTTTGCATCCTTGTGGTGTAATATATAATACTCCAAATCTTGAACCATTTTAGGTATGTGATCCATCAAAGCATAATTTTTTATATTTTTGTAGATAATGTCAAGATCTTTGCATCTGAGAATTCATCATGTATAAGAAGTTCATCTAATAATGGCATGTCTTCTAGTTGATCCACAATGAATTTTTCCTTTATGGATTTTTGATCCACATGCTCTTTTTTAATTCACTCAATACCATAACCTAGTTTGCTATTCTTCCTTTCAATGCTTATTTATTGCATAGATACTTTAGGGAATCAATCTTTGCAATGAGCTTGAAAGTATGAGATAACATGTAATCTCATAGATTTTGTTAGGAAAAAACTACTATAAGGCATGATTTCTTAATTTTTGAATAATTAAGCTCATATCCCACTAGGGTATGACTACTATAATATATAGCCTTCTTTTTTCCTTCTTGATCTTGCTTTTCTAATAAGGCTTTCAAAGAATATTTAATCACAAATATGTATAATAGAAGTGGTTTTCCTAGAATAGGAAACATCAAAGTCACTAGATTTGTCAAATACTACTTGGTTTTATCAAAGGTTTCTTCACAAATAGTGTTGTATTCATATGGTAAATTCTTATGCAATAGGTGCATAAAAGGATGTCTTTTGTCAGCAAAATGTGAGAGAAAACATCTTGTAGATTACAATCTCCCTTATAGTGATCTTAAATGACTTATATTTTTTAGGCATGGCATCTCCATTATTGATTTTACTTTTGTAAGATCAACTTCTATCCCTTTTACATAAACTATATATCCCAATAATTTTCCAAATGTAGCACCAAATAGACAGCTTGTGGGATTCAACCTAACATGGTACTTTTCCATTCTTGTGAATATGTTGTCTAGCCCTTGCAAATGATTGTACCTTATTTTTAACTTACCTAGAATGTCATCTATGTAATATTTCATTATAGTATGCATCATGTCATAAAAGATCATAGTCATAGCCCTTTGATAAGTATCACTTGCATTTTTTAGTCCAAAAGGCATGACATTCCAACAACAGGTTCCCAAAAAAAATGTGAAAGCAATACTTTCTTGGTCTTTAGGTACAATCTTTATATGATTATAACCAATGAATCTATCCATTAAAGATAAAATTTCATGTCTTTCAATAAGATCTACAATGATACCAATGTTTGATAAAGGAAAGTCATCTTTAGGACAAGCCTTCTTAAGCTCTTTGAAATCTGTACATACTTTGATAGACTTGTATGGTTTTGATACTGAAACAATATTCAATATCCATTATGCATAATCAATTTCTCTAATAAAGAATGTATCCAATAATATCTTCATTTATGTTTTTAGTAGAAGTGCAATATGTGGATGTGTCATTCCAATTTTATTTTGTTTCATTGGTTTAACCCCTAGAGCTATAAATAAATGACTTATATTTAGATTTGAGTCAAAATAGGGCATATCAGGATATGACCATGGAAATTTGATTTGTTTACCTATAAAAAACTACAGAATTTCTTCCCTTTCTTATTCTGTCAAAGATGTAGCTACTTTTAGAATACATTGAGATTTCCCATTTCTAATGTTAATGGGCATTATTCTTTCAATGAGTATTGTTGATTGTTTTCAATAGAAATAATCAAGAAGAGTATCAATATTTTCATCCTTAGGAGCCTCACAAAGGTTTTCACCCTCAGACATGTCTTCAATTTTTTACTATTTTTGGATCTAATATTGCTACAAAGTAGTTTTCACCATTAGATCTACTAATTATTTTCATATTTTTATGACTAAAAGGACTAGCACCCTTATTGAAGTAAGCCATGTCATTGAGTTCAATAGAGAATCATGCTTTGTGATCTCTTAATGATAAGTGATCTTCAATACCAAGATAGTCAATTATTGCATCATCATTGTGAAAATTATCTAATTCAAGAATAGGAGGTGAATCACAATCTATAAGCTCAGGATGTACAAGGGGCAATAAATTGTTTTGGCCATGTTCAAAGGTTGTAATTGTATTGGTAGATTGTTTTCAAAATTTAGGAATTTATCAACAAGGTTGTATTTCCATACTCTTGTCTGAAGTTTCTTATTCATGATGAAGCTCTCTTTCCTCACAATTTTCAGAATTAACATAAAATGGGATTATCTGTAATGATTTTATCTTTGAACTGCCCCCTTCTGATAAGATCTACTATAGGTCTTTGCAACATCAATTTTATTTTCCTTAGAGAGAACTATTGATCCCTAAGCCATGTTGTCTATTAGTGTCAAAAACTTAGTCATTCATAAGGTAGGATTATTTTTTCATCACTGCAAGTCATCCTACATAGGCTGAGCTAAGGAATGAAGACTTGTACATATTTCAAGTAACACTCTGATTAGTAGTTATTACCAAGAAAGTTAATGGTCATCAAGTACTCAAATGATTATCGAGCTTATCAAACATAAAAGTGATTAGTGAGTTAGTCAAAGATAATAGTGGATGTTGAGTGATATAGAGGTCCAATTGTTCAGTTCATGTGAAGCATAGTTAAGGCCGAGGGACAACATGAAGAAACAATTTATGCTAAATATCAATGTGATGTAGGTGTTGAGTAACATAGTTTCACATTTTTGTTAGGAATGACACTGAATCCTATGTTAATCATTTCTATCAAGATGGAAGCTTGTTTTTAAGATTGATGGGGTAATCAAGGAGGTGATTATGCATTTAAAGGGAGATTATTAATCCCTAGGCAAGACAATTTACTAATCAGAAAATGTAAGGACTAAATGACATAAGAATTGATTCTAGATCATTTTTTTGGATCTAGATGGTTCACCCAATTATCTATTTAAGGAGGATCTATGACCTAATTCTATTTCATGAGATCTATGCACATGAATAGGTGAAGAGAAATTTTTTTAGAGGAAAATTAGAGTGTAGAGACCAAGCAATGTAGTGAATTGTTTTGATATCTTGCAACAATGTGACCAACTTCTTCACAAAAGAAACAAAGCAATGGAATTTTGCCTTTGTATTTACCTTTTCCTTTTGGTAACCTCATTGAAAGTAGGGTTTCAATGGCTTCAAGATCATCATCCAATTCTTCATCTTCTTCTTCACTATCAGACTATTTTCCTTTTGAGTTTCCTCCCTTTCTATCAAGGGTTAGTTTGGCCTTAAAAGCTGATTCCATGTTCTGATATTTAGGGTGATAGTTATCAAAACTCAAAATATGTTAACCTTCCCACTAGTGCATCCAAAGTTATATCATTCTTGGGATCACATCTCATCTCTTGAATAGCTAAAACTCTAATTGCATAAATAGGAAGAAGACTTTTTAACACCTTGCTGACTACAATTTTATCTTCTATTTTTCCTTCTGAGGCTCTAATTGCACTTACAATTGCTTTGATTCCTTTACTATATTTTGTAATATTTTCATCTTCTCTTATCTTCATCTGATCAAATTAACTTCTTAAACTTTATGCTTTGGCTCTCCTTACATTGTTATCTCTTCCATAGATCTTTTGCAGCTTGTTCCACATTTCATGAGTAGTAGGACAATAATTGACTTCATCAAATTCAACATAATTGAGAGTAGAAGAAATTTCAATCATCATTGTATTGTGATTCTTCCTTTATACCATTTGATCCACAATCAAATATTAGGAGGTGACACATACTTGGTGTTTAGGAATTTTAGGCATGTGTCTCTAATTATTCCCAAAAGCATCTTCACAAGATCCTTCCATGCTTTGAAGTTATCTTTGATCAACTTAGGAATCTCTCTTCTATAAGACATCTTGATCTTTAGCTTAGGTCCTTGAAACCTTTTCTACAAGCACCAACAACTTTGATACCAATTGTTAGATTTCTATGAGGAGTAATTGAGAGGGAAGGGGTGAATGAGTTACCACTAAAACAATTCCAAATCCCTTAGATGTCAGTACAAAAACTTCCTTGAAACTCATAGCTCAGTTAGAACTAGAAATCCACTGTAACTCGATTAACAAAGCAATCTGATATATTAATGTGCATTAACCTTTATCAACTTAGTTGCAAAAAGATAAAGAAATAAGAAAAGAACATGAATATAAGAGACACCAAGATTTAACATGGAAACCCAATTTAGGAAAACCACCAATGCAACTAGTTACAACTTTTCACTGTTTTGAAGTGAGACTTGTTAGGAGCCAACCTTGTTAAAGGTTACAAAACACACTATTAGGTGTGACCCTGTTAAAGGATTTAAATCACCCTATTAGGAGTGGCCTTGTTAGAGGTCTTAAGATGCTTTAATCTAGAAATGCCACCTTTCTAGAGGATTTACAAAATGACTATTAAGTCAACTCTGTTAAGAAATTCTTCACTACTATAATTGTTAGAGAGTAACAATGATTGACCTGATTTATGAAGCAAATGGATTGTAGATTCAAATCACTATTATAGCTTATCCTCTAGATCCTTCCTAATCAAAATATTCTTTGCAGCTCCTTCGATATTCTTCCCTTAATAAGATATCCTTCTCTATTCACATATTGTCTTCTTCAACACTTACACCCTATTCAATCCACAACTTGACATTTCATATATATGAAATACAATGTCAATCTAGTTTGAATATCCTTACAAATAACCAATTAACATACATTGAGTTAGCTTTCATAAAAAAATAAAAATAACATTATCAGATTTCCACAATCCATTTGTAAATAAATTGTTTTCTAGATTTGATTGTGTGTGTTTTTTTACCATCAACATTTCAGATCATACTACATGATCCATCATCAAGATGAGAAAGTGCAAGAGTAGAGGAATAGAGGATGGATCATTTAGTATGATCTGAAACATTGATGGTAAAAAAACACACACAATCAAATCCAGAAAACAATTTACTTTCTCATCCTGATGATGGATCATGTAGTATGATCTAGAATGTTGATGGTAAAAAAACACACACAATCAAATCCAGAAAACAATTTAAATAAAAATAAAGAAAATTATTTTGATGCAGGTTGGCTTGAACTAAAATTGAGTCACTCGATTACCACTAAGTTCCTTGGTAACTGATTTGACTCGATTTACACTAAACTTCTAACTCAGTTACAATTGAACTCCTTTGGTGACCAACCTTTCTTGGCTTCAACTAGATTATTAAACTTGTCTTCTGCACAACTGATATAGGAGTCTTCTAAGCTCAGTTCCCACTACTAGTGCTCAGTAAGAGTATAAAATTTGTGTAACAACAATGATAATATAAAATTGAATAATTATCATCAACAGTCACATCCTTCCAAATGCATTTCAAAGAAATTTTAAGGGTAAAGCCTACTGCCTTGACTTCTTGAATTAAAAGAATATCAATATTCTTGGCTCACTTTAAGAATCTTTTGACAATGTACTTTCTATCTAAATTTTCCAAGCCTCTAACATTCCAGGAAGCTAGTTTCAACTTATCCATAGAAGTATTTATTTATCAGTGTCCATTGGGGTTTGAAACCCCTTAAAGCATTCAAGCATTTTGGATTTGGCCCTCTTGAAAGATTTGGTATTTCCACTAGTATTCAGAGGTATTCCCCTTTTCTTTTTAGCAACTTCTCCATTCTCTAAAGAAATTTGATTATTATTCCTCCTATATTTAATTTTTTCTGCAAAAAAGACATATAAGTCCTCCTCTATCATGTTTTCCATCTTGGAATACTCCCCAAATCCAACCTTAGGAGTAGCACTAGGTTGTACCTCCTCTATAATTCAATTATCCTCTTGTTGAATTAGATTGGAGTCTAGCACATTATTCTCCAAACTAGCTGGAAGATCTTCTTTCCTATCCATAATTAGATTATCAAATTTTTTTGGGATAACAAGGAGGGAATAATCATGAAGTCTCTCTCCTTCATTTAGGAAATAAAATTTTGGTATGATAGGAGTATCTTCAGCAATGTAATATGGATTATTTGGGCCAACTTCAAGACAAAGGGTAATTGCTAGAGGAGGGGAAACCTCATCTCTGCTACTATTCTATGTGGGGAAGAGTTTAAAAATCAAGGAGGACTTGTCTTTGACAACCTTTTTTGATTTATCCTTCAGAGATCTTAATGCCAATTTCTAGGCACCACTACTACATTTGGGCCCGAATTATGATGAAAGGCCATCATAATTGTGATACCCACCCTTCACCCAGCTTCATAACCAAAAATTGACTCCTATTGGACTCTCGTTGGACTTTTTTGTTGCAAATTGCAATGAAAAGGGGTGTCATCACAATTATGATGGGTACAACTATCATAACTTGAAGGAAGGAAGGGGCAAGAGGTTATGCTAACACTATCACAATTGTGACACTACATCGTCATAATTACGATTTCTTAATCTTATAATCCTCTATTGCAATTGTGGCATCCGTGTGAAAACTGTGATGTGTAAGTGATGTCTAAATGTCAGAACTATCCATCGTAGTTGTGATGGTATTGCAACAGTTATACTGCAGGAGTGATGACTATCCATCAAAACATGTCATCACAATTGTGATGGATAATTGAATTAATAAAAACAAATTGCTGCTTGTACATCCCAAATAGTTAAAATGTTGTATTTGCATGTATCCAAATTTGGACAAGAGAATAATACTGAATTTAAATATTTATAAATATTGCAGGCATTGCATCCCTATTTTAATTCTAGGTATGAAGTAATGGTAGAATTTAATGTTTTAATTATGGGTATGATGTAATGGCCGGATTCAATCTTTTTCAAGAATTGTGTCCCTATTTGAATTATTTGTATGATGCAATGGCGGAAGCTTATGTTTTGCATCTTTCTTTTAGAAGTCTTAGTAATTGAGAATGCTTTGGATTTATTTAGGTACATGTGTTTAAATATTTTGGATTGTGAAAATATGGGCTCTCAGTTTAAGTAATGGATTGTTTTCTTTTAGTGGCACTCTATTAGAATAATTGAATATGAACAATCAATTACAATTTTATGATAATGCATGTGATTGATGTGATTGGGTGATTAATACATCACTCTTAATTGTAGAGAATCTTTGGATATACAACTTAAGATTTGACAAATTGTTTCTTTGGATAAAACACCCACCAATATTTCTCAACTGCATATTCTCTAATAATAAAAATTGGAAATAATGGTCTCACAAAATGAAAGTATACATTTAAATTAATAGTTTACTTCAATCATCTTTGTTAAGGAGGTTCTATCATTCATAAAGGTTCAAAGGTTTGCATCTCAATGTATTTTTTAGTCATATTATTTTCCTTTTAGGTAAAGAGAATACATCTTGAAATTGAATTTCATATGTAGTGAGTTCCTTTCACATTAGGCCTTAGGGAGGAAAACCCAACATTGAAGCTTGCTATTGAGTATGATAGGATTTGCAGCCAAGATATCTGTATTCCTTCAAGAAATGATCATTTCCACTAATCCAAAATGTAGAGGAGGATCACATAATTTATACCATCCATTAGGTCTTTGAGGGTTGGTTATTTTCAGCCAATGTTTTATTGAAGAGAATATATCAAAGGATAAACCATGGAGATCCCATAGGAGCATCCAAAGACTACTAGATCATTGAAAGGATTTTGAAGTTGCTTGCTAAAATTTAAAGTCTATACCTATTGGTTGATCCACATGACTTTCTATGCCTTTTGAATGGTTCTAAGAGGGGTGCAATCAATGTCACCAATGGTGCATATTGCCTTAACTCTACTGCTTTGAGAAGCCTTAGGGATGCTTGTAAGGATATAAGAAAACTTGTGCCAAAAGTTGTGGATGTTGAGGCTAATCCAAAGGGTGAACCTAGGCTTTAAGAATCATTCATGAAGTTTTTAAATTAAAATAGAAACATCAAAGTGCTCATCATCATGACGAAAAAGTTCATTTGTTGATGGTCTTTTTGGAAATTGAAGCTGTAGTGAGAAGTTTCTTCTTCTCTTATCAACAGCTTGTGATTGTTGTTATGGGTAGGGTTGAATTAATGAATGGATTTAAAACATATTTAGCTACTTATGATCCTCTCACTGAGATATATTTTGAGCCTCCTTATTTCCCAAGCATGGATGTTGCCAAGACATTGCTAAGTGACTATTGGCTCAGCAATCCTACAAACATGCTCTGAAAGATATTATGGGTAGGGTTGAATTAATGAATGGATTTACAACATATTCAGCTACTTATGATCCTCTCACTAAGATATATTTTGAGCCTCCTTATTTCCCAAGCATGGATGTTGCCAAGAAATTGCTAAGTGACAATTGGCTTAGCAATCCTACAAACATGCTCTGAAAGATAACTTCTTCATGAAAAAAATCTTTGGATACTTTATTTGAAGATAAAAGAAAAATCTATGTTAAATTTTCGATGTCTATATATTCCAACATCAATGAAAAAATGATGTGAAATTTTGGATGTGATTATATTCAAAGATCAAAGAAAGCTTGATGTAGAATTTTGGGTCTGATTATATTTGAAGATTGAAAAAAACTCCTATGTAAATTTTTGCAAAAATTTGGGTTTGATTATATTCTTAATAGAAAATATTTGCATACTCTATTTGAAGATAAAAGAAAAATCTATGAATTTTTTTGAATGTGGTTATACTCCAACATCAAAGAAAATTCAATGTGAAATTTTGGATGTGACTACATTTGAAGATCAAAGAAAATTTGATGTAGAATTTTGGGTTTGATTATGTTTGAAGATTAAAATATAACACTTATGTAAATTTTTTCTCTGACTTCAGCTATTATAATTTGTTGTGATGTGATGTATTATAATTTTTTGCGACTTTAGCTATTTAATAGAGGTATCATGAAAATCCAAATTTGGAATGGAAATATAATGTATAACTACCTATCTAGGTCTTGTTGAATATAGTAGTCCACTACCTGCTGATGCAAAATTTATAGTAGTTGAAAATTTTCTCTTTGGCTTTAGAAAGGGACAAGGGAAGTGAGGGAGCCACAAGAAATATTTTTCTACAATCACAAGTTACAAAAATCAACATGGAGGAGGAGTATTGACAAGTTACAAAAGAATAAAGAAATGAAAAACCACCAAACAACATGAAGGAGGAGTATTGACAACATTGCGTAGAATTGTACACTATCAATATAGAGAAAAAATATTGATAATTCTTTTGTCAATATTTCCATCTAAGTATTTGGCTGATACTTAGAAAAGAGAAAATTCTCAATTCAAAATATTGATAAAAAGACATAACTAACCAAATTTAGAGAGAAATCTTGACACCATTATAAACTATGGAATTTCATGAAAATATAATGTCTTTATCAATATTAACTGAGGAATTCATCATGACATTAAAAAAAAAAATTCTTAACAAATTTATCATCTATCCTTATTTATTTTATGATATATTCATTGTGATAAATATCATTGTGATATATAGATATTTTTGTTCAAAGTTGTTTAATCAAAACATCTTCTGATATATATATATATATAATATGGTATTATAACCTAATCCCATTACTATATTTTACAATTATATATACCCAAAATGAAAATATAAATACCTTGTAAACTTGAACCTTATTTGGTATAGAATTATGAGGTTAGTCAAAGACACAAATCTGCTCTAATATTTTTCCTGCTTGGATGAATCATATTTAGGTATACCAATTTTTTTAATCATTAACTTTGTTGAGCTGTCATTATGCATGATGCTAAACATCAAGAATTCTTGCTTGAAAAGCTAATTTTTGTGAATCAACTCCAAGGTTCTAGGTTGATCTCATGATCTACTAGAATCCATTCAGTTGAAGATAAATGTGATTGTTCACAAGGAGGCCTTTGCTGATTCGTTTTGATTTTAGATGAGATGAAGAATCTACACGCTGCTTCAAAATAACACAGAAAAGAACTATGTTTTTGTATTTTTTATGTTTTTCTTATGAATGCAAGCTAACAATGCAACTAGTATGAATTCCTATTCTAACAAGGGGGTTAGCCAAGCAAATAACAAAACTTTAAAGCAAATAACGTAAAATTGAAAATTTCTAATGGACATAAGTTATGGAGAACAACATGTCTACGAATTAAGCTTTCAAAGAGATTGATAAATAACCAATGAAAAGAGGAGCAATGCTTCCCTGATTCCACTAATGCAATCGTTGATGAGAAACTTAGTGAGCATATGATGTTTCACCCTTCATCAAATCACAAGGCCATAGAAAGTGTGCTCATGCGAGATGAAAAGTTATGCAGGTATAATTAGATGATTTCTTCTTAAGCTAGTTATGCAAAAAAAATTGTCAATACCATAACAAACACTAGAACTAATGAAATGCACAACCAAAAATAAAGCAATACACCTTTGGCTCAATCATAATCCCATGAACATATTTCACAAAACAATGACACATTTAGGCAAGAATTACTACACTCCTAATGTGAGTACCAAAATCATAATATTATTGCAAAATAATAGTGGCCCTCATTACATATTACAATGGGGTATTTATAAGAAATAATCTCCTCAATTTGTGTTGAGAGTGAGAGATATATTCATGCAATAAACTGGTTTTAATTAACAAAATAAACTAATTATATAAAAATTGCAATCTAATTGGTGCTAAGTAGGACTCCATCCATATTTTATTCATTAATTAGATGCATGAGCCTTTACATGTTTGAAAACAAAGAATTATGAGAGAAGAAAGAATGAGAAAGCTCTGAGTTGAAGTGGAAGTGTTTGGAAGTTGGAAGCTAATTCTTTACTAGGCATTTCTCAAAGTCAAGCTACCGTCAGAATGTACTTTCAATGCATGGAAAGCTCTAGTTTTAGAACTGGTAGTTAACTGTTGGTGGAGCTTTCTAAAAATGTGCACCTACGGACCTACAGAGCTAGGGACTTGCGCACCTGCGAACTTGCACACCTCGAAATGGTCCAAAATCTCAAAATTTTAGTGAGTGTCAAAATTGAAATTTTGGCATCTAGGTTTTGTTCCCGTTCATCCCAAAGTTATGTTTGGATGTTTGCCCTTGAATTTCTCTATAATCTTAGTAATTTTAGCTGCATCTACTAAATCCAAAGCCTCGTAATTGTCCTTGACCTTTTGCCTAAAATTGTCTACCTCAATCTGAGTGTCAACAAAATCCTCAAGTTTGGTATCCAATTCTAACAAAGCTTCTTTAGTCTTGAAGGCTTGCCAAATATCCTCATCATTAGTAGCTTCCACAAAAATCTTCTAAAAACTTTCCACTAATACCTCTATAGGAAAAAACTTCTCCCATTCTTCATCCTCAAAAATCCTTAGGCTAGCATCACTGTAATGCTTCTCTGCTTCCAAAATTTGCTCTTGGACTTGGTCCTTGAGCCTATGAATCTTTGCATGTAATATTTCCATTACTTTATTACTATCAGCAATCTTTTCTATCCAATCATCGATCAAATCTAATTCTTCAGTAGTGTACACATCTACCAAAACTCTGTATATTTACCCCTTTATTGTCTACAAAATTTGTAAGTCCTTGCTCTAGGCCCTTACCTCATCCATAATGCTAAAGTCCTACTTCAAAATTGCTACCATTTTATTCACGTTCTCCTATGTAGTATGCAATAACTTTAGGTTCCCCTGAATTATCAAAATTCCTTTATCCTCAAAACTTTCCCACCACTATTCACAAGCTTTCAAAAATGGATCTACATGTATAGCTGCCGCTTCTTTAAGTATGATATTCAATGTGTCCTCGGGGTGCTCAAGATCAAGAGGACCAACCACTTTGGCTAAATATCCCCTTAGGATCTCATTCTACCTTTGAAGTGTTCAGAGTTCAACCTCTTCTTGCTCCATGCTCCTGAAGACTTCTTTGATTTCCATGGTCACCATCAATTGGGTTGTATCCTATGTGGGTCTTCCCAACATCACCTCTTTGAGTTGGTAATCTTGCAGACCAAGTCTTTCTACATCTATGTCTTCAGGAGGGACAACCACTTATACAAACAATTCCTGGTCCCATGTATTGGTGACAAATGCCAACGGTCTTACCTCGTGTAATGGGGACTCAGGTTTATTCAAAATCTCTACAATTTCAAAAATGTCCTCCTCATTGGTACAGAATTGAGGTTTGGTACTCCTCATTATTTCCTTTCAGAGACATCTTGGGATGTGCTTATTCGAAGACCTACATCTCAAGGAAACAGGAGTATGTTTTGCTACCTCCTTCCCCTTATTGCTCCTCCTCAGAGTTTTGCTTTTGTGAAGGCTCTCCTTCTACGGTCTCTATTTTAGTAGACCCTATAGCTTGCACCTTAGGGTCTTGGGAAGGTGGTTGAGAATATTCCACCATTTTTCCCTCCTTCAACACTTCATCAATCACCATTTGTTCTGGTTCCTCCCCTTGTGATGGTTCCTTCTGAACCTGTTCCTATTTTGAACTTTGGGGTGGAGGAGTAATCAAGCATTTATCTACCACCATGACTTATGGTAGAGATGGGGGAGTAAGATTAGGACCCTGTGAGTTTGGTGGCATCTGCATCTAGTATTCTTGTTGAGGTTCACCTATAGGGGTATCCCTGATCTTATCCCCAATTAACTCTATTCTGATAGGCATACAATCAAAATTTGGCATTTTGAAAATGTCATCACCTTCTTCACTATGCTCATCCACCCACTGTTGTACTTCATGTTTTGAAGAAGAGACTTCCAAGGGTCCTGTTGGGGTGGATGGTGATGCACCCATGGTACTTCTTCTCATTTCTTGCTCTATGGCTCTATCTAGCTGGGTTCTTCTTTGTAGGGGTAGTTTGTTCCTCTTTATCTATCTCCTCTTCTTCTTCATCTTCTTCTCCCTCTAGTATGGTCTTTGGAATAGATGGAAAAGGAACCATCCTCTTAGTCACCCTTTTCCTTTTCTTGATTTGAATTTTAATCCTCTTTTGTTTTGTGGAAGCAGAAGGGGATGTTGGCTCTTCTTGCATAGGAGGAATAGAAACCTGCTGACTCTCTCCCTCTTCTGATTAGTTGGACACAAAGGGAGGCAATTGAGGTTCATCATAGACTTGAGAAGCTCTAGTATCCTTAGACCCTTGTACATTCTCCTCCTACTACTATGAAGGTGCTTGTGCTTCACCCCATTCTATTTCAATCCTTTGAGGGGAGGTTCTCTTCCTTTTATTCTTTCCTTTCCTTTTTGGAGGATGATAGTATCCATCCAAGCGGTCAAGTTGGTATATTGTCTCTAGCCTAATGAGAGATTGGGCCACAAAGGTAGTAATTGTAACTTTCTTCCCTCTACCTTTCTCTGGGTGGGCTTGAGCATGAAATATCATAGTATTAGGTATTGGATCAAGTTGAAAAGGCTTCTTGATCCAATCCTTTGTCATTTTGACTATGTGCCTTGCTTGATGATTAATACCATCACCCTCCTCCCTATCTACCTTAGCATTCATGATGGGTCTCTCTCCTATTTTGTCTAAGTTGAATAGGGGGTTCAATAACTCCCATGAATCATGTTGCCTTATTTCCTCCAAAATGTTTAATTTAAGAGCCTTCTCTACTAAATACAAAGTCATCCTACAATAGTCCCTTATGCAGATAGTGTAGTTGTTTGTTGTGTTCATCGAATGGTCATCAATGATATCTTCATGGTGGAACTCCTTACTAACCAAGCTCTCCACTTTTTCGATATTATCAAAATAGGGCTTAGGGGAATTGTACTCCTTAAGGGGATAATTCTCCCACTCCCACTCAAAGGATAAAATATCTTACTTCCATTTCACTTGGTATGGTCCTATGACCAAGGGCCATGTCCAACAAGGTCTTCGTTGACTCTTCACCCTCTCATACACAAACTCAATCTATCGTGCAATCTTCAATAACACTAGTTTGTCACTTGGATATTTGGGGAGCTTTTTGAGGTTGATAGAGGCACCAACAACCCATAGATATGTGAATGTCTTAAACTTGATGAAATAGGCCCCAAGAGTTGATATCTGTGCTTTTGCCTCATCAGATAACCTCTTTACATAATCACCTTCTATGAATTGGATGACTAGGAAAATGAATGTGTCATTCACAATTATGTATTCCTTGCTTTGTGCCAAGAGCTTCTTCCTCACCAGTTGAGGGTAGAAAATGTAGGGCCAAGTGCTAGGATCCTGCATACTACCTATTTTGTACAAATTGGGGTAGTTTGTCACCCTTTCTGCAAGTAGATATACCATGTAAGAAGTCATATAGAACTTCTTCTTGTCTTTAACTACACCCAATTGCTCACACAATTTCTCACTTAGGGTGGTGGCCCAGCCTAATGACATCCTTGCCATCTTGATTGTTTCAATGAAATTGACCATGAAAGTGCTAAGGTGGCCAGCTACTAGTAGACCCATGACTCTGCTCAGAAGAATGATAGAATAGCCAATATCATCCTTCATGTATCCCCTAGTCATGTCCACCTTTCCTATGACCCTACCCAAAGGAGTATTCTCAATGAGGTAGGAGGATTGGATGATTTCTGTCACCTCTTTCTGGTGTTCCCTATACCACCTCTCAATTTGCTTCATAGGAGAGTCTGATGAATTGATCTGCCCTCAAGAGGTGGAAGAACCTCTCAATGTTGTTGGGTCAAAGGTCAAGGACCACTTCTCTTGTCATGCTCTTAACCACTCTCTCTTCAGGAATGAAATGTTGAGCTAGTGTCATGATCAATTCTACTGATTGTACTGATACTAGATGCAAAGTTGCGCTCGCCAACCTATAATGGATCAAGGCAGATACTAGAGCTGACCTTTCAGTGGGTTTGTTGTAAATTCTAAGGAACTCTCCCAAGTCAGTATGTCCCAAATCAATGTCTTTGATTTTTGCATGATCATCATGGAACCTCAACTTTGATGGCATGCCTTGGAACTTGAACATGATGGGATTAGGTGTCATTTTCTCTCTAGATGCGGATGCCATTATATCTGCATGACACAAAAAAAGGTGTCCATTAGTTCAAAATTATTATAAATGTAGAAATTAAACTACAAAAGCATTCAATTACTTATTAATGAATAAAAATAAAAATAAAACAATATGATGCTCAATTTTGGTGCTTTTATTTTATATTATGTTTTATTTATTTTTTAAATATATATATATTATAGTTTTATTTTTTATTTTTTAGGTGAAGGCACGAATGAGTGCGTGACACTTTGTGGCATGTGGTGCATTGTTGGTCATGCATTGCACGTGACAAAGTGGATGAGCAACGTGCTAGGGGGTATGGTGGCAAAGCGATGCAATGGTATACAAGAGTAAGTGTGGAGCATGCGACAGTGAGAATGCACGATAAAACAATATGATGCTCAATTTTGGTGCTTTTATTTTATATTATGTTTTATTGTTTTTTTAAATATATATATTTTATAGTTTTATTTTTTATTTTTTATTTTTGGTTTTTTAGGTGAAGGCATGAATGAGTGCGTGACACTTTGTGGCGTGTGGCGCGGTGTTGGTCATGCATTGTGCATGAAAAAGTGGATGAGCGACATGCCAAGTGGTATGGTGACAAAGCGATGCAATGGTATACAAGAGTAAGCATAGAGCACGCAACAATGAGAATGCACAATAGTGAGTGTGTGATTGCATAGTGCACAAGAGACATGTTCAATGCACACGATGATAAGAGTAGTGGCATGAGCATGGGATGTAGGTCTCAGTGTTGTGGAGAGGAGGCACACGTGACATGATGTCTATGGAAGTGTGTGTAGCATTATAGGGGGTGCCATGTTAATGAAATCATGTGTGACATGATAGGCACGTGATGCTATGTCAATGAAAGCATGCACAACGCAATAAGCATGTGACATTACGTCAATAAAAGTGAGAGCAGGCACAATGGTCGTGCGACGCCAAGCATGCACACAATAAAAATAGGTGGACGATGCCAAGAGCGCATGGTGGTTTTGAATATGTGCATGACGCAAAAATAACAATGGGTGCATGGTGCCAAGCACACACAATTTTTTTGAATATGCGCACAATGCAAAAATAACAATGGGTGCGCAGTGCCAAGCACATGCGCAGTGTTGAAGTTTGAACACACCTTATGTAAGTGCGTGAATGCATGGCGGTAAAGAAGTTGAAGCTATTCAAAATGAAATGTTTTTAAAAAATGGTAATAATGTCTATGGGGGGGGGGGGGGGGGCTTTATAGCCTTGCCTAGCCTTGGTGGTGCGCAATGTGCACCACACAAGTGCGTAGCTGCGCATTGCACCCTACCAAAGGTGGGACGTGCTCCCGCGACCCTTGTGAGGTGTGCAGGTGCATGGTTGAATTAATTAATTAATTCTTTTTTTTTTTTAAATATATTTTTTCAAATTTTTATAATTTTTATGACTTTTCAATTTTTTTGATTTTCCAATTTTTTGATTTTTTTGATTTTCCTGATTTTTACTTTACAACTCTTTAACATTTCTTGGACCCCGAATTGTGAAGTCGGGGACCTGAAAAAAGTGGGGGGTCCCCATTCTTAGTAGGGAATGGGGCGTGCATTGTGGAAACATAACAAACTTCAATTAGAAATGTTGAAGATAAACAAATACATAAGAAATCAAAAGATGTCTGGCCATTGGTGAAGTGATCAATTGGATAGTGAAAAAAAGAGACACCATATGGTTGAAAGTTTGTTATCACAGTACTATTAGGAATGAAGCTGTTGGTAACCAACGTCTCCTAAAGAGTCCCTAGACACATACATATTATTGGGTAAGCCATCACTATAAGGTGAATAAACTATTTTCACATTGAGGCCTCATGCCAAGTTCACTTTGAAACCTTACTATTATGTATTATTAAATCTTTACTATTATTATTTTTAATTATGGTTTAAGATCATTCTTGCCTTTGAGCCATTCATCCATACATGGAATTTTTTTCAAGTAATTGAAAGCTTTGAAGCAAAGAAAGACAACAAAAGCCTTTGGGCTTTTTTTTTGATTATTTACTCACAATTTACTAGCCAATTTCAAGTCTTTGTATTTTGTTGTTGTGTGTAGGGATCATGATGCAACAAAGAGAGAAACCAAACAAATGTACATCTATCAAGGTGTTATGTATGCATCTGAATAACCTCAACATAAATACATCTATTTCCAATTCTTATTTATCAAATCAAGTTTAGGCACATCAAAATTGCCTAAAAGATGTCCAAACCCTAAATATAATTTATATTTTGTTAACTTATTAGATTGGAAATATTTCAGAAAGCTTGGAACTTTCTCTTAAGTTCAAGATATGCCACACATTTTTATTCTCCAAATAGTTAAACTCATTTTTGATAAAGGTAATAATGCATGCACCATGTACATTGATTTTCCTCAAGTAACCACGATATCCATTCAAAGCCTACCTCATGCATAACAAGCAACTGATTCCATTGAACTTAAAATATTTAAAATGCATGGTACAAATTTTTTTTGGATATAGATTAGGCACATAGGCTATAATATATGAAAGAATAATGCTATAAGATTTTGAAGAGGAGAGAAGTACTTGATCAGATGCCCAATCAACTTCATTTAGATCAAATCTCTTTGTTGCACTTCTTGGAGACCACATGATTCCATCTAGCAAGCCACTGATTTTATTTTGCTTGTCTCCTAACATGGCTAACTCTCTCCACCCTCTTTCTCTCATCCATCCTGTATCACAATTTGACACAATTCAAAGAATACTGCCTACTTACCATGAATCTATCAAATAAAACTCTTAAAAATACATTACAATTAACTAAACTTGCTAATGCAAAATTGTAGATGTGAATGAAATCATATCATTGATTTGATAAACTTGTGAATGCCACTCTGAATGCTCCAACTTATATCATATGCATATGAATTGATATTGCATATTGAACTATGGCATCCTTTTTCATTGCCTAAAACTAAGAGATTCACATAGCTAGTTGTCATGTAATCATAGGTTAAAGTTGAGCTTCACTTGGTTTCAAGAATAGTTTGATATTCTCTACTAATTAGGGCCAACCACGTGAAGGTGGAAGCTCATTCCCTCCCACCAACATCTAAATTCCCTGTTAACATCTAAAATTAATTAATTCTATTAATAAAATATAACATTCATGAACTATCACATGATACCATTCATTAACACATAAGTTTCATTAATACATTCACATTAACATTAAAACATAAGATCCATTAGAACATTCACATGAACATTAAATAGAACATAAATAAAACATCTAGACATAAACATAAATCATTATCAAATAAGTTACATAAGTTCACATGAATCATTTATTTTTTATTTTTAAATTTTTTTGTCCTTCCCTATATTGTCGCAAAGGCATATTCATGTCATCATCGATATTTCTTCTCACTCATGGATGTGCACTCATTATCCTTTACAAAGGTGGGTCCTCTACAATAACAAATAAAAGAATCAAATTTTAAAAAATGAGACTTCAAAGATTTTAAAGAATATTGTAGCACTCTTTACCTTGTCCAACCACATTATCTTGCCCACCAACTTTGACCTCAACACCCTCATTTGGAACAACCTCTACATCCCCTGCAATTGCAATACAAGATGTTTTCTTAATCCCAATGCATATTATAGTTAAATTTGTATTACTACACCAAATTAAATTTTAAATGTTTACTTGTATTAATAATACATAAATAAAAAATTGAATAGAAAATATATACCTTTAGTACTATGATCCACATTCGAATCGACACGTCCATGGTGCTTGACTGATGTATCAAGAGTGTTAGGCTATAATCCAATGTAAATAATTAGTGCATTTATCAACAAAATAAACATATAAATACAAGACAAATACTGAGAATTTTTACTCATTCATTTTAATACATATAGATATATTCACTTTAAAGTTTTAAACAAAGATATAATAATTTTTTCCTTAAAAAAAATATAATGACTTATATTTTTGGAACTTAATATCAAATGTAGTAATTGCTAAAGTATTCAATTTGAAATAAAAATCAATTGAATTATTTACCTCATCGATAGATCTAGCAGAAGAACTTTGTGCACTCATTGCTTGGAGTCATTCAACCATGGTTATATAGCCTCGTCTGAAGGCTAATTTCTTGTCCTCTGCAAAAGTTATTTTTTAAAACTCCATGAACTACATTTTTTCTTGGTATCATGAGTTTTTTGCTGTAATCAATTTCATCAAGACAATATTGTTTACAATTTATAAATATTTTCATATAATGTTTTCATTTACTTATACTTACAATTAATGTAGCAAGTTTTGAATATCCACCCAAGTCAAGCTTGTGTTGCCCATGCTTCTCTTTTCTTGCTTTTGTTGCCTTAGATGTGACAAAAAACTTATGTGAAGTTTGAAATATGTTATATCACATAAGTATTAAGAGTAATTATTACATAATTTCATTCTTAAAATTATGACATACCTTCTTTCCTCGAGTGGTACCATTTCTCCTTCATCTATTGCTTTTTATTAGTGGCATCCTTTTTAATATTCTCCCACTCAATAATAGGAATATTGGGGGGTCACTCATAAAAAGGGTTCTTTTTTGTTTGGGTTATGTAGTTTTATCTAATATACTTCAAATTTTGGCCCGTTTTCTTAAGGAGCCTAAGTCTTTGAAAGATGTTGGGTCCAAAAAGTGTTGTCATGACGTCAATCAGCTTATCCTTTAACTCTTTCATTTGCAAATTCCACCTTTTAAGAAAAGAAAAGAACTATTAGATTCATAAATGAACTAAATCTACCTTTTAATTTACTTGAAGAAATTGATCAAAGGAAAAATGATCAAACAATGAAATCAAATTATGATACCCTGTGTGTATGGTTGGCCCAAATAGATGCAAATATTCATCATTAAGTTTTTCATAAAAAATATTATTCCCTACAAAATAATAATGAGATTAGTAGTTATTGAAAGGGACTGCACGAGAGGTTAGTGCATTTGATTATGAGTATAAAATTGTATAGTAAAAGAAAGGATCAATCTTTAAAATACCTAGACGTTAGACAACTATCAGGGGAGAACCATCTTCATTGCTAATGAGTAATTGATTACAATTCTTTATTGTTCGTGTACATCTAGCACAGGTACACCTAGGAATATCTTCATTACCTCTTGCATAAAATGAATCCAATATTACTAAATGACCCCTAAGAAATAATAGTTCAAGTGAAATAAACACATGAAAAATTTGAGAGATAAAAAGAGGAATGTACTTACCAATAAACACTGCTACTGCATCTATCAACATGCTATGTGTTGCCAAATTTGTAATAGACACTAGCTCTTTGGTTTTGTTCCTTGTAGTAGGCGGTGTAGTGAACATAGAATCAATGGTAGGAGCTAAAAAATGAGATTGTTAGAGCACAGTAAAACAAGATTGTTAAAGCTATTAAAAAAAATATTTTTAAAAAAAATTACAAGTGTAGGATAGAACATGTGATGTACTTGAACCACCTAAAGTATCATCCTCTATGGCATCACCCTTATATGTCCTCAAAATCCTCTATAAAATAACATATATGCATTTTATTTAATGATATAAATAAAAGAGTATACTATAGAAATTGTTATTGAACTTTTTTTATAATTAAAAACTACATTAATACTTACTATATATGTACAAACTAGGTGCATCAACTCATCCTTTGTCTATTGTATTTCAGGAGTTTGAGGTTGAGTTGATGTCAATTTCTTTAACCTTATTGCTAAAGCATAAAGAACCGTTTGCACTATAGCCATAGGATTAACGACTGACACAAAATCAATAATGAATTCATCATGCTCATCATGCGGCTCCTCATGGACTACTTTTTTCTTTCCCTTTTCCTGATCAACATTTATTTGCTAGAGAAGTATTGTTAGTGCTATATTTAAAATAAATTTAAAATATTAGTGAAGAATAAAACATAATAAAAAATATACTTTAACATATTTCTTGTATCTAATTTGTACGAAAATAATGAATTTTACCTATCAGGAAGAAGAAGTCCCATGAGAACCATCACTGCCATGCATATCCTATGGCTATTGATCCATATTGTAGCCATATATTATAAAAAACAATATTGAGACGTGTTAAAACATGTGTTAGATTTTTGAGTTAGCAAAAAAAATTAAAAATTTAAAGGTATGTTGGATTCATTAACTGGAGTTGATTTAAATGTGTATAGTACATACCACCTTTCCCATGATAGTGGATTCTTTTGTATCTATGTGATTCAATTTTTAATCAATAAGAAGCTCTTCACATCCATTTATTGATTTTATGGCACATAAAAATACATGATTTCCCTTGTGCGCTTCAAATATGCAATTGGGTCACTTCTTAGTTGATGCAAGTCATGTACTATTTATAAAACCATCAATATTCCCTAATGCTTTTGGCCTTTATTCAATGTATATAGCTACTGTTTCATTTTTTCCACTAACTTTTTGTTGTATATAATTGTCTGTGAGTGCATACCTATACATATTTTTTTTAATATTTACCAACCTACATCCAACTATTGTAATCATAGCAAGGTACAACATACTCCATCGATTCGATAAACTTAGTGTAAGAGATCTTTATTGCATTCATGGAAATAGGCCCAAACCATGTAATGAGGATGGTGCTATGTGATATATCCTCTCTCCAACACAAAAATCACTAATTATTGGAGGAAGTTCATCGAGGACCCATTATTTCTATACATGTTTGTACCTAAATGGCACATTGGAGTCACTTTCACTCTCATCATTATAAGAACATGAACCCCCTTAAGAAAGGTAAAATTTCATGCAATTATTAAATTTATTTATGATATTTTGACCTTGAGTCAATCTCCTTGATTTAGGCATACTAAATGTCTCACTTTTGTCTTCCATTCCTATATTTTCTATTGAATCTAAGACTGCTTTTGACTATTTCGTGTCAACACACTAAAGGTATTTCGTGTCAACACACTAAAGGTGTTTACTAAGTTCATGCCGAGCTAGTAACACATCCCAAGTAAAATATGTATAGATACCGAGTAAATAGTTGATGCCAAGTAAGTTCAAGTGCCGAACCAAACAGAAGTACAACAAGTGCCGAGTAATAGACTGATCAAGTGCCGAGCATCAGAGGTAATAAGTGCTGAGTAACATAGATTGGACATAGTTATTTGTAATCGCACAAACACATATGTAGACCATTTTTGAGCTGACATAGAAGAATCTCAAAGGATATTAAAGATAAGAACAAATCTTTTACATTACCTATGCAATCAACATGCAGCCAATAAGAAAAATGGAGAAGGCATGCAACCAATAAGAAAAATGCATGAATTGAGCAAGAAATGAAGAATGAATATGGATTATAGATTCATACCTAACCCTAAGTCTTCAAAATCTTTAAAAGGAGGATGAAACCCCATTGAACACATGGATTAATGAAGTGTATGGGTAAACTATAGCAAAATTCAAAGGGAAGTATGAAAAGACTTAGAAGAACAGAGTAGCATTGCAACATTCAGTTGATCAAGAACAAAGTATCAGAACTTTGAAGAGGTCATACATATTAGATCAAACAAGGATCAAGTCAATTAGAGTAGAACAAGGATCTAGAATAAAAAATTAGAGATTACAAAGCTATCAGGTCAAAGACTTTCTAATACTCTCTAGCAATTGTATTAGATAATGGAAATCCTATGGACTTAGGTTGGCCTAGCAGCCATTTGTAAATCCTTTAATATGGTGGCATTCCAAGTGAATGTACAAAAGTCCTTTAACTAGGCCCACTTTTAGTAGGGTAGTGAAATTCTTTAACCAGGTCACTTTTGACATAGACTAAAAGTCTTTAACAAGACAGGCCTTTCAAAGGGCATACCATTGGAAGTGGTTAGACATTGTAACCTTGAACACTTACACATTACTGTCGTGATATTTTGTGGGTGTCATCCCCACCCCAATTTAACCTTCTCATTTTGGAGGGTTAATGGGTTACCAAATTTGTGTGTTGTCTATTTTCATGCATGTCTTTACTTTCAAATTCATTAGATAGATTGGATGCATGTGAATGGTTTTAGTTAAAAAAAAATTGAAAAGGTAAAAGTTAGTTACTTCTCATTCACCCCTGCCCTCTCTCTCAAAAGTAAATCATCCCACTTGTTCATTCTAAAAAATTTTGTCACTCAAGGAAGACAAATATGAAAAATACCTATTCAGTGGTACCTGTACTCTATGAAATAAGAGAGATAGCTTGAAATGAGAAAGATATTTTACAAATAGTAAAAGACATTAATCTCTATGGGGTGTACTAACTTATGCCTGATGATCCATGAGATTGTGTGGGATTCTTGTGAAAGGGCTTCAAGTTTCTACAATAGTAAATCAATTGTCTTATGTTAGCTAAAAAAATCATGATACATTTACTCAAAATTACATCAAATATTAGCATCACATATGAATTATAAGGTACATTACAAGTTAATAAATTTAATCATTGATCTATCAATAATTGAATATTGAATAACATAGGCATTGATCACATAAATATAAATTTTATTATTCTCATTGATAATCAAACCCCCCTCTAATATTAGCTAATCAAATCCCCCATCATTGATATTATTCTTCATCCATCTCATCATCAATATCATCTTCATCATCAACATCATTACCACCACTATCATGGTCATGGTCATCATCATCATCATCATCATCATCATCATTGTCATCATCCTCCTCCTCCTCCTCCTCCTCATCATGATCATCAATAGAAGCATCAACATCATGATCAGTAGCAACATCATTTGCATCAAGAGCATCATCGACGAACTCTCAATTGTGATCCACTTCTTCCTCTTCCTTGATATCTTCTTCTTCCATTGCATTATACTTTATTGACCTTCCTCTTGGATCATGCATGACAAAAAATGACCAACCCAATTTATGTGGAACCTCTAAGTAAAATACCTGCTCACATTGGCTTGGAAGAACATAAGGCTCATCCCCAACTAGCTTAAACAACCTTGTATTGATCATTGGAAACCCATTCTCATTCTTAGTAATAGTTCTATCATGATCATTTTGATTGATTCATAGTCCATACCATTTGAGGGAAAAGAAAAATAATTTTAAGGAATTAAAGTCACAATCATGTATGTCAACCAAAATTCCATAGTATCAATTTTGAGATTCTCAAGGATGTACATCATTTACAGATGAAATATTATCACCTAGAAGACTACACTAATCCCAGAATCACAAGTTCTCATTTGTCATCAAAACATTTGATGAAAAATTTATAACCATTGCATAACATAGCCTTATGGTGTTCACCTACAATAATTTCAAACATGTATAAATTATTACATCAGGAGTTCAAAAACATATGGTTGATTAACGAGCTTATAAGTACCTAGAGATCTCTTAAACCATATGCTAAATCTATTTCCTTTTGTGTAACATTTGGATCTCCATTACAATGAGCTTATTTAACCAATGAAGAGATGAATTACCATTTTAATCTATGACTAGAATGTTGACATTGTTCAATCCATACTGTCATCCAATCTTGATTATTTATAATAAAAAAATGTTTGCATCCCACTCTTTAGCAACTATACAAAAGTAAATAGATGACTTATAACATAATTATTAACTACAATAACATCTCATAATTTATTACCTTTCATTTTCCTAAATCTACCATTCCACACCAAGTACTCCCCTTTGAATTTTTTAATAGAGTCACAATCCCAAATGCAATCTATATGGGGTCTTTGCTACAAGATTAGGAAGATATTGAGTAACATACATCATCATCTAGTATACCACATATCCCTCAATCATAGAACCCCCAAGACATGCTCTTTGTTGAACCAAACTCTTCAAAAATTTTAAGTGTCTCTCAACCATCCACATTGACCTAGGTTGTACAAAGTACACATAATTCAATCTCCTCAACTTGGTGTATAAGGTAGTGTTCTTTTACATTGAGAAAAGTTTAAGGTAAAATTTTTTGCATTTCACACATTAGTAGACAAATTATTTTCTTCCAATATTTTATATCTTATTTATAAATTTCATTAGATGACAACCACCTACAATGGATTAAAGACACAAAAACATATAAATACAAGAGTTTATAATATATTACTTGTTTGATATATTGAACAAATATCACTTCGTATCTCATGTATTTTCTAAGATCATATATCAATTATTTGATATTATTGTCAAAGTTGTTTTGGAGTGATAGGGGTAGCACATACTACAATAATTGTCAACTGATCATTTCATTCTTTTCTAATGTAATACAATGAAAATTAAATGTAGTTTCATAATATATTGTAAATTCAGAATACCATGACTTACCTTGATGAAGGTATGCCAATCATGTGCTTTTAGCCCTAGCTCAAATTCAATTTTCTTTGATATGAGATTGCTTATATTCACAGAAAATCCTATAGGAAATTAAATTTTTCATATGACATCTTTTATGGCATTACTTTGCTGCTACGTTAATAACCAAGGAAGGGAACTTGCATTAATCTAGTTTCTATTTCTATTTGGTTCAATGATATTTTTCATTGCATGATTGGAATCTCAAATGTCACTACAAATTTTGGCAAGTTTTTCTTTGTCACACCTCTTATCCAATATTTTCCATAGTGTCTTTGTTACATTCTTTTCAATATGCATAGTATCAAACAAATGAAAAATTTGTAGCTTCTTGTAGCAGTGTAGCTTACTAAATTCTCTGGGATAACATTTTAGTCCCTTTGTAAGGTGGTTTGTGATTCCTTTATGACCTTCATGATCATCAATTACATAATTAGCCAACAAAATACAATCAAAATATATAATTTCCAAACATAAACCATTAGGTGGAGTGATATTACCTTGAATTCTATTATATTCCAGCTATCGTAGGTGAGGTGTCATTCTTTATGGCTTTGATGTAGTCTCTTCTTTCCCATTGAAAAGATGGTTTTTGGCACTTCAAAACTTATGATTTATATTTGAAGACCTACAAGATAATGATACAATTGAATTAAATATGTTCATTTTTGGAATTAGTATTATTACGTACAACTAGATTTCAAAATAACATACCACAGAAATGTGTCAACCCTAGGGCATGATGAATTGTACACACAAGCATTACATGTAATTGAATTTTTATTTGTCTAATTGGTCTAGAGATATCATACATAGTGAAACCATTCCATAATAGCATCAACTCGTTGATAAGAGGCACAATATATACATTCATATCTTTCACTTGGTACTTACCTAGTTGAATGAACAACATAAGATAATTATTGTGGCTATTTCACTCCAAGACTTGTAATTACATGTAGATAATAATAAAATAATAAAATACCTATAACAACCATTGCCAACATAATGTGCTCCCTCTTTATTGACATCATTGTTGATAATAAAATAGGCCACACTGAGTAAACAAATCTCATCTCTCCAAATGGATTGACAATGTCAGTTGCTAGAGAAAGCCTCAGATTTCAAGATTCTTCTTTAAAGTGTGACCACTTTTCCTTTATGTCCATAAATGATGAATCATCCATAGGCATTGGAATAATTCAATCTCCAGTTCTACTGCATGCATGGTAATCCATAAATTGTGCCAAGCTATTGCATCTAAATAATTGTTTAAGACATGGAATAATGGGGATGTAACAAAGAACCTTGCGAGGCACCTTTTTTGTCACTTTATCATCTTGATATCTGCTCATATGGCATTTAGGGCATTCTATTTAATTTTCATGTTCTTTATGATAAATAACATGATCTTTAGGACAAACATCTATTGCTTGATCTCCATTCCAATATGTTTCATAGTTGCACATAATTTTTCGTACATGCGAGGGAGAATATTTGATGGTCATAAAATCAAATCTACAAAAAAATATAATTTGTTACTATAAAAAATCTTAATGCTACACATTTCACCTTTTATAGACTATAATGACATATATGGCAAAACTTAGCATATGTGACATTTTTATGTTGGATAAACCATTCATAACCTTCAATTTCATCAACAACAATACAATAGAGAGAAGATTTGATTGGGATCCTTCATAAAGCGTCATGTTTTCCTTCTCAAGTAGAGGTATATCATCGATGACCTCAATGCCATCTTCATAATAATAATCATCATCACCACCACCACTACCAAATGTGTCATGGATTAATGCATTCATACCATCACCTTCCATGGGATCATGATCTTCTCCTTCAATACTCACACCTCCATGTTCCTCCATATTTACACCTCCATGTTTCTCTGAGATGTGGTGGTCCATATCATGTACTACCCTAGGAAGATCAACCTATATAAAAATGATGATAATCAAACCCCCATTCTATGGTTCATATGTATATTAATTGTGAAAACAATATAATTGACCTATACAATACAATAGAGAGAAGATTTGATTGGGATCCTTTGTAAAAGCCATGTTTTCCTTCTCAAGTAGAGGTATATCATGGACAACCTCAATGTCATCTTCATAATCATCATCATCATCACCAATACTAGTACTAAATGTGTCATGGATCAATGCATTCATACCATCATCTTCCATGGTATCATGATCTTCTCCTTCAATACTCATACCTCCATCTTCCTTCATAGTCACACCTCCATGCTCCTTTGAGATGTGGTGGTCCATATCATGTACTACCTTGGGGAGATCAACCTATATAAAAATTATGATAATCAAACCCCCATTCTACGGTTCATATGTATATTAATTGTAAAAGTAATATATACAATACAACATAGAGAAGATTTGATTGGGATCCTTCATAAAACGCCATGTTTCCCTTTTCAAGTAGAGGTATATCATGGATGGCCTCAATGTAATCTTCATAATCATCATCACCACCACCACCACTAGTACCAAATGTGTCATGGATCAATGCATTCATATCATCATCTTCCATGGGATGATGATCTTCTCCTTCAATACTCACACCTCCATGTTCCTCCAAGATTTGGTGGTCCATATCAAGTACTACTTTGGGGAGATCAACCTATATAAAAATGATGATAATCAAAATCCCCTTCAGTGTGACCATTCTCCCTATAATATCTCTTAGTTCTTTTATTTTGATTCTTCTTTTCTTTAAGCTATTACAACTCTTGCAAGGACAATAACATTTGTCATCACCTTCTCTTTGAAAGTTAGACAAAAATCTAGCGATTGTCTCCCTATTTTGATCAAATTCTGTTGTATTATCTAACATGATCCTTCTTCATGGGAATAACTTATTCTTGTACCCTTATTGGGGTTGTTTTAGTTAATTTTTATATCTACACATATGGTTTTGAAAGAAAATTTTAGTATAATTAATGTGTATATTTGCAAAAAATATTGGACATGTTGTACTTTATGTTTATATATGTACATATGGTTTTAAAAGAAAATTTTGGTTTGATTAATGTTTATATTTGCACATATGGTTTTGAGAGAAAAATTTGGTGTATTTATGCCTCTTCATTTTGATTTTGTTCAAGGGAAGCCTATCAATGGTAATAGAAAAAAAAGGTTTATTTTGTAAGAGTTTACAATTTGTTCAATAAAATTAATGTTTTACAAGAAAATGCACTTGAAGAACTATTAGCTTAGAAGCAAGAACATGGTGTTGAAACAATACATAAAGTGCTTGACATGAGAGGTCTACAAGTGAGGGTGTTGACCAATCTTGAAAACTTGAATGCTAAAATGAAAGCTGTCCAAGATCAAACACCTATGCCAGAGTTACAACACAATGTGAAGTTGATTTTAGATATGGTAGAGGTAGATATTCAAAATTTTGATCAAAATTCAAGGCATGAGAGAGAGTCTGTGGTAGTATACAGAAGGAGAAGGAGCGACTTTAGAAAGAGACTGCACAATAGAAATAAAAGCTAGAAAACATAGAGGATATTATGAGAGCATTGGATATAATCCAAGAAAGTGTTGTGGTAGGTACTATGACATTGGAATCACTTGCATGTCTCTTTGAGAATTTACAGTCCAAATATCGAGAGGACTACAAGTTGTGCAATTTTTCATGTATTGCATTTTCATTTGCTTTTCCATTGCTTATAAGAGTGTTTTAAGGTTGGGAACCACTTCGACATCCTTTGCATGGTTTAGAAGTAATATCATTATGGCAAAGGCTTCTATAAGGGAATGAACCTCTTGATTATGACATTTACATAGAAGTATAACTTTATTCTTCAACTCCTTACACTCAACTCTTCACTAAAGTTATTCTTCTAGCGGTAATACAAATGTTCATTAAAGAAAGATAGGTGGGGATGTATATTTGGTACTGAAGAGATGTTTCCACCCCCTTTTTATGATCTAAAGTTTGATGCCCTAGAAGGCTCAATTTAAACTCAAGCAATAAATGCAATAATTTTATGATTAGGGATGAAATGAATTTGGGGAATTAAAAACAATAATGCAAGCTAAATGATTAAAATAAACTTAATTAAGCAGTTTTAGAAAATACACACTAACAAAAATAAACAAAAACTTATAATCACCAAAAAATAAAAAGTTGAAAATATTAATCTTTATAAATTTTTTTAAGTTTTTGTAAGTGTAGAAAAATTCCTTACACATTCTATTTTAGGCAACAAAATGGGCTAGGCATTTTGTTCCCTAGGGAATTCACCCAAAAAATTGACTAGTTATAATCCTGCAAGTCTAACCTTTAGGAATTTATTACGACATTTACACCAACACATAAAAATATGAAAAAGATGGTGGAATGGAACCTCTATCTAGGAATCAACCTCAGAAATGAAATAAGATTGCTTGAAGATAACCAAATCCAAAGGTAAATATTAGATCTACCTTGCTAACTCCTAATGGGTTGGGCTATTATTATTTATCCCTATCACATTTGCATTGATAGCCATGTTAGTTAGGTGATTTCACCTAGTTAATCCTCATGGCTTTGAATCCCTTAATCATGATATTGAGTGTTCAAATTAATGTTTGGATATTTGCGCCATAGGGCCCTATTTGATCATCATTTGAAAGGGTCTCAATGTCAACCACAAAATGTCTCTCAATATGTTGTTCTTCACTTTCATTAGAGGGGGAATCCATCTCTTTCTTTCTTGGAGACAGGGGTGAGTACTTGGAACTTGAACTTATTATTGTCTCTAAAATAGTCACAACTTGTGAAGCCATCTTGTCTTTTGACCTATTCTTTTTTTGAGGTGGCCCCTTGTCCTCTATCCCCTTCCTCTTAATTCCTCTTGTTTGTAACTCCTTGTCACTCCCTCCATTCTTCTTCTTGTTTTGGCCTTCTTGTTTTCTTGAACATTTAGGGAGTTGTTCACATAATTCCTCATTTGGTTCTTCTACATCTTTCATTGCTTCATATTTCAATGGAATTATTTTTTACTTAAACTTATCCATCTATTGGTTTATCCATGTGGAAGTGAATGGTGTTAAACATGAATCATTATTGTGTCAAACCTTTATCTTTTTTTGACCAATCTATAGTAGGAATTACATTCTTTCTTGTTGTATCATGATCACCTTGGAAATAGATTCCATCCTCCTTAAACAACTTTGAAATAAGTTATAACCCATTTACTATCAAATCCAATGATCTTTATAGGTCTTTACCTTATAGTAAAAAATTGTGTTAATCCAATGATATTCAATGTGAGCTATATATGTTTATACTTCATGTCATATACCCTATGAATTTGATCATGTGGATTGAAGTTTGGGTGAGTATTGTATAGGCCTTGTGTAAAATTATTTCTCATCTTCCCCTACACTAGGACTAATGGGTAGATCTCGCTTGGATTTCCAATATGAGAAGGAAAAGATACCCCAAACTTGTGCTTGTGCTTTATTGGATCTTTTCACATGCCAATAACCATCTTGCTACTTCCATTATGATTGGCCTATCAAGTTGTACAATTTTTCATGTATTGCATCTTCATTTACTTTAACATTGCTTATAAGAGTGTTTCAAAGTTGGGAGCCACTTCAACATCCTTTGCATGGTTCATACGTAATGTCATTGTGGTAGAGGCTTCCATTATTGGCCCAATATATGGAGCCTTTATATCCAACCATTCATTATGGAACCTTTATATCCAACCATTTGTTATATGCAATTTTATCACCTTGGAAAACTATATTTGGTTCTACTAGTTGGGAACAACTAATCGTTCATTTTATTGTACCTAATCTAATGATAGTTCTACAAAAATTTGTAATCAACCCAAACAATCAGCAACTAGACCAATTTAACTAGGTTATGGCTTGTTTCTTTCTAAAAATATCTGCTATGATATGTTTAAAAAAGAAATCTTGCGAATTCTGTCCATTTTTTCTTGGTTTGCATTATTTTTGTGTAGGATCTTGAGCTAAAGCACTTAGAATAGGTTGAGTGAGTTTTATTATTTTATTATTTAGATTCTAAAATATGTATATAGTTGGATCAATTTTTTGTGTTGTGCTAATATGTAATAAGCACCTTAAAAAAGATCTCTTTGTATATATAAAGACTACTGTAATCACCTAAAAATGGTCATCTAGACTATTAGCCCCCTTTTCAGCATTTTGGCTAAATTAATTTCATCATTTATCTAGACCAAATTGCCAATAATCAATTTATTTGATTATAACTTATAGTTTGACTATGCTATCCTAAGTTCATTATTTGATTAAAAGAACATGTCCCCTTTTAATTAAATAAAAGACCCCATTCTTCTAACCCACTTAAAGTGCACACATAAAGTCCTTTTTCTATTTTGCAATTAAAAGAAAAGGCTTTGTGAGACTTTTTTCTTATATGACAAGTTAACTTATATTCTATTGGTTGACTTGTGTGTGCACATGGATCACTCCTCTTTTCAAATTCCACCGTTGATCATCCACCATCTTCATTTTGATCTCTACCATCCGTACAACTTTAAAAGGGAGAGATCTTTCCCCCTCAATCCATCCTCATTTTGAATATTGTTATGCTACAGGTTTTCTAACAGGTTTCTTTGGAGCTTTGTGGAGAACTTCTATTTCTTGTCTACATTCTCTCATCCATGGCATCGTGGCATTCTAGCTTAGCTTAGCTTTCATTTTGACATGTAGCTTAATCTCACATAGCTTAATAATGGTATTGTAACACTCTCATACATGCTTAGAATAGCTACACTTTTCATATTCATTCTAGCTTAATCTTTATTTGTATTACATCTTTGAGGAACTCCTTGGGACATTTGCATTCTTGGATCTTGTCTTTGGAACCTCCCATTGCATGGTTTACTAGCAAGAAGAGTATCTCTAAGGCTCATCTGAGAGCTTTCTTATTCTTGAAATATAATCTCTTGCACTCCATGGATAGGGAGCTCTAAGCTGGCATCCAAGCATTCCAACTCATGGAATCGTTTGGATAGAATGGTTTAGAGTGTGACACATTTCGAGTGTGCAACTACAAGTTGTACAATTTTTCATGTATTTCATTTGTGTTTCCTTTGCCATTTCTTATAAGAGTGTTTTAAGGTTGGGAACCACTTCAAAATCTTTTGCATGGTTTAGAGGTAATGTCATTATGGAAGAGGCTTCTACAAGGGAATAAGCCTCATGATTATGGCATTTACACAGAAGCAAAACTTGCTTCTTCAACTCCTTATACTCAACTCTTCACTGAAGTTATTCTTCCAGCAATGAGAATAACTACTATAAATTCCTCAGAGTCAAGGGAGGTTTTTTTGAGACATGGGAGAAGTTACTATAGGATTTAGTACTTCATAGCATTTTGGACCATATAGCGATGCCCAAATTAACAACAACAATAGATACTTGGGATCCTTGCATGGAAACTATTCCAATACATGCATGTTTACATCCTTGACTTCCATTATTGGGACAACATATGGAGACTTTATATAAAACCATTCATTATAGGTTGGGGAATACACTTCATTCCTAGCATGCAAGTGATGCATCTCCATATGCAATTTTATCAAGTTTAAAATTGTATTTGATCCTACTAGCTAGGAATAGTTGATTGTTCATTTTATTTTACCTAATCTAATGACAGTTCTATAAGAATTTTTAATCAACCTAACTAATGAAAAATTAAACCAATCTACCTAGGTTATGGCTTGTTTCTTTCTAAAAATATCTGCTATGATATGTTTTTGTAAAATTTCTTGTGAACTTTGCCAATTTTTCCCAGTCTGCATTATTTTTGTCTAGGATCTTGAGGTAAGTCACTTAGCATAGGTTGAGTGAGTTTTATTATTTTATTGTTTGGATTTTGAAATATGTATGTAGATATATTAATTTTTTTTTTGTGAGTTAATATGTAATAAGCACCTTAAAAAATATCTATTTGTATATAAAGAGATACATGTTTAGAAGGAAAAATAAAGAGATCCATGTTTAGAAGAAAATATAAAGAGATACATGTTTAGAAGGAAATATAAAGAGATACATATTTAGAAGGAAAAGAAAAGGACATTTACATAGGTAACTCTTCTCCCTTTGAAGAAAATCATAGAGAAAGGGCACATAGATCATAAGGGCATAACAACAAAATGCACCAATGACAAGGGCATGCCAATGTTTAGAGCTCTTCACCCTTGTTCAGATCTCTCCAAGTCTTTCATGTGTAGCTCCCCACAATCAAAATTATGTTGTGTTTTTTTTTTTTTTTTTTTTTTATACTCACATGAGCATCACAATTATGATGGTGTTGGGGACAATTGAAAAACAAACAAACACAAAAATCAACACAAATTACACCACCATTGCAAATTGCCATCACAATTTGACCCCAAATATTTTAGTGCATTCAATAGCCTATCACTAATACTAGAGGGCTTAGGGTTAAGCCCAAAATCTAGAGTTTGGACATTTGGAAGGGTTTTCAGATCTTCTAATGAATCTTGAGCTTTCTGACATTAGGGTCTCCTAAGGGCTGAACAAATTGGTCTTTCAGGATATCTAGAGAAGCCATAAGTTTATCAGAGTCTTTCATCCATTGGTAAGCCTATGGGACCAGGGAAATTTTAGTGGATCATTTTTGTGTATAGGAAATAATTGATCTGGATTTAGGAGGGGGCACAGGGGGAGGTAAGGAGCCATGATTATGAGCCTCTTTACTAGCTAGAAGAGGGCATTCCTTTCTCTTATGACCTTCTCATATGTAAAGGTAGCATGTGTTTAGTCCTCCCATGTAGAAAATAGGACACCACACAAGTGAGGGACCCATGTCTAGGCAAATTTTCTCAAGGGCATCAACACCAAGGAAGATGGAGATATGAATTCTAATATTAGCATTGGGGAATAGGGTGTTAGAGTGATCAATTTTAAGAACCTTTCCAATAGACTTAAGTAGTTGAGGAATGTAATTCCAAATGTATGGGAGAAGGTTTCTTACTATTATCCTTCTTGGGCTAGCTAGGGCTAGGAATTTATCATTAACTTAAGCTAGGGGCCATGGTAGAGCTCTAAACTCTACATTGCCTACTTTTCATAATTGCTAATTTACAATGACTTTTTAAAAATTAGGGTTACATAAAATCACAATGAATAATCCTCTATAAACCATCTGATAGAGAGAAAAATGGTGCCCTAATATGTGGCCCCAAACCCTATAAAACCAGTCATTGAGGTAATTTCTTGAAGGAAACTCAATGAGATCCATATCAAAAATGAAAAAGTAGTGTTATTTAACCTACTCTTTTCTTTATCTAACTCTACTACCATCTAGTCATTAGGCCTAAAAATGATACAAGGTGAAGAAATATCCTTAACTCCATCTCCTTGATCAATGGATTGAGTGGTTTAGGAATATAATCCTTTGATAAATTTATCATCATCTGGGAAAAGGGGAATTACTTGAAGCACTTTCTTGAATGACGCTCTACCTCCTCCACCAATAAACTTCTCTACACCTTTATTTTTTTCTCCATGACAATCAAAGGCACGAGGTTGGGGAATTGGTTGGCTGTGAATTTTTTTATTATCATTATTCTCCTTCACATTGTGATTTTTGAAGGAGGCCATAATTAATATCCTCAATTGATTATATTTCTTGATCCTTGGTGAATTAAGTGATTTACTCTTTTTATGTTTTAATTTATTAAGTTATTTGGATAAATTCTTATAAGAAAGTTTTTAGAACTTTTAAAGGCATTATTCATTTTGCCTTATGTATTTTGGGAGAGAAATTTCTCAAACCCCTTTGTGAACAATTCTTTATTTGTCTATTATGGAAGATTGGCTTAGTAGATTTCATTAGATTTGGTAGCCTGTTTATTTTTTTGTGGCTTTTTTCCATTTTGGCCTCTTGGGATTGAGGTAAGGATTTTCCATTTTAATTATTTTAGCTCATTTTAAGTTCTATTTTTCATTGCTAAATGGTTGGAGCATGAGAACTAGTGTTCCCCTTCATTTTCATGTTTTAATTTGACCCAATTAGGTAGTTATGAGCATTTTTTGATTGTGTGACTTTAATTCATAAGTTTTTTGAGTTTTATACTGCCCAATTTTGTGTACAAGCTTGTAGCTTGATTTTTTTTTTTTGGTTTTTGATCCCCATTTGGGAAATGGGTTTTAATTTCATCAAGTTTGTTCAACTTTCAACTTTGAGTGATTTTTACATTGCCTTGTTCTATGTGCCACCTAGATTTCTCATGTAATTCTTTGCATATACTTTGGTCATAGATTCAGAATGTATGTTAAGTTTCTAATGCAACCATGGTTTTACTTCATCTTCATTGGGATTTATGCTAAATCTATACTCCTAACAATATGTGTAGTTTAGTGAATTTTGCACTTGGTATTTCCTGCCATTTCTCATCCAATCCTTGTTAGTTTGTGATTTTGTGAAGATGGTTGTACCCACACATAAGAACATATGCATGCATATGATAGGATCTTGTGAGACCCAAACTCCTGAATATAGGATGGTAGAGTATTTTTTCATTTGAGGGCTGGGATGAGAACTTGCATTTTCTATGGGCACTCATCATGTGATGAGCATGAGTTTGTAGACTACTTCTCTCATATACCCCAATACATAAGGAGGAAAAGGTAATGTGAAGAGGTTCTAACAAGTGATAAGCAAAACTAACTAATTGAAAATAATAAAACTTAATGATAAGATAATTGAACACTTGTATGTCTCCAATGTATTAGTACAATGGTGTGGTATCTTTACGTCTGCAGGTAGCAGCTATTGTGAGGGCATAGTGTGATGGGATCCTAAGGGAGTTATTTCACACCACATATACCTTGGGATTTTCCATGCCAAGTGACTTACACTCCACTAGAGTTCCTAGATAGTTATCCCATAGAGTGTCTAATCAAGACCTATTATAACTATACTGTCTCATGATCTTGGTTCAGTCCCTTGTTTTACATGGTGTGGTTGTTAGCCTTGGATGATTTTTCTTATGTTTGTGGTTATATCACTATCTTCATTAGCACAATAGGAGTGGGCTTACAGGTACCATGTGGTTGGGAGGTGTAGATACCTATACCATTACTGGGGATCAGTGTACAGAGTTGGCCTTCTTCTAGTTTGGGATAGAGCTTGAGGCTTTACTTGGATTCTACGTATATTCAAGAGTATGTTTTTCTTGTGATTTTTGCTTTTGATTGATGCTTTATCACCATGTTTTAGAGATAGCATCTTGTAGGCTTTTACTTCATACCACTGCAATGTTTCATATGTATCTTTTTATTATTATATTGATGTTGATTAGATGGATAGAAGTTATTTTAATCTGTATGCTAGCTCTATTTAGGTGCTTAGATTTATTATTATTCTTTGGAGTGATATCTCCTTGATTTACATGGTGTAGATGCTTAAAATTGTCCCAAATGCCATATTAATTTATTTAATATTTCCTTTGACATTATAATTGATTATTTATTAATTAATTATATTTTTCATATTCTTCTACCTATTTAATTAAATAGGTTCATTTCCCCTAATGTATTTAAATTTAATTTAAATGCATCCCCTCTAATGTATTAAATTTATTTAATGCATAGTGCTCCATAAATCCCCTTTTAAATAAATCTCAATTTATTTAATTCCCTCCACTTTGTTAAATCCTTTAATCTCGTGATTAAGTTAAACCTTATTTAATTTAATCCTAATCACATCCTAAAACCTAGTCTACACCCATTGCTCTCATCCTTCTAAGCCCACCCATTAGTTAATCCCACTTAATTGATCCTAATACCTTTCTAAACACCTTTTAGTCCCTAAGTGTTTGCTCACACATGTGTGAGCAACTCAAGATCCAAGAAAGTCCCCCTTTTTATTATTTTATCAAAAAAGTCTTACACTCTTACACACTTGTCCCCCTTTCCTTTATCCAAGGTTTCTCACACATGTGTGAGCAAACCTTGAGCCATCTCTTTCACAAAAAAGGCTTATGTTGACCTTTGCATGTCTTGTCTCCTTAGCCTATGTGTCTCCCTTGTGGCACTTATGTGGATGCCACATAGATGCCACCTCCCCAAGGCCTCTCTCAAGCCTATAAATATAGCCCTTGCCTCAAGAACTTCTCATCTCCCTCATTTGCATTGTTATCATGCTAGTACAGTGTTAAAGCTTTCTTAGATATTTGCATACTTATTACTAACCTAGATTCCTTTCATTTATGCTTGCATATTTAATGATAGCTTACTATTATTGGTTTACTTCATTGCATCCCATTTCCATATTCACATCTTTAGAATCATTTGAGGTTGGCTCACTTATAGCCATTTCTTGAATTCATGTTCATACTATTGTCTTTGTTCGATTGGTTTTGAAGGGATTCATCATAGTTGTGTTTGGGGAGAGAACATCCACATTCCTCACTCTTGAGTATACCAACAAGGCCTCTTATGGGTGCCCTTTTTGAGCTGCTTTGAGGTTGCACGAGGATTCTAGTTTTTTGGTTGCATAGTTTTAAAACTCAAGTCTAACATTAGTTGTATTTTAATTTGTTTTGGATCTTTGATATGCACACACACAACTAACATTTTCTTGTTTACACGTGCTCCTGACAGGATATGTTTTCTTGCATATATTTTGGTACACCTTCTTCCAGTTTGGTATAGAGCTTGAGCCTTCACTTGGATTTTATGTATATTCAATAGTATGTTTCCCTTGTGATTTCTACTTTTGATTTATACTTTATTACCATGTTTTAGAGATAGCAGGTTGTAGTCCTTTAATTAATACCATTGCAATGTTGCATATGTAGCTTTTTAAAATTATATTGATGTTGATTAGATGGATAGATGTTATTTTAATTTGCATGCTAGCTCTATTTAGGCCCTTGGATTTATTATTATACTTTTGAGTGATATCTCCTCGATTTATATGGGTCTAGTACTCTCCAGTGTGGAGGTTTCATACTTTCACACTCTCTTTCTTACATTTTGATTATGTTGTCAGAATACTATCACCTAAGAAGAGTATTCTCTCACGTGAGATATCAAAGTCTTTTGTGAGTATGCATTAACTTACATGGAAAAGAAAATTCTCGCGTTAGAATTTGTTGCCTTAGTGAGCCTAGAAATGCAACTCACTTGGTTTGTGGGGAACATTTGCACAAGGAGAATCATAATTCACGTGAGCCTAGTGTTATTTTGTTGCATGACTAGTGGGTGTTTATGCTTTATTTTTGGAAATTTCAATTGCAATATTGGATATTCTTTTGGGTCACATGTCTTGCTAGATCAAAATAAACCCATTTAGGTGAGTATTTAGGATATTTCCCTTATAACTTCATTATGGTAAACATAAATGAGCATGTATGATTAATCAGCTAGGAACTTACACATTGCATTTAAAATGTACTTCATGTTAAATGCTATCTCATAAATTAAAATTAACCTTGCATGTATAATTCATGTAGTAGTAAATTAATGTGTTGGTAAGTAGTGATGCTTGGGAATCTTTGGCAATTGGTTTTTATTAGTTTTCCATTACAATCTTGTGTAGATATTGCATATTACATCTTATCCCTAATTTTTTTTTATGTTGGCTTATGTTTATCCTTGTCAACAACTACTTGGTAAGTGTTTAATGACTTTTCATGTTCCTTGTATTCTTTACAAAACCTTAGAGGCAATTGCTCTCACTAGCTATAGATGAAGATTTTATTAGGTGGTTAACATATATAGTTGGTTAATACATAGAAGTGGCTAACATTCATAGATAGTTTAAACACATAGATTAAGAAAAAGATTACACACATCTCTAAGGTTTAATACTCCAAAACCATTATTAAATATCTATAAGAAAATCTATCAACTATATATATGTTCAATGTTAATGCAAGGTTGGAATTTTTAAGATATCATCAAAGGCTAGAGATGACTAATTTTATTAAGTTCTTAACACACAAAGGTTCTTAACAACACTAGTTAGTTAACACACACAAGTTATTAAAGAATGCAGGTTGTTAGTACACATATATTTAAAAAAAATACTACACATACAAGACTTATTATTAAACACTATACAAAATCATTGTGCTAAATAGACCCATCTATGAAGTGAATGGTAAAAAATATGATGTACAATTATGATCTTACATAGATGAAATATAATATTGGCAAGGTTGGAAAAAGTTTTTAAATTATGAAAAATATTCTTAAGAGGTTAATGCATGGATTTGGTTAACACACATAAAATAATTTACACACAAGATGGTTAACACATGTAGCTTTAGTAGAAGACTACACATACCTCTAAGGGTTCCAAGACCTTTTTTCTATATTGAATATTACTGAATAAGAATAATTAGCACATTACAATGTTAGAGAATATAAAAATGTATATCTATCATAGAACCTTGAAGTTATTACATGAGTGATCCCAAGCCTAGTATTGAAAAATATATAGTCTATGTTAAATGATACAAGAGCATTTGGGGGTCATAGTGAGGAGGAGTTATGTGGATTTTCAATGGAACTTAGCTTGATAGGTGGTCATTTCAACATTTTTTTGGGAGCCTAAAATTTCATCTTGATCTTTGAATTTGAAAATTTGTGTTTTCTTTCCAATTTTTAGAAAGTTGTTTTTCTTAATAAATCTGAAATCGTATTCTTGATTAATGGATTAGTTGGCAATTCATCTTGCCTTAGTTGGGGGATTTTCTGTGGAAAATTTAGGATTCATAGGATGGGTTTTAAAAATTACCAAAAAATGGAAAAATCTATTTTTCCCAAAAAATCTCCAAAAATGGTAATTTTCAAAATTCTAATAAGGAATCATTTTCTTTCATTGTAGAGGAGAGTAGAGTTGGAAGATTTTAATGAACAATCTAGAAATTTTTAATTTCTGTGTTGTATGATTTTCTAAGTTGTTACTGTGAAGGGTTCAACTACATCCTTTGGTATTAGAGCATGAAGATGGCTAGGAGAGGAAGAGGAAGAGGAAGAGGAGGTGTCACATTGATGCAAAGATTGGTGCTAGATATGCAGAGGGAGATTGAACGACTCAATGAGTGACTATATAATCAAGGGATACCAAGAGGGAATGAATCTGATGAAGAGGAAAATCGAAGAGATGTTGATCAAAATGAAGGAAATATAGGTGAAAGGTTGGAAGAAATGAGCTATGAAGATAGATTTCTCAAGGCTTTGGAAGGAAGAAGTGAAGCAATGCAAATTGATGTTTTAGACTATGTAGGTAGTCTTTGTACACTTGATTTGTGTCACACTCTAAACCATTCTATTCAAATGATTCCATGAGTTTGGAATGCTTGGATGCCGGCTTAGAGCTCCCTATCCACAGAGTGCAAGAAGTTAGTATTCAACCATGAAGACTCTCAGCTAAGCCTTAGAAATGTACTTCTTGCTAGTAAACCATGCAACAGGAGGTTCTTTGAGACAAGAGCAAGAGTGCAGATATCTTCAAGGAATCCCTCAAGAATGCAATGCAAGTATGGAAACTAAGCTAAGATGATAATGCAAAATGCAGCTATGTTAAGCATGGATGAGAGTATTACAAAACCAAATATTTAAACTATGTGAGATTATTGCAAGAAATCAAAGCTAAACTAAAATGCAACTATGCTAAGAATGCCATATGATCTTATGCTAATATGATGGAATGAGAGAATGAGACAAGAAATGAGAAGTTCTCCACAAAGCTCCAAAGAAACCTGTTAGAAAACCTGCAACATGACAATATTCAAAAGATGGATTGATCCTTTGAGGGGGAAAGCTCTCTCGCTTTTAAAGATGTACGGACGGTGGAGATCAAGATGAATATGGTGGATGATCAATGGTTGAATTCAAAAATAGGAGTGATCCATGTGCACACACAAGTCAACCAATATAATATAAGTTGACTTGTCATATAAGACAAAAGTCACAAAGCCTTTTTTTTTAATTGCAAAATAGAAAAAGGACTTTATGTGTGCACTTTAAGTGGGTTAGAACAATGGGGTGTTTTATTTAATTAAAAGGGGACATGTTCTTTTAATCAAATAATGAACTTAGGATAACATAGTCAAACTATAGGTTATAATCAAATAAATTGATTATTAGCAATTTGGTCTAGATAAATGATTAAATTAAATTAGCCAAAATGCTGAGAAGGGGGCTAATAGTCTAGAAGACCATTTTTAGGTGATTACAGTCTTAAGCTAGAAGAAATAATAGATTGGCTAAAGGAGATGGGGAACATTTTTGAATAGAAGCCTATTATAGAAGAAAAGAAGATGAATTTTACATGCACAAAATTAAAAGGATATGTAATGATATGGTGGGATCACCTCCAAAAGGAACAAGCTAGAAAGGAAAAGGAAAAAATTAAGACATGGAGAGAGATGGAGAAAAAGCTGAAAGAAAAATTCTTACCCATGGATTATTCATAGACCCTATTTTGTAGATTCCAAAATTTGAAGAAAAACTTGTCTTTAGTGCAAGACTATACAAATGAATTCTACTAGCTATCCATGTGCATAGAGCATTAAGAAAATAATGAGAAGATTGCTGCTAGATATATGAATGGCCTAAAATTCTCTATCCAAGATGAACTAGGCATGTATCGTGTTGACAATATGGAGGAAGCCTACCAATTAGCTTTGAAGGCTGAAGAAAAGAAGAATAGGCAATAGATTTAGAGAAATAGAGGTGGTCAAAGGGGTACCTCAACTCCATTTCAAGGAGGTTCTAATAATGGTCATGTAGAGTCTTTTCAAGGATTTGAAAAAATATGGACTCTAGGAGAGATCCTCCAAATCAAGAAAGAGGAAGGGGGTTTCAGAGAGGTTGAGGCTATGGAAGCGAAAGAGGCTGGGAAAAATAGAGAAGGCCTTTTACTTATTTTAGGTGTGGAGAAGAAGGAAACATGGCCTTCAAGTGTTCCAATTTTAGCTTTCAAGATAAAAATCATGGAGGGCCATTTTAGGATCCAAACAAGAAGTGTCTCTAGATATTAGAGAAAACCTCATGATGAGAAAAATGATTATTCCAACCAAGGAGGATGTAGATGAGAAAGGCATTGATGATTCATGGCTCAGAACCAACATATTTTGGACAAGGTGTACCTCAAGAGGAAAGGTACATCAAGTAATTATTGATAGAGATAATTGTGAGAATGTGGTTTCTAAAGAAATGGTGGAAAAGCTAAATCTCTAGTGTGAAAAGCACCCTCATTCTTATTAGATTGCATGGTTTAAAAAGGGAAGTGAATTCATAGTAGATAAAAAGTGCCTTGTTAAATTTTCCATTGGAAAGGTCTACAAGGATGAGCTATTGTGTAATGTGATTTCGATGGATGCATGCCATGTCCTCTTGGGTTGTCACTAGAAGTATGATAGAAATATTGACATTAAAATCATATTTGTTATTAGTGACATATACTTATTTAGATTGTAAGTATCTATCAAGTTCTATAGTTACTAATGAGTCCAAGGGATAGTATTTAGTTTGCGCCAAGTAGTTACTACCAAGGTGTTGATTAGTAGTATAAACCAAGCATCTCAATGTATGTCAAGTTTATCAGTGTAAACTAAGTTGTGTAGTGCTCTAAGTTCATAGTTGATGTGATGTAAGACTAGTGTTAACTGAGCCACTTAGCATTAACCAAGTGACTCTATTTATAACAAGGTCATAGTAATAGCATTGACCAAGCTATGTAGTATGAATCAAGTGATTCAATTTATATGATGAGTTTTACAGTATTTGCCGAGTCACTAGGGTAGGCCAAGTTCAAGACTACTTGTAAGTGATCAGAATGGATCGAGCTTCTACATCTACTGAGTACATGACGATGCCAAGAATTGATAGTGGATGCCGATTATGAGAACCTCACCAAGCTAGTCTTTAGAACCTGAGTTCCTATAGCTAAGCTAACTTTGTGGTTTTTGTGTAAACTTGTATTGTGGCTAACTTTGCAATTCATAAATTGGATTGGTATATATGTAAAATATTGTATCACATTCAATGTGTGATATGAAGTAATGTAATATGTAGAAAAGAGCATAAGAGTGAATTACAAAGGCTACAATAGTACAAGGAGTAACAAAGATTTATCTATCAAAACAAGATGATTACTATACTCAAAGAAATCTCATTCAACAAACCAAGTTGTAGATCAAAGATCAAATACTATTTCATCCTAACAAGTGGATTAGTCAAATCCTTTCACAAGGTAGACTTAACAGTCTTGTGTAAATCTCTTTACCGAGTGCATACTTAAATTGTATGTTTGTAAATCCTTTTGCAAGGTGTACCTAGCAGTCCTTATTGCTCCTAACAGGGAAGATCATCATAAGTGATCATTGTAAGCCTTAATAGGCCATCTTTATACTGTAGTACCAAAGCTTGTGGGTATCATCCTCACCCCAAGTTTACTTCCTATTTGGAAGGTTTTTGGGTCACCAAATTATGTGTCAAAGTGTAATAAATACTTTAATGTTTTCAATTTCTCATGCATGCAATTAAATTAGAATACTCATAAAGGATTTATTGCTAATTAAGGATTAAGTTTCATTGGTTATTGATTCACCCTTCCCCTCTTAGTAACATAGCCTATCATTATTTTCAATAATTGGTATCAAAGGTTTGTGGTTCTTAGGAAATAATTTTAACAACTTGAGCAAAGATCAAAGGCTATGGAGGTATTCAGACCTGACAAGGCTATTGACAATGAGAAGCTAGATTTGGAAATGGCTATTGGACAACTCAAGAAAGAAAAAGAGAAACTCTCTCAATCTCTAAAAAGAAGAAAATATCTTGCAATCTAGATGAATGATCAACTCTACATTGAAGAAAGAATTGAAGACATCTATTCAAGCAATTTAGATGAAGCAATCAAAGAACTATTTGAAAGAATAATACTCTTCAAGAAGAAGTAAGAAAACTACGAAGAGAGCAAGAAATTTAGTCAGTAGGATTGGGTGAAGTCATGGAAGAGAAAAACAAGATAAAATAAAATATAGAAGGAAAGAACAATGAAACTCAACACCTATCTCTTCAGCAGATAGACTTTATTGATCAGCTCACCAATGCAAATAAAGAAGTCACAAATCTAAGACCAAAGAATGAAAGATTGTAGAATGATCTAAATACTGAAAGAAAAAATAATAAGAGGATGATGAATTATCAAGTAGACATGAATCAATTGAATGGGCAAAGCCATTACAGACAAAAGGGAAAAGCAAGAATTCGATATATAGAAGAAGGTGAATCACCCAAGCAAAGAGCTCAAAATAATCAAAGACCTACTTGCAGTCACTATGGTAAGATAGGCCATACATCAAATAAATATATGAGAAATGGGAAAGATAAATTCAATGGAAAATGTTACAATTTTAATCAACATTTTCATAGGGCAAATGAATGAAAAGAGAAACCTAAGTTTGAAGGAAAATGCTATAAATGTAAGAAGCATGGGCACAACTCTTTTGAATGCAAAACTAAGTTATTGAACCCAATAAAATAGATTGTGAAAGTTATATTTGGTTGGGACTATAACACTTGGTGTTGTTGGAATTATAGATGGAGTAACTGAGAGGGGGGGGGGGGGGGCTGGGGTGAATCAGTTATTCAAAAAAAATAAATTTCAAAAATCCCTTAGATGTCTATAATGCTTACTTACTGCTCATACTTGGTAAATAGTGCAGGAATACTGTAACTCAGTAGATTAACTGGTTACTGATCATCTAGTATTAATAGTTATTAATATACATGCAAAGGTTAAATAAATAAACACAAGAGACACCAAATTTAATGTGGAAACCCAATATGGGAAAAACCACCAAGTAACTAGTCACCAATTTTTCACTCTTCTAAAGTGAGCACTGTTAGGAGCCAACCCTATTAAAGGTTACAATACACACTGTTAGGTGTGACCTTGTTAGAGGATTTAATCACCTTGTTAGGAGTGGCCTTGCTAGAGGTCTTTAGAACAATTCAACTGAACTGTCACCTTGTTAGAGGATTTACAAAATGGCTATTAAACCAACTCTGTTAAGAGATTTGAAATCACTGCTACAATGGTTAGAAAGCAACAATGAATTGACTTGAACAAGATGCAACTAAACTTGCTAGATACAAGTCTTTGTTCAGCATCATTAGATCCTCCTTGATCGACTATGGCTCTATTGCTCCTTAGTGATCTCTGATCATCTTTCAAATTTGCTTCTGCAACAATCAGTCTTCATATCATATTAACTTCTCATACCTCCACACATACATCTTTGAATTCGTAACTTGACTTCTTACTTATACCATTCAGATTGTCAAGTCAGCTTATTTACATGTTACATTTACCAATAAATAATTCATTAGTTGGCTACATATATTATTCTTAAACAAATAAATGTCCTTTACTAGCCAACCTTGCTTAATAAATACTACTTCAAAGAATTTCTAGATTTAACCTTCTTGACTCAGTTAACATTGCAATATTCTTGAAATCCTTTGGCTGCCAAGTTCGCTCGGTAAGAACTAAATCTTCCAAGTTTCCTTTGATGACTGAGTGAGCTCGGTAAGAACTGTTTCTGTCATATTTTCTTCGATTACCGAGTTAACTCGATAAGAACTAAAATTCTTTGATTACCTTGAAAGCTCAGTAATCAACTGTCTACTTGGTAGACACTGCAAATTGTCTTTACTAATCTTTTGGACTCGGTAGACACTATTTATTGCCTTGCTGACCTTCTAAGCTCGATAGACACTGTTTATTGCCTTGCTGACCTTCTGAGCTTGGTAGACACTATTTATTGCCTTGCTAACCTTCTAAGCTCGATAGATATTGTCTATTACCTTGCTGACCTTTTGAGCTTGGTAGACATTATCTGATGAATGATATGACATTTGTGTGACATCAAAGACAACACATAATTGAACAATTGTATCCAACAATCTCTCTCTTTGGCATTGATGGCAACACAACATGTCATAACAAAATGAAATTTGAAAACAAGTCTTTTAATGAAAAAACTCCCTCTTACATATAATCTCTCCCTCTTATACAAATTCTTATTATTTGCAAATTTCAGAAAGATATGACAAAATATATTCTCCCTCTTTGACAACACATGCCAAAGATAACTCAAAACAATTGAATAGAATTGTACCTGATGTACTAATTCATATGCAATGTCTTCGTTGGTTTTCTGCATCAACTGATAGATCTTCAATTCTATTCCTGTTGATGCATCACTAAAACTGTATTTTAGTGAGCTTCAGATAGGGGAATGACCCCTAACTTACCTCTTAGATACAAGAATGCATCCTTAGGTAAAGGCTTTGTGAATATGTCAGCAATTTGTTCCTTTGTATGTACATATTCCAATCTTATTTCCTTTTCTTGCACCAATTCTCTAACAAAGTGATACTTTATGGAAATATGTTTGGTTATTGAATGCATCACTGGATTCTTGGAAATATTAATTGCACTAGTGTTATCACAAAACATAACAACTGGTTCTTTGATTTCTTGCTTCATACCTTTCAATAATTGTTTAAACCACACAATGTTTGAACAATTCACTGCTGCTGCAACATAATCAGCTTCTATTGTGGATTGAGATGTACAATTCTACTTTTTGCTTGTCCAAGAAACTAACCTTTTTTCGAGAAAGAAAGCTCCTCCACTTGTGCTTTTTCTGTCATCAATATTTCTTGCCCAATCTGCATCAGTAACCACTTTCAAATCTAATTTTCCTCCAAGTTTATACCATAATCCATATTCTTCAATTCCTTTCAAGTATCTCATGATCATTTTGATTGCCATCATGTGATTTTCTTTTGGTTTTGCTGAGAATCTTGCTACAATTCCTACTGCAAGGGCAATGTCTGGTCTTGTGTGCACTACATATTATAACTTTCCAATCATAGATCTATATAATGTCTGATCCACTTCCTTTGATTCATCATCCTTGGTGAGTTTTAATCCAGTACACATAGGAGTTCCAACTGATTTGCAATCTTCTATACCAAATTTTTTTAGTATCTCCTTGATGTATTTAGATTGAGTGATGTAGATACCATTCGTATTCTGTTGAATCTGAAGACCAACAAAGAATTTGATCTCACCAAACATTGACATTTCAAATTCCTTGTTCATTTGTTTAATTTTTTTTTTGCAAAGATCATCATTTCCTATGAACAAAGTGTGATCTACAAATATTTCTGCCAAAAAAATCTTATTATCTAATCCTTCCTTTATGTACAAACTGTTGTTGTCATTAGTTTTTTAAAAATCAATCTGAATAAGATAGTTATGCAATCTTTTATACCATGCTCTAGGGGCTTGTTTCAAACCATATAATGCTTTATGAAATTTGCAGACTATGTTCTTCTTGTCTAGATCAACAAAACCTTTAGGCTGCTCAATGTAAACCTCTTCCTCCAATATGCCATGAAGAAATACTGACTTGACATCCATCTGATAAATTTTGTATCCTTTGAATGCAGCATATGCAAGTAAGGTTCTGACACCTTCCAATCTTGCAATTGGAGCAAAATTTTCTCCATAGTCTACACCTTCTTCTTGAGAGTATCCTTTGGACACTAGTCTAGCTTTGTTCCTTGATACCTTACCATCTTCATTTAGTTTTTTTCTGAATACCCACTTTGTTCTAATCACATTTTTGTCTTTGGGTCTAGGTACAAGAGTCCATGTTTTGTTTTTCTCTATTTGTTCTATTTCTTCGTTCATAGCTTCAATCCAACTTTCATTGTCTAGTGCATCTTTGATATTTCTAGGTTCAAAATCAGCAAGTAAACAAGTGCCTTTCAACTTACTTCTTGTCATTGTTCCTTCTAATTTATCACCAATGATCTGATCTGGTGCATGATGCTTTCTGACATATTTGGCTAACAAAGGCTTCTTTCCTTTTGAATGACTCACATTGTTATCCTTCTGTATCTCAACTTTCAACTCTGATTCAGGTTGCTCGAGCTCAGTAGATGCTAACTTGGTAACTTCTATTTGCAACTCGAGTTCTTGAAGCTCGGTAGATGCTAACTAGGTAACTTCTTGTGACTCGATTAATGAAGACTCGAGAATTGAAGATTCTTGATTGATAGGTATACTTGGTATTGTATCAGGTTCAATGTAAAAAAACCTTCTATAGTCTTCAAGTTCCTTCTTGTTTTCTTCTTCTGTTCTTTCTGCAAACTCGTCAACTTTCACATGTGCACTTTCTATGACTTTGTGAGTAGATAAGTTCAAAGATCTATATGCTTTGCTTTTGCAAGAGTATCCCAAAAATATTCCTTCATCACTTTTTACATCAAATTTTCCTTTTTTAGATTCTTTCAAAATGTAACATTTGCTTCCAAATACTTTTAGATAACTTACATTGGGTTTGTAGCCATGCCATAATTCATAGGGTGTTTTGAATGAGTCCTTTTTCAGCTATACTTGGTTCAAGGTATGAACTGTAGTGCTGATAGCTTCCTTCCAGTATTTTATAGCAATGCCTTTCTTAATTTGATAGCTTCCTTCCAGTATTTGATAGCAATGCCTTTCTCAATCAATAAGGTTCTTGCACAATCCATTATAGATCTATTCCTTCTTTCTGCTATTCCATTTTGTTCTGGAGTTCTAGGTACTGAAACCTATCTTTTGATTCCTCTTTCAATGTAAAATTTATTGAACTCATGTGAAATGAATTCACCACCTCTGTCAGACCTTAAGCATTTTAGTCTTTTGCCTGTTTCTTTTTCTACTCTGGCCAAATACCATTTGAACTTTTCAAATGCTTCTGATTTCTCTCTAAGGTACATGACAATCATCATTCTTGAATAATCATCAACAAAAAGAATGAAATATTTTTTACTAGTATAACTTTCAATGCCAATAGGTCCACACAAATCAGTATGCACAATTTCTAGAACTTCTTCAGACTAATAGTTCTTTCTTTTGAAACTTGTTTTTCCCATTTTTCCAATTTGACAGTTTTTGCATAGACCAATCTCAGGTTTCTTGATGTTAGGAATGCCTCTTACTTTCTTGAATTTACTTATCTTTACTAAGTTATCAAAGTTTTCATGACACAACCTTCTACGCAATAACCAACTTTCTTCAGCTTGAGCAATGAAACATGAACATTCACCAAGTTCAAGATAAAATAAGTTACCTTTTGTTTGAGTGCCAAATCCAATCAATTTTCCTTTACCATCCTACAATCTTGCTTTTCCATGCATGAATTCTACCTTGAATCCATTATTGAGTAGCTGTGCCACACTCAACAAATTGTGTTTTAGTCCTTCTACCCAATATGCATTATTACACACAAGTTCCTTGGTTAGAGAGATTCTTCTTTTTCCTCTCATACCACAAGGTTCATTGTTACCAAATTTTACACTGCCACCATCATAGTCTTTAAAGTATTCAAATTTAATTTTATCACTAGTCATGTGATGAGAACAACCACTATCTATGATCCATGTATCATTTTTGCTCATATAGAAAATTAATGCCATTTCCTCATCATTATTAGATTCATCTTTTACAACAATGTAGACAATTTCATCTTCTTCTTCATCATCAGAATCATTAGAATTTTTACCCATAAAAAATGTTTTCTTACCTTTATCCTTGAATGATTTGAAGTCTCTTTTGCCATTGTACTTTTTACCTTTCTTTTCATTCTTATTTTGCTTATTTGGGCACAAGCAATATCTCCAATTTCTTCACAAGAAAAATAGATTAAAGGAACTTTACCTTTGTATTTTCCTTTGCCTCTTGAATATTTTCTTTCTAGTAGAGCTTCAACCACTTCAAAATCACTGTCTGAACTTTGTTCTGATTCTTCATCACTTTCTGATTGTGGTTCCTTCATCTTTTTCCCTTTTTCTTTGAGTGAAAGCTTGGCTTCAAATGATGATTCAACATTCTTGGCAGCTGGAACATAGTTGTCATAGTTGTCTAGCTCAGTCAATCTTCCAACTATGGCTTCTAGATTTATCTTATGATTTGCTTCACATCTTATTTCTTGAATTGTAGAGACTCTGATTGCATAAATGGGAAGTAGAGTTCTTAGAACTTTACTTATGACTGTCTTCTCCTTGATATCTCCTCCAGATGCTTTGATTGCACTAACACATGCTTTGACTCTTTCAACATATTTTGTAATGTTTTCATCCTCTCTCATCCTCATCTGATCAAATTGTCCTCTCAAACTTTCTACTTTGGCTCTTCTTACATTATCATCTCCTCCATAGATTTCTTTAAGCTTTTCCCACATTTCAAAGGCAGATTTGTAGTCCTTGATGTCATCAAATTCTTCATAACTTAGAGCAGATGCTATATCGATCATCATAATGTTATGAGTCTTCTTTTCAGCAATATCATTGATAGATAGTGTACTAGCTAGTTCTGCATATTTTTCATCAAGGTATTTTAGTCTTGTGTCTCCAATAAAAGATAGATGAAGTCTCATCAACCCTTCCATGCTGAGAAGTTGTCCCTGTTAAGTCTTGGAATTTCCCTCTTATAAGACATCCTGATCTTTAGCTTGGATCCTTGAAATATTTTCCTGTAAGCACCAAAAGCTATGATACCAATTGTTGGAATTATAGATGGAGTAACTGAGGGGGGGTGGGGTGTGGGGGTGAATCAATTATTCAAAAAAAAAACAATTCCAAAAATCCCTTAGATGTCTATAATGCTTACTTACTACTGATACTCAATAAACAGTGCAGGAATACTATAACTCGGTAGATTAACTGGTTACTGATCATCTAACATTCATAGTTATTAATATGTATGCAAAGGTTAAATAAATGAACACAAGAGACACCAAATTTAATGTGAAAACCCAATATGGGAAAAACCACCAAGTAATTAGTCACCAATTTTTCACTCTTTTGAAGTGAGCCCTATTAGGAGCCAACCCTATTAAAGGTTACGATACACACTGTTAGGTGTGACCTTGTTAGAGGATTTAATCACCCTGTTAGGAGTGGCCTTGCTAGAGGTCTTTAGAACAATTCAACTAAACTGTCACCTTGTTAGAGGATTTACAAAATGGCTGTTAAACCAACTCTATTAAGAGATTTGAAATCACTACTACAATGGTTAGAAAGCAACAATGAATTGACCTGAACAAGATGCAACTGAACTTGCTAGATACAAGTCTTTGTTCAGTATCATTAGATCCTCCTTGATCGAATATGGCTCTGTTGCTCCTTAGTGATCTTTGATCATCTTTCAAATTTGCTTCCACAACAATAAGTCTTCATATCATATTAACTTCTCATACCTCCACACATACATCTTTGAATTCGCAACTTGACTTCTTACTTATACCATTTAGATTGTCAAGTCAGTTTATTTACATGTTACATTTATCAATAAACCATTCATCAGTCGGCTACAGATATTATTCTTAAACAAATAAACATCCTTTACTGGCTGACCCTACTCGATAAATAATGCTTCCAGGAATTTCCAGAGGTAAAATTCTTGATTTAGTTAACATTGCAATATTCTTGAAATCCGTTGGCTGCCAAGTTCACTTGGTAAGAACTGAATCTTCCAGGTTTCCTTTGATGATCGAGTGAGCTTGATAAGAATTGTTTCTATCATATTTTCTTCGATTACCGAGTTAACTCGGTAAGAAATAAAATTCTTTGATTACCTTGAAAGCTCGATAATCAACTGTCCACTCAGTAGACACTGCAAACTGTCTTTACTAATCTTTTGGACTTGGTAGACACTGTTTATTGCCTTGCTAACCTTCTGAGCTTAGTAGACACTGTTTATTGCCTTGCTGACCTTTTGAGCTTGGTAGACATTGTTTATTGCCTTGCTGACCTTTTGAGCTCAGTAGACACTATCTATTACCTTGGTGACCTTCTGAGCTTGGTAGACATTATCTGATGACTAATATGACATTTGTGTGACATCAAAGACAACACACAATTGAACAATTGTATCCAATAGGTGCAGATGTCACTGCTATGTAGAATTTGGACATGCTAGAATGAAACATGTAAAACATCACATGAGGACAAGAGAAACTACTAGAAGAATTTCATTTGTATAGAACTTGGTCATCTTGCCAAGAACTATATGAATAATGGAAGAATTGAAGATGAAAAGAAGGAAAAAGCTAATAACATCAAAAAGAAGATGAGAGAGAAATGGGTTCCAAAATCTTCTAAGAATACAAGTTGAGTAATAATGATAACGTCGCTCAAGAATTGGGTGACTTCACCATTTCCACTTGATCTCTCATAGGAGAACTAGAACTAGGATTTTGAAGATATCTCACATCAATTCCAATTAGTAGAATGAAAGATCCAAATCAGCATTCAAGATGCAAAGGGATCACTAAGTAAAAGATGCAAATAATTACTGAGTATGGTTGGGTTGTAGACCTTAACAAGTGAGGTCAAGTTGTAAGACTCTATCAAGCAAGGTCAAGAGCTACTATATTTGTTGTGTGGTTACTGAGTCATGGAAGAATTTTCCAAGCATTCAATGAAAGTGAAGTGGATGAAAATTTTTCATTTGAGCAAACAATTGCACTAGGCATTTATTGTAAAATTTAATGAAAAGGGAGAAATCAAAGTCATTTCTCACCACAAATTTTTGAGAGTTATATGTGCAAGGCGATCTTAGAGCATTCAAGCAATTTGAGTGAATTGTTATTAAAGATTTTTGTATTCTCTAAAACCCTAGCAAGTGAAGATGACATTCACTAGTAGAAAATCTAAGAAAGGTTCAATCATGTTAGTTCAAGGTGTGGAGTGGAAGGCACCAGATTTTATGTTGGGTCATGCTATTGCAGAAACCCTAGATTCAAGTGAAGTGCAATCAAAAATTTCACCAAAGGTACTATTGATCAATGATATCCATTTGCATTTTAAATGTGCTATTCAAGATATTAGAACATTAGAGATGGATGAATTGTTGAAGGAATTATGCGTTAATGGTGTGTTGAAACTAGAACATCAACATCTTGAAACTAAAGGTTTAACTCACATTCTGCATATGCCATGGGATTTTCAAATAAAATGGATAAGATATATTCTTAGTCATGTGAAAAATGATTAGCTATGGTTGGAAAAACCTATTTTGATAACCAAGAAGATGATCCATAGGATCACTGGTCTTCCTATGTTGACAACAACAAAAATGACCAAAACCATAATTTGGGTCAAACTAGAAAAGTGTTGGAATACTTTTAGAATAACTGGGGGGGGGGTTGAATTAGTTATTTAAGGTCCAAATGTATAAATCAAACTTTTCACAACTTTGTGAACCCATAAAACATTCATACCCATGCACACATCCATTAGGTAATTACTAAAACTTGTATGTTAATGTCAAATCAATTTGCAGAAATGTAAATCATGAAACACAACACATTCATCAACACACTTAACCCAAGGATTTATGTAGAAACCCAATTTGGGAAAAAAAACCAATAACATGCTACTCCTTTTCACTCTTTTGAAGTGATGTTTTATGAAAGGTCAACCCTATTAAATGTTACAATACACACTGTTAAATGTGACCCAGTTAAGGGATTTCAATCACCCTGTTAGAAGTGAGCTTTGTTAGAGAACTTTAGGCAATTCACTTAGAATGCCACCTAGTTAAAGGATTTTAAAATGACCGATAGGTCAAACTTAATCCAAAGGATTTTACCCTAGACTAATACAATTTTTAGAGAGTAATAGTAGAGCTTTGATCTGATACAACTTACAACTTCTCTTGCAGATTATAGATCTTTGTTCAGTCCTCAATTCTACTTGGCCTTCATACTTTTCAGCTTGACAACTTGTTCACCCTTCAAGAATTCATTTCCTTAAGCCTTCTTTCTTAACATGCCATTGTGGACTCTCCTCTTGGGTCACTTGATGAAGCAAAACCCTTAATTCCTTCTCCTCCTTAGGTTCTCACACATGACACCAACAACCACTTTTTCTTCATGACTAGACATTCCTATAAATATGAAATTAGGATATTTTTCTTGCTCATTTTCCATCGTTCAAATTAGGGTTTTAGATGGATTAGGTAGGATACAATGTATCTACCCCATATCTTGTCTTTTTTAGAAACTTCTCCTAGAATCCATTAGAATTTTCCTAAAGATGGTTTACATCAAAGTTTGTGCCACTAGCTCATCAACCTTATCTTCCTCCTGGTTTACAAGTTTCAAGAAAACAAACTTGTTAGCTTAGATTCAGTGAATCTTTGATCTTTAACATAATGCAACAGCTTGGAATTATCAATCTTCTAATGCTCAACACATACTGCATTGCTCGACATCAACTGTAAAATTACTCGGCATCAACTAAACTTTACTCAGCATCAATTGTTTTGTTCACCATCCACTAGAGTTTTCTTTCACTCAGCTCTAACTAACTTTTTGCTTGGCTTTCATTGACTTTTCTTGGCACCTGTTGTTCACTTGGTCAAGCTTGGCAGACAAACTTTGTTTAACTTGTTCTTATAAACTTTTCAAGTGTAGCCAACATTTTGTAACCTTAAGTAGATCATCAATACATCATGTAATCACTACCTTAATTGATCCTTATACTTCATTACATAATCATAACTCAACCTTTCCTCTAGGTGCTATTGTTGCCTCTTATTGATCAAATCCTTTTCATCAATTAACTAAGTGATAGTAATTGAATCTTATAAGTAGTTGTCTTACCAACAGATAGTAGGTTTAATGTTAGTGATAAAAAAATGATTGAAACACATAGTCTTTTGCAACAATCTCCCTCTTAACAATGATCTTTTCAATTAGATTTCAACAATCTCCCACTTTGGCGTTGATGACAAACCAAACTAATCAACCAAGTCAATCAAATGATGAACATCTTATTCAACCAAAAACCATTCTGATTGAGTTAAAATAGTAAGGCAATACCAAAAAGAATACTTGTATTAAAATTTCTCCCTCTATCAGCAACTTCTATCTTCTAATTAGGTTAAAAAATTCTTTCTTATAACTCCCTCTGAGTTCTTTCTTGTACCTCTCTCTTACTAGGTATATCAACATTTTTCTCTCTTTCTTTCAATCTTTTTTAGCTCCTTTGATAGAAATCTCTTGCATTTATAAGGAATATCTCCCTCTGTGATTACACTTTCTTTCTTTGATGTAATCTCTTGAAAAATCTTTCCTTCTGATAATAATCAATTTAATGTGCTTTCTCCCCCTTTTTTTGACAACTCTTGATTAGTAAATATCTCCCTCTTTGACAATAATGCCAAAGAGACATACCAAAAATTTGTCATCTTAAAGTATGCAGATATAAGCTTTTTCTCTTTTCTTCAGATTCTCCCTTTTCACCTTTCTTGTGACTGATTTGAAGTTTTTAGTTTTGTGATTGCTTTAGGCAGCTCCTAAAGTAAGATCCTCTATATTAATGTGAATTATATAAACATCAACTTGTTTGATGCATGACACTCCTTATGTTACTTATATAGCCTTTGATAGGGGTTTCACCCCTAGTTTACCTCTTAGATGCTCATGAGCATCCTTAGGTAATGGTTTTGTGAAGATATCAACAATTTTCTCCTTTGAGTTAACATATTCCATCTTCCCCTCTTTGTCTTGAACTAACTCTCTCATGTAATGATAGTTGATTGCAATGTGTTTTGTCTTTGTGTACATCACTGGATTCTTTGATATATTGATAACACTTGTATTATCACAATAAAGTATCACTGATTCTATGATTTCTTCCTTCATTCATTTGAGTAACTGTTTGATCCATACAATTTTATGTAGTTTACATCAACAACAACATATTTAGCTTCAATAGTATATTGTGAATTACAACCCTATTTCTTGCTAGTCCATGTAACTAGTCTTTTGCCTAAGAAAAATGCTCCTCCATTGGTGCTCTTTCTATCATCAATGTTTTGAGTCCAATCAACATCAATGTAGGTTCTCAATTAAAATTTTTCATTCTTCTTGCAGTATAGACCAAACTCTTCTATTCTTTTTAGATATCCATTATTCTCTTCACAACCATTAAGTGATTCTCCCTGGGATTAGTAGAGAATCTTGCAACTATCCCTATAGATAATGCAATATCAAGTTTGCTATGTACTACATATTGCAATTTTCCAATCATAGACCTGTATAATGTTTGATTCACCTTAGCTGAATCATCATTCTTTGACAACTTGTGTCCTATCACCATAGGTGTACTTACTGGTTTTGAATCCTCTAATCCAAAAGTCTTCAATATTTCTTTGACATATTTTGACTAAATGATATATATACCACACTTCATTTGGTATACTTGCAATCCCACAAAAAATTTGATTTCTCCAAACATAGACATTTCAAATTCTTGCTCCATCTAATTTGCAAAATCCTTACATAAAGCATCTTGTCCTCCAAATATGATTTCATCAACAAATATTTCAAATATTAAAATACCTTTGCCTTTTATTGTCTTTATGTACATATTGCTACTATCATAAGTCCTTTCAAATCCAATCTTCATAAGATAAGTATGAAGTCTCTCATACCATGATCTTGGTGCTTGCTTCAATCTATATAGGGCTTTATGTAGTCTACATACCATGTTCTTATTGTTATCGTCAACAAATCCTTCTGGCTATTCTATGTAGACTTCCTCTTCTAGTATGCCATTCAAAAATGCAAATTTAACATCCATTTGATAAACTTTGAAACCTTTGTATGCAGCATAAGCAAGTGGAGTTCTTACTCTTTCTATTCTAGCAACAAGAAAAAATTTCTCCCCATAGTCAATTCCTTTTTCTTGTGCATATCCCTTGTAAACTAATCTTGCTTTGTTTCTTGTGACTTCACCTTTTTTATCTAGCTTGTTTCTGCATACCCACTTGGTGCCAATCACATTTTTTGTCTTCTGGTCTAGGAACTAGACTCTATGTTTTGTTCTTCTCTATTTGTTCAATCTCTTCTTCCATGGCTTTGTACCCGTCTATATCTTCTAATGCATCTTTTAATATTTTGGGCTCCTTCATACTTAGCAAACATGATTCACTTCTCAATTTTTTTCTTATCATTGGCCTAACATTTTTATGTCCAATGATTTAATCAGTAGGATGATGTCTTTTGACATATTTAGAAAATCTTGGCTCAACTCTTGTTTCTTCATTTTGTCTTTTAGCTTCAAAATCACTATGTACATCTCTTTTAGGTATCTCATCATCGCTTTCATGTGTACTAATCTCAAAATTAGAATGTGCACCCATTTCATTCTATAACTCAGCATCTAAATGTAGCTCAATTCCTAAATGCAACTCAACATTTATAGGATGTGACTCGATAGTTACTGATACTTGCTGTTGATTTGTAACTTGATTTGCAACATCTTCTTCAGCTCATATTTCTTCATAAAAGTATATAAATGATTTGTATTCTTTTGGTTCTTTCATAGGTTTAGCCTCATGTACTTCTGTAAATTCATCAAAATTCACATTTTCTCTTTCCACAATTTTGTTAGTGTTTGTATTTAAACACTTGTAAGCTTTACTTCTTGTGGAGTATCCAAGGAATATACCTTCTTCACTTTTTGCATCAAGCTTACCATTCCTAACATCTTTTAGAATGTAACACTTTCTTCCAAATACCTTAAAGTATTTTACATTGGATGGATATCCATACCATAGTTCAAAAGGTGTTGAGTGAGTACCTTTCTTGATTTGAACATGGTTCAAGGTATATGTAGTAGTACTTACAACTTCTGTCCAGTATTTCAGAGCAACATTCTTCTCCATCATAAGTGTTATGGCATAGTCCATTATAGACCTATTTCTCCTTTCAACAATCCCATTTTGTGGAGGGGCCCTAGGGGCAGATGTCTATCTTTTGATTCCTTTATCATTCCAGAACATCTCAAACTCATTTGAAGTGAATTCTTCTCCTCTATTTGATCTCAAGCATTTCAGACTTTAACCTGTTTCTTTCTCAACTCTTTCCAAGTACCACTTAAACATTTAAAAAGCATTATATTTCTATTTCAAATACATAATTGTCATCATCATAGAATAATCATCAAAAAATAGCATTATGTACTTATCTCCTCTGTAGCTTTGCACTTCAATTGGTCTACACAAGTTAGTATGAACAATCTCTAGTATTTCTTTAGAGGTATAAGCTTTACTCTTAAAGCTTGACTTTGTCATTTTACCTAGCTAACATTGTTTGCACACCACATTATCAGGTTTCTTCAACTTGGGAAAACGTCTAAATTTCTTCATGTTATTGATACTAACCAAGTAATGAAAGTTAACATGACATAATCTCTTGCGCTAAAGCCATATATCATCAAATTTTGCAACAAAACAAGTAGGATCCTCCATATCAAGATAGAATAGATTACTTATGGTTTGATCACCTTTTCCGATCAGTTTCCCATTTGTGTTATATATCTTGGCAATCTTGTTTCCAAATTCAACCTTACATCCCAAATTATTCAATTATGGCACACTCAACAAGTTATAATTTAGTCCTTCAACATAGTAAGCATTGTCACATGAAATCTTGTCTAATAGAACTTTTTCCTTTTATCAAACAAGGTGTATCATTACCAAATCTTATACTATTTCCATCATAACAATTCAAGGTATTGAACTTACTTTTGTCTCCAATCATGTGATGTGAGCATTCACTATCAATGATCCATCTATCATTTTTGTTCACACAAGTCACAAGTGCAGTCAGCTCATCTTCATTAGAATCATCCTTCATTGCAACATATACCACTTCATTATCATGTTTATCAAAATCATCCCTAGTTTCCTCTTCAACAGTGTAGTATGACTTCTTGCCTTTGTCTTTGTAATCTCTATTTTCATCTTCTCTTTTGTTTTTGTACTTGTTGCCATCTCTATAATTCTTCTTATGTGTACATCTTGCAGCAATATGACCAACCTCATTACAGTTGAAATAAATGATGGGTAACTTACCTTTGAACTTGCATTTACCTCTATGAAATCTTCTTTCCAGTAGTGCTTCCAATCATTCAACATCTTCCTCATCTATATCATTGTCACCAGATACATATTTTATCTTTCTCTTGTTCTTCTTCTTCTACTTCACCTCATCAGAGTCTTTCAATAACAACTTGGCTTTGAATGTAAATTCAAGCCTCTACGGTTTGTAACTATCAAAGTTAGATAGCTCAAAAGTAGTGAGTCTACCTACCAAACCTTCAAGGTTTAGATCATTTCCTAGAATAAATTTCAACTCTTGAATTGTAGAAACTCTAATATCATAAACATGAAGTAATATTTTCAAGACTTTACTAAATAGAGTGTCATCATCTATATGACTAGTAGCCCCTCTTATTGCACTAACAAATTCCTTTTATCCTAGCAACATATTGAGAAATATTTTCACCTTCTTGCATTCTCATATCATCAAACTTACCTCTGAGGCTCTCAATTTTGGCTCTTTGTACATTTTTGTCTCCTGCATAAATGATGTGTAGTGCATCCCACAATTTTTTTGCAGTGTCAGAACCTTTGATATCATCAAATTTGGCATAGCTTAGGGCTAAGGAAATCTCCAACATTGCCTGATTATGCTCTTTGTTCTTCTTCATATCTTCAGTAGTTAGGGCTCCAACTAGATCAACATGTTCCATTGTAATGGTAGATTGTGCATGATATCCAAGTCCTCTAAGGTGTAGCTTCATCAAAATTTTCCATGTAGGAAAGTTATCTTTGTTGAGCATGGGTACCTCTCTTTTAGACATCTTGATCTTTGTGCTTCTAGTACCTTAAAACTAGTCCTCTTAAGAAGATGGCTCTGATACCAATTGTTGGAATACTTTTAGAATAACTAGCGGGGGGTGAATTAGTTATACAAGGTCTAGATGTATAAATCAAACTGTTCACAACTTAGTGAACCCATAAAAAATTCATACTCATGCATGAAACCATTACGTAATTACTAAAACTTGTATGTTACTGTCAAATCAAATTGCATAAATGTAAAGCATAAAAAAAAATACATTCATTAACATACTTGACACAAGGATTTACGTGGAAACCCAATTTGGGAAAAACCACCAGTAACATGCTACTCCTTTTTACTCTTTTGAAGTGATGCCCTATGAAAGGCCAACCCTGTTAAAGGTTACAATACACACTATTAAACGTTACCCAGTTAAGGAATTTTAATCACCATATTAGAAGTGAGACTTGTTAGAGGACTTTAGGCCATTCACTTGGAATTTCACCTGGTTAAAGGATTTTCAAATGAATGTTAGGTCAACCTTAACCCAAAGGATTCACCTTAGACTGATACAATTGTTAGAGAGTAATTACAACTTCTCTTTAGATTATAGATCTCTATTCAGTCCTCAATTCTGCTTGGCCTTTATACTTTGCATCTCTAACAACTTATTCACCCTTCAAGCATTCATTTCCTTAAACCTTCTTGATTAACATGACATTGTCGACTTTTCTCTTGAGTCACTTGATGAAGAAAAACCCTTAATTCCTTCTCCTCCTTAGGTTCTTGCACATGACACCAACAACTACTTTTGCTTCATGACTAGACATTCCTATAAATAGGAAATTAGAATATTTTTTTTCTCATTTTCCATCATCCAAATTAGGATTTTGGATGGATTAGGTAGGATACAATGTATCTACCACATATCTTGTCTTTTTTAGAAACTTCTCCTAGAATCCATTAGAATTTTCCTTAAAATGGTTTCCATAAAATTCTATGCCACTAGGTCATCAACCTTATCTTGCTCTTGGTTTACAAGTTTCAAGAAAATAAACTTGTTGGCTTAGATTCGACGAATCTTCAATCTTTAACATAATGTAGTAGCTTGACATTATCAATTTTCTGATGCTTGACACATATTGCATTATGTGGCATCAACTGTAAAATCACTCAGCATCAACTAAAGTTTACTAATGCTCAACATCAACTAAACTTTACTGAACATCAACTATTTTTTTTAGTATCCACTAGAGTTTCCTTTCACTCGGCTCCAATTGAATTTTTACTTGGCTTACACTGACTTTTCTCGATACTTGCTATCCACTCAATCAATCTTGGCAATCAAACTTTGTTTAACTTGTTCTTTAAAATTTTTCAAGTATAGCCAACATTTTGTAACCTTAAGTAGATCATCAATACATTATGTCATCATTGTCTTAACTAATCCTTGTACTTCATTACATAATCATAACTCAACATTTCCTCTAAGTGCTATTGTTACCTCTTATTGATTAAATCATCTTCATCAATCAACTAAGTGATAGTACTTGAATCTTATAAGCAATTTTCTTATCAATAGATAGGAAGTTTGACATTAGTGACAAAAAAATGATTGAAACATATAGTCTTCTTCAACAATCTCCCTCTTAACAATGATCTTTTCAAACAAATTTCAACATAAAGAAAACCCTTGCCAAGTGGGATGGAAGGGGAATGATGATCAACTATGTCATAGACATGAAACTCAAATTTGGGATACATGTCATCACTCATAAGATTTACAACTTGAGGAAATTGAACAACATTTCATGTGAAGTGGTGTATTCAGCATACAAAGCGGTCAAGAACAACCTATCACTTGACCTTGTTGAGTTGATGTTGAACCAGTTCAACAAGAACATGGAGAGTATAAGAACTTTCAAGAACAATCCCTATAAGTTTGATTCACTTTTGACTTATCTATTTTTCTATGTACAATATTTCTTCCCATCTAAAGGTATAGTAGTATGGAGGAAGGATTTATCTATTCTTTATTAAATCAATGGGTATATAGCTGAAATAGGAGAGAACTATGTAAGTATTATGGACAAATACTTTGATGCATTTAAAGAGAAGATGAATAAAAGATTTAGGATTCCCGAGATACTAGTTGATGATTACAAAGATGATGTTTGTTTCATGGTTGATAGTGACAAAGTATATATTCAGGCAGTTAGACTAGGACACTATGGGTAAAACCTCTTGGTTATGAGGTAAACATAGATGAAACCAAGGAAATTATTGAGGAATTGATTAATGAGCATGTTGACCCTAAAAATATATACTTTAGCACTTATGATGAGGGAAAGGCTAGAATTGAACTTGGAATCAAACTCCCTTAGGTAGTCAACAAAGGAAAGAAGATAATTGCCAAACTAAAAACTAGTTCCACTCTTATGTTGATTGAAGGTAAAGGGGATGATATTGAGGATGAAGAAGTAGAAGATGAAGAGAAATCAGAGGATGAAGAACCACTAAAGAAGAAAGCTAAGGTAATTATTACCAAGCCTGCCAAGACATCTACTATTGTGTTTAGAAGAAGATCATCTAGGAAGAAAGTGGATAAAAAAGGAGGAGATGTAATCTTCAAGAGGCTTCCACCTACTTTTGAGGAAAGGATGAAAGATTTAGAATCAAGATTTGGCATAACAAATTTCAAGGCACTGAAGTATGAGACTAGGACTTTAGAGGAGCAAAAGAAAATAGAGAACTTGATAATATCTAAAATGGGTAAATGGAAGTATTCTCTAGACCAGCTTGCTCAACAGATTCCTAATATTCTAATGAAGAAGATCAAGCCAAGATGGGAGAATTCCATGAAAACTATAATAGAAATATATGAGTAGACCCTAAGGTAACTCATGCCAAGTTTGGATGACAAGGAGGTAAAGGAATCTCTGAAGAAAAATGAAGAAAAGCTTGCTTTGAGATTCAACACTTGTCTTGTACTATTGAAAGACATTGAACATATAGTGAAGAATGCTATAAACACATGGAAGAACATTTATCTTCTTCACAAGCTAAGTTATTTTGTGGTTAGTGTTAGTGACAAAGATGAAGATGATGATGAACAAGAAAAATTTGAGGAAATTGATAATGAAGAAGTTACATATTTTGACAATATAGATGATGAGGAAGAAGAACAAGGACATGAAGCTACCAAGGAAGATTTACTAGATGCTCAAGATACTAAGGAGACTAACCTAGAGAAAATTTCTACAATGGTCATAGCCTCACTTCCTCATTATTTAAGAAAAACACTACAAACATCAAGCTTAGAGAAAGCTTTAGCAAGATTGATTGTGACTAACATTGAAAGTGCAAACACTCAATAAATCTTTTTACCTATCTAGTTCAACACCACATTGATTGAAGTAACAAGAACTTCATCTACCGAGCAACCAACACTTCCCTCTACATCAATTTTAATAAATATAGGTATTTCTACTATAGGTATTTCAGAAATAAGTGTAGTATCTATAGCTAGTTCTACTATTTCTACTATTATTTCCATTCTTGGCATGTAATTAATAAGTACAAAGACAATTGAGACCAAGTCTCAACTGAGTTAAAAAAATTGGGTAAAGGAAAAGAGAAGGAAGAAGACATAGATCTTGATGAGGAGATTGTAATTCCAAATTGGGACATCTCAAATCTCAATCCTGATTTGATGCATGTTTTTAGAGAAATTCTTCATAAAGAAAAGAAACAAAGGCTTAGAGAAGAAAGGAACAAGGAATTCCAAAAAATAGAAGATGCAAAGAATATCCTTGTAGAGGCATTAAATAAAAAGGTTAATACTTCTCAACCAATTTTGAGCCAATTAGTAGAGGTAGTCCAAAAATTAAATGATGATTTGAATGGACAAGAGAAATCGTTGCAGAGAGCTAAGAAGAAGTTTGAGATTAAAGTTTTGGAACTTATTGCTCAAAAAATTGCTATCCATCAAATAGAATTATCTACTATTCTAGGCTCACTAGACACCTCTTAGAACAATGTGTCTTCACTATTCAGTAAACTCTACGATATCTCAAATTTCACTAAGGAAATAAAAGATGAGCTATCAAATATTGATGAAGATCTAAAGGCAAGTGCACAATAGTTGCAACTTGACCCAAGCTATAACTCTTCCTATTACAACAAGATCATATTCCTAACTGATATGCAGGAAGAATTGTTGAGAGAAGAGGCAAGAATTAAGAGCTACATTGATAGATATATAGGGCATAATTCTCCCAAACATGGATGCATTGCAGAAACACATTGCACATGCTAAAACACTCATCCATGATAACAACTTCTCCATTGCAAACCACATGATAAAACTGTCAGTAGAAGTGAAAATTGCATTGTACACATACAATTTGTTGCAAGAGAATTGTGACAAGACATTGGCATTAATTTTGAAGGTACATTTATACTTTTTGTCACATTTTAGCATTGCTATATAATATATATAGCATACATCTTTGATATTAATGTCAAAAAGGGGTAGAAGATGTATATTGTAGAGAAAATGTATACTGTAAAGGGGAGAAGATGTACAAAAAAGAGGAGAAAATGTATATACCAGATGTATACAGTATATTATATATTATGTATGGAGGAGCATTATAATATTATTCATATATAGATACTAAAAGGTACATCTCTTACAAAACCTATTTTGAAAAATCTCAAAAATAGTATCTCTACTGAGTCAGAGACATAAGGTGATGGATAAAAGATGTTCTTGAACATTTTGAATTTAGTTTTGACTTCTAAGTGTTTTTGTCACTAATTCCAAAGGGGGAGATTGTTGACATTACAATCACGTTTGTTATTAGTGACATACACTTATTCAAATTGTAAGTATCTACCAAGCACATTGTATAATTAACAATGTTAACCAAGTATTTATATATCTGCTGAGTTCTACAATTGCTACCAAGTCCAAGGGATAGTATTCAGTTTGCACTGAGCTATATTATTAAGGTGTTGATCAGTAGTATAAATTGAGCATCTCAATGTATGCCGAGTTTATCAGTGCAAATTAAGTTGTGTAGTGTTTACTGAGTTCATAGTTGATGTGATGTAAGTATATTGTTAACCAATCCACTCAATGTTAATCAAGTGACTCAATTTATACCAAGCTCATAGTGATAGCATTGGCTGAGCTATGCAATATGAAATGAGTGATTCAGTTTATATGCTGAGTTTCATAGTATTTGTCGAGTCACCAGTGTAGACCAAGTTCAAGACTACTTTGAATTGATCAGTATGGACCAAGCTTCTACATCTACTAAGTGCATGATGATGTGAAGCATTAATAGTGGATGCTGAGTAATAGAACCTCACCGAGCCAATCTTCAAAACCTGAGTTCCTATAGTTGGGCCAACTTTGTAATTTGTAATTTGAATTGGTATATATGTAACGTATTGTATCACATCCAATGTATGATGTGAAGTAATGTAATAAGAAGAAAAGAGTAGAAGAGTGAATTATAAAGGCTACATTAGTATAAGAAGCAGTCAAGATTTATCTACACAGCAAGGTGATTACTATACTCAAAGGAATCTCATTCAGTAAACCAAGCTATAGATCAGAGATCAGCTACTATTTCATCCTAACAGGTGGATTAGTCAAATCCTTTCATAAGGTAGACTTAATAGTCTTATGTAAATCTCTTTAATGAGTGCACACTTCATTGTATGTTTGTAAATCCTTTTGCAAGGTGGACTTAGCAGTCCTTATTGCTCCTAATAGGGTAGATCGTCAGAAGTGATCATTGTAAGCCTTAACAGGCCAATTTTATATTGCAATACTAAAGCTTGTGAGTATCATCCCCACCCTAGTTTAGCTTTTTATTTGGAAGGTTTCTGGGTCACCAAATTATGTGTCAAAGTGTTATGAATGCTTTAATTTTTTTAGTTTCTCATGCATGTAATTAGATTAGAATACTCATAAAGGATTGATTGCTAATTAAGGATTAAGTTTTATTGGTTATCGATTCACCCCTCACCTCTTAGTAACTTAGCCTTTTCATAATATTTCCAACAAGAAAGGTTATTCATAATGGGGAAAATAATACTTCCATGTTCTGGAAGGATAGATCTAAGGTAATCTTATTACCTCTTAGGGGTGATGGAAAAACTAAAGGTATGCTATCTAAAAAAGAACTTGTCAAGAAAATGAAAGTAATAGGGTGTTGTTATACATTGGTAGTACAAAAGGTTCAGAAAGAGGAAGACTTGACTATACCACCAGAAGCAACTTGGTGTTGGAAGAATATTTTGATGTTATTCTAGAGGAGCTACTTGATGGACTTCCCCCAAAATGTGATATCCAACATCATATTTATCTTATTCCAGGAACAAGTCTTCCCAATCAAGTGACATATAGAATGAGTCTGACACAACATGCAGAACTGGACAAATAGGTGACTGAGCTCATACAAAAAGGTTTAGTATAGGAAAGCATGAGCCTCTATACATAGATAGTCAAACCATCAATATGATGAACATTAGGTATCATTTTCCTATCCCATGTTTGGATGACATGATGGATGTTCTTACTGTAGCAATGTATTTCTCTAAGATTGATCTGTGAGGTGGATACCACTAGATCCACATTAGAGAGGGGGATGAGTGGAAAACTACTTCCAAAACTAGGGATGGTTTATATGAATGGAAGGTTATGCCTTTTGGTTTATCCAACACACATAGTACTTTTGTGAGACTCATTAACACTATGTTGTGTCCTTACATTGGCAAGTTTGTAGTATATTATTTTGATGATATACTAATTTTTAGTAAGCGAAGGGAAGAACATCTACAACACCTGAGGATCATATTGGGGGTATTGAGAAGAGAGAAAATCTATGCTAATTTGAAGAAGTATAGGTTCATGCAAGCAAGCTTGATTTTTCTGGGGTTTGTCATTTCTACAAATGGTGTCAAGATGGATCTAGAGAAAGTTTGAGCCATTCTTGAATGGTGTAGTCCACATAGTATCATTGAGGTGAGAATTTTTCATGGATTGGTAACTTTCTATAGAAAGTTCGTTCATAATTTTAGTAGCATTGTAGCACCTATGATAAATTGCACTAAAAGTCAAGTTTTTTCATGGACCAAAGAGGCCGAAGAGAGTTTTCGATGCCTAAAGAAGAAGGTCACTGAAGCTCGAATACTAGCCCTACCATATTTTGATAAAGTGTTTGAAGTGGATTGTGATGCCTCACATGTGGGCATTGGTGCTATACTTAGTCAAGAAGGTAATCCCATTCCATTTTTTAGTGAAAAATTGAAGGATGTGTGAAATAAATATTCTACGTATGATATGTAATTCCATGCAGTTGTGCAAGCTTTGAGACATTGGAAGCATTATCTAGTAGCCAAAGAATTTGTGTTTTTTACAGACCATATTGCTCTAAAATACTTGAACACACAAAATAAATTGAACACTAGACATGTAAAATGGGTCTCTAACCTACAGGGGTTTACTTTTGTTCTAAAGCATAAATTAGGGAAACATAGTCAAGTTGTAGATGCCTTGAGTAGGTGAGTGTTCTTCTGACCATCATGGAAATATAAGTGGTTGGCTTTAATGAAATCAAAGACTTGTATGAATCTGATAGTGACTTTTGGGAAATTATTGATCAGTTGAAGAATCCAGTAATTGCGCACACAAACGCTAGTCAAGGTGAGTATCTTATGCAAGATGGTTACTTATTCAAGGGGAAGTAGTTGTGTGTTCATGTAGGCTTAATGTAGGAAAATGTTATTAGAGAATTTCATAGCAGTGGTATAGATAGGCATTTCGGGAAGGATAAAACAATAGTGTTGGTGGCAGATAAGTACTACTGGCCAAAGATGAAGCAAGATATCACCAAGTTTGTGGAAAGGTGTTGGATTTGTCAAGTAGCCAAAGGGCACTCCTAAAACACCAGATTGTACATGCCATTACTAGTATTAGTACTAGTAGTACTATGGATAGACTTGAGTATGGACTTTGTATTGGGACTACCATATACATAGTGAGGTAATGACTCTATCTTTGTAGTTATGGACATATTCTCAAATATGGTTCATTTCTTTACTTGTAAGAAAACTAGTGATGCCACTAGGGTGGCTAGTTTATTCTTTTCTAAAATATTTAGATTGCATGGGGTTCCAAAAATGATCAATTCTAGTCAAGATAATAAGTTGTTGAGTCATTTCTAGAGGACCTTATGGAAGAAAACGAGGACAAAGTTATAGTTTAGCCATGCTTATCATCCACATACTAATGGAAAAAAAAAAGTTGTCAATTGTAGTTTGGGTAATTTGTTGTGATCTATTTTTGGAGAGAAGTCCAAACAATGGAATTTGGCATTGCCCTAGGCAAATTTTCCTTATAATAGCTTAGTGAATAGGTCAAATGGTAAGTCACCATTTCAAGTTGTTTATGGTCATAATCCTCAGGATGTTCTCGATTTGGCGCAACTTCCCTTGGGTGACAGAGTTAGTGATGATGGAGAAGCCTTTGCAAAGCAACTCTACTAGTTGTAGGAAGATGTCATATAGAAGTTATAGGACAACAATGAGCAGTACAAAGCTTCCATAGATGCTACTCAAAGGTATCAAGTGTTTAGTGTAGGTGATCTAGTGATGGTTTATCTTAGAAAGGAGAGGTTCCCTATCGAGACCTATCATAAATTAAAATATAAGAAAATTGGCCCATGCAAGATTCTAAAGAAGATTAATGATAATGCTTATAAGGTAGAGCTCCCCAATGGTCTTGATATATATCTTGTGTTTAATATTTCTAATTTATATACTTTCCATGGTGATGATAACTCTATTGAAACTGAGGATGTGGTAGACTAGACACACACCATCCTAGACAAGAAGACTATTCAGACTTGCCAAGGTGAACATTGTACTCAATTCATCCAAGCATAAAAATAAACTTATATACTTATTAAATCATTTAAAAAACACAAAGTGTTTTAACTTTGTAATCAATTCATCCAAGCATCAAAATCAACCAATAGACTTATTCAATCATGCCAAATACATAAGGAAATAACAAAAAATCATGTTTACTAAATCATAGTCCATACAATTTGTGTTTGATCAAGATTAACTTGTTCCTCATGTCTTGACTATATATTTTTTGGAAATTTGTTTAAATGCTCCCCTCGAGATTCATGACAAGGGCTTAATTAATTGTACTATAAGTTGATTGGTTGTATTGGACATTCGAAGATAGATCTTTTGGTGAAATGACAACCCCACTATAACGAGTCATATTAGAGCTTAGTCACAAGTTCAAATCCTTAGACCCTTAGGTAATTCTAAGGGGGATATTGTTGGAAAACTTTTTTGGTGGTCCTCTTGGGATTCATGACAAGGGATTAATTTCCTATTGTGTACTATGAGTTGAATGGTTGTATGGGTATTGACAAATCAATATTTTGGTACAATGACAACCCCACTCTAATAGTAATATAAGGTGTCTCTCAACTATTCCAACTAATCAATGATGGTTTCAAATCATTACAAATTCATTAGAGGCCTTAAAAATTTACTACTACATTTGGGCTTGAATTGTGAAGACCACCCATCACCCAAGTGATAGAACCACAAAATGGCTCCCATCAAAATTTTGTTTTTGTAAATTATGATGGAAAGAATGTCAGTCATAATTGTGATGGTTAAAAATATCATAAATTAGAAGAATGAAGGGGCTAGAGTTCATGTTGACACTATCACAATTGTGATAGTAGGCCATTGTAATGTTGACGTCTTAAGCTTCTAGTCCTCTGTCACAATTGCAATGTCCATGTGATAATTGCATTGTGGAAGCATTGTTGATCCATTAGACGTAGTCATCATAATTGTGATGATTTTGTGATAGTTGTGTTGTGCAAGTGATGGCCAACCATTGGAACATTCCATCACAATTAAGATGGCTAGCTGAATTATTTTTAAAAAAATGTTACTTAATGTTTAATGTTTAATGATATGCATCCAAAGACAAGAGTGACTTTTGTGTTTAAGGCAGGTTGGTCCTTTTTAGCTTGACTTATTTCTTTAGCACTTTTTGTTTCTAAAATAGTGGTTAGTGATTGCTTTTGGATATATATAAAGTATTTTAGTGATATTGACTTGCTATGGCACTTCATTTCAGATTTTCAATGGTGTGTTCTAAAAGTGAACAAAGTGACAATGAACATGTTGTATTTGGTTGAGCCATTTGTGACCTTTGGGTATGTTCTTGGTCACTTATAAGCATTATGGAGATTGGTTGTTTCTTATTTCATAGATTCTTGTGTCTACTATTATTTAATTCTCTTGCTTAATTCTTTCTAGATATCCAAATTTAAAAAGCATAAGAGAATTGATTTACAAGAGAGGTTATGGAAAGGTTGATACGAAGTGGATTTCTTTGACCGAAAAATCTATCATTGAAAAGGTACTTGTGTTCATAATGCCTTTTTGTGTTAGTCAGTATGCTCTCCCAATGCTTATTATTTCTACCTTGTTTCTTGTGAACACGTTTTAGGTAAATATGGCATAATCTGTATTGATGATCTTATCCACAAGATTATTACTATTAGCCCCAACTTCAAGAAAGGGAACACATTTTTGTGGCTATTTAAACTTAGAACTCAATCTGATGGACTGAAGAAGAAACACAACCACTACATTGAAGGTGGTGATGCTTGCAATTGTGAAAAGTCATACATTAATATTAGACTACTTAACAAAACCTATTCCATTGGGAATGTAATCTCTTTTGGCCTCCTTTCCTCTAATTGAAAACTTTTTAACAAACCCTATTTTCTCCTTAATATCTAATAGTTTAGGCTTAGTAGAATTAACCCTTTATAGCAATAGATTGACTAGTACAATACCACCAAAATTGGGCAAGCTCTCTAGCCTTGAGTTTCTATATCTATAGGGCAATTAGTTGAAAGGTACTATCCCAACCACTATTGCCAATTATTTCCAACTAAGTAGACTTGATTTGTCTTTCAATCATCTCAGTGGATTAGTACCATTGGAGTTCAATAGGATTTCAATTCCTAAAATGATAATTCCTTCATCTAATCAACTCGTCAATGGGAGCATTGTCACAATCCTCATTCTTACTACCATTTAGAATTGTACAAGTCTTAATCAATTATAGATTGATCACAATCATTTGACTGAATACTCCACCAATATGAGGTACCCTAATTTCTATTCTAATCTCCTTACAGACCACATCCCATCCTCTCTCAAAAAACTTGAATAAGTTGCAAAGACTCTTGTTGGATAACAACTGGCTAGAAGGAAGCATACCTAATGAGATTGGAGAAATAAAAGTCCTTAGAGAGCTATCTGTGAGTCATAAATTTCTTTCTGGAGAGATCCCTTAGACAATTGGTTGCCTTTAATAGTTAACACATCTTGTGCTCAACCACAACCAATCCTTTGGGAATGTCCCTGCAAGTTAGGGGACATGCTACAAATTGAAATTGTTGAACCTCTCCAATAATAAGTTTAGTGGATGTGTCCCCCATGAAGTGGCCAGTCTTGCTAATTTGTAGATATATTTAAATTTTCTAAAAAATACTTTCCATGGACCTATGCATCGAGAAAATGCATCGAGAAATTAGAAAGACGATTCATGTCCAAACCATTGATGTTTTAGTTAATAGATTAGAAGGTTGATTTCCAACCACTCTAGGAAGCTATGAACAACTTGAATATCTGAAGATTTCATCAAATGAATTGGAAGGTCCAATGCCAAATTCTATTAGTGAGTTAACGAGTATTGTGAGTATGAATTTGTTTGCCAAAAAATAGTCAAGTTTGATGCCCACCTCTCTAAAGTTCTTGAAAATGATTCAATTCTTAAATTTGTCTTTCAATAACTTGAGTGGAGAGATCCCCAAAGATGACATATTTTAAAATTTGATACCCACATCATTTAGGGGAAATATGGGTCTATATGGGGAATGGATCAAGTTACCTCCATGCTATATGAATTGAGAAAGAGGGGAAGGGGATGAAAGTCTAGGCTATGTGGTGGAGAAGCAAAAGACAAAGAATTCCATATCACAAGGAGCTTCTAGAAACATGTGTCCTGTAATGACATGCCAAAAAGGAATAAGAAAATCTCTTCTACCATTGGATATCAAGGGTCTTCAAGTTAACGTATATGTTATCTTTAACTATAAACCTCACTATCCTTGAAAGACTGATTGTCTAGACAACACATGCTTATTTGAATTTGTAGGATAACTACAGTAAAGAGCAGGCATAATACATTGTTTATGAGTTTTCAAGGCCTTGTTTTCATAAATTTCTGACTTTAAAAGGTTGGGCTATGTTAACATTAACAAACTTCTAATGTACTTCACAAAATTAGTGAGAACCTTCTTACCTATCAAATTCTACTATATATTACTAAAAATAATTTTTTTTCTAGTAGATTAAGAATACTTCTATTTTCTTATTAGTAAAATAGATTAAAAAGACTTTTCTATTTCTAATAAATACATTAGGGAATATCTATATGTTCAGATACACCTATCCAATGGACATGGTACACACATTCTAATTGCACCTTGATTGATGTCCATGGAAAAATTCAAGAATTAGGGTTGGGTATATACCATAGTAACATGATAAGAAGCTACTATATTCTAATTATTGTAGTTCATAAATTTTGAGATTATAGGAAAATGCTCACCTAGTCTACTTGTAGATGGATCAAATATTCAGATTAATCTTGATAGGAAAATCAAGTCATTGTGAAAAAAGATGAAGGTTATTTTGAAAGTTATTATTAAAACCTATGTATGTATTTGGAATTTATAAGATACCACATGTCAGTATAAATATTGACATTTATCTCTATATTTAAGTCCTTTTGCCCATGGTGGGGAGTTACCCAATGTTTATCACACATAAATTGGAGATGACATTTTTAAAAATGTTATTACCATTCTACCTATTGTGCATGAATTTAATAAACATTCATATGTAATAAGGATCTAATTTTTTTCCAAAACTTATGGCCTCATAATTGGGATTGATGTTAATAGGTAAACACCATCTAATCCAATCTAGTTAGTACAAATATTGAGATTGATGACTATTCATAAATCTCATTGTTTAGCAAATATAAATAGTGATAAGAAAGAAAACATTGAAAGAAAAATTAAATTGAAGTATACCATAAGCTACTCTGCCTTACTTAGGTGAAAAACTGAATTATAGTGGTGCCATAACCCCAAACACTAGATGAAAGATGTGCACAACCAAAGGGCTTGCGTTATTTAAATAGGCAATTATTATGGTGTTGAATAGTAAACCAAAAATGTGCAAAAGCTAGAGATTAAAAACTTAGGGGTGTAAGAAATGATCTAATATTCATGCATAAATCACAGACATCAAATACTCTGGAAGTCCTTGATGTGGCAACCAAGGACATTGTTCAAGCATTCCCAAATTTTTTACTGCATAATATGAAAAATTATGTAATCAACAAACCTATTTCAAAGATATTGTATCTGTTTGGCAAGATGATGATCATACTTTGGCACTTGGGTCATTCTTAAGGAACAAGCTAAAATTATTAAGTCAAATTTTAATAGATTGCAAAATCAAGATGTTAGGATAAATGGTTTGTACATTTGAAACCATAAAAATAAATATCCAAAATCATTAATCCTTGTGAATAATCATTCTTCTTGGTAGAAAAAGTTGTAATCAGAATGTGATAATAAAATTCACATAAAGAAAACACATGTTAAACTCATTCTCAAACCCTCTAGATAGTAATTAATTCAAATGCATTGAAATTGGGAGAGTAGAGAATCTTGAGAGTTGTGAAATGCAATGCTTCTCACTTATAGTTTTTGAAATTATCAGTTGTGAAGACACCATCAACATATAACAACTATTTAAAGCATACAATCAACACATTTTAAATTCATTCTTAAACCCACTAGACAATATTTTATTGAAATTCTGAACGAAATAATGACTATATAGGATCTTGATGCAATGCTCCTCACTTTCAATTTTTGAAATGGTCATATTCTTTCATAATTTTACTTTTGTTTTCCATTCACAACTCTCAATGGAGCATAGGTTTCCTAAATTAGAACCCCAATACCTTGTTTTAGGGGTCAACCAAAGTGTTCTTGAGAACTCAACTATATTTGAAGTCTAATTATTATCTAGATGATGACAAAACTGCAGTTATCTCTTGTATAACCCTGGTTAACACCCTTCATTGATCTGTATACTATTGATAGAATTAACACTATATTCCAAACCCATAAATCATTAAAATTTCTAGCTAAATATTTGATGAAAGGAATAAAATATAGGCATGGAAATGACCTTGGATGAAGGAAAAATAGAAACATAAATTGCAATCAATACCAATAATCTGAAATCTTAGGCAAGGTCTTATGATATAATGGTAAAATATAAATCTTTTAATTAGAAGGTCTTGAGTTCGAGTCTATTCAAGCTTAACACATAATAATTATTGGTCTTAGCTTGAGTTCGAGTCACTTTTCTTCTTGAGCTCTCTTATAATGATGGATCCAAAATGTTGAACTAATGTTCTTAACATAATAATTAATTTGAATAAATAAAAATAAATAAATAATAAATCTAGACTTTGACCCATAAATCTGAAATCCTACCTACTAAATTGTGTACCCATTAGATTAGATTTTAGTATCTTAAATTGCATTTGAACATGATGGTTTATTGTGTAAACTTACCTCAAGTTGGGAGTGTGAGAAATGGGAAATCTACCCTATTCAACGTACACTTTGGGGTCCAATTCATGGAGCTCACTTGGATTCACGGGGACTTTAACTCTCCATTTTTGACCAACAACCACAATTATCATTCCCTATATTGAATAGGGTAATAACATTTCAATCCAAACATACTACATCAAACAAAGTAGAAAAAGAAAATGGAAAATGTACTATAGAACTAGCTGTGACAAACTTAGAAGTTAGAATATTTCAATCCAAACATACTTGGAAGATAGAATGAAATCACACCATTAGAAAGATACCCAATTTAGGAATAAGAAAACATTTACAATCTAAACTCAAAGCCTGAGATGGGTTAAAAAAGTCTTAGAATTTTTCTTGTTTTAGTAAAATAACTTTCTTCTAACTAAACAAAGATGATTACAATAGAAGAAACAACTCTTAGTAAGACTAGTTAGTTGAGGAAAATATATTTACAAGTTAATATAATCTTACCAAAATGATCTAAACATGTCACATGTCCTACCTTAGCAGATTCAACTCTACCCAGTTCAATTATATTACAAAAAATCATCTTCATCAATTGAGAAATTTGGAATTTTAGGATAATAGAGCATACTAATATTCATGAGCAAAATACAAACAAGATCATAGACTTAAACATGATATAATTGATGACTTCTTATGATAAAAAATACATTATTTCTCCACATTGAAGCATTTCTATTTATATGTTCTTGTTAAACATACATTTTGACCCTTTTGGTACTAGTACTACAAAATTGACTATATATTTGTAGTTTTTTCTCTATGTTTTCCCATGCTATGGTTAAAAATTTTCTTGTTGGAAATAACTTGAACTTTCCTCTTATCAATTCTGATATGTCCATACCTTGACAACATTCTCATTCACCTCTTATATGTGGACATAGATACAAACTTTTACTTTATTTAAACCAACCTTGTACAAACTTTCTATTTGTGTTATTCTAAACTTACCATATTGTATAACCACTTGGACTACAAATGCAAAATCTAATGGACATAATTACACATGCTAGGAGATAACAAATATCACCAATAGATATAATCTACCATATAGAGATCACATATGTATGACCAACATGATGTCATTCATCTTTTTGAACAAAGGTTAGGGTGATTTATGTGCTATATATACTAGTATATAAATACATGAAAAAAATGATAAATGTTCAGTAGTGTCCCTAATGAGCATTTGCAATATATGCTCCAACAATAGGAGTGATCCAAATTTCTCTAGCCCAATTGGTTACATTCCTTGAGGAAGTTTTTGTACCCTCATGCAATTTACTTTTCAAGTAGATCACTAAATTTGAGGCAATCCCATAGAAAGCCATTCTTTTGAACACTTCATACACTGCAACAAACTTTCATAAATCAATGAGTTTGACTTTGAAAAGTACACATGAATTCTAATAGAAATATCATAATTTGACACAATTCAAAGAATACCACCTACTTATCATTAATCCATCAATTAAAACTCTACAAAACAGCTTAGAATTAACTAAACTTGCTAATGCAAAATTAAAGATGTGAATGACATCATACCATTAATTTGACAAACATGTGAATGGAATTTTAAATCAAGAATGCACATGCACCTGCATTCTATATGCATGGACAATGGACAGAGCTGAAAAACCCATCATGTTCACATTGATTTAATAGGTCTATTAAGTTTTTAAAACTATAGACCATCATGAATGTTAGAACTCTAGCTACTATGGATGAGAGAATATCCTCAACAAGCCAACACATAGAAAGTCTTGATTTTCTTGCATGTTGAAGACATTACCCTTTCCTATAATAGTCAAAGTTACAATGTTTGTGATGGTCTATAACTCAAAATACCTAATTAAAGACCTCTAAAAAAAATAAAAACTTGTTGGGGTTTTAAGCCCCACCTAATGTCATATGCATATGAATTGAGATTTCATATTGAACTGTGGCCTCCTTCTATATTGCCTAAAAGAGATTCACACATCTATTTTTCATGATATCATAGGTTAATGTTGAGCTTCACTTGGCTTCAAGAATAGTTTAATATTCTCTACTAATCAAGGCCAACCACATGAATGTGGAAGCTCACTTGGCTCCAGCTCCCCCCCTCGCCCATCCCTTCCCCCCACCAACATCTAAATTCCCCATTAACATCTAAAATTCATTCATTCTATTAATAAAATGTAACATTCATGAATTATCACATGATAACATTCATTAACACATAAGTTTCATTAGAACATTCACATTAACATTAAAACATAAGATTCATTAGAACATTCACATGAACATTCAAAAGAACATAAATAAAACATCTAAATATAAACATCAATCATTATCAAATAAGTTACATAAGCTCACATTAATTTTTTTTTCCTTTTTTTCTTTTTTTGTCTTTCCCAATATTGTTGCAGAGGCATATCTGTGTTGTCATTGATATGTCTTCTCACCCGTGGATGTGATCTCACTATCCTTTTCAAAGGTGAGTCCTCTACAATAACAAATAAAAGGGTTAAATTTTAAAAAATTGAGACTTTAAAGATTTTAAATAACATTGTTACACTCTTTACCTTGTCAAACCACATCATCTTACCCGTCGGCTTGGACCTCAACATGCTCATCAGGAACAACCTTTGCATCCCCTGCAATTGTAATACAAGATGTTTTCTTAATCCCAACACATATTATAGCTAAATTTTTATTACTACACCAAATTCAATTAAAAATGTTTACTTGTATTAATAATTTAGAAATAAAAATTTGAATAGAAAATATATACCTTTAGTACTACAATCCACATTCAAATCGATGCCTCCAAGGTGCTCAGTTGGTGTATCAGGATTGGTAGGCTGCAATCCAATGTAAATAATTAGTGCATTTATCAGTAATATATACATTTAAATACAAGAAAAATAATGATAAATATTAATTATTCATTTTGATACATATAAACATATTCACTTTAAAGTTTTAAACAAATATATAATTTATTTCCTTACTTAAAACAAATATAACAACTTATATTTTTGGAACTTAATATCAAATATAGTAATTTCCACAATATTAAATTTTAAATAAAAATAAATTGAATTTTTTAACTCATCGATAGATCCAACAGAAGAACCTTGCACACTCATTGCTCAGAGTCGTTCAACCACGACTGTATAGCCTTGTCTAGAGGCTAATTTCTTGCCCTCTTCAAGTTGTTTTTTAAAACTCCATGGCCTACATTTTTGCTTGGTATCATGAATTTTTTTGTAATCAATTTCATAAAAGACTAAATTGTTCACAATTTATAAATATTGCATATAATATTTTATTTACTTATACTCACAATTCATGCAACAAGTTTTGAATATCCACCCGAGCCGAGCTTGTGCTTCCCGTGCTTCTGTTTTCTTTCTTTAATTTCTTTTGATGTGTCAAGAAACCTATGTTAAGTTTAAAATATGTTAGATCACATAATTATTAAGAGTAATTATTACATATTTTCATTCTTAATATTATAATATAACTTCTTTCCTAGGGTGGTGCCATTTCTCCACCATCTTTTGCTTTTTTCTCAGTGACATCCTTTTTAACATTCTACCACTCAATAATAGGAATATGTGGGGGCTGCTCATAACAAGGGTTGTTTTTCATTTGGGTCCTATAGTTGTACATAATATACATCAAATATTGGCCCACTTTCTCAAAGAGCCTAAGTCTTTGAGAGATGTTGGGTCAAAAAAGTGTTGTCATGGAATCAATGAGTTTATCCTTTAACTCTTTAGTTTGTAGATTCCACCTTTTAAGAAAAGAAAAAAATAGTTAGATTCATAAATGAATTGAAGCTACCTTTTAATTTACTTGAAGAAATTGATCAAGGAAACATGGTCTAACAATGAAATTAAAATATGATACCATGTGCATATGGTCAGCCCAAAATAGACAAACATTCATCATTAAGTTTTTCATAAAATAGATTATTAACTACAAAATAATAATGGGATTAGTAACTATTTCAAAGGACTACACAAGAGGTTAGTGGATTTGATTATGAGTATAAGATTTTATAGTAAAAGAAAGGATCAATTTGTAAAGTACTTAAAAGTTTGGTTACTCTCAGGGGAAGACCATCTTTATTGCTCATGAGCAATTGATCACAATTCTTTAGTGTTCTTGTATATCTAAGATGAATACACCCATGAATGTCCTCATTGTGTCCTACATAAAATGAACCCAATATTACAAAATGCCCCCTAAGAAATAATAGTTCATGAAAAATGAGAGAGAAAAAGAGGAATCTACTTACCAATAGGCTTTGTCACCACATTAGTGGCCATGCTACATGTTGACAAATTCAAAGTTGGCATTACCTCTTTAATTTTGTTTCTTTTAGTAGGCGACATAGTGAACATAGGATCAATGGTAGGACCTTAAAAATGAGATTGTTAGATCACAATAAAACAAGATTGTTAGAGTTATTAAAAAAATATTGTTTGAGCAAACACAAGTATATGATAGAATATGTGATGTACTTGAACCACCTAAAGTATCATCCTTTGGGGCATCACCCTTGTACCTCCTCAGCATACTTTGTAAAAATAACACATGCATTTATTTAATGACATAAATAAAAGAGTATACTATAAAAACCATTATTGAACTTTTGTTATAATTAAAAACTACATTAATACTTACTATATATGTCTCAACTAGCTGCATCAACTCATCCTCCATCTATTTTATTTCAAGAGTTTGAGGATGATTTGATGCCAATTGCTTTAATATTCTTGCTAAATCATGAAGTACCTTTTGCACTGCAGCCACAAGATCAATGACTAATGCAAAATCAATAATGAATTCATCATGCTCATCATGCAGCTCCTCATGGACTACTTGTTCCTTTGCCTTTTCTTGATTAGCACTCATTTGTAAGAACAATATTATTAGTGCTATATATATAATCAATCCAAAATGGTAGTGAAGAATACAACATAATAAAATATATGCATTAACATATTACTTACATATCTAATTTGTACACAATGACTTTTACCTATCAGGAAGAAGAAATTATGTGAGAACCATCACTACTATGTGTATCATGTGGTTGTTGATCCATACCATAGCCATATATTTCAAAAGGAAAAAAATGAGGCATGTTAAAACACCTATGTCATTTTTCTAAGTTAGCAAAAAAACATAAAAAATTTAATTTTGTGTTGGATTATTGATTGGAGTTGATTTTAAATGCGCATAGTACATACCACCTTTCCCATGATAGTGGCTTTGTTTGTATCTATGCGATTCAAATTGTAATCCATAAGAAGTTTTTTGCTACCATGTATTGATTTTATCACACATACAAATACATGATTTCCCTCACCCACCTCAAATATGCAATTGGGTCACTTCTTAGTTAACACAAGTTGTGTTCAATTTATAAAACCTACAATATTTCCTTATTCTTTTGGCCTTCTCTCATTGTATATAGATATTGTTTTACCTTTTTCATTAAAATTTTGTTGTATATAATTTTTTGCAAGTGCATACCTATACATACTTTTTTTATATCTAACAATCTACATCCAACTACTATAATCATAGCAAGGTTTGACATACTCCATCAATTTAACAACCTTTTTGTAAGAGACCTTTCTGCCATCTATGGAAAATAGGCCTAAACCATGTAATGAGGATGGTGCTATGTGATATATCCTCTCCTCAACACAAAAATCAATGTTTATTGGAGGAAGTTCATCGGGGACCCATTGTTTTTGTAGATGTTTATACCTAAAGGGAACATCGAAGTCACCTTCACTCTCTTCATCATAAGAACATGAACCCCCTTGAGCAAGGAAAAATTTCATGTACTTATTGAATTTCTTTATGATATTTTGACCTCGAGTCAATCTCCTTTACTTAGACATACTATATGTCTCACTTTCTTCTTCCATTCCTACATTTTCCTCACTCAAGGAAGACAAAATTGACAAATACCTATTCATTGGTACCTACACTCCATGAAATAAGAGAGATATGTGGCAATGTGGTGTAGGAGCACCTTAGGATCTTTCTTAGGGGTTAATCCACACTTTGGATTGTAAGTGGTTCTATCCAACCACCAAGGTAATAAGGATCATTGATGATATCCTAGGTAGTGTAGGATGTGTGTTGTTAAGTAGAAGTTCTTAAGGTTAAGTTTGAAGGTTGTTTTCAATAAGGTCAAGGCTTAGTCCTAGAAAGGCCTAGGTGAGACAAAGGGCTAACCAAATCCTCAAATGGAGTGAGAATCATAAAAAAAATTGTCCTTGAGAGTTTTTAGGACCATACAAAAGGTTTTGGACCAAATAATGTCTTGGAGAATAGAGGAATTTCCAAAACTGCAAAAATTGTAAAAGTTGTGATAGTGCTCTCAGGATTTAATTGTGTGATTTTCAGTCAAACTCATTGAGCCATGTTTCATGAGTAGTGATTAGACATGAATCCATCTCTCATTAGAATAAATGGAAAATTTAGCACTCATTAGATCTAAAAAATGGGGTTTCAGGCTTTCGGTTTAACCATAGAGGAAACTTCGTAGTTAAGTGCACTCAGGCTAGAGCAGTATTGGGATGGGTGACCTCCCGAGAAGTCCTAGTGCTTCACCCCTGTGAGCATCACCTAGATCTAATGAGTGCTAAATGTTCCATTTATTCTCATGAGAGATGGATTCATGTTGAATCCTACTCATCAAACATGGGTCAATGAATTTGAATCAATATCACACAGTTAAATCTTGCTAGCAATATCACAATTTGACTTGCTGTGGAAATTATCTCCTACTTATCAGTTGTAAAAGTTGTCATGACAACATTTTTTGAAATTTAGGAAATGAATCAAATGGGGTCCTAAAACTAATTGAAGGATCCTACATAAGAGATAATAGGATATATAAGGTAAGATACACTTTAGTTAGAAGAGTTGGTTATCAATTTGCATAGAAACAAAAGTTGCAACACAAAAAAATGATCACAATATGGAGTTTTACCATCATCTAGACCTATAATGGATTGAGTAGCTTGCTATTATGTATTTATGAGTTAATTTTCATTTTTTAATAAATATTTATGGCTTTTTGGTTTGTGTTTTTGAATTGGTTCTTAGTTCTTTTGTAAATTCCTTAGGTTTATACTATTTTGTTTTCCTAGATAGGACTAGTTCTGTAAATATGTCTCCTACTTGAGTTCCTATGGTGAGAATACCATGGAAACTTGGAATAAATTACTATGTAAGTATTTTAAATATGAATTTGGAGTGTTGGAGTGCAGGGTAGCTATTTTTTCCTTCAAGCCCTAGTCGAGTGTTGAGGCATTTTGACTAGTGGTTTATGTAGGACCATAGCAAGAAACTTACTAAATGATTGGTTTGTGCCAATAAGGAGTTGAAGAGGAAGAGTAGTGAGTGCTTGATGGATGATCACAAGGAGGAGTGTGGATGAGTTGCACAAGGCTCCAAAAGAAGGCCTAGAACTTAGATTGGTCTACAAGCCCTAAAAACCCTAAAAAATAGGGGTTTGTTGATAGGCACATGTATAGACGGTATTGGAACCCAAGACCTAGGAAATATTGAAGGTTAGGATAACCTTAGAAGGAATACCAAAGAAAGTTGGGGGTTTCATTTGAAAAAGTTGAAGTCTAAATTAAGTTTCCTATTTTTAGGAGCCCTAATTGGGTGGCAAAAAGGCTACAAGGCTTAAAAGTCAAGAACCAAGGGATCGATAAGAAGATCAATGAAAGATCGATGCCTAATGGATAAAATTGGGTTCAAATAAGGGATATGTTAGTTGGAATTCCTTTTCCAAGTTCCCAAACCAGTTTGAGGTGCAATGAGAAATTGGATTCCATGGGTGCACATGGAAGTTGATGAGCATTGTGAGAGGGTTTGAAGTTGGTGGAGAGGTCTATTAGGAGGAGAGGGATATTTGAAGTGATCTCTAGATAGGGGTAAGCTAAGTTTCCCTAACAAGACTAAGAAAAAGGTATTAGTAAGAGCTAGAGTGCTCTAGAAGGATAGATTTCTCCACAAAGTGGTATTATAACCATTAAAGGTCTTGGGAAAAGTAGAGTGCATGTCAGAGGTAAGTGAATCCATAAGAGAGAGAACCATGGTGGCCAATGTAGAGTTGGCTAGGGATTTTAATGAACAACAAGAAAATAATAGTCTTCTTAAGGAATTTGTGGAAGAGATAAAGAAAAAGCTAGAGGAAGTTGTTGAAACTACAAGGTAGATGAAAGAGAAATTAGAAGTGGATAAGGATAGGGGAAAGAATCAAGTAGAAGAGGAAGAAAAGTTAGAACCAGATCCTCCATTGGTAGAGAAACCTTTTCTAAAAGCATTGAAGGAACTAAGTGGCAAAGCACTAGAAGACATTCATATCTTTATTGGAAGAATGGATGTAGAGTTGGTTATAGAGTGGACAGAGGGTATGGAAAATCAATTTGAATGTGATGGTGTAAAAGATTCTTAAAAGGTGAAGATAGCCAAATCAAGGCTAAGGGGACAAGCACTAACTTGGTAGAATTCCTTGCAAGAAGAAAGAGAGAAAGAAGGAAAGAACCCAATAACCAACTAGAAAAACATGGTGGCAAAAGTGAAAGAGAATTACCTACCTGAGAATTATGACATCCAATAACACAAGAAGAGGAAAAATCTTAGAAAAAGCAACCGAGATGTAGCTACTTATATAGAAGAGTTCCAAAAACTAAGCTCGAGGTCTAGAGTCCAAGAACTTGAAAGCATTAAAGTGACAAGGTATCTAAATGGTCTTATATGGAACATTCAAGAAGTTTTGATTCTCTTTACACTTTCTACCCTTCATAGTTTTTATTAGATGGCTATAAAGTAGAGGAAAAACCTAAGAAGAAACAAGACTCCAATACCAGAGGTAGAGGAAGTGGCAGAGACACTAGAGGTGGTCAAAGGGAGGTTCAAGTGGAAGAAGAAATGATGAAAAGGGCCAAGGTGACTCCAAGTTTTCAAAGCAAGGGCATGAGACCAATAATAAAGGTGGATAAGGTAGAGGTAGAAGCTCTTAAAAAAATGGAAGAGGAAGATTGAGTGGATTTGGAAGAAGTTCCCACTTTGTTTCCATGAAATGCTATAATTGTGGGCAATTGGGTCGCCCAACTTATAGGTGTCCTAACAAATCCTCATCTTCATAAGGTGAGAAGAAGATTGACTATGTCCATAAAGAGGATTGTCCAAAAAAATCAAGGGCCCGTTTGGTGAGCGGAATAGGAATAGGTATTCCAAAAATTTCAAATTCCTTGTTTAGATGCACCAAAATGGGATTGGAATACGAAGTAAAAATGGAATATGTATTCCATTTTTGGCCCAAAAATGGGGTTTTGCAATTCCACCAAAATAGGTGGTATTGGAATACGTATTCCTATTCCATTTTTTTAAAATTTTAGAAAACATAAATTTTCGGGTCTACGAATTCCCATCAAATATTGGCCAAACCAAATGGATAATAGGAATACGTTTTATTCCAGAATACGTATTCTAGAATATGTATTCCTATTTCGATCACCAAACGGGCCTGAAGGGTGAGTCTAGATTCAAAAAAGGAGAGAATCTCATACCAAGGAGGATATAGATTAAATAACCTACCAAAGGATGAGCATAAGAAAAGAAGGGCTCCTTTTAGGGTCAAGTGAAAGATACTAGGAAAGGTATGTAGGGTCATCATTGACTCAGGATCTACTGAAAATGTTATTTTAGAAGAGGCAATTCAAAAATTAAACCTCACCAAGTTACCTCATGTGTTTCCCTACAAGGTCACTTGGTTGAATAAGGGACAAAACATTATGGTCAATGAACAAGTTTAGGTTGAGCTCACCATAAACAAGTATTAAGACAAGATACTTTGTGATGAACCAATGGATGCATGTCATCTATTTATTGAAAGACCATGGTAGTATGATAGGGAGACAATACACCATGGTAAGGAAAATAGGTACTCATTCAAGAAGAATGGAGTAACTTACAAGATTTAGTCTTTGTTAGAAGAAGATGTAGTCGAGAAGGTAGAGTCCAATATACTCTTGGTGAGTGGGAAATAATTCATAAAGGATATAGAGAACAAAGAAGGATTTGGATATGCCGTAGTGGTGAAATCAAGAGAGGAGGAGATGCCTAAGAAACCACCCATGCCACAAGAAGTGAAGAAATTGCTAGATCATTTCAAGGACATCATTTGTGAAGGTACACTAGCTAAATTGCCACCAAAGAGACCAATCAGTCATCAAATTAATTTTGTACCAGGGGCATCATTGCCTAACAAGGATGCATACAAAATGATGCTAGAAAAAAATAAGGAGATAGCAAGGAAAGTGCAAGAGATTTTGGATCAAAGTCTAATCAAGAAGAGTATAAGCCCATGTGTTGGCTCCTAAAAAGGGAGGTAAGTGGATAATGTGTATTGATCCTAGGACAATAAATATGATAACTATTAGATATAGGTTTCCTATTCCTAGAATAAAGGATTTAATGGATTTCTTAGGGAGTGCTAAATACTTCTCTAAGATTGATTTAGAAATTGGATACTATCAAATCAGAATGAAAGAGGGAGATGAATAGAAGTCATCTTTTAAGACTACAAAAGGGCTATATGAGTGGCTAGTGATGCCATTTGGGATTACAAATGTACCTAGTACCTTAATGAGGGTAATAAATGAAGTTCTAAATGATTACATAGGAGTCTTTGTAGTAGTCTACTTAGATGATATTTTCATCTTTAGTAAAACCAAAGAAGAACACATTAAACACCTATAACTTGTGTTGAGGAAACTTCAAGAGGAAAAACTCACAATAAACCTTGAAAAGAGTGAGTTCATGAAGAAAGAACTACCTAGGATTTGTAGTATCACAAGGAAACTTGAAGATTAATAAGAGAAAGGTTGAAGTCATTTTAAGTTGGCCTACTCCTAGGATAGGGACTGAAGTAAATTTTTTTCATGGGTTGGCTCAATTTTTATAGGAAGTTCATTTGAATATTCAATGAAGTTTGTGTATGTGTCCTTGACACCATAAAAGGAGGAATATTTTTTTTTTTATGTGGTCAAGGAAGCCAATGCGAGATTTGAGAGATTGAAGAATAAAGTGGCTACCCAACCTATACTAGTATTGCCTAGTTTTGATAAACCATTCATAGTAGAATGTAATGTAAGTAACATTGCAATGGGTGTAGTCCTAAGACAAGAAAGCAAGCCAATAGAATTCTTTAGTGAAAGGTTAAATGAAGCCAAGTCTAGGTATTCATCCTATGATCTATAATTGTATGCTTTAGTACATGCCCTTAAGAAGTGGAGGCGCTACCTATTGCCTAAGGAGTTTGTAGTTTTCACTAGCAACCAAGCACTAAGTTACATTAACACCCAAGATAAGTCGAGTTTGAGTCATATCAAGTGGATGGAACTACTACAGTCCTACACCTTCACTATCAAGGACAAGAAGGGAGTTAATAATAAGGTTGGAGATACACTTAGTAGGAGATTTCTAATTGTTTAGAAGATCTAGTTGTAGAGAATTAGAGTTGAGGAATTCAAAGATCTTTAAAAAGGGGATGCAAAATTCTCAAAGATCCATAAGGTATGCACTGAATTTGATAACCATTTTCATACTAAATATGTTGATTACACCTTGTAGAATGAGTTACTATTCAAGGGAAAATATTTGTGTATCCCAAGAGGCTTTATGAGGGAGAATCTTATTTAGGAAAAACATAATAGGGATTTGATTGGACACTTTGAGTTGAATAAGACCTTAGACTTAGTAGAAAGATTCTACTATTGGCCTAAAATGCAAAAAGATGTAAGGAGATATGTGGAGCAATGTGGTGTGTGTTAGAAGGAAAAGGGGACATCGTCAAATGTAGGTCTTTAGTATCCATTATCAATCCAAATTAGTCCTTGGAAGTGCATCAACATGGACTTTATAGTAGGCCTACCTAGAGCATCTACTAGTTTGGATAGTGTGTGGTGGTGAACATTTTCAGTAAAATGGGATATTTTATTCTATGCAAAAAAACACATCATGCTAGTCACATTTCCCATCTTATCTTCAAGGAGATAGTCAAGAATCATGGTTTACCCATGAGCATAGTGACATATAGGGATGTGAAATTCATGGGCTATTTCCAAAAGACACTTTGGAAGAGGTTAAGAATCAACTTGTCTCATAGATCTTCCTACCATCCCAAATAGATGGTCAAATAGAGGTAGTCAATAGGTTACTTGGTAACTTGTTGAGGTGTTTGAATAAGGAGTATGGAAAAAAATGGGAGCAAGTCATTCCTCAAGTAGAATTTTCTTATAATGAAAGTACAAACATAAATACTAGTGGAAGTCCATTTGAAGTGGTACATGGGTTACATCCAAAAGATGTACTTGAGCTCAAAGACTTGAAGGGTTATGAAGGAATCAGTGGTCATGCTGATGACTTTGTAGAATCAATGAGAGAGGTACACAAGCAAGTAAACAAGACTCTAATAGAGGAAAATAAAAAATTGAAAGCTAAGAAGAGATGAAGGGAGAAGAGATCTACAATTTGAGGTAGGTGATTTAGTGATGGGATTCTTGAACAAAGCTAGATTACAGAAGGCTATACTAAGTAAACTACAGATGAGAAGGATTGGACCATGCAAGTTGTTGGCTAAGTATGGACCAAATGCAAACAAGGTGGAGTTACCCAAAGAGATGGCCATTTCTCCTATATTAAATGTGAAGGACCTAGTGAAATAAAAAGGACCAAAGATGGATGAGGAATGAAAAATCACTAAGGTGATTAAGAATGTGGAAGAACTCATAATTTATGATCAAACAAACCATAAGCTAACAAGATTCTAGAATAAAGAGTAAAAGAAAATACCCAAAATAAGGTATACATGGAGAATTAGTGAATTAGAGTCACCAACCAGAGTCAAAGGCTACTTGGGAAGTAGAAAGTGACTTCAAGAAGAAAAGTATCAACATGGAACTCTTAAGCTTTTTATTGCAAAAGGAGAATGGTGTAGGAGCACCTTAGGATATTTCTTAGGGGTAAATCCAAGTTTTATCTTGTAAGTGGTTCTAGCCAACTGCCAGGGTAATAAGGAATATTGATGAGGTCCCATGTAGTGTAGGATGTATGTTGTTAAGTAGAGGTTCTTAAGGTTAAGTTTGAAGTTTATTTTCAATAAGGTCAAGGAGTAGTCCTAGAAATACCTAGGTGAGTCAAAGGGTTGAAAAAATCCTCAAATGGAGTGAGAATCATAAAATTGTTGTCCTTAAGTTTTTTTAGGACCATAAAAAAGGTTTTGGACCAAACTATGCCTTGAAGAATAGAAGAATTGCCAAAAGTGCAAAAGTTGTAAAAGGTGTTGTGGCAACATTTCTTAAAATCTAGGAAAGGACTCAAACGGGTCCCTAAACCTAACTCAAGGGCTTTTCCATTATCTAGGCCTCTAATGGATTAAGTGGTTTGTTGTTATGGATTGATGAGTTGATGTTCATTGTTTAATAAATATTTTTGGAGTTGGCTTGTGTTTTTGAATAAGTTCTGATTCCTTTTGTAAATTCCTTAGGTTTATACTGGTCCGATGTCCTAGACAACACTAGTTTTGTAAAAATGTCTCCTACTTGAGTTCCCACAATGAGAATCCTATGGACACTTGGAATCAAGTTCCAAACTCTATAAATGTTGTAAATAAGAATTTTGGAGTGTTGGAGTGTAGGATAGCTATTTTCCCCTTCAATCCCTAGGTGAGTGCTAAGGCATTATGGCTAGTGGTTTATGCAAAATAATAGAAAGAAAACTTGCTAAATTATTGGTTTGTGCCAATGAGGAGTTGGAGGAGGAAGAGTAGTGAGTGATGAATAGATGGTCACAAGGAGGAATGTGGAGGAATTGCACAAGGCTCCAAAAGAAGGCCTAGAACTCAAATTGGTCTACAAGCCCTAAAAACCCTAAAAAATGGGGATTTGTTGATAGGAACATGTACATATGGTATTGGAACCCAAGACCGAGGAAATATTGAAGGTTAGGAGAACCTTAGATGGAATCCATAGGAAATTTGGGTGTTCAATTGAACAAGTTGAAATCTAATTTAAGTTCCATGTTTCTAGGAGGCCTAATTGGGGGCAACAAGGCTACAAGGCCTAAAAGTAAAAAACCAAAGGGATCGGTAAGAAGACCAATGAAAGATCCATTCCTAATGGATCAAATTGGGTTTAAATAAGGGATATGTTATTTGGGATTCATTTTCCAAGTTTCCAAACAAGTTTGAGGTGCAAAAAGCAACTGGAGTCCATTGATGCATAGGGAAGTTGATGAGCATTGCGAGAGGGTTTCAAATTGGTGGAGAGGTCTATTAGGAGGCAAGGGATCTTTGAAGTGATATCTAGATAGGGGAAAGGTAAGTTTCCCTAAGAATACCAAGACAAAGGTATTAGTAAGAGCTAGAGTACTCTAAAAGGATATATTTCCCCTGAGAGAGATATTTTACAAATGATTAAAGACATTAATCTCTAAGGAGTGTACTGACTTATACATGATGATCCATGAGACTATATGGGATGCCTGTGAAAGGGATTTGGGTTTCTACATTTTTAAATCAATTGTTTTATGTTAGCTAAAAAATTCATGATACATATACTCAAAATTAGATTGAATATTAGCATCACATATGAATTCTAAATAGTAAAAGGTACATGATAAGTTAATCAAGTTAATCATTGATCTATCAAGAACTCAATATTGAATAGCATAGGAATTGATCACATAACTATACATTTCATTCTTTTCATTGATAATCAAAACCCCTTGTCATTGATATTATTCTTCATCCATCTCATCATTAGGATCATCATCATTGTTGACATTGCCACCACCACTATAATGGTCATCATCATCATCATCAGCAGAACAACATAATCATCATCACCACCACCACCATCAACATAATCATCATAATCATCATCCTCATTCTCATCCTCATCATCATCATGATCAGTAGAAGCATCATCATCATGATTAGTAGCAAAATGATGTAGGAGCATCCTAGGTTGCCTTAATCTTGTACTTTTTGTTCATTTTTCTAGTTGTTACTAAGTTCATATTTCTAGTTACTACCAAGTTCCAGTTGCTATCAAGTTCCATTTTCTATTGCTACTAAGTTCCAATTGCTACCAAGTTATCCAATGTATTTTGAGTTATCGAGTATTGGCCAAGTGTTCCTTCATGTGCCAAATGAGCCTTCTATTTTTTATTATTCTTGGTTCCTTCTTTAGCTGAGTTGTCTATGTTTTAATTCTTAGTGGGAGCCAACTTGTGTATTTAATTTAAATTGTGAGTTTAATGATAGGATCTTGTTTAGAGATGAGCATTGACCATTTTGGGGTTGACCTTTCTTTGATGTAATGTTCTAGAATCTTCTATAAGCCATTTTAGAAAGTATAAATAGAGTTCTTAGGTTTAGGTTAAAGGATAACTTAGAGGTTTTTGAAGTGGGAATGCATATGTGTCTAGAAATGTGAATTTGAAGTTGTATCATGGATCTAGAAGTTGTATTTTGTATCTGGTCATAACCTAGAAGGCCTTATAGTTGGACATGTATGCTAATTACTTAATGAATCAATAAAGTATTTTGTTCTCTCTCCTTAGTGTTGTTCTCTATTTTTTCTTCCTTTGTGTTTACTTTGAAAGGTGGTTGGGATAGCTCGACATACCCTTGGCCCTAGTTATTTCATCTCTCCTTGCATCAGGTAAACCATTTTGGCAAGTATAAATAGAGTTCTTAGTGTTAGGTCAAAGGAGATCTTAGAGGATTTTTAAGGGGCAATGCATGTGTCTAGAAATGTGAATTTGAAGGTAGATCATGGATCTAGAAGTTGTATTTTGTATCTGGTCATAACTTAGAAGGTCTTACAGCTGGGCATGTATGCTGATTACTTGATGAATCAATAAAGTATTTTGTTCTCTCTCTCCTTGGTGTTGTTTTCTATTTTTTCTTCTATTATGTTTACTCTACAAGGTGGTTGGGATAGCTAGGTGTACCCTTGGCGCTAGTTCTTTCGTCTCTCTTTGCATCAGGTGGTATTAGAGCTTGAGGTTCATCCTTATAGAGATTGGATAATGTAAAATATTTATTCAAATATGGTTATAGGATTGCAAATCTAAAGATTTGACCTATAACTTGTAGAGGGTTACAATCTTGCAAGAACCTAATTGAAAAGATGGTTTGAGGTAGAGGAACTGATGATAATGTAGTATTGGATACATTGAGATAGATTGTAGCCAAATTAGATGCTTTGGAGACAACCCAGAGGAGAGAAGAATATCTTGATGATGTGAGTGATGAGGAAGTAGTAGCATCAAACCCTAATCCAAAACCTAAAGAATATCAAGATAAGGCAATATTTTTGAGGGTATTGTCTAGGAAAAATTCAAAGCCTACTGTAGAAGTTGTTCCTTATGATGGAAAGTTGGATACCAATGTTGTGTTGGATTGGATCTCTGAAATGGAGAAGTTCTTTGACTATAAAAACACTCCCAATAATAGGAAGGTGAAGATTGCAGTTACTAAGTTAAAAGGACATGCCTCACTATGGTGGGAGCATTTGCAAATTGATAGACAAAGGAGAGCAAAAGAGAAGATCAAAACTTGAGGAAAATGGTGAATAAGGTAAAGAAAAAATTCCTTCCTATTGATTGCCAAGTTAGCTTGTTGAGAAAGATGAAAAATTTAAGAAAAAGAGACATGACTATGAAGGGGTATATTGACAAATTCTATAGATTGGACATTAGATCTAGACATGTGGATGATGACATTGAAAAAATTCTAAGTTACATAAATGGATTGAAATCTAGAATTCAAGATGAGATAAGTTTTGTGAAATTGGAAAGTGTGGAAGAAGCGTACCAATATGTCTTGAAAGCTGAGGAGATCTTGACAAAGAAGCATGAACAAAGAAAAAGAGGTAGAGGTGGTAGATTCCAAAGAGGAATAGGTAGATCTTATGGAGAAGGTAGCAGATCTGACAGTTCTATGCAAGATAAAGGGAAATTTGAATGGAAAAGTGATGACAAAAACAAGACTGAATGGAAAGGAGATAATTCTTACTGAGGAGGCACTAGTTCTTACCAAGGAAGAGGTAATTCTTATTCTATAGGTGGTTTTCATGGTAATTGTTTTAGATGTGGTAAAGAAGGGAATAGATCCTTTGAATGTAGATCTTTTGAAAGTGGACAAGGTAACAGAAATGTTGTGATTCAAGTAGATATTGAGGGTTCGCCAAGTGAACCTAAGGCTAGAGAATATATGATGGTGAGAAGAACCTTATGCAATAAGGGAAGTGATGAGGAACCTATTCTTAGGAGAAGTCTTTTTAAAACTAGATGTAAGATGGCTGGAAAATGATGCAAGGTAATCATTGATTGTAGAAGTTCTAAAAATTTGGCATCAAAAGAGCTGGTTACAAAGTTGTAGTTGTAGAGGTTGAAGCATCCTATACCCTATCATGTTTCATGGATCAAGGATGAGAATAAGATATTGGTAAGTCAGCAATGTATTGTGAAGTTCAACATTGGACATTACTTTGATGAAGTTTTGTGTGATATTATGCCTATGGATTGTTGTCATATTATATTGGGTAGACCTTGGGAATATGATAGATATGCTATACATGATGGAAGATTGAATTAATATACTCTTTGGGTAAATGGGAAAAATCAAATATTATTGCCTTTGATTGAAATTCTGGATGAGGTTAATTGCACTACTATGAAAACTTGTATGGTTAATGGGAAGAAATTTGAAAAGGAAGTAAAAAAGAATCAAATCATTTTTGCCATAATTCCTAGAGGACTAAGTTTTGGTAGTAATGATCGAGCAGCATAAGCTGGTAATGACCGAGTGATAGTAGAAGTTGGTAATGACTAAGTGACAATAGAAATTGGTAGAGGTTGAGTACTAGTAAAAATAATTTTTTTTGCTGAATGAGTATAATGATATTATTGTAGAGGATATACCTGATGGTTTACCTCCACTAAGGAGTGTAAGTCATTGTATGGATCTAATTCTTGGAGCTAGTTTTTTGACTAAAGAACCATATAGATTAACACCTATAGAGAATGAAGAACTTAACAGACAAGTGTATGAGTTATTATAGAAAGGTTTGATCATAAAAAGTTGGAGTCCATGTGCTGTACCTACTATATTTGCACCTAAAAGGAATGGACAATGGAGAATGTGTACTAATTCTAGAGCTATTAACAAGATCACAGTGAAATATAGGTTTCCTATGTTTTTGATAAGAAAAATAGGTTTTACAAGGATCTTGAAACCCAAGAGTTAAAACATATCATAAGGCTGATAATAAGTAGTTAAAGCCTAGCTAGTAAAAGAAAGCCAACCAAAGGGCCAGTTCAATAGGCAGATAAAAATCCAAAGGTTGATAATAAGTAGATAAAGCCTAGCTAGAAAACAAAGGCCAACCTAAAGGCTAATACAATAGACTAACAAACCAACTAGACAAAAAGCTACAAAAATCTAACAATCCAAAAGACAGGAAAAGAAAAATCAATGTTATTCCTCTGTCTTTCTCTCTAGCTCTTGCATTGTTTCCATTGCTTCATAGGCTTTGTTAATCTCCTCAGCCATCTATTCTTGCTTTTTCTGACTATCCCACTCCAAGCTATTGAATGTTATGTTAGTCGTCACATACTCTTCTATCCTAGCTCTTTCTCTATCCTTTTCTTCATTTTCATCTAGAAGACTCCTAGTTTTTAGCATTCTAGTAAGGGACAAGATATTATCATTGATAGAAGTTAGAAGGGTAATCATTTGATTTGCTAGATTATGATTGTAATTTTCCAAATTCTAGATTCTCTTCTTAGCCAAACTAAGTTGATCTCCCTATTTATTGAAATTACTAGAATCTGTTGCCTTCCTTTTGTGTTTCAGCTGGCCTATTTTTTCTCTGAACTTCTCCAACTCATGGTAAAGCTATTTGATCGACCTAAAATTATCAATCATGTTGTTCCTAGCATTATTAAGAAAATTAATGCTAGTCTCCCTTGCATTATCCATTATGGCCACCATTGTTGGATCAATGAGATCCTCCAACTGGAGCTAACCCTGCTTTTCTTCTAAAATTTTTGGGTTCATTACCTCTCTTACTATACCTATTTTGGAAGTTCTAACATTAAATTTTCTCTAGGCCATGTGCCTATCCTTAATAATAACCTCTCCTCCTTCACCATTATTCTTCTCATTGTCTTGTTCTTGAGGTTGAATAGGGGAAAGAAGGATGGCTGAAAGCTCCAGCCCAGAATCCACAATCCCCTCTACATCCTTCTCTTTTGACCTCCTCTATTTTTTAGCCACCAACTCGGCTAACTTAGTTTATGCCTCCTCTTCAACCTCTTCATCAATTTTCATATCATCCCATTCCTCATTATACTCTTTATCTACCTGGCTTGATGATTTAGACCCATGTCCTCTAGGGATCTTCCTGCTCAAGGTTTTTATTGATGAAGGCAACTTCTTACCTAAGTCCTTGGCCTTCTTTGTAGGTGTAATGTTCTCTTTTCCCTCTAAACTAATACTTTGGACATCTTCTAAATTAGACAAGAAACTAGTGCTTCCCATATCCACAGAAGCATCCATGCCCTACAAAGGGGTTTTGCTTATGGTCCGAGCCTTGAAATGCTCATAAATTAGAAGAGGATTTCTTCTTATGCCCATAAATACTCTTACACATTGAAGTATATAAATAGAAATGGAACAAAATCTTGACTCCATAGTGAAAGTGATTGAGTAGAACAAAGTGGTGTGTTCTAACTCTATCAAATTTAGTGTCCAAAGAAATATACTCTATAGTGGCCCATAAAACATACCTCCATAACATCTTGATAGAATCCATTTCATAGTAAGTTTCACACTTTACCAATTCATTTGTCTCCTCCATATTCTTTGCAAATTCATTCACAACATTCATTGACACCTTCTTATCCCTATAAAACTTTAGCCCCTCTACCATAATTTTAGTTACCAAATAAATGACTTCCTCGATGACCTAAAATGAAACCCCATCCACTTTAACCCTTTTGTCCTTCTATGAATCAACCATACTATTAGCGATCATAGGGTCAAAGCCATGGATTCAAATCCATGGAGTTTAGTAATGTAGTTGGCTATACCACCCTTCTCTAGCTTTTCCTAGACTTTCATCCTTTGCTTCCATTTTTCTACTTTACCAACATGTTCCTTCCTAATTCTTTCCCCCACCATTTATGAATTATCAATGCTCACTATTCTCATAAACTCCAACCTCTTATATCCCTTCTTCAACCTCTAAAAACCTTGATGGACACCTCTCTAATAATCACTAAAATGTCTTTCTTTACCCCTAAAATAGTAAAGAAAGAGAAAAAATTGACCCAAGAAACATGTCAATGTGACAGTGACAACCTCATCTGAATACATTTTTTCATAAACACCATTATTATAATTACTTAAACCCCATCTCTCATTAAATACCATTATAATAGTTAGATATCCACCATACCTCCCTAGATTTTGTCCATCTCAATAAGGCTTTTCACTTCTTCTGGGATATTTCCACCAAAATTCCAAATCATCCCCTTTTCTTGCCTAATGCTTTGTTGGCAAAGTAGTCTACCATAGAATTTGCCTCCCTGTATTCATGGGTGATGTGGACACTTTCAAAATTGTCAAGAAAGGAACATGTCTTTTCAATAATATTAACTATGGACTATGATGATCCAGTGACCCCTTTAATACACCTTATGATGTTATATGAGTCCCCCTCCAACCATAATTTTTTAACTCCCATGTCCAAAGCTAATTTCACTTTGTCGCATGCAACACTAGCTTCTGCATAATGGTTTGTCTAATATCCCAAAGGATGGGAAAAAGCCACCACCCCTCCACCATAGCTATTTCTAGTGATTCCTCCACAACCCAAAGGTTTGGGATTTCCTTTAGCCACACTATCAAAATTTTCTTTATGCCATTCCTCTAGAGGGAGTAGCCATTTCACCTCCTATCTTTTAGTCCTCTTGTCCTTATCTTTCTCCTTCTTTTTACCACCACTTTCAACATCTCCCCTCTTTCTTACTTGATAATTTTCCTTAATGCTTTTATATATCTTGTCTGCTAGAACAAAAGCAAGTTCCTCTCTTTCTCTGAAGATTCTATTGTTTCTTTCCTTCTAGACTCCTCAATAGAAATGAGACAAAGACTAGGTACTTAAATGCTAAAAATCCATTCCTTTAAACATATTGTTCCATTGACAAAATAAATCCAGTACATTACCTGGCTTGCACCAACTTACCCCAAGACTCTTTATTAAGCTATCCCAAACCTCCCTTGAATAAGGACGATGGATAAACAAATGATTTGTTGTTTCCATTTGATTTTTACATAGTATGCATCTATTAGGAATATAATATCCTCTTTTAATTAAATTATCTTGGGTAAGAATTTTTTCTTGTAAAGCCAACCAGAAAAAAATATTAATCTTTGAGGTAAGACTAGGTATCCAAGCTTTAGCCTAGGGGGGCTTCTCATTTAAGCTCCAAAGAGAGTTATATCTCGATGCAAATGAGTACCAACCATTTGGGTTATCTCCCAAAATTACCTCATCCCTCTTGTTATTAAGAATCAAAGAGTTCAACATTATCATAATTTGGTTGAGGTCATTTGATATGAGAGACAGGTTTCTCCAACCCTAGTCAATTCTATAATCACAAACTTTCAAACCAAATTGCCTAATACAAATATTTGACTAGTTTTCAAATGTGGGATTATTTATAAGGGGGCCTTGAATCAACCAATTGTCATGCCAAAATAGAATATCCTCACCATTACCCACTTTCCACTTAATCTTAGCTTTTGCCAAATCCCTTGCCTTAAGGATTCCATTCCGAATGATAGACCCATTCAGTATATCTTCATTATTGAGTAGGAACTGAATAGTACATCTTTTTATATACTTATTAACAAAAATATCTCTCCATTCCCCTGTGCTATTAAAAATATGCCAAATCTGTTTAGTTAGAAGAGCCTTATTAAGATGCTTTAATTTCCTAATTCCCAGGCCCCCATAGCACTTTGGGAGATAGACATTATCCCAAGCCACAAGGAGATATCTCTTTTGATTGTTAAGGCCAGACCAAAGAAAATCTCTCTATATCTTTTCCATTTTTTCAGCAAACTTAACTAGTATCCCAGAAAGACTTAGGGCATACATCGGGAGATTTTGAAGAGTGGATTTTATCGAAAGGCATTTGCTTGCTTGAGTAAGAGAAGCCCCTTTCAACCCCACCAACTTCTTGCTAAGCCTATCAAGAATCCCATTCTAGAAAGAATCAAGACACTTTGAACCCATAGGGAGACCAAGATAAGTAGAAGGGAGCTTTCCCACTCCACACCCAAGAATCGTCGCTATTTTCCTTTGTTTTTCCTTTGGAATATTAATAAAGAAGATAGAGCTTTTCTCCCAATTAATAAACTATCCTGATCCTCTAATATACAAATCCAAAATATTCTTCATCACTTTCTGCCTTAATAGATGCCTCCCCTCCCATATTAGTGTCATCCACAAACTGCTGATGAGAAAAAGAAGCAATCCTTGAAGATAGTTTGATCCCTTTAAGTCTCCTTATTCATCTCAATCATCCTTCCAATACATTTAGCCATGATAATGAACAAAATAGGAGAAATAGGATCCCCTTGTCTTAACCCTCTCAAAGGTTTGAAAAAATTTGAAGGAGGCCATTTACCAAGATTACAAGGGAAGAAGTAGAAATAAGCTGAGATATAAGCTTGCAAACTTTTTGATCATATCCAAAAGCTTGAAGCACCAAACCAAGGAAGGTCCAATCCACTTGATCATAGGATTTGGAAAGATCTATCTTAAGAAGCATACCTTCTCTTTTTCCTACTTCCATGGAATGAATCACTTCATAAACCATCATGATAGAATCCAATATCTACCTTCCAAGGACAAAACCTGTTTGTTGCTATGATATAATCAAAGGGAGAATATTGAAGATTCTAGAAGTTAACACCTTTGAGATATAGGTTTCCTATGTTGAGGATGGATGACATGATGGATTGTTTGAGTGGAGCATAGTATTTTACCAAGATTGATTTAAAGGGTGGCTATCATCATATTAGAATTAGAGAAGGTGATGAGTAGAAGATTTCTTTCAAGACAAAAGATGGTTTGTATGAATGGTTGGTTATGCCTTTTGGTTTGACTAGTGCATCTAGTACTTTCATGAGGTTGATGAATGAAGTTCTTAAAATATTCCTGAGTAAGTTTGTGATTATTTATTTGGATGACATTTTGATATTCAGTAAGACTAAGGATGAACATATTGAGCATGTTAGACAAGTACTATAGAGATTGAAAGAAGAGAAGTTGATGATTAATCTAAAGAAGTGTTCTTTTATGTAAGAGATGATTTTGTATTTGGGATTTGAGATGATGGTTTGAAGATGGGTCCTAAGAAGGTAAAAACAATTTTGGAATGGCCTACACCTAAGAATGTGGATGAGGTAAGATCATTTCATGGTTTGGCTAGTTTTTACAAAAAATTCATAAGAAATTTCAATTCTATTTGTAATGTTATGACTGAGACAATGAGAGGAGATAAAAAGAAATTTAAGTGGACACGTGGGGCTGATAACAATTTTGAGACTTTGAAACAAAAAGTTGTTGAGTTGCCTATATTGGCTTTACCTAATTTTAGTAAGGTATTTCAAGTTTAATGTGATGCAAGTGATAGTGTAATAGGAGATGTATTGAGTGAAGAAGGTAAACCCGTTTCTTTCTTTAGTGAGTTGAATGATGCTAAAAGGAAATATTATGTGTATGATCAAGAGTTTTATGCTATTGTTCAAGCATTTAAGACGTGGAGACATTATTTGCTTCCTAAGGAGTTTGTTTTATATCCTGATCATACAACCTTACAGTACTTAGGAAGTCAATATAAATTAAATTAGAGACATATGAAGTGGGTTGAGTACTTGCAAAGTTTCACATGTGTTATCAAGCATAAGAGTGGAGTTACTAACATATTTGCTGATGCATTGAGTCGAAGACATTCCTTATTAACTAAGATGAAGGTTGAAATTCTTGGTTTTGATGAAATGAAGTTGTATGATACTGATCCTAATTTTTTTGAGGTGTGGAGAGAGTGTACAACACCAAATCTAATAGATTGCATAAGTATGTATGATGAATATTTTATTCAAGAATGTATTTTGTTCAAAGGAATTCAATTGTGTATCCACAGAAGTTCCGTGAGAGTTAATTTGATTAAAGAAAAGCATATTGTTGTTGAAGGATAAGTATTATTGGCCACAAATGTATAAGGATGTTCAAAAATTTGTAAGGAGTTGTGGAGATTGTCAAGTTGCAAAAGGAGTAAGTCAAAAAACTAGTTTATATACACCTATTAATGTTCTTGAGAAACCTTGGAGTGACATTAGTATGAATTTTTTTGTTGGATTTCCTAAAATAGTGAAGGGATATGATTCTATGTTTGTTTTTGTGGATAGATTTTCTAAGATGGTTCATTTCATACCATGTAAGATGACATCAGATGTTGAGCATGTTGTTGAACTCTTCTTTAAAGAGATTATGAGATTGCATGTATTACCAAGAAGTATTATTTATGATAGAGACAATAAGTTTTTTGGTTATTTTTGGAAGACTTTGTGGAAGAAGTGTTGGAATTACAATAGGAAAGGTAAACTTCTAAGAGGGGGGAGGGGGCTTAATCAGTGCTTTAAACTTTGACCTATAAAACATTCACCACACATCTATCTCATACATTTAATAAGGGAACTAAAATATCATGTAAAGCATGTATATCTAAATCATGTAAGCAAGTAAAGAATTCATACATATATGAAACTAGATATGATTACCCATAAACCCTCCAATGAGAAGGTAAAACTGGGGTGGGGATGACACCCATAAATCTTCACTATTGTAGTAATAAAGTGTATCCAATGAAGGTTACAATGTTTAATCATGAGACATGATCTACCCTATGAAAGCTCTACCCTATTAAAGGCTTACAAAGAATGTTAGGTCTTACCCTGTTAAGGATTTCAGCACCTTGTTAAAAGTGTGTCTTGTTAAAGGATTTTAACTCACAATAAAGTAAGCACCTTATTAGAGGATTTCAATATAGCATATTAGGACTACTTTGTTAAGAGATTTAGCTAATTCACCTGTTAGAATGTCTCAACATTGATCCTATAGTTAGCACTTTATTTCTTGATGACATATCACCTTTAAGCTAATGTATTCTTAGTCCTTCTTGGTTAGATGTCTCTCTACTATTCACTATTTCCTTCCTTTGTTCTCCTTTAACTGATTCTGCAATGCAATTTCAGTTCACAATTCCTTAGCCACCATGAATGTCTTGTTTGCATATGCAAACTCCTCTCTTCACTCCTTCCACATACATAAGAAGTTTAGTGTTTTTCCTCCTTAAGAAGACCTAGGTGACTTAGGGTTAGGTATGAATCAACGACTATGATTCATCTATTTTGCTGCTTAAACCTTCCCTTTACCTAATTGGATGCATGCATTTCATAGGAATTCCAACTTAATAATTTTCCTTATCACCAAAATATCATAATTCAATCTTTAAGTTAGCTCAAAAATGGTTTACATAGTAGTTTGTGCTGATACAAACAACTATGATAAAACTATGTTACTCGGCATGTGAAGTCTTTAATGTTCAGCATATAATAATTTCTATACTATGACTCAACATCTGAATGCTTGACATGCACTATTTACTTGGCTCCTGAATCACTCAGCATATACTATCTGCTTGGTACTTGAGTGACTCAGTACTCATTATTGACTTGGCATGCTCTATCTTAGACATGTTGTGCTCGACATATACTAACTAAGTAAATGACTTAAGTGTATAGACATTCACTAGCCAAAACCAATCTAAGATCAACAATCTCCCCCTTTGAAATGAGCATCAAAAACACTTGGTCATGCACTAATACTTTTATTCTTACAAGCATAACATATATCTTATTCAGCTTTTGTACAAAATTTCAAAATAGCAAAAATCTGCAACAACTTATACCTCAAAATCTTATAACTCCCCTTGAGTTGTTAGATCTAGTTCTATAATCAAAATGTTGCTCCTATTGAGTAGATGTTCCTCAACTGATACTCTTTTATTGCTTCTTACTATTCTTTTCTTGCTCCCCCATGCTCTTACTCTACCTTAGCTTAGCTCTTTTTCCCCCTTTTCTTAAGCTAACTTTCTCTCCCTTTTTGACACTGATGTTAATGGGTTATACACTAATAGTGTGTTTTTCCAAGAAAGATTTATGGACCTCAAGAATAATCTTAATACCTACATCCCAATTGTCACAAGATACCTCCAAAGACTTAATTTGGATGGCCAACTCGGTAGCAAGGTGAACTAGGCCATCTAATGTAGAAAGATTGGGGTCTTCATAAGAGTTTTTGTACAACTTAACTGCTTGTGCAAAATCTCCATGTGAGGAGTCAATGTAGTTTGGATGTTTATCATTTTGGCCCTTATGCTAGCTTCATTTGCATATAATAGTGCTAACTAACTCTGGGTTTGCAATAAAGTCTTGAAATACTTCTCACTTTGAGCTAGAGTCATGGACAATTTTGTGCCTAATGAATTTACTTGACTTTCCAAGATTAGAATGTGACTCCTTGTCTCTTGTGTGAAGAGTGTAGGATTACATAGTTTGGCATATAGCACTAGTCCATTTACACTAGTTTTTCTATAAATATTTTGACCAAAGCTATTATTTCTCTTTTTCTTCAATTTTCATCCTCGTATTGGTTGAAAATGTCCTAAGTTTTCCTGAGTTGGTCAAAATTTTGACCCACTCAATCACATAATAGAGAATATTGAAAGTAGGTAAAAAAATGTCATAACAAAGAAAAGGTGAGTGAAATTATCATTATACAAGGCTTCATTCCTGCATAGTTTGAAAATCATGGGTAATAGGCTTGTAGGCTGCCTTCTCCTCCTTCCTAATCCCAATATAATTTTATTCTTCTGTGTTGGCTCCGTCATGATTGTTGATGGTAGGGGAGCCAATTTCCATGACTATAAACTAATAGAAAATGCCATGGTGAGGGATTCTTTGATTCATTACAGATACAAGACAATCAATGACATCAATTGGGTTTTCGTATTTGGGGGAAGTCATATTTGGGTCAATCATTGCTCATTTTCCAGCTACGTAGATAGACTCATTGATGTCGGTAAAAGCTCCACTACCATTACCATCTCCAACAATTCTATGACTCACCATGATAAGGTTTGAAATTTAAAATCTTCATTCACCGATGTTAGGTCTTTTTTTGGGATCCTTTCTAAAATTTATTCAACTTTTAGTTAGATCTAATATCCTTAAATTTTTTGGGCATGTTATGTTACTACAAGTAATACTTCTAGGCCACAAAAATGTGTACATCCTAGATAAAACATGCAAGTGACTATAGCTTTCAATCATTTTGGAGAAGGTCTTGTTCAATGAATTCCTAGGTATAGAGAAAATTATCTTACACCTTAAAAAATAAAAATAAATCTACTCATTTGTCTTCAATCAAAATAAATGATGATTGGTATTGTGGTGCAATGAAAATGCTAACTTAGATATTTTCATGTGGTGAAAAATGATTACACCCACTGGTGAACAATGATTACACCCCTAAATGGAAACATATCATACCAGTCTTTGTCCCTCACCAAGTTCATCATGCTCATTCTCCTTGTACAAATTCCAAAGAGGATTCAACAATCCTATCATATACATATACATTGAAAACATGTTCATGAGATTCATAGGCCTCTTTCCCTACTCAGACACCTACCACATTGAACCCACAAAGAGATGTCCTTCTTCCTCTCTCACACTCTTAAATGACTCGATCCTTTTGGCATTCAACAATCCTACCACACAAAGTTTCCTCATGTGTCTCCAATAAGGCTCATATGGAGCCATTTCCACATCTTTGAAATTATACATGAGGTATTTACCCATAGCCATTGTAGGTCTACTAGAGAACACTAGATCATGGGTTTTCAATAACTCTTTTTCCATAGTAGAAGAAGAAACCACAACTCATGGGAAAAGAACCAAATTTCAACATCATAATGGAACCATATTTCTTAGCCAGTTCGCAAAGGTCATGATGAGGAAACCTTTTCAGTTGATTTATATTTCTAATGATGAGCTTTGTGTCAACCCATGGTGGCATGGATGAAAAGAACCAAAATTCAAAGCTAAGCTATAGGTTATGGATCTAGATACAAGCTAGAGGATTAATTTCAAAATAAGGGCAAGATCGATGCTCCTACTTGCTCTGCCATTGCATTGCTATAGATGCTACTTTTTTTTGGTCAACTAGGTTTTCAACATGCCTTTTCTTATGTCTATTCTTGGGTTGGACTTGCTTGGTGGATTGGCTTTTCTCAGTTTAGGTGAATCTGACCACCCAATCTCTGTTCTTGGGTTGGACTTTCTCGGTGGGTTGGCTTACTCTGTTAATAGGTTAAACTTGCTTGGTTCAGGTGAATCTCACCTCCCCATCTCCTTTCTTGGCTCCCTTGTTTGTGAAGGCCATTTTCTAAATTTTACTATATTTCAAGTATTTTGCAGACATGTTAAACAATTTTTGTTTCTATCAACATTCTTACACAACAATCTTTGGCATTCACATCTACCCTCATATTGCAGCCTTTATATGGTCTTGGAACTAGGTGTGCTTGACTGATTTTAGTACAAGTCACATATCTTGCAGTGTGTCCAAAACAATAAGCATCAAACTTACCGAATCTAATTCAATGTCTTTGCCACATAGTGGGCATGCAATAAAAAATAGTATAGTTTATTACCATTTCAATTTCTCTTGTTCATGCAAAAAATTGTCTTCCTTTACTACTGTAGTAAATATTAGACTAGGCAGAAACACATATGGTAGCATGCTCCTCTCCATTTAATTCCAAGGAAAGAAACACTCACAAACACAAGTACCAATAGTTCCAAGCTCAACAATAAGAAGACATGAGCCAATATATTAATAAATTTCCAATGCAGCTTTCCTTGTATCCAAATCTCTAGGAACAAATTCCTCTCTATAATGCTTTGCTAGTATGCAATATTCTTGCTAAATACTAGGAAACCCTTTCACTATATGCTTCTTCTGCAACAAATTTGGTCCACCAAAATGTAAATCTCCATGCCATAAATGATATAGACAAGACTCATCTACAATGTTTCACAAAGCTTCTTCTTGGATACTTATCAATCATTATAAATACTAGCTTGTTCTTTAAGAACACTTTAAACATTTTCTCTATCATATTCCATCACTTGATAGCAAAATGACCATACTTTTGCAATAGAAACATTATAAATTTGACTTATCAAACCTTTAGTTTCCTTGCTAGATGACATTACCCTAGCAATCCATTGGATCCCCATTTGTCAAATTGGTCAAATGCATGTGATCAATGGAAAATTCGTATTTCTAAGTCACATTTGAAGTAAATATACTAAATGTAACCATTTTTGGGTTCATAGAATGGTTGGAAGAGTAAAATGCAAAAAGTTGCTCAAAAGTTGTCAAGTGACTTAGTAACTTTTGTTGAAAACTTTTGAGCAACTTTTTGCATTTTTGGGTTCATAGAATGGTTGGAAGAGTAAAATGCAAAAAGTTGCTCAAAAGTTGTCAAGTGACTTAGTAACTTTTGTTGACAACTTTTCACCAATGGCTAATTTTAGCTAAAAAGTTGGTTGAGAGTAGTTGGGAAGGCTTAGAATGTATTTAAACACTCATGTACATGCCCAAAAAGATGGTGTGGAAGGATTTGGGTTGTAAGACAACAAATCTAATAATGCAAGATTTTCTCTTCAAATTAGTGGTTGCAAATCTTCTTTCTATTGAAATCATATTAGATATAATAGAATATTGTTGTAACATGCATTTGGTATGGTTTGAAGTTCATTTAAACCATTATGTTCAGTTCACCTTAACTATTCTTGTAGACTATTATATCTGACATTTCTTCACAGTTTGAGGGTTATCATGTGGATATGACACATTCCATTTTATTTGACAACTGTTCCTTATGGAATGGGTCTATAATGGTGTATTATAGGATGTTATAACACTAGGAGTGTAGAGGAGATCATGGAGATTACATGTTAATACCCTAAGGTAGAGGGTTAAAATGGAAACTGTGCATTCTTGGTGCCATGTATTGGTCTGAGTGAGATCATTGAATGAGAGGGTAATTTTATGAATGATTATATTTTTGCATATGTAATATAAGGAATTTGATCCACTAGTAGTATCTTGAAGTGCTTGGAGTTGTGAGGTTTAGAAAGCCCTAGTTTTGTAATCTTAAAAGGGAGGGTTTTGTGGTTAGGTGTGAAGATGGACATGACGCCACTCGATACCTAGGAAATTTGAGGTTTGGCATTGCAAAAAGATTGTTTATGGGTGTAGATATTTAGAGACAAGTATTTGGAGGGTTCACTTTGTAAAAATGGCCTAATTGGGCTAGTTGTAAAGGCTGTAGGGAATTGGTTCTAGGTGATGGTTCAAAGTACCTATATCTAAGTTCTAAATATATTTAGTGTATCTGAAAAGGGTATTTGAAATTGTAATTTGTTTGCCAAGTGTTTTGTAAGGTTTGTGAGTGGCTGAAATACCTATTTAGGAGGGCTAGTAGGGATTGGCTAAAACATTTGGCATAACATTGATTCTAGGGTTATTCTTTCTAACATTAAAAGGAGAGAGGGAGGGAGGGAGAGTTTTAGAAAACTATTTGAATATTAGAGTTGCATCCTATGGATATGACTATGTTGTTCTCAATTGAAAGTTTTCGTATAGTTACAAGAAGTAAAGCCTTATTTTATAATGAGAACTTATGCCTGATATACGACAATTTAAGAATTTTTTCCTTTTGGTAAAAAGTAGGCCATTCTTTTGTGTTGATCTTTAGACCATGTACTTATTACAACCAATATTTTCATTGTATTTATATGTATGTAAATGTTCCTTCATGTTTTTTTGGTCTTGTGCTAGAAAAATTTGAGCTTCCATATCCTAATCATGGACATGTCATACTAGCAAACCCTTCTCCGATTTTGCTCTATCCTATTAGTAGCATAGAGGTTCATTGCTTAGTTGATGTATCAAGGCAAAAGGTTCCATCTATTGGAAGTGGAGAAATGATAGACTATTTACAAACTATGGTGGCTCCTTAGGTATTGGATAGAAGTTGGACACGATTCCTTGTGTGTCAAGATTCACTTTGCATTTATTTGGATATAGTGGATATTAAAATGGACAAAATAATTTATAGAACCTATTTTTATTAAGTATTCTTTCTTAAAGATGGTGAGATTTGTTGCATTAGAATTCTCTAAATTTGTTATGCAATGTATCAACTAGCCAAGAAACTACAAACACCATTCATAGTTGCTATTGAAAGTGGGAATATATGAACCATGCCAAACAAGATCATGCCAGCCTCACCATTGCCTAGGCCTGGAGAAATTCTATTGGTAGACATTTTCAATATGAATCATCCATTAACTAGTGGAGGAATGAATATTGCATTATCTAACATTGTCATTCTTAAAAGGCTTTTTAAACCTCTTCATAATCTTCACAATGCCTCAATGCTCTATCAGTATGTGGAATCATTTTACACTCTTTGGAAGGTATCTACTTGTAATAGTTGGAGTAATTTTGTCCATTCAAATAGTAGGAATAATTAGTCCTATAATAAAATGTTGTTGCAATTTCATAAATACTGAAAAGCTATTAGTCTAATGGTATCATTTAAGGCTATGAGCTTTTCATTAAGCTACTCCTACATCTAGATTTATTCTTTATATAAATATCCTATTTTAGCTATGTTCTTTATATAAATATCCTTTCTTTCTATCATCTATTACTAATTTTAGAAAACTCTCATTACATTTATGTAGCTTATTGCATCAACTATAAATACTTTGGTAGGTGCACTGTATAAGGTCTTTTGTGCTTCACTCAATCAAGAAATAAAAGAGATGCAACTAGCTTGTTTTGACTATTTAAGTTTGGCAGGTGTGTTTTCAATTGGACCTATGGCCTTTCTATCTGGCCTCAATCCACAATCGTTGAGCTTGGTTGTACATTTCTTTGTGGTGGTTGTATATGGTGTTGGCTGACTACTATTAACTTTTCCTTCACCAAACCAATTCTAGCTTGGAGGCCACTTGATTTTTGTAAGTGCATGATTATTCTGTCATGATTTTATGAACTCATTAATGGTTACCTTTTAAGAATGCATTCTCTGATCAAAAAAGGTTATTTGAATTTCTCGGTTTAAAATTCTTAAAATTTTGTTCCCCTTTAAAAAGATACAAACTGGAAATTTGGCTAATAATTTTAATTAGGATTTTCTATTCAATCATTTTTTGATTAGATATGAAATTTATTTGTATACATAGCCATAAACTATTATAATATAAGAGCCAATATATTTATAAATTAATAGCTATAATACTTTTTAATATGTATTTGTAGGTATATATATATATATTGATATATTGTTGTTTCTATATATATATATATATAGCTATTTATTTGTTCCAAATTTTCTTCTTCTTTTTTGTTTTTAATTCTTTCTTTTTTAACCTTTTTCTTTTATTTCTTTTTTATATTTTTTGGTGTGTGTAGCTTTTTATTTCTATTTTTTGTTTTGCATTGTTTTGCGAGCTTCCCTCTTCACTTCTTATAGTTCTTGAGAAAGGTCCAGTTTGCATATCTTACTATCCTGCACTTTCTTATCCTGATGATGGATCATGTAGTGTGATCCAAAATGTCATTATGATAAATAAACACACACAATTGAATCCAGAAAACTTAGTACTTTAAAAATGGATTGTGGAAATTTGTTACTATTAATGGATATGAAATGTTAAATGTTTGTAATCCCCCAAGAAAACCAATGGCATTTCCTAGAAGAGCTGCTTGTGAATATTATCTACTACTATATATTTTCTTGGATAAATACATAATCTACCTATTATGTTTAAAGTGTAATACCTAATTTTTCTTATTATCTTGCCTTGTTGACTAGTAGACCTTTCAAAGAAGCATTTCTCAATTTAGTGTAGGCTTTCTTTCATCCTTCTTTAAAATTCCCCTTCAATAGCATTTCAAAATTAAATAAATACTTATAAATGTGATTTTGAACTAATAATCACTCAGAGAATAGATAATATGCATTGGTGGGAATCACAAATGACTATTGTGCACAATTTGACTACAAAAGGTTCATAAGCATAGGAAGATGCAAGCATTGGCCAATTTCAATGAGAAATATTTGGAGTTGAAAATTGTCTATTGAACTCTTGAAATGGAAACTAAGGCTTTGGAGGAGGCATAAGTAAAGTGACTAGTGGGCCAGGACAATGATATCCACTTGTAATATTCAAAAGTTTAAGAAAAAATGTTCATGACATTTGTTGTTTTCTCTAATGTTGTTCCTATGTGGTGATGGTGATTGAGTTTACTACAAAGATGCTTGAGACTATCTTGTAGGAGTAACTATTTACACAAAGATGATGTGATGAGAGAGCCATAAGACTTGTGAGTTGGCATGAATGACTCCTATGTTAACTCTTGAATAAAGGAATACAAGCCCATATGATCTCTTTAATGAATCAAGTGCAATAGAGAATAGTTTAATCAACTCAAATTAGTGATCCATGCATCTTGGAGATTATCATCATCTTGAAATTGGAGTTAAAGTGACAAAGTTGATCTTTGAAGAGTGTTCTTTGGATAATGTAAAACTTGTAGTTGATTTTTGTTGAACCTGTTTGATAACTAATTATTGTTTTACTTACTAAATTGGTCAATTCAATCCTAAGTTTGATCCCGACGCTGCAAGCAAAATACAATCTTTTGACAAATTGTAAATATCCTAAAGAACTTGTTCAACACTAGAGGAAATAGAGCAACTACCAATTAGAACTTCTAAACTTTCTAATTTCCTTGCTGTAGACTCATATCACATGGAAAATTGAATATTGGAACTTTTATAATCTATACATATATTGTTAGAAGTGCAAGTCAATATTTGTATATGCAAAGATAATAGAGAAGATGCAAATATATATTGTGTAATCTATTCGAGTTCATGAATTTTTATTAGCACTTGTGATTGGCTACTATCATATGCAAGCCCTAGTATAAATTTTAATTATTCATCTTGATTTAGAAGGTGAAATTGGAGCTTGTATCCTTGTGCAGGGTCACCTACCTCATTGCCTAGTATTCACAAACTTTGAAAGAAAACCTTTTTGAGGTTTGTGGTGTACCTATTTCTTACACATATTTCTTTTTTAAGACTGCTTTCATTTCCTTCTAGCAATATAATCACACTTTATGCATACTAACCTTGTTCTCCATATTTATAGCAACCACACGAGACATCAACTCTTTTGGCATCAATAAATCCACTTTCTGTAAGGCTTTGTTTGATATCTTGAAACTCAACTAAGCCAAGAAATCTACTCTAGTTGTATGCTTACTCCTTTCACCAAATATCCTACACTCCCTTCACTCCCAATAGTACTTTTTCTAGAGTTGCTAGGTACTAGCCATCAAAAGTTTCTTTAAGGAAATGACTAAGATTGAGCGAAGAGAAATGGGTCCCAAGAGCCTTCTTACAACTTTGGACCATTCCAACCATTTGCAAAAACCAATGGAATATCAACACTAGATAGAGAAACATTTGACTGAACACATGCACTAAAAAATAGCTAATATGCTATCATCCACCATGAGAATGCAAGCTCAAAATAACAATCCTTCACAAATGTGGCCACCCTACTTGAATAAATTAAAGCATGATGATAGTGCAAGCTTGTGCATCACATATGATGGGCTTTTGTTTAAATACATGTTGATAAGGAAGAAAAACCATTGTCACCTTGGGAATCTTTCCAAAAATGGAAAATCAAAGGTATGTAAACACACTACAATCCTCATTGCATACATGATTTTTGTTTTCTTCTATACAGCATTCTAATTTTTTCTAACCATCTTTTTAAATGCTAGGCATGGTTTTAGTATTTATTTCATGATTGATAAAGAGATCTGCCACCTTATCCTCTTCTCTTAGTACATTGTTGAAGAATTATTGCAAATGTATTTGCCATGTTAATAAGCATTAGAGAGTAATACCTTAGCTTTCCTATTGTTACATCTCCTATATTTTAGATCCATAATTATAGTCTTCAAGTCCCCTTCCATTTTTAAATTATCAATGCCATTCACCTTCCCCATTTGAAAGCCTTCAATCACCACAAGCCATTCCACATCATTACTAGAATTCATTCTAGGGAATAAAAGATACCCTATCATGAAACTTCCACTCTTGTCATGAAATTTGACACAACAAGGCTTACTTGGATTGGCCCTAGGACCACCATCCTAGTTTGATAGCCTAGAAGTAAATGCTTGTAATACACATTTTTATGCTAAGCTATTTTTCTTTAAACCTATTAACTGAGGTTTAGTGATCATAAATGTTACTTATATAATACAATTAATAATGCTACCACTAGTAATTCTCATATAATTAGCTATCTATATTCTATATTTGTATTATTATAAGTTTGTATTATGGCTTTGGATGTTTGAAGCTATATGCCAAAAAATATTTATATTCTAATTTGTGTGACTTATTTTCAAAGAAAACCTTCTAATAAAATTTAATCTAGTGACTTGGGTCTAGAGATAACTATTTGATTAAGCATTATCTTTGAGGATATAGTATCTATAATGAATACTTTATTTTATTGAAGATAAAATACATAATCATGTTTCAACAAGTTTCAAATAAAGGTAAAGGTACAAGTAGCACTATCAGCTCTCTCAGAGTCTCAACAATTGTTTTGAAAGGGTGTTTTTTCATCTGCATCATTTGAAGTGGAGAAGAGGTGTGGGTCAGCTTCCAGGTTTTTACACTAAGTAATATTTCAACCATGTAGGTAAAATTGTATTCAAGGGCTAATGATTAGGTGTTTTGTATGACATTTTGATTATGTGGGGAGAACATGACCAAATCTTTTCAGTGGCTAAGGCCTTTGAATTGAAAAAGTGAGTACTTAATACTTTTAGTTATGATTGAACATTATATTTTGTAAGTTTTATAGTGTGAATAGCATGGGAAACTTCCATAGTCCATAGTGCTAAAAGAAAACTCTCAGAAACAAGTAAGGTCATAAACATTGTGACACTCTATATATACATCATGACACTCTATATAGACATTGTGACACTCTATAAATAGATTCAGGATCATAGATAATGTGGTTATTGTTGAATGTGAAGTCCAATAGTTATCTGAACATTCCTCCTTGGTAATGATTACATTCTTGTGACCCACCCCCTTTTTGTTTATGAGAGTGTCTCCCAATGAAGTTTCATGATTCTTCCTCTTCATGTCCTTAGTAAGAAGAATTTCAACATCATCAAATCTTAATACACTTTCTTTCTTGCCAACTTGCTATAGCCATAACTATGCATCCTTTTAATTATGTCATACTTTAGGCAGACAAGTAGGTAGGTAAAACAATTGAAGAATTTTAGTAGTTGTCCTATATCCTCACTTGTCATAATATGACCAATTTTTTTTATAGGTAATGGGCTGAAGTCTAGTTTATTCATTATTTTATTATCTGTTGAAATTAATTATTATTATTAGTTAAGTTTGAGGAGACTCGAACCCAAGAGTCCCATATGAGAGGTTAACTATTTACCATTGGTGGATGTTATCTAGATCAAACAAATATTAGCTATATATACCTTATAAACCTTTCATATAACTTGTTGTGCATAGTTGTTGAGTTTTCTTACACTATTTAATATTTGTTTCTCATTCCACAACTTCTATATTTATGGCTCATGTGATGTTGAATTTCTCTAAGGGAAAATCTTGTCTGAGGTAAGTCAAACATATGCTTGTACTCATTTTCATCTTCAATTTTACCTTGAGATGTTTTATGCCCTGCTGCCATGTCACTGTTAATATAATAAATATTGTGGGACCCATCTTTATTTGGTTTGATTTTCATAAAGGACTGTCTTTCTAATGTTGGGTGTTTCAAAATTCCATCGCATATATTATACTCTTGAATGGATTTAAAATTGATTATTTAATAACCATTTTTTTAGAAGTAAAATCATTTACTTATTGGCAACAGTTTGATTTATCTTAATTCCTAATAGTAAGAGCTTACTATTTAGCACATATGAGAATGCTTTGTATTTAAAAATGGAGTGTCATGTATAAAGGATGTATTTGAGACAACATTGACCTTGTCTGGGCTTCTGTGTTGAATATTTCTTATTTTTAGAATGGGTTGTGATAAAGTTTAATGAAGAGAAAAACATGTGTATTGGTGGGAATATACACTGCTACAAATTTTGGAATTATTACACTTTATTTCTGCTATCATGAGCCATGACCTATTTAGTCAAGGATGAATGTGTCGTTATTGTATAAAGAGAGTCGTATTAGTTCTTGGAGCATGCATGAGGAGCACAAGATTCAGCTAACTATGATTCTTCTTATCATGTGTGTACTAAGTGAGTATCTGTTTGGGTACAAGTCTTCTATATATTATACTCTTGGAGAATATAAGTATTGTTTTATTCCTATGAATGAGTCAAGTCAAGCATATGATGTAGTAAGAGCAGATATATAGAGATAAGAAGTTTATTGCAGACTGGGAGGTGAAAATATACATTAAAGGAGAAATGAATGAGTTGTGTGATAGATATTATTTGATGTTATGCATTTCATTGCAATTGAAATGTTGTCATTGAAGATGATATTTGTAGTGCAACATTCATTTTTCTCTTATTGCTAATAAAAAAGGGGGGTTATCTAAAATGCTGAGAATGTTTTTAAAAGTGGTATTAAGTATTGTATTGGGTTGGTGCTCACATTTGTATTCTGAGTTGTTGGTGCCTATTTTTCATTTTGGTTAATAAAAAGCTCTTGTATGCTGTAGTTTTTTACCCATAAGGGTTTTATGTGAATAAATTAATGTATGCATCTTTATGCTTACTCTCTTTAGTCTTTAATACTTTATGTTGTTTAATGTGCATTCAAAAGTTCTAATAGTTATGAAATACTAATTCACACTCATAACAAAGATGAAGACTCATATAGGGGATAGGAGCCCACAACAAAGATGAAGACCATTGGTATGTTGTGCAAGTTAATCAATGATGAAGTGAACAATGAAGAAGTGCCCTCTCCACAACCCTTACAATCACAATGTTGACCTCATGGAGATTAGAAACCTTATATTATTTGGTGGCTTTGACCCCAAAAAATTTGGCTACATCTACATCTGCATCACTCACATAATTGATGGTTCCCTATGCATAAATGTCCATTTGTTCCATGTTGTATCAAGCAGTTGTTTCTTATCCAAGCCATTTAAATTGCAACCTTTTAAATCTCTGCAAAGAGAAAGTTGGAGTGGGAGAATTTTTCTTCTCAAAGATGTGCTTTGATTGTAAAGCATCCATTCCATTATTATTGAACTAGATATGTCTTGTTTTTTGAACAAATAATGGAATGGATGTTTTATAATCAGAGGATAACTTTGAGAAGAAATTTTTTTCTGCTCCAAATTTATCTTTGCAAAGATTTAAAAGGTTGCAAATTAAATGACTTGGATAAGAAATAATTTCTTCATACATCATAAAAAAAATCAACCAAACGTTGGTGGAAATTTTGACCAATTCTTAATAGTTTTCTACCAAGAATTGATCAAAATTTCCACCAATTACAAAACATTTTTGATCAAACATTGGTGAAAATTTCGACCAATTCTTGATAGTTTTCTACCAAGACTTGGTTGAAATTTCCACCAATTATTAAAAAAAATTTGACCAAACATTAGTGGAAATTTTGACCAATTCTTGATAGTTTTCTACCGAGAATTGGTCAAAATTTCCATCAATTCTAATTTTTTTCGACCAAACATTGGTGGAAATTTCAACCAACAATGACAAATTAGAGCTAGCAAAAATTAAAATTTTGTATTGGTCAAAATTTTTACCAACCTACAAGTTGGTCAAAATTTTGACCAACCTGGGTCAAAATTTTGACCAAAATTCATCCAAAATTGAGTTCAAATTTACTAGTGTAGAGAGAAAATGTTCTCAAGTACCTTCTTCACACTTGTAATCTTAGTTGCTAGTGCAACTTGTGTAAGTGTTATCTCACTGAATATTTTCTCATTCACTTTACTTTGAAATATCTTTTTAGACCATTCTACTAATTTTGCATTAGTATCAAGGTCTGCATCACTTACCTTTTCTACTATATTTGTCAATTGTTCAATAAGTGGCTTTGTTTCATTTGGAGTAGGTAGACTAAATGCATTTAAGAATATGTCTTTAATATCAAGCAAAGCTTGATTTTGCCTGTGCTCCCTTCTGAGTAGTTCTTGATGTTTCTTTCTAGCTAGGGCTTCTTAAAGTATACCCATCTAATCTATTGTAGTTGTTGTATAATCATATTTTGGAAAAACAATTTATTCATCTAGGCTTACATCTCCATATGTTATTACCTCTTCTACCTTTGATGAACTTGGACTTAATATTGAGAATTGTAAAGGTGTTACATCTGTGCTTGGCCTCTGAAGAGTGTGACTGGAAGGAGTGTCAGATTCTGGTAAAGTTACCAGTGCTTGAATGGCTACTAGCTCCTTTAGCTTGGGTGTCAACTTAGTCTCTTTAGGCTTGTCCAATTCTACCACATTACTTGGAATTGCACCTTGAATTTTTCCTGGAGGTATAAATTGATCTATCTGACCTGTTTGACTCTATCTTTTAGTAGTGGCTTGAGTTTTCATTTTATCCTCTCCAATTGTATCAATATTTTATGGTGTAAATTTTGGTACTTTATCTAAAGATTGTACATTAGTGACTTGAGGGGTAATAGCAGGCAGTTCTTGTGTTTTCAGCTCCTCCCTTATAGTGTTAGTCACTAATTTTTGAAGTTCATCTACACTCACCAATATAGGCTTGATCAAGTATATTTTTCAAGTCTTCGTCTATTAGGGGATTGATGTTCTAAGTAGTGAGATCAAAAACATCTTTTACTATGACACTTTCAATACTCAGACTTGTTATTTTTTGAGGGCTAACATTTGGCAATTATGTATCTTGTACACTTTCTTGTTGTTGTTGTTTTTTCTTAGCTAGTGCCTAACCATATACATTCATTTCTATAGGTTTGGATTTATCTTTATCCTTTTGTGCACTGACATGTGTACCAGCCCTTGTGGTAGGTGTAGTATGTTTGGACTGGCTAGGTTTAGCAACCTTCTTGGATCTTGTCACAGTTTGTGCCTTAGCCTTTCTCTTGTTTTGATTAGTAGGAGTAGGTGCTTCCTTGGCTTCTTCTTCCTCGGCACCTTCTATAGTTTTTGTTTCTTCCTCTTGTTTATCTTCACCCTTTCCTTGTGTCAATGCAAGTGGTTCTTGAATCAAAGTGTCTTCTTCCTCTTCATCCTCTTCTTGCTTGACACCTTCACTGAATTTTTCTTTCAATTTCTTTACTAATTTCTCCTTGTTTTTTATGATAGAGGCATTCTTTAATTCCATAGTAATCTTAAATTTGACCATCTCATAATTACCAAATACTTTCACATTTTTGTCTATTTCTTCTATAAGTAATGTTTTTATTACTGTAGAGGCCTCATCTACATTAATTTCATATACTAATGGCCTCAACCATCCTACTCTTGGAGTTGTTGCTTGAAAAAATGTATAATCGACATCAACTAGGAAACAAACATCATCATAATATTTTTTCACTAATGATATTGGAATCATCAATCTCTTCTTCATGGATTGCTTGAAGTATTCAAAGTAACTGGTCATTACTAACTCAAAATTTTAAATTAATTGTTCAATGAACTCTCCTATTTGAACTACAATAGACCTATTTTTCTTCCACAACATAGTGTCAAATGTAGTAAATGTGTTCTAAACATAAAAGAAGATACATATCAAAATAGATCCAAATTTACACTAAGCACTTTTTATTTTCCTTATTGCTCCTAGGTTTCAATCAATTGTTGTAGTTGTAGCTTGGCAAGATCATATGTATGATCCTTCTTCACAATCTTGTAACCTATATCCACTACAATACTTGTACACTATTCAATCTACTTGATTTGTAAAACTTATGTGCAATTACCCTTATTGCAAAGTCAATTAGAGGATCTGTGATGGTGTCCATGATCATTCCCCTCTTATTCCACACAACCCCTATGTTCTTCTCAATAACTTCTTTTGACTCACTTCTCATAGTATTTAGTCAATCTAGGGTTGGATATCTTATTACCCTATGGATTATTCTCTTTGATATTTTGATTGGCCCATTATCTAACTATAGTGAACTATCATGAATCCTACTCAAAACAATCCTAATCCATTCAGTATTAAAAACATTAGGGAAATCTAGGGCACGAGTTAACCCTTTCTTTTCTACAATCTTGAATTCTTCCCTTAACACACCATTTTTACATAGTTTATCATATGCTTCTCTAATTTCCACATCACCAATACTCCCAATTATACAATTATAACATTTTCTGACATCTTGAATCATTAAAACTTGTGGTGGTATCATAGATAATGCACTAGAGGGATCTTTTTTATATGTTATGTCTAGTATGGCTTTGAAAATAGGTTGTTTTACTTCATTGATAACCAATTGAACATTCAAAATCTCTTTTCTTTCTACTCCTTTTTCCTTTGAAGAACTAGATGCCATTTTAAAAATCTAGGGTTTACAAAATTAGAAACAACATAGCTTGACACACAATAAATACCTTGCAAAATCTAATGAAATGATGTTGAATAGCTATTCAAATCTCCTAAAAATTCTTTGGATGAATTTCCAGATTGCTCTAGCTCTTCTTGCTCTCTCTTGATTTTGAATGATGTTAAATGAGTAGAAATTGATCAAATACCCCTTTGAAATATTGCACTAAATGTTGAGTGCTTACACAACTTTAAGCTTGGCATCAACTAATTTCTAACTCACTTAGCATCCACTAGTCTTTCCATTCATTTGACAACCATTTCAAGATTGGCAACAACTAGCCATTCTTTTAGCTTGGCATCCTCTAGAATTTCACTCGACAATCATAGGAAACTTTTCATGTTCACTAGTAACATGAAAAACTTTAAAGATTTTTCTTTGATTCCTAATAACACCTTACATCTTTATTCATGCTTATGTAAACTTTTTAGAACTAAATTCTTTGGAACTGGTGTATGATATGACTTTTGAATATCAGTCCCACATACCTTTTGATTGCTTAGTTTGATGAGATGTGATTACCTAGCCCATTGGGTGAAGTGATCCCTTCTCCACTTGATGTGTTGTAATCCTATCTTTTTTCCATGTCTTGTTTAGTTCATTGCTGACATTTTCAATATCTGTCTTAGCTTTGCAATTATTGAACTCACAAATTGGTGCCTTGACCTTGTTGGATAATATCGATTGACCAATCTTCAAACAACTAAAACATGTGGTTTGACTCAACCACATTTTGTAGTCACTTCTAAAGTGTGTTCTAATACAATTCTTAGGAACATGTCCATACTCTTGACAATAATGACAACTATAACTTGTATTAAAATCCCAATTTTAAGTTACCATTGTTCTTTACCTTTTTTTGTCTATTTGATGACTACATGAGTTTGGATCTGCACTCAAAAGCTCTATGTCCATACTTCTGACAATTATAACAATATCCTTCAAATATTTGAGTGTGCATGGTCTTAGTTCTACATTCATGCACTTGATGACCTTGTTTGTTGCACTTATGATAGTGAACTATGCTCTTTTGCTTAATATTCTGATTTCCAGTCTTGCTTCTGCATACATTTGTAGTTTTTCCTTTCTTACTACAATTATGACAGGTAGGATTAGAATTCTTACATTTTTTGCTCCTTTATTTAAAATTTTTGGATGACTCCTTCTTTATTACTTGTGTATCCCAATCCATATATATCATTTTTGGATCTAGGGGACCTCAATAATTGCTCAAAGTATTTGATGGCTTCACTAGGTTTATTAAAACATTCAGCAAATTCCTTTTCCCTTTTTAGGTCATTATTCAATTGCTCATTCTACAACTTCAAAGTAGTTATCTCAATGTCCTTGACATTCAATTCATAGTTGGCATTCATCATTTGACCCAAAGTATCCAATTTCATGTTAGAAATCTTAGTTAGCTCTAATTATTTCTCTTCTAGTCTGCTGGTGAAAACTCTCTTGTCATCTTCAATCGTGGCTTTTTCTTCCATAGCTTTCTTCTTTTGTTTAGTCACCTCACATAGTAGTATGGCTTGTGGTTCTTTCTCTAACTTGAGATTTTTGATTTTTTTTGCTTGGGCTTTGTTCTTTTCCATTAGATCTACAATTGCTGTATCAAATTCATTGGAGTCTCCATTAGCAAATAGCTTGGTAGTGTCCATCTCTCTATATTGTGTGTCATTCTCCTTAATAGAAATTTCCTTCCTTCTCTTTAAAGATTTTTTTAGGTCTTCTCTTGCTTTATTTAGTTGATGTAGAATGAGTTGTATTTTAATTCCTTGATTCTCAATGATCTTTCCCAACTTGTACACTTCCATTTTCAAGATCTTTCCTCAAAGCTGACAAGCTTCTCTTCTAAAGAACTTGGCTCTACTACTAATTTTTGGAATTATAATAGGAAAGGTAAACTTTGAGTGGGGGGGGGGGGGGTGTTGGGTGTGTGAATTAGTGCTTTAAAATTTGATCCAAAAAATATTACCACACATCCATCTCATATATTTAATAAGTGAATTGAAATACCATGTAAAGCATGTACATCTAAATCATGTAAACAAGTAAGCAGTCACAAATATATGACACCAAATATGATTACCCAAAAACCCTCCAATGAGAAGATAAAACTAGGGTGGGGATGACACCCACAAATTTCACTACTACAATAATAAAATGTATCCAATGAAGGTTACATTGTTTGATCATGAGACATGATCTACCTTGTGAAAGTTGTTCCCTATTAAATTCTTACAAAGACTATTAGGTCTTACCCTATTAAAAGTGTGCCTTGTTAAATGACTTTAACTTACAATAAAGTAAGCACCTTGTTAGAGGATTTCAATACAATCTATTAGGACTACTTTGTTAATAGATTTAATTGATTCACCTATTAGAATGTCTCAGCATTGATCTCATAGTTAGCACTTTGTTGCTTGATGATAGATCACCTCTAAACTGATGTATTCTTGATCCTTCTTGATTAGATGTCTCTTCTATTCACTATTTCCTTCCTATGTTCTCCTTTAACTAATTTTGCAATGCAATTTTAATTCACAATTCTTTAGCCACCATGAATGTCCTATTTGTTCATGCAAACTTCTCTGTTCACTCCTTTTACATAGATAAGAAATTTGGGGTTTTTCCTCTAGAAGACCTAAGTGACTTAGGGTTAGGTATGAATCAATGACTAAGATTCATTTATTTTGTCACTTAAACCTTCCCTTTATCTAATTGGATCTATGCACTTCATAGGGATTCCAACTTAAGATTTGTCCTTATCATCAAAATATCATAATTCAATCTTTAAGTTGGCTCAAAAATGGTTTACATAATAGTTTATGCCAATAAAAAAAACTATGAAAAAATAGTTTTACTCGACATCTGAAGTCTCTGATGCTTGGCATATACTGATTTCTATACTATGACTTAGCATCTAAATGACTCAGCATGCACCACTTACTTGGCTCCTGAATCACTCAACATATACTATATGCTCGACACTTGAGTGACTGGGCACATGAGTGACTTGACATGATCTATCTTATACATGTTGTGCTCGACATATACAACTTGTTCTACATGAACTAAATAAATGACTTAAGTGCATAGAAAATCACTAGTCAAAACTAATTTGAGATCAACAATCTCCCCCTTTGACATAAGTGTCAAAAATACTTGGTCATGCATTAATTCTTTTATTCTTACGAGCATAACATATCTCTTATTTAGCTTCTATAAAAAATTTCAAAATAGAAAATTTTTGCAACAACTTATACCTCAAAATCTTATAACTCCCCCCTGAGTTGTTAGATCTAGTTTTTTACTCAAAATGTTACTCTTGCTAAGTAGATTTTCCTCAATTGATACTTTTTTACTACTGCTTTTTTTTTTTTCTTGCTCCCCCATGCTCTTACGCTATCTTAGCTTAGCTCTTTTTCCAACTTTGCTTAAGCTAACTTTCTCCCCCTTTTTTGACACTGATGTCAATGGGTTATACACTAATAGTGTGTTTTCCCAAGAAATATTTATGGACCTTAATAATAATCTTAAGAGTTGCATCTCCATTGTCACAAGCTACCTTCAAAGACTTAATTTGGATGGCCAACTTGACAACAAGGTGAACTAGGCCATCTAATGTAGAAAGATTGGAATCTTTCTTCATAAGAGTTTCTGCATAGCCTAACTCCTTGTGCAAAATCTCCATGTGAGGAGTTAATGTAGTTTGGATGCTTATTACGTTGGCCCTTATGTTGGTTTCATCTATAGATATAATTGACCATGGGTTTACAATAAAGTCCTAAAATGCTTCTCACTTTGAGTTAGACTCATGGGAAATTTTTTTAAGGGGGAGCATCTTGGGTTGCCTTGTAATCCTGCACTTTTTGTTCATTTTTCTAGTTGCTACTGAGTTCCAGTTACTCCTGAGCTCTAGTTGTTGTCAAGTTCTAGTTTCTAGTTACTACCAAGTTCCAGTTGTTGTCGAGTTCTAGTTGATGCAAAGTTCCAATTATTGTTGAGTTATCCTATATATGCCGAGTGTTCCTTCATGTACCAAGTGAGTCTATTATATGTATAGCCTAACTCCTTGTGAAAATTCTCCATGTGAGGATTTAATGTAGTTTGGATGCTGATTAGTTTGGCCCTTATGTTGGCTTCATTTGTAGATAATACTGCTAACTGACTCTGGGCTTGCAATACAGTCCTAAAATGCTTCTCAATTTGAGCTAGAGTAATGGGCAATTGAAGGGGGAGCATCTCGGGTTGCCTTGTAATCCTATACTTTTTGTTCATTTTTCCAATTGCTACTAAGTTCTGATTACTTTTGAGTTCTAGTTGTTGTCAAGTTCTAGTTTCTAGTTGCTACAAAGTTCTAGTTGTTGTCGAGTTCTAGTTGATGCCAAGTTATCCAGTGTATGTTAAGTTATCCAGTATTGGCTGAGTGTTCCTTCATGTGCTGAGTGAGCCTATTATATGCTAATGCTTGGTTCCTTCTTTAGCCAAGTTGTCTATGTTTTGGTTCTTAGTGGGAGCCATTTCATGCATTTAATTTTCATCATGAATTTAAGGATAGGATCTTTTTTAGGGATGAGGGTTGACCATTTTTGGGTTGGCCTTTCTTTGATGTAATGTTCTAAAATCTTTTGGAATCCATTTTTGCAAGTATAAATAGAGTTCTTAGGCTTAGGTTAAAGGAGATCATATGTATTTGGAAATACATATGTATCTGGAAATGTGAATTTGAAGCTAGATCGTGGATTTGGAAGTTGTATTTTGTATCTGGCTATAACCCAAAAGGCCTAATAGCTAGGCATGTATGTTTATTACTTGATGAATCAATAAAATATTTTGTTCTCTCTCTCCTTGGTGTTGTTCTCTATTTTCACTTCTACTGTGTTTACTCTGCAAGGTGGTTGGGATAGCTGGGTGTGCCATTGACCCTAGTTATTTTGTCTCTCCTTGCATCACAACATCATTTTCATCAGGATTATCATCGATTAAATATTGATCATGATCCACTTCTTCCTCTTTTTTAGTTTCTTCTTCTTCCATCACATTATACTTTATCAACCTTCCTCTTGGATCATGTCTAACCACAAATAACCAACCTATTTTATGTGAAACCTTTTAGTAAGATACCAACTCACATTGGCTTTAAAGAACAAAGGGTTCATCCCTAACTGGCTCATTCAACATTATATTAATCATTGGAAATACATTCTCATGCTCAATAAAAATTCTATCAAGATCATTTTGATTGAGTCATAGTTTGTACCATTTGACAATGAAGAGAACTAATTTGAAGGAGTTAAAGTCACAATCAATTATATCAACCAAAATGCCATAGTATCAATTTTGAGATTCTTGAGGATTTAAGTCATTTCTAGATGAAATATTAGTCACCTGGAAGACTACTTTTATTCTAGAATTACAAGTTCTCTTTATGTCATCAAAATCTTTGATGCAAAATTTATAACCATTGCATAACATAGCCTTGTGGTGTTTGACCTACAATAATGTCAAACATGTATAAATTATAACATCACGAGTTCAAAAACATATGGTTCATTAACAAACTTATAAGTACCTAGAGATCTCTTAAACCATATGCTAAATCTATTTCCTTTTTTGTAACATTGAAATCTCCATTACAATGAGCTTGTTTAACCAATGAAGACATGGATTCCCATTTTAATCTATGACCAAAATGTTGACATCGTTCAATCCATACCATCATCCAATCTTGATATTTGCAATAAAAAAATGTATTACATCCCACTCTTTAGTAATTGTACAAAAGTAAATAGATGACCTACAATAGGTTTATTTTGAGGATTAAGAATTAATTAATGATAATAACATCTCATAATTTATTACCTTTCACTTTCCTAAATCTATCATTCCCCACCAAGTACTCCTCTTCAATTTTTTTAATGGGGTCGAGATTCCAAATACAATCTATATGGGTCTTTGTCACAATATTAGGAAGATATTGAGTAACATACACCATCATCTAGTATACCATATATCCCTCAATCATAGACCCTTGAGATGTGCTCTTTATCAAACCAAACCCATCAAAAATTTCAAGTGTCTCTCAACCATCCACATTAACCTAGGTTGTATAGGTCCACACAATTCAGTCTTCTCAACTTGGTGTATGAGATAGTGTTTTTGTGTATTGAAAAAAGTTGAAGGTAAACACTTTTTCATTTCACACATTAGTAGACAAATTCTTTTCTTCTAATATTTTATATCTTCTTTATGGATTTCTTTAGATGACAACAACCTACAATGGATTCAAGACACAAAAATATATAAATACGAGACTTTGCAATATATTACTTATTTGATATATTAAATTAATATCATTTCTTACCTCATGTATTTTCCAAGATCATATATCACTTGTTTGATAGTATTGTCAAAATTTTTTGGGAGCGATATGGGTAGCACATACTACAAATTAACAGTACAAAGTTGTATCACCTTTTAGGCTTACTTATCAAAATGACTAAATTTGAGTATTTCTATCTTTAAAAAAATAAAAAATTCAAACATATGATCTTTGATAAATTTATTCTAGCTAAGTTATATATGGTCTCACACTTTTCCAATTGAAAATGTCTATTAAATGCATATTTTATACTAGTTTGTATCCAATTACTAAAGAAATCAAATTATTTTAGGAAATGAATGTTTCAATAACTCTTAGTCTTTTTAATGGTATTTTTTAATAACATATAAACTCCATTTTATAGAGCTCAAATTCAAGAATATTCTCATGTAGAGTTTATAGTATTTTAATAAAATATATTATATTGTAATTACAAAATTTTACAAGTATGCATTTTAACATTGGAGAAGATGTCGATTTTGAGAAAGAAAAACTATTAAATCATATAAATTTTTTTTAAAATTATATGATGTTCTAGAGGAGAAATTCCTCTTCTAGAATGTATACTTTTTATTTTGGTTGGAATAGAATTATTTTTAAAAATGTGGTGTGAGATGAAAACTATTGATTACAAGTAAGTTGAACTTTGAATCATTATAAAAGAGAAAATATAGGTCTAAAGAATTTTTTTATATTGATTGTGTCTAGCTACATATGTTATTTATAACATAATCTAAGATCAAAGGTAAATAAGTTTATTTTCATATAATTTTGTGGTGGTAAATAGACCTTTAATTTCTAGTATTTTTCAACAACTAAAAAGTTATCTTTACAAAATTGAAAAACATATCAATTCATATCCCAAATAATTTTTAAAAATTATAGCCCTAAACTTCATCCATTTCTAAACATTTCATTAGTTTACTTCATTTTCAAATTCTAAGTAATAATGGCAGTTTTATATCATTGAGGGTGAACAGTTATACTTTTGTTAGCCTTTTCCTTTATAAAAGGTGACATAGGGTTGTGCTTTTACCTTGCAACAATTGTCAACTGATCATTTCATTATTCTCTAATGTAATACAATGAAAACTGAATGCAATTTTACAAATATATTATAAATACAAAAGACTGTGACTTACCTCGATGAAGGTATGCCAATCATGCATTTTCAGCCCTAGCCCAAATTCACTTTTCTTTGATTTGAGATTGCTTATATTCATAGCAAATCCTATAAGAAATCTAATTTTTTGTATGACTTCTTTTATTGCATTAGTTTGTTGCTCCATTAATAACCAATGAAGGGCACTTGCATTAATTCGATCTCCATTTCTATTTGATTCAATGATATTTTTCATTACATGATTGGAATCATGAATGCCACTACAAATTTTGGCAAGTTTTTCTTTGTCACGCCTTCCATCCAATAATTTCCATAGTGGCTATGTTACATTCTTTCCAAAATGCCTCGTATCAAACAAATGTACAATTTGTAGCTGCTCATAGTAGGGAAGCCTACTAAATTCTCTAGGATAACATTTTAGTCCCTTTGGAAGTTAGTTAGTGATGCCTTGATGACCTTCATGATCATCAATTACATAATTAGCCAACAAAAGACAATCAAAATATATAATTTTCAAACATAAACCATTAGGTGGAGTGATACTACCTCAAATTCTATTATATTCCAACTGCCATAGGTGAGGTGTTATTCTTTGTGGCTTTGATGTAGTCTCTTCTTTCCCATTGAAAAGATGTTTTTCAGCACTTTGAAACTTATGATTTCTGTGAAGAAAGTGCATATTCTCATCAAATACCTACTTTTTACAACTTTTGGAATGAGGAGATTTCAAGTTTAGGTCACACATTAGACATGCAATTTTTTCCTTTGTTTTAAGACCTTCAAGATATGATACAATTGGATTAAATATGTTTGTGTTTGGAATTAGTATTATCACGTACAACTAGATTTCAACATAACATACCACAAAAATGTGTTGTAATATCCCCTCAGGTATGAAACTCAATATTTGATCATAATGAGTAATATATTCATTTAAAATAATTATGTGATTAATTAGAAAATAAAATAACTAATTGATTATTGAATAATAAATAAATTATGTATCTCGATTAAATAGTTAAATCAATAAATAGATTTTAAATAATCAAATAAATAAGCATCACTTTATAAATTTATAACTATAAACCTTACCTAACTTATACTTTAATATAATATTATAATAAATAAACATATACATATGAATAGGAAAAAAATATTTTAAAAAAAGAAAAAAAATAAATTGAATATTTATGATTATTATTTACAAATGTAAGAAGGCAAATTAATATTAGTTAGCCACATGTAATGTATATCACCAAATAAGAAGAAAAGGTGGAATATGAACCACATGAAAATCAAGAGATAAAGAGAGAAACTTGCCCATAAAAATAGCTAATAAAAATTCTAAAGTCAACTCAAGGTAAGTTGCATCCATTAAAAGAAAGCCTCCCCAAAAAATATTAAGGCTGAAATAAATAAAACAAGAGCAACAAATTTAATTGGTAAAAGGAGGATATAAGGAAACCAAAAGGCAAGTATAAGGAAGTAGGGGGGAACTTCCCAATATTATATATACTCCAAAATATTATATATGAGGGCTATTGGAATTAATTAGATTTGGAATTAGTAATATCATATGATTATTTAACAAAAAAATAACCAAGTGAATTTCTAATATTATATAAAATAAAATGTAATAGGACATGTTATTTGGGAGAATAAAAAGCATAGGAGAGATTAAAAGGGAGCAACAATAAATACTTCATTATATTTTAAATAAGTGCAACAAATAGAAACATAGGAAAAGTAAAAAGAAGCAACACAAACTTCTTGCAAGACATTAAAGCTAATCAAGAAAATAGGAAGATATAATGTAGTAAAAAGAGATATATTACAGAATTAAAAGATATAAATGGAGATTAGTAAAAGGTAAACTTGTTACTATTTCAACAATATAATATTATAGATTTAGATGATATTATTATTATTATATAAAGAGACATAGAGGAGAATTTGAATTGATAATTAAATTAATTTTAATAAGAGAATATAATAGTGGGAAGCATGTGAAATAATGTGAATTAAGAGATATTTAATAAGAAGTTTAAAAATAAGAAAAGATAAAGTGAAAGGATAGAAGGAAAGAATTGATATATTTGAGGAATAGTCTTTTATATATTTCAATGACGAAATATCAAAATTACTTGCTTAAATAATTTACACTAATTCAATAATAAGAATTCAATAAAAAGTGCATCCCAATGGGGACATTATATGTGTCAACCCTAGGGCATCATGAATTGTCCACACAAGCATTACATGAAATTGATTTTTTTTGTCCAATTGGTCTAGAGATATTATACATAGTGAAACCGTTCCATAATACCAACAACCTATTGATAAGAGGCACAATATATACATTCATATCTTTCAATTGGTACTTACGTAGTTGAATGAATAACACCAGATAATTATTGTGGTCATATCACTCCAAGACTTATAATTATGTGTAGATAACAATAAAATAATAAAATACCTGAAACAATAATTGCTGAAAAAATGTGCTCCCTCTATATTGACATCCATGGAGGAAGGTTATTGTTGATAATAAAAAAAGGCCACATCAACTAAACAAATCTCATCTCTCCAAATGGATTAATACCATCAGTTTCCAAAAAAAGCCTCCAATTTTGAGGTTCTTCTTTAAAGTGTGGCCACTTTCCCTCTATGTCCATAAATGTTGAACCATCTTCATGCATTCAAATAATGTCATCTTGACTTCTATTGTGTGCATGGTAATCCATACATTGTGTCGAGCTACTGCACTTGAATAATTGTTTAAAATGTGGAATAATGAGGATGTAACAAAGAACCTTACGAGACACCTTTTTTGTTACTTGATCATCTTGATATTTTCTCATATGGCATTTGGGGAATTTTTTTGCATTTTCATGATTCTCTATGATAAATAACATGATCTTCAGGACAAAGCATCTATTGCTTAATACTCCATTCCAATATGTTTCATAGTTTCACATAATTCTTGGTATGAGCAAGGGAGAAAATTTGATGGTGGTAACAAATAGTCACGTGTCAATCTACAATAAAAAAATATAAGTCATTAGTATAAATAATCTTAATGGTACATATTTCACATTTTATATACAATAATGATGTATATGACAAACATTAGCATACATGACATTAATATGTTAGATAAACCATTCATAACCTTCAAATTAACCAACAACAATACAACATAGAGAAGAGCTTATCGGGATCCTTCATAAAGGGCCATGTTTTCCTTCTCAAGTAGAGGTATATCATGGATAGCTTCAGTTTCATCCTCATTGTAATTGTACCAAATGTGTTTTCTGGTGCATGATCATCATCTTCCATGGGATCATGATCTTCTCCTTCAATACTCACACCTCCATGTTCCTCCATATTCACACCTCTATGTTCCCCCATATTCACACCTCTATGTTCCCCCATATTCACACCTCCACATTCCTCTGAGATGTGGTGGTGCATATCACGTACTACCCTAGGAAGATTGACCTATATAAAAATGATGATAATCAAACCCGCGTTCCATGGTTCATATGTATATTAATAATGAAAATAATATAACTTACCAATGGATGCTAATAAAAACCCCCTTTAGTATGACCATTCTCTTTACAATGTCTCTTAGTTGTGATTTTTATTATTCTTGTCTTTAAGTTGACTCTTGCACGGACAATAATATTTTTCATCGCCTTCACTTTGAAAGTTAGACAACAATCTAGCGATTGTCTCTCTACTTTGATCAAATTCCCTTGTATTATCTAACATGATCCTTCTTCATTAGAATGACTTATTCTTGTACCCTTATTGAGTTGGTTGTACTTAATATTTATATCTGCACATATGGTTTTGAAAGAAAATTTTTGTGTAATTAATGTGTATATCTGCAAAAAAAATTAGACATGTTGTACTTAATGTTTATATCTGCACATATGGTTTTAAAAGAAAATTTTGGTGTAATTAATGTGTATTTCTAAAAAAATATTCTAGACATGTTGTACTTAATATTTATATCTACACATATGGTTTTGAAAGAAAAAATTGGTGTAATTAATGTGTATATCTACAAAAATATTGGATATGTTGTACTTAATGTTTATATCTACACATATAGTTTTGATAGAAAATTTTTGTCTAATTAATGTGTATATGTACAAAAATATTGGACATGTTGTACTTCATATTTATATCTACACATATGGTTTTAAAAGAAAAATTTAGTCACCTCACTCAAGTACACCATTACTCCTTTTCAACATCCCACCTTTGCATTTCATCCATGTTCATCACATTTATCACCTAATGATTGACACATCTCACCCTTATAAATATGCTCCATTTATATCTTCATCTATTGCATCAACAAAACTCCCATTTCATATTGATTAGTTATTTGGACTATCTTTTCCCATTGATAAGTTTTGATAGTGGTAGAGAACTAATTATCTTAGTTGTTGATGAGAACTAATGGACATTATTGTCTAGCTTAGGGACATAACAAGAAGATATGAGTACAATGAAGGAAATGTCACAATTTGTGTTTCATTTATGCCTCTTCATTTTGATTTTGTTCAAGGGAAACTAGTTAATGCTAATAGAAAACAAAAATGCATTTTCTAAGAGTTTACAATTGTACAAAAAAATTAATGTTATACAAGAAAATTCACCTGAAGAATTGTTATCTTAGAAGCAAGAACATGGTGTTGATTTTCCTCATTAGGTTTGATATAGACACCATGACAATGATCTCATATTTTACTAGCCTACCATATTAAAATATTGGGCATCCTACACAACTTTTTTATGCTATGTGTCTTCAATTTCTTTATTAAAATATTCATGAAAAAGGAAAAAGACATGTATCATTTCCCTCATTAGGTCTAACATAGACACCATGACAATGATCTCATATTTTACTAGCCTTCCATATTAAAATATTGGGCATCTTACACAACTTTTCTATGCTTTGCATCTTCAATTTCTTTATTAAAACATTCATGAAAAAGGCCAATTAAATCTACCTATGCACATGCGACAAGAATCTTGTCTCTCCTCTCATTGAAATCATAAGATCAAAGATCTACAGTAAAATATATAATATATGCAACTCTTCATGGGTATGGAAATATAAAATCAATCATGGTTTCTATTGTATACATTCTTTATATTGGTAGATCTAGATAAAGCAATTCCTTCAATTGGAATTTTTTAATGCTTCAATTGGTTTTCTTGGGTTTGAATCCAAAAATGTATAATAGGTAAGACATATGATTTATACTTGGATTGCAACCTAAGGCGGTGGACCTAACAAGCACTTGAGAAGATAGATGATCATGTTGATTAGATTCTAATGTTCATACATGTGGAATTGGGCATGCATGAAGTTTTCAATACTATGAATGGAACCAAGAACATTGGAAATGGTGTTGAAAAATCAATAGACAGTTGTCAATATACAATCTTTCTAGAGACCTCACATGTAACATTGAGTGATGGGAACTTTTTTGTTAGCATCTTTCTTATCTTATGTTTATGAATTGAGTTATAACTTCTTCTTCCAATTTAAGTATAGGACATGGGCTTCATTGCATGGGTATGACAAATTTACCTTGGGTGGGTGCAACTATGTCTTATTCACATGCACATATATATTTTGAAATATCAAACTCTAAATACAAAGTATAACTAGAATGATATAACTATAAGAAGAGTGATTTTCATTAATCCATAATTTCCAAGAAATAAAAAATTTAGACTCCTTATACATAATAATTTGCAAAAATGATAATATTCAAGTCTTAAAATATCATTATACAATGAAAACACAAATTAAAAGCCTTACTAAATATTCAACTCTAGGCATGGTTTCTATAGAACTTTTTGTTGACCTTTCAATAGGTCTAAACTGCTAAATATTATACAATTTGTGTTTTCTATTTAGAATTATAAGTAATGAAAAGAAGGATGTGATTGAATCCTAAAATTTAACTCCTAAATGCAAACCAAGATAGATGCATTTGCAATAGTAGTCTTTGGGATGATGATGTTGCATGAGTATGAGACATGACATTTTCACTCAATGCCACAAAGCTAAATGATAGAACCTTATAGGTATGTTTTTGTAAAAATGTAAGGTGCAAAAGCATATGTCAACAAGCCAATCTTGTGTTGTTGAAGCAAGAAGAAATTAAAGGCTAAAATGAAAAGAATTTATAAGTATCATGACCAATCTTTCATGACCAATGTGTTTTCCATAGAAGATTACCCAATTGAATGACCCAAATTATGAATGTTCCATGAGACATTTTCCTCTAGATATGACCAGGTGTGGTGGGGATTTGTTTTAGGTTAGATTTGGACCAAACCTAGGCTTGCATCTTGCTCCAAGGGTAGATTCTGGTATCTTGTTTTAACACAACTTTATTCTATACTTGGAATTTATATATAAGTCTTATTCTCCTAAAAACTAGCTAACAATCTTATTCTAAGCACACATATTTACATGTTATTCAAACATCAACCCTCCTGATTTTTTTTCCTAATTTGTGCTTTGTGTCTAATTATAGATTTTCATTTACTACACTTGGCTTGAAACAAAAACTTACACAAAATTATTTTGAAGGCGTTGATGACAGACTTACAAAAAAGTAATTTCCAACATCCCCCAAGCTCAAGTAGACCCCATTGTATTTTTCTTAATGTAAGAAACTAAAAATTTGAACATGCCATCCTTTAATACATAAGCTATGCAAGTGTAGGTCCCATTGGAATAAAATTATTGAAACCTAGTACATAGATTTTCTAATGGATCATCTATTAGACAATGAGACACTGTACATGAAAGATGACCACAATGAGTCTGAAGGATACATTCACCCTGAAACATGTTGACAAATCCACTAAACTACATAGCTCCCTAACTAATAGGGTGATTGAAATAAAACATAAATCAACCCAAATCAACATATTATATTCACATATATAGTCAAACTCCATATTTTCTTTAGGCACACATTTAACCACAACCACCACAGTCTTGTTTAAGTAACTATCTATTCCTATCAACCAAAAATATGATAGAGTATACAACTACCAAGGGAACATCAAGAGACACTCCAAATAGATCTACTTCAAGAAAATTTATCTCAATCAATATAGCCCTCAAAAATTAGCATGTCTCCATTATTCCAAGCAAGGGCTTGAATTGCAAGCCTTTTTTCTTTAAATGATGAACTAATACAAAAAATGCAACAAACACATAATTAAAAAATACTATAACAATATAAACTATATGCTTCAAACTTAGATGTAAATACTTCAAATCAACAAGCAACCCCAACCAATACATTTAGGAGGTTCTCTTTTGGTTTTTCCCTGACCTTCACCACCCTTGAGGGATTCAAATGATTGAACCTTACCACAACCTTTCCTTAGAAATAGGATTTTATGAATAGTTTGACATTACACACTAGTGCCTTACATAGCTTATGTGGACATAGTTATATAACCCCAAACACTACCTTTGATGGAAGATAAGATCATGCAACTCATCTTAAAGCGTTGGAAACATTTATAAACATTGGATCTTAGAAAATAAATGGTCAACAACATGAACATATTTCAAAACCTTATTGGAGACAGCCTAGAATGGTATAGTAAATTGAAACTTACACCATTCTTGAATTCTAACCAACAAGAGGTTTATAAAATCTACCCCCAATAATTTATCATTATCTAGTCCTTTTCTTTTATGTCAATCACTATTGAGTTTAACCTTTGTTGTTTTTTTTCCACCTTGCATTCATCCTTCATCTATATGTTACTATATCTTGGGGAATACCACTTATATCTTTATCAGACACTGCAAATGTACTTTGATGCTTGGATAAAATTTATTAAGTGCATCTTTTTTGGTTCATTAGAGCTCTTGTTGTTAAAATAGAAACTTTAATCAGTTGAATAAATCCATGTTTGGAATGCTATAAATCAAATCAAAATTTGAAAATTTAGAGGTCTGGTATATCTAAATTACATTACCTATGCTAAGATCTCTAATTTTTGTCATGTCAAGATTATTAAATAGAAGAGCTTTTGTAAAGTCATAATTCAACTCTTCATTTGTAGCATTACTCATTATTCAATCCCCATCTAGATTTTTTGAGTGTTAGGAATCATTTTCAAGTTACAAGTTGGTTGAAATTTCTTTTCCATAGGAACACAAAGATCTAAATATATTATATGTACTCTTCTTCCTTTGATTCTACCAATAAAGATAACCCAATAATGTCATCAGTTGATTTGGTTGGTAGAGGACTAGTTTAATTTTTTTTGTTACTTATTCCTTTATTTTATGTATTACTTGAGACATTTGTCATTCCTTTGGCATTTGAGATGATGTTCGTCTTTGATGGGATGACCACATAGATAGTTTCAAGACTTCCTCAAATGAGACAGCCCTAAAAGTATTTATAGTATTTGAAGTATAGATAAGCATGGCAACCTAGAAATCAATTAATTATTGCATATGTTACTATATTACTACAAGAAACAGTGATATTGCATTCTTATAGGAAAATAAGCAAAAATGACATAACTTCATAAACTAGAGCATAGGTTTTAAAAATGCATTTTGTGACCATAAATGGGAAAAAGCATAGATAAATTATAGGAGCTGACTATTTTAAGCCTATTCAACTTGATTGTTCATACCCAATCAGAGGACTAAAATGGTGATTTTTGACATAGTTTGATTCACAAGGGCATGACAATGTTCAAAGCTCTCCATGGTAACAAAATGTAGAGGTCACAAGGGCATAGAAATGAAATGCACCAATCACAAGGGCACAACAATGTTCAAAGCTCTCCACCCTCATTTAGAGCTCTTCACCTCTTTCACACGCAGCTCCATAACAGATCAAAAAAAAGGGAAATGATGTTGTGCTTTCTTTTTTTGTTTATAATCATGCTGACATCACAATTATGATGCCAACATTTTTATTGTGACACTATCAGGCCCAATTATAGAAAAAACATGAAAATCACCCACAAATTACACTTCTATCACAAATTGTCGTCGCAATTCGACCCCAAATGTTGTATTGATGATTTCCCTCAAAAAGTAAACTAATAATTTGAATTCAAAATTTTGAATTTCTAACTCTTATTTAATTTCTCTATTTTCATATTAACTTGTCAAATTTTAAATCTTATTCCTTCTAGGATATATCTAACTCACCTAGGAGCTTACTAGCCTATCTTGATTCCATTTTTGCACATTCCCCCCTATGCAAATAGTTAGGTCCTAAGGTACTTATCAGTTGCTTTATGACTTTTGATCATTACATTCAATTCATGATTACAAATGGCCATAATTGACCTTAAAATATCCAAATTGACTTTTATTTATGTTATTCCACCTTCCAAGGTGTCTTGGGTCTTTATTTAACTATTTTATTGTTTAGGTGCCCCTACACCACCTTCTTAAAGATGATTCTATTTCCCCAAGGGTGTAGGGTACTCTTTTTGCTAACAATGATGATTTATCCAATATTCAATTTATAAATAATATTTCTATTGCATTTTGGTATAAGAAAGTAATATGTTGCATCTTAAGGGTAAAATAGAACCTTTCCAATCTAATTTAGGAAGCAATATTTTCATATCCAAATGCATCCTTCTAGGGTGGGATGAGAACCTGCCTATTAGTGTAACATATGTATTAGGATTTTTTGGTTTTTTTCCTTGTTCAGGCGGGGGGGGTAACCATACTGTTAGGTTTATGGGTATTACATTGCAATGAGTGAATACTAAATATATGTGGGGTTAGGTGAAGGGGAAAATTGTTAAGAAGTTGCACTAATGAAATACTAACTACCTATCAATGGTTGGTAAACTATAATTTTTGTCAAAAAAAATCCTTCTATTAGGTCTACTACTCATTAGCTTGGTTATTTAATTATAATAAATTTACTTCCATTCAAAAGGTCATGAAATATTTATTTTGGTCCAATGGAAAGGGTAAGAATAAGATGCATGTTGTTTTTTGGGAGTGGTGTACTAGAAGTAAAGAATTGGGTGGGTTGGGGTTGAATGACTTAAAGATAAATTTCCCTTTTAGTCAAGTGGATTGTTAAATTTGGTCAAGGAGGTGAGCCCTAGAAGGTGTTGGTCAAGAATAATATTTCTAGATCACATTCTTGCAATGCCAAGTTATGGACTAGCCTAAATATAGCAGATAATCTCTCCTTGGGTTATAAGATTAAGATGGAAGGATCCAATGTGTTTATATCCATCTAGAAGAGTTGGAGGTATGTTAGGCATTTCTTTGTTGGTGTTAGGATAAAACCACAGACATAAATAAAAAACTACATGCAAATATAACCAATAACAAAAAAATAATAGATCACATAGAAATGAACACAAGGCACAAAAATTTAGCGTGGTTCACCCAATCCTTGGGCTACATCCACCAAACAACAAGTCTGATCTTATGAAAATCTAGTAATTACAACTTGATTACAATTCGTAATTCCTTACAGCTCAATACCACCACAAGAAGCAATTTCATATCACACTATAATACAATCCCTAACCCTAAGCTTTTTTATACAAATATTAAACCACTTTAGGGTTATAACACGTCAACTCAAATCTATGAATGGCGAATCTACAAATACTAATTATGAAGTATGTACATTACTTTCCTGATCAGTCACCATAATCTAACAATCTCCCACTTGGGGATTGATCAGGCTCCACACTAAATAACAATATATCTCCTACTTGGAGACTGATCCTGTAGCAATACCACCACCACATGGGGCTCCCACTAGATCAAACTAACCTGGACTCTACTATTCTTTTATTCATGTTCAATTTAAAAGACCAACCAAAGCTAAAGAGGAGTTTAGCTTCTCCCTTGTTACAAACTTTGTCAACATATCTACTGGATTGTCATTGGTATGTATCTTCTCTAGATTTAACTGTCCATCCTCCAAAACTAACCGAATGAAATGGTACCACAATTGTATGTGTTTGGTCTTAGAATGTAGAGCTGAATTCTTTGCAAGATGAATGACACTCTGACTATCTGTGAACAAATAATTATCCTTCTGAGGATGTCCCAATTATTCCAAGAAGAACTAAAGACATATCATCTCCTTGGCTGCCTCTATAGCAACAACATACTCTGCCTCTGTAGTGGATAGAGCATTAATCTTCTGTAACTCAGAAACCCAACTCACGACTACCCCACCAATAGTAAAGACATAACCTATAGTACTTCACCTAGTATCAATATCCCCTACCAAATCTAAGTCAAAATAGCCTTGTAAATTAGTAGTAGAGCCCCCAAAGTGTAAACACTTATTGGATGTTCCTCTCAAATATCTAAGAATCCACTTGACAGCATTCCAATGCTCAAATCTTGGATGACTCATATACCTGCTAACAACTCCCATTGCATGGGCAATATCTGGCCTAGTGCATACCATAGCATACATCAAGCTTCCTACAGCTGAAGCATAGGGTACCTTGGACATCTTATCCTTCTCTTCCTGTGTCTTAGGACACATCTCCTTAGTCAATTTCAAATGACTAGGTAAAGGTGTGCTGACAGCTGTAGCATTCTCCATAGAGAAACATTGCAACACCTTGTCAACATAATCAGCCTGAGATAGCGTCAATGTTCTATTATTCCTATCTCTACCAATCTTCATACCAAGGATTTTTTTTGTTGCCCCCAAATCTTTCATAGAAAATACATGTGCTAACTGGCGTTTCAGCCCCTTAATATGATCCATGTTAGACCCAGCTACAAGCATATCATCAACATATAAACATAAAATAATGTAGCTATCATCATCCAACCTCTTAAAATAAACACAATAATCTAAATGACACCTATTATAGCCATGCTCATGCATAAACCTATCAAATTTTAGATACCATTGTCGAGCTGCTTGCTTCAAGCCATATAAACTTTTCTTCAATTTGCACGCTAAGTTCTCCTTACCTTTGACCTCAAATCCCTGTGGCTGAGCCATATATATTTCTTCATCCAAATCACCATGAAGGAAGAGTATTTTAACATCCATCTGCTCTAAATGCAAATCTTCAGTAGCGACAAGACTTGAAACAGTACGGATAGAAGTCATTTTAACAACAAGAGAAAATATCTCATCAAAATCAATTCCCTTTTTCTGTGCAAATCCTTTTACAACTAACCTAGCTTTAAATATTTTCTTACCTCCTTCCTCTTCTTTCAACCTATAAACCCACTTATTCTATAAAGTCTTTTTACCTGAAGGCAACTTGCACAAATCCCATGTCTTATTCTTCAGCAAAGAGTCCATTTCATCTTTCATTGTAGACTCCCATTGAATCTTAGTATCCACCTGCATAGCTTTATCATAACTTTCAGGTTCACCAGCATTAGTAAGTAAAATAGAATACAAAGAGGGAGAAAATCTTTGTGGAGGTCTAATTGGCCTCATTGACCATCTAATATTCACTGGTGCGTGTGGTATTTGTTGTGGCATTTGTTGCACATCATGAGGAATGGCTAGAACATGAGCTTTTGGAGTATCATCCAAGACTACATAATCATTTTCTTTCTTCTCATGTTGCTGCAATAGATCTTTGTACAACACTTTCTCATTGAATATGACATCCTAACTTCTAACAATTTTAAGATTTTCAAAATTCCAAAGCCTAGAAACAAATTCATTAATACCATATCCAACAAAGACACATTTCTTTGATTTAGCTTCTAGCTTGGTTCTATTTTTAGAGTCTATATGAGAAAGCTTCACAACCGAAGGTCTTGAGAAAAGAATAACTCACCTTCTTACCAGTCTATGCCTCCTCTACAATACCACAACCCAAAGGAGTAGAGGGACCTCTATTAATCAAATATACTACAGTATTGATAGCCTCCACCCACATGTGTAAGGGAAACCCAACATGCAACCTCATGCTCCTTATGTGCTCCATTATAGTCCTATTCATGCATTTAGCCACTCGATTTTCCTGTGGAGTCCTTGGAATAGTTTTTTGTTTATGAATACCATTAGTGGAGAAATAATCTTCAAATTCATGACTGTAATACTCACCACCATTATCAGATCTGAGACATTTTAATTTCTTACCAGTCTCATTTTCAACCAAGCATTTCCATTTCTTAAAAGTTTGAAATACATCAAATTTTTTTCTAAGGAAATAAACCCATACTTTTCTAGTTGTGTCATCAATAAATGTAAGATAATAATGAGAGCCACCAAGGGAAGATACCTGAGCTAGTCCCCATACATCTATATGCACAAGCTCTAATTTCTCCTTTTTGTTTTCCTTCCCAATCTTTACAAAACTCACTCTCTTTTGTTTTCCATACACACAACTTTCATACAAATCCATATTAACACATTTTAGACTTGGTAAAACTTTCTTTGAATGAAGTACTTTCATACCTTTCTCACTCATGTGTCCAAGTTTGTTGTGCCACAAAATTGTATCAGAATCTACAACAACTATTTGTTCTCCTTGCTTAACTGTAGGAATTGTTCCTAAACATTCATTTTTCTCTAAAAAAATCAAAGTAGAAGGAACAATATGACCTATACAAAGATATAAGGTGCCTACTTTCACACCTTTTGCTAGTACAAGGGAACCTTTTGAAACCTTCCAATTTTTATCATTAAAAGTTACTACACAAACCTCATCACCGAGTTGCCCCGATGAAATTAAATTCCTACTTAGCCTTGGAACATGTCTTACCTCATGTAGTAGCCAGTGATTCCCATTCTACGACTTAATCTTAATTTTTCCCTTTCCAACAATTTGACAGGGGTCATTATCCCCCAAATAAACAAGCCCAAAATCCCCTTGGACATAATCAATGAAATAACCTCTATCAGGTGTAGCATGAAATGAAGCACCAGAATCTAAAACCCATGAATCATCAACACTTTCTAAAGATAGAAACAAAGCATCCTCTTCAGATTTTTTACTTACCACATTTGCCTCCTTGTCTCCATCTGATTTATCTCCTTCATTTTTCTTGTGATTCCAGCAATCTTTCTTTTTATGACCTATTTTCCACAATACCAACAGTCATTTGGTCCTCTTGATCGAGACCTATTCCCCTTTGACTTTTCTCTTGATTTCCCATGATTTTTAGAATTATTTCCTCTCTCAATTGTTCTGCCCCTACTTTGTGCATTCAAAGCACTTCCTAATGTAGATCACCTAAGGATTTCTTACGAGTTTCCTCACTCAAAACAACACTGATCACATCATCATATTTTAGGGTACTAGATCTAGGAACAAAATTACTCACCGCCATTACCAAGCCATTCCAACTTTCAGGCAAAGAACACAAAATCAAGAGAGCCCTAATTTCTTCATCAAAATTTATACCCATAGAAGATAGCTAACTAGTAATAGAATTAAACTCATTTAAATGATCTGCAATAGATCCACCTTCTACCATTTTCATATTAAATAAACGCTTCATGACAAATACCTTGTTTGAAGCAAAGGGCTTTTCATACAGTGTCGCTGGGGTTTTCATCAACTCTTCTGTCATCTTTGCTTTTGTAATATTAAATGCCACCAATGGTGCCAAGCATAACCGAATCCTTCCAAGTGCCTTTCTGTCCAAAAGATCCCATTCAACATTTGACATAGATCCCTGATTCTTGACTTTGCCTTCCAATGACTTCCATAAATCTTTCTGATAAAGATAGTCTTCCATTTGCATCTTCCATAATTAGAAGTTTTTCCCATTAAACCTATCAACCCTTAGCTTACCCTCATTTTCCATTGCTCCCACTCAACCATGAGACTCCCACTTAATCATGAGACTTTCCTACAGAGGGTAACTGAAAGAAAACCTCGCTTTGATACCACTTGTTAGGATAAAACCATGGACATAAATAAAAAACTACATGCAAATATAACCAATAATAGAAAAATAATAGATCACATAGAAATGCACACAAGGCACCAAGATTTAACGTGGTTCACCCAATCCCTGGGCTACGTCCCCCAAATAGCAAGTTTGATCTTATTACAATCCAGTACTTACAACCTAATTACAATTTGTAATCCCTTATAGCTCAATACCACCACAAGAAGCAATTTCGCATCACACTATAATACAATCCCTAACCCTAAGCCTTTTAATACAAATATTAAACCGCTTTAGGGTTCTAACATGTTGGCCTAAATCTATGAATGGTGAATCTATGAATCCTGATAAATTAGGTACAATAATTTCTTGATCAGTCACCATAATCTAACAGATGGTAATAGGTTTATTGACTAAAATAATTTTATGTGTGGATAAAAGTCTATTTGGTGGAATTTAAAACATGGGAATAAATATTGAGCCTTGATAAAATGTTGCTCAACAAAAATGTGAGCTTCTAAAGGCATATGGATATTTAAGGATATTATTAGTAGTGGTCACCTTGTTCCTTATCCTAATCTTTGTAGTAATTTTGATATCTTTGTTACCCAATAGACAACTTACTCCATTTTGGAGGATTCTTGTAATAAGTTTGGTCTTCCTAAGTGTTGGTACTTTGAAAATAATTCTTCTTTACAACTTGTTTAGCCAGATAGTACCCCTCCACTTGGTCAAGTCCAAATATATCTACTCCCTCCTTAATCATAATTTTATATTATGAACTACCTTAACCTCAAATGGAACCCAAATTATAAGCCTTCTATGTGGAACAAATTGTTGATTAACCTATGTCAATGCTCAATTGAACCCAAGCTCTCCTACTTATTATGTCATTTCTTCCACATAAGTTTCCCTTTAAAAATGTTAGAGAGGAACCAAATATCTACTTCTTTTTTTAAAGGTCATGAATTTGTTCAACATATTTTCTTTGATTGCATTTTTTCTAGAGAATTTTGGAACCAATTTAGATTGGTTATAGACAAAGATTTTTCATTTGAAATTTTTTTTTTGGGATGCATTATTAACAACAACAAGTTTTGTAACATGTTTTGGTCTATTTTTTCTTCTATCTTTCTATGGAACATTTTGAAAAATATGAATAATGATATTTTTTAGGGGAAGGCTAGACATCTTACAAAGTCTAAACTAAGACTCATTTATAATAATGTTTTATTGTAGGTTAAAACCATCATTAAAATAAAAGAGACTAAACTCCTCCAAATTTTGAATGAAAAAAAAAATTGGTGAGAAAATTGAGGTAGCATAAAGTTATACTATTGCTAGAGATGAGGATTACTTTGATATAACACTTGCAACATTTATTCAATAATTAAAGAGAAGTGGCTAGTGCATGAAAAAATTATGATTAACTTGATGAAAATAAAAGAAAACTACAAGATACATCCATTCAAATATGGAGACATTTTGGTATGTATATTCTTTTATTTCAAGAAAGAATGTTTTGGAAAAGGATCAGTCAACTAGTTAAGGGACATGCCCATCTTTGGATTTTATTGTAAAATGTATACGATGCTAGGAGAAAATAAAGATAATTTGTTCAAAACATATTTTAATAGGTTTATAGAGGATATGCAAAGAAGGGGAAGGATACCATTTACTCTAGTAGAAGAGTACAAGAATGAGTTATGCATCCTAGCCAAGATATAATAAACCATGATATAGATTGTAGAGCCTAGGACATAGTGGCCTAAAACATTCTAGTATTAACTAATAGAGCAAGAGGTTAGACCCTCTATCAAGTTACTTTTGTCAATTATTGTTGACCCCAAGCTACCAACATGTGACACTAGAAAAATGAGGAGTGTGTTCATTAGACATGAGAAAGACAAGGAGCAAGATAAAAAGGAGACAAGAAAGGTGAAAAATATCAAAATGGTTCAAGAAAAATGACTAAGTTCATTGGTAAAGAAACACCTAACTTGAAAAGAGAGGAAGATGAAGAAGCCAACATTGACTCAGGTCGAGAAGCATCTTCACCTGAACCTAGAAAAAAGAACAAAATGGACAGAAATAAAAATTAAGTAGGAGTTTAGAAGAAACCCTCTCTAGTGCTCAAATGGTCAAATCCATCTATAGGAGAATCATCTTCAAGAACAAAAAAATGGTAATAAGAGGTATAAATATAATCTCTCCACTTTCAATTGAGGATATAGTAAATAACATAGTGCATAATAGAAACTACAATAGAATAAAGTACATAGTGTGTGCATAAAGTGTCACACTTCTATAAACCATTATTCTTGAGAGAACTCATGGAAGAGGGAGTCTCAAGAGCTGGTTTATAGAATCTCTATCTATGACATGCAAAGGCTATGAGATGGTGACTCTCAAATAAACCAAACTATGCAACTCTTGCAAGGTGCACCATAGAATGAGAGATTCAAAGAGTAGAGGCAAGAGTGCCAATATCCAAGAATCTAGAATAAAATGCAATACAAATGTAAGCTATTCTAAATGAAATGCAAGCTAAATAAAAGAAATAAGCTAAAGCATAAATGAAACTAAGATAAAAAAATATGTCATAATATAAGTAGAATGAGAGCTAAGCTAAAATGCAAAAATGCAAGAATGCTCCAAGTCTCCAAAATCACCAAGAAAACCTCTAGCATAACAATAGCATGAGAGATTAAGATTTTCTAAATGAGGAGAGAGCCCTCCCTTTTAAAGAAAAATGGATAGTAGATATTAAGAGGTAAAAGAGGAATAATCAAGGGAGGAGAATACATTTTGAGTGATCCATGTATACAAGCATCTCAACCAATCACAATTAATAGTTGACTTTTGAGAGGGTTTGAAATGTGTGGAGGAAAATTAAAGCTATTTTAAAAATAGAAGATTCCTCTCACATAGGAAATTGTGCATTCATGTGTAGACAAAAATGTATTTTCTTTTATTTATAAAATATGAATAATGCTTTATGTGTGCACACTTAGGATAAGAGATGAGTGGGGAATTTTATTTAATTAAAAGGGGGGCATGTTCTTTTAATTAAATATGAACTTGGGATAAAGTGGTCATACCATAGGTTATAATTGAATAAATAGATTTCTAAAGATTTGATAAAAAATAACCATTAGATAAATTATGGAAAAATGCTAGAAAGGGAGCTCATAGTCTAGATGACCATTTTTAAGTGATTACATATATATCCACTTATGGGTGAGAAAGATTAGAACTATGTGATTGGTGTTGTCCTACTAAGTATGGGGACTTATAGTAGGATACTTGCAATTGTGAAAAATGATCAACCAAAAGAGATGGTGCCCATAATTTGGAAAAAGTGGCAAAATGGAGTTGCTCAACTCAAAGAAATTTTAGATGATGCATTGACAAAGATTAGACCCAAATATGCAACATCAGAAACAACAATGTATGTGAATCCTATTTCAAAGAATTTGGTACTAAAGAAAATGTTGAATTAGTCACTAAAGGTAGAGAGAAAGATAAATTTGAATACAAAACTAAATGTTGCAAGATTTATAGTTTAAAAAATAGGTATAATATGTGCATAAAAGCAAGGTGAGAAAGTCAAAGCTTTAATCTTGACAGATCCAAAAGGCAAGGAAAAGAAGAAGAAAATCAAGTTTATTAGCTCTAACATAGTAGCTTAAGAAGAGGGATACATTGAAGAAGTCCCAGAGATACTTGTTGACTTCAACCCTCTTACATCACCAAGGAGAGAAGAATATGAAACTACTCATAGCGAATTTTTTTAGAAAGGTAGAAACCACCAAAAATAATTCATCCATAAAGTATCCTAGCAATATTGGAGCAAACTAAGGTATCCATGAAAATTGAGCTACCATATGTAATTAATTCATACAAATCATGTACAACCAAATAGGAGGAAGTAAATGATAAAAGTGTTATTAAATCCAATCCACCAAAGAAAATTCAACAAGCATAAATAGCCTTGTCACAAAACATATGGTGGAAGTGGACAAAAATGCAATAGATTTTTTGAAATCTCAAGGAGATAATACAATCAAAGATAAGAAGATCCTAGAAAGGGGTGCAAAATAAATAGTCCAACAGGAACCTACACAAGGAGTTGCACAATAGGATGTTAACCAAGTGATTAAGAAGGCTCCTCCTAATAGGTCAAGGATGACCCATGACACCACTTGAAAATCTTGGAGCTCAAAAAATATTTAGATCCACTAAAAGGAAATTGAAAATGGGAGGGAATGATATTGAAAAAAGAAAAGAAGAAAAATAAAAGGAGGAGAAGACTACCATCCTCATCCTCATCATCTTCAAGCTCTGAAGATGAAGGAACACTATTTGAGAAAGATGCTCAAGCAAAACAAGACCTTCTCAAAATTTAAGAAGAATTAGATATGGGTGGTAGAAGAATGAAAGAAGTGAGCAATGAGGAACTTGATCAACACTTCATAACTATAGAGAAACAAACAAAGTGGTTGACTAGGTGAACATGGCATGCAAAAGCCATACTAAGGTGATATGGAATTATGGTGACAACATCCCTACTAATGGGCTATCCTTGATAGAGTAAAAAAAGGTGAGAAGTATGAAAAAGAGTTTTAATAATGATGGAAAAGACATTTATGAATAATTATGATTTGCATAGGAATGGGGAGTTGCAGATTATGATTTTTTTTATGAGACAACTCATTCATTACCACATAGATTGTGGATTTTTTTACTTAAGAGAAAACTTTGTTGGTATTTTGATATAGAGATCTCTATTTTGTCTACATCTGGTGGGACTGTGAGGAATTTTTACAATTTGATTAATATGGGTGGTAACAGAAAGAGGGTTGAGCCTGCAAGATGCAAGGAATAGAAATAGAAGATTGAAATTTGGCATATTTTAGAACAAAGGAAATTTATGAGCTTCATGGAAAAGTTAAAGGGAAGTCATCCATCTATAACCTGCTAGTTGATCAAGACTTGGAAGAATGGTAGCATCTTGGTGGGAAATTAGAGAATGGAAGTCATGAAGGACATTACAGATGAAGCCACTAGTCTTGATATGGATGGGATTAACTTCTACAGGGAGAGGAAGCTATCTAGTCATGTTTTTGATGAGTTTGTAGAGATGACCAAGGAGAGAAATGGGTTGGTCAAAATTGGCAACACATATTTTAGCCCACATTCCATTTCTAGACCATGGAGATTTATTATGTTTTTTGTGATTTAATACCTAACCCTTGATGGTCATTTTACTAATATTTTTGGGCACCACTTTATGTTGGTAAATCATTTTAGGCATAGGGTTAGAATTATTTTCCCTTTCTACCTAAGGTAGTTGTTGGCTAATACCATTTTAGCTATCCTGAATGACCTTGAGGGGGATCATGCTTGCCACAAGGTTGTATGGTGTTGATCATGAATCTTCTTAAAAAAAAGAAAGCGGATAGACCTTGTATCAGCAAAAAAACCCTCGAGTGTGATACAAAGGGGAGTGATCAAGATGAGATATATGAAGAGGAAATAGAGGAGGAACTAGAGGAGATGGTTGATAAGAAGAGGAAAACCCTTTCACCTAGGAGTTCATCTACTAAGAAAAAGGAAGAATAAGGATGTGATTATGAGATGGAGATTGAATCTGATGAGGATAGTGAGGAGGTTATAAGGAAGAAAACTAAGGGAAAAATGGCTATGGCTACCAAAACCAAGGGGAAGAAGATAGATAGATTTATGAACGTACCCTCAAATGATGGGTCTCTAATAAAAAGGGAGATAAGAGGTAATAAAGTGCTATCTCAAGGAAAGGATGATGGCATAAGCATCAAGGAGGTAGATACTGAAAGAGACACTTGGATATGGATGAGGAAAACCTAAATCAGAGAAAGGACTATGATGAATAGGGGTATATGAAGGGCATCCTTGGAAACTTAGGTGTGGTAAAAATGGATATCAGTAGTATGAAGGAATAGATGGAGGATATTAGGAAGGATTTTGATTAGCTAAGCAACACTACCAAAGGTGAGAGGACTCTTGGTCAACATCTAGATAGACTCTCTAAGGTTATTGTAAATGTGGAAGAAGTCAAGAATTTAATGAATAGAATCTCACCACTAGAAGCAAAGAATAAAGATATAGAACAAATGATGAAGGATATGCAAAAAAAGATGGATGTCATGGGCAATAGAGTTGACAACATAGAGAATATAGTTTTAAAAAATTGTAGACCAGATTTGCACCATCTTGAAGACTATTGTGGATAACATTAAAACTATGTTAAAAAAATTGGAACAAGGGAGAATTCAAGGTCTCAAGGACATGAAATAGGATCAAGACCCAATAAATGCACCATAGCTAATTCAAAGAAGACTGAGGTGTTGGAAGAGAAAGAAATTGATGAGCTCAAGGCCTCTACTATGAACATGAATATTCTTGCATGCTTGATGGTTCGACCCCTGAGGGTCAACTCCTGCTGCTCTAGAATATGAACTGGCTCCAAAGCCAACTGCCCGTCCTCTACCTGCAATGCATTCCAATCAAGAACATGTATAATATTAGGAATATACTATCGAAGCACTAAAACTTGAAAAACATCATAAATGCAAGCTAGGCTGGGCGGTAGAGCAAGGCGGTAAGCAATCAGGCCAATCCTCTCTAGAATCTCAAATGGTCCCACAAAGCGAGGTGCTAGCTTAGAACCCTTTCCATATTGGATCAGACTCTTTCGTAGATGCACTCTCAAGAAAACCTTATCACCCACAAAAAACTTATTATCAGTCCTATGAGCATCAACGTACTTCTTCTGCCTATCTTGTGCCATAGTCAAGTGCTCACGAATACGCACTACCTGTTGCTCCATATCATGAAGCATCTCAGGACCCAATAGGATGCAATCCTCAAGGCTATCCCAACTCAAGGGTGTATGACAAGGACATCCATATAATGCCTGAAATGGTGCCATGCCAATAGAACTATGATACTCGTTGTTGTAAGCAAACTCCACTAGGTAGAGATAGTCCTCCCAATGTGTTTGCCTATCCATCACATACATTCGTAACATATCCTCTAAAACCTGATTCACCCTCTTTGTCTGACCATTAGTCTCTGGATGATATGCCAAGCTGAAGTTTAATTGTGCTCCAAGCTCATGCTGCAACGATGTCCAAAATGCAGGTGTGAATACAGGATCCCTGTCAGAAATGATCTTTCTAGGAATACCATGTAATATCACAATGTCACGCATGAAGATATTAGCTACAGAAGCTACTGTGTAGGAAGACCTGATCGGTGAGAAATGTGCTACCTTAGTCAACTAATCTACGGTGACCATGATAGCATCATGACGTCGAACAGTCATAGGTAATCCTACAATGAAGTCCATGGAGATGATTCCCATTTCCAAGAAGGAATGAGATTTGGCTGCAAAAGTCCAACCGAGTGTGGTGTTCTGCCTTAACTCTCTGACACTCAAGGCACCTAGCCACAAAATCAGCAATATCTCACTTTATCCCAAACCAAAAGAACAAACGTCTCAAATTAGCATGCATCTTCTTGACACCTGGATGTGCTGAGTAAGGTGTACGATGGGCTTCTGCTAGAATCAAGGTGCGAAGCTCATCCAATAATGGCGCATAAATCCTCCCCAAATGTCTCAAAAGACCATCGAATTATCGAACATAACCTGCAAACTTACCTTCCAAAGGTCTTCCTGAATCCATCTCTCTGTACACTTCCTGATACCAAGAATCTGTAGGAAGTGCCTAAAGAATCTGACTCCTCAAATCCACACTAAGAGTCATAGATGATACCACATGTCTCCTGTGACTCAAAGCATCCACCACCACATTCTCCTTACCCTGAATGTACTTAACCTCAAAATCATACTCGCAAAGAAATTCCATCCATCACCTCTGGCAAGCATTCAAATTAGGCTGAGTGAAAATGTACTGAAGACTGTGATGATCACTATGTAGCTCAAATTTGTGCCCCAACAAGAAGTGTCTCCACCTTGTCAAAGCATGAACTACTACTACCAACTCAAGATCATGTGTAGGATAATTTAGCTCATGATCCTTAAGCTTGCGTGATTCATACGCAATCACTCATCTATTCTGCATCAACACTACCCCAATCTCTTCAAGAGAGGCATCTGTACACACCATGAAATCACCCTCTAAATTAATCGGTGCACTAGTTAAAAGACCCTTGAGCTTTTGGAAAGCTTCCTCACATTTCTCTGTCTATACGAACTTCTTTCCTTTCCTCTGAAGAGAAGTGATAGGTTGTGCTATCCTAGAGAAGTTCTGGACAAATCTGTGATAATAACTAGCTAAACCCATGAAACTATGAATCTCTAACACATTAGTCAGTGTAGGCCAATCTATTATCACCTGAATCTGTGCAGGATCCACTGAAATACCATCACCTAAAATGACATACCGTAAATACTGAATCTTTGATTTGAAGAATTCGCACTTAGCTGCATTAGCATAAATCTGATTGTCTCTCAAACATTGCAATACCAACCACAGGTGTTCCTCATGCTCCTTCTAAGTCTTAGAATATATCAATATGTCATCAAGAAACACAAGTACAAACCTATCCAGATAAGATCAGAACACACCATTTATCAAACTCATGAAAACTGATGGAGCATTAGTCAAGCGAAAAGGTACCACTGTGAACTCATAATGCCCATAGCGCATTCAAAAAGAAGTCTTGTGAATATTGACTTCCTTAATGCAAAGCTGGTGGTATCTTGACTTAAGGTCAATCTTGGAGAATACTGTAGCTCCCTTGATCTGATCAAATAAGTCATCAATCCTAGGAAAAGGATACATGTTCTTAATAGTCATCTTATTCAACTGTCTGTAATCAATACAAAGGCGCAAAGATCCATCTTTCTTCTTCACAAAGAGCACTGGATCTCCCCATAATGATACACTAGGTGGAATGCTCCCTTTGGCCAGAAGTTCCTCAAGCTGAAGATGTAGCTCACCCAATTCCTATGTAGTCAATGATAAGGAGATTTAGAGATAGGCTCTGCTCCAAGAATCAGATCAATACTAAAATCAATGTCCCTCTTCGGAGGCATGCCTGGAACCTCACTTGGAAAGACATCTGCGTACTCCTATAAAATTAGGTGATCTAAAGTCTTTCTCATAGGATCTTCCTCATCAAGATCATTTACCATAACAAAAAAATCTGACATCCCTTATGGAAACTTTACTTTAATTGCATAGCAAAAATCATCCGCAGAGATATAGGCCTTGGTATCCCAACTATCTTCACTTTATTCCCTTGGTCATCTTGGCACATAATAATCTTCTTCCTGCAATCTATACTGGCTCTATGAGATCCAATCCAGTCCATGCCTAAAACCACATCATAGGAACCAAGGGGTATGACTTGGAGATCCGCTATAGTATCAAAGCTTCCTAAGCTAAGCCCACACTTATGAACTACAAAATCTGTGGAGACCTTAATGCCTGAGGCTAGTTCCACTTGCCAACCATGATCTTGCTTCACCGCATCTAGCTTACACTTAGAAACTATAGATGGTAAAATAAATGAATCTGTAGCTCCTAAATCAAACAATATTGAAAGAGATATACCTTGAATAGCACCTGTGGTCTCAACCACTGTTCCCTGATGATTTTCCTGACGGTGATCTACTGCTACAAATACTCTATGGGCTCTACCTGCATCACCCACTGTAGGCTCTAAAACTGTAGGCCTAGGTCCTAAAAACTAAGGTGCTCACTATGGACAGTGAGCTGCATTAGGTCCAATTTGACCACATGAAAAAAATTCTGTATTTCTGCCAGCTCCTCTACCCATAGGTGGTACATTTGATTGCTGACAACTGTTCCTACTAACAAAAGACTGGCTACTCTAAGCTAGCTAATTGGGCTGACTTTTTTTATTGCGTTGAGCATTACGATTGTTCTTGGAATTAGAACCTTTGCCACCACCTTGAGCCTGAAAATTTGATCCCTTCTATTGCTATGTTTGCTGAGACTGTTGCTAATACTATTTCCCCTTAGAGAAAGAAGACTTCTTGTTACTACATGAATTATAGTTTCCTTTAGATCTTGATGCTGCTAACGCTCCTACAAAACCTCCTTGACCAAGGTTGACACTTTTCTCAACAAGGATAACTCAACGTACAACATCCTTGAGGGTTTTTGGCTCAAATACCTTGACACCCCCAATTATAGGATTGTTCAAACCCCTAATAAAGTGTTGTGTCAACTAAGCTGAATTTTCACTGAATCTTGAAAAAGACATGAGCTCATAAAACTTACGCTCATACTCGGTCACTAACATAGTGTACTATCTGAGATTATGAAATTTATCTGCCCTTTGTTGTTTCCATTCCTCTAGTAGGAATTGTTCACAAAAACTTTCCAAGAATAGTTCCCACATGACACTGCTCATATCGATTCCCAACTTCTTCTCCTTAATCGTCCACCAAGTGGCCCCAAAATTCTCTAAATTAGTGATCGCAAATCTTGCCTTAACATTGCTATCGAAATCTTGCATGGAAAAAATCCCGTCGAGGGAAATAAGCCACTGTTCGACCACATAACTAGAACCTTGCCCATTGAAAGGCCTGACCTTGGATCTTGAAATATCGTTCATCTGAGTGGACACAATGGATCTCTGAAGATCCTTTTGAGGACTCCTAGATCTAGGTCTATGCTCTTGTTCTGTTTGATGTGCTTTGGGCTGTTCTTGAATAGGAGGTAGACGTTCCAAAATAGTCTGCATCATCTGTCTCAAACCAACCTCTTCAAACTCAGCTTGGTCCTCTCTACGACTCTCTTCCTACTACCTACTAACGCGCTCTCCTTTGCTCTCTTCATGAATCGATCCCTCATGGGAAGACTCATGAACACTGATAACTTTTCCATGACCATGGCCTCTACCACGGCCTCTACCATAGCCTCTAATAGAAGACCTAGTCCCAGATACCATCCTACAATAGTACAAAGTACTATTACAATCAAAAGACACATGTTTGCAATAGACTAAGTTCAATTCTATGTTTAGGTTTAAGTAAGATTTTTCAGTTTTGAAACTAAGTGTTGAAGTATGAAAAATATACAAGTAACAGTTCAAGTTCTGTTTCGGTTCACCTAGTTTCAAGTTTGAATAGATACACTTAATAGTTCAAAGTTCTAGTTGTTCCAAAATACCCAAAGCTCCCAATGTAGAAACTCGGGCTCTGATACCAAATGTAATGCCCCACCAAGGGATCCAAAGAATTAACCTAGAATTTCACTAAGTTTGGTAGTATTTGTTTTAAAAAAATATGAAAATAAATACCACATATAACTTATGCACCATAACAGAAGCAATAGCAATGTCCATCTAAAAGTAATCGTAACATACACAACTGGTTACATTCTTTAAAGATCCCTTAACATTGAATTACATCTAAATCAACTAACATTATTGAATCCATCAAATATAAAAACCACATGAAATAATATTGATAAGTCCAATGTTTATACATTACATTTCTAAATGCTCAATCATCCACTGTACATGTCACAAGGTATGAAAAGCTTAAAAGAATATACATATGTGAAATAAGATACATCATCCTATTCTAATCCATGATACATCAAAGTAAAGATAATCACATGATACACATGATACATCATCATAGAAGACATATACATCCATCATAAAAAACAAACATAATAAACTAAGTGCACAGTTCCTCCCAACCATAAATAGCATCATTAGACCATCGTGGATCCTAGCCATCCCTCCGTGCATAATATTCCAAAATCACCGAAGAGATCATCAGTATTAACATAGTAGGAATGTCACTCCTAACATATACTATATCATATGTAGAAAGTAATGCAAATATAAGCATAAGATAACATCATCTAACATATGCTAATCATCAATGAAAGGATACATATCCACCATCATGAAGGACGCATCAGCCACGATGTCTCAATGAATCTCAAATGATAAGAGTGGAAAAATACTACCACCCAACCGCGTGGTACCTAAGTGGTCCACTCCCACCGTGCTAAGGAGATAATCTCAAGTCCCAAATAGGCTATCCAATAACACATAGCATAAATCTCTATAAGTCCAGGAATCCTAAAAGTATACTAACTCAAAAGTTCCAAACACAAAATCGACATCTAATCCCAGAGGCACACAATGACATTAGGAACCTACTATGCAAGCGAAAAAGTGTCATCGCATTTATCATGTACAAGTTACCTTGGCAGTTAGCTAAACTCCATGGGTCCATACTGATCTCATGCAGCCACTAGTATCCTCTCATACTGACGAGGCATACTATGGAATGCAAGGTCGCAACCATGCATTCTCTCTACTCTCATCTTAGTCTATACAAGCACTCAAGGCATGGGCGAGAGATAAAACACTTATCTTTTTAGGTTCATTCAGTTAGTATTAGGTGTGAATGTTTTCACTTATTAATCCAACTTATAATGAGTTATCCTGGTAGCCTCTTAGGGCCTCGGCCCCCATTGCAAGCCACTTCTTGACACTACATGAAGATATCCTACCCTAAGCTCATGGAATCATAAATCTCAAAATCACAAAAGATAATCCATAATAAAAATCATCAAATATGCATAAAAGTATCAAATCTCCATGAGCAAACATCCATAGAAAATCATGATCACAACAGCTCTTCATTGGCAACTGGAGTATCACTGATAATCAAAAGTATCCATTGGTTCTCAATAACCAAAATATATCTCAATCATACTGATCGAAGACTCCAAAATGGTTGAGTCAAACATGTCACAACATGACATCATCAAGAATAAATCCACATTACAGTCCCATCATGGCGACTAGAAAATAACCAAGGATAACTGATCAAAGAACCAAAAATATGGTTAAGTCAAGTGTCTCATATACATAAGAATCTCAAATATAACAATCAGTAATTACAAACATTACATAGAGCATTCCATCACATAACCATGGTTGGGTTTATAAAGATCGAGATTAAAACATCATCATGACATCACAATCACATAACCCCCAAGCCTCTGGTAGACATCCTATAACTGGTTAACACTAGTCAACCCAAAAACCCAAAACAGTAGCATAAAGAATACACAATGCAAACACATGTTTTGATTTTGCTAAATTTACAAACTTGAATTTAAATGTAGAGGTCTTAGTTTATGTTTCCATGTTTGGAGAATGAATGGAGAAACATTTTGTACATTTTTCCATGTACTGTTTTGGGTGAATAAAAGTTTTCCATAATAGGTCTAAAATCCATTTTCAAATTATAAGATTTGTTTAAAAATGTCCCCCACCAAACTATCAATTAAATTTCATATATTTTATTTAATGATTTAAAACAATTAAATTAAATCTTAATAGTTGAAAATTATACAAGAGTTCACCATAAAAATGAACCTTTGATATAAATCATTTATCAATTAATAATTCAAATTTATTAATAACATATTTACATATTACATATATACATATATATATATATATATTTAAATATATATATACATACATATATAAATATATAAATTATTATTATTATTACATTTTATAAAATCGAATTAATAATTTCTATTGATACAATATAACATATAAAAATTTAATAACAATGAAAATCGATTTCATATGAAATGACTGTTATAACACATATATATAATTATATGTTGTCGATGGTACGCAGGACCTTGCGGTCGTAGGGCCTGCGACGTCAGCGAGTACTATGTACCCCTGCCATCGCAGTACCTGCGATAGCCGGTACACTGCGACCGCAGTGAGTACGGGGGTGCGGGTCTCGTCCCCCCCCCATCTATGCATTTTAAAAAAAAAAAATCGCATAAGCGATTTCAATTTTAACAAAGTTTAACATTTTTTAAAAATGTATTCAATCAATGGTATGATATTTGATTTTTAATTAAATAAATAAATATATGTATATATACGTATGTATGTATATATATATATATATATATATATATATATATATATATATATATATAAAGGTATATATATGTATATATATATGTGTGTGTGTGTGTGTGTGTGTGTGTGTGTGTATACACACACACACACACACACACATGCAGAGTTAATCAATATCACAGCACATAAACATGTATACATATATATATAATTGTATATATATATGTATATGTGTATGCAAATTCAAAAATATAAACAGTTTCTTTAAAAAATTTAATTTTCAAAATTTTTCTATAAACTTTAAATCTCAAATTTATACAACTATTAATCTAATGGATTTGGCTATGAATTTAAACCCTAGCCCTGTGTTCTTTTCTGATTTATGCATAAAAGATTCTCAAATAAATTTTAACTACCCATATTGAGAATGCATACAATTAAAATAGGAAAATCCTCAGAAGACATATGGAAGACACGAAGAAGACAGGGAATGCAAGATGCATAAATAGCATAAGTAAAATCACAAGAATCTACCTAGATTCTAATGCTAATTTGCTCTTCCTTAGAAAACCCGCAGAGCAAGATCCTCCCTTATTCAGAGTTCTCAAGTCCTCCAATGCTCCAATTGCTCTCCAAACGCTATCTCTAAGCTTCTAGGAATGCCTGAATATAAAGAGCTCTCAGGAAACACCTAGAATGCTTCTAGAAATAGCTAGAAGGTGTCACCAACTAAGCATGTGTCTTTTCCAACCTTCTAGATGAGTCATAAGGTTGTAGACACCATGTGCTTAATTGATGCACTAACCTCCGTGTTGTTGACATAAGAGAAATAGAAAGGTGTGTTAACTCCTAGGCAAGCTTATAACTCCAATTTACCTTTTACATAATTTCTATTTAAATTTTTATAACTTTCATTTTAATTTTTATAACTTTTATTATTACTTTTATTATTATTTATAATTATTATTAATTTTAATTTCTAATTTTCTTTTATTTAATCCTTTTTCCTCAATTAATTCACATTTAATTATTTATAATCAAAATATCAAAGACCATGATATTTTATATTAATTTTCTCAAATAATTAATTTATTAATTAAATCCATTTATTAAGACTTAATTAATAGAAAATTCACCATAAACCTCCAAGATAAAATATAAAAACCCATCATAGAGCAATTCACACAAAATCAGACTAAAGGGTTAAAAATCTTGAAATATGTCATCTAACACATTCGGTGGGTAAAATATCCATATACTTGTCCTACCTCACTAGGACAATTGGTTTAAGGGTTTGGGATTTGGACTTGAGAATTTATCTCCCTTCTCTTATCATTGAGATAGTATAATAGGGTACGCTCATCTTGGAAATTCAAGGAAGTTGATACTCGGTACCTGCAACCTGCAAAAAAACCATGCATGTACATACAATATATATAATGCTAAGCTAAACAGGCAATGGCAAGAAGTGGTGCATCATGTAGATCCTGACTAAGTAGGTGACTACGACTCCCTTCCTTAACCATATTAGAAATGCCATACAATATGAAAACACGCACACCATACACATGCAAGTATGGGGTAAGTATCCATAATAAAACACATGAGATAATAAACCATCTAACTAATCATCAACAATAACTGTAAGCAATATAATGATCATCATGCATACATGAAATGTAAAGTATAAATGATCTCATCATATACCAATTGAATTCATAACATAATGTTTGATAATCTCAAAACAATACCACTAATCCATCAACATAAAACTAGTTTATCATAGTCTGATAATAACAACAACAATGTCCAGAAAAGATGTGAACGAGGGTAGGCACTACACCAAGAACATGTAAATGAAGCATACACACTCCTAACCATTGGTCATGTAGATACCATAAAGGAAATGTAGAATAGAATAGCCAAGATTAAATTCGTTTTACTATCTTTCAAAAATCTTCAAAGCTCATGGTAGGCACACTTGGATGCCACAAAGACAAGGTACATAAACATTCTATGACGCATTGTCATTAATGACAAAAAGAGGGAGATGACTACCTTGATATGCATGATGGTATGAAAAGGGGGAGATATAAAGGAGTAAAGAGGGAGATATAGAGAAGATATATAAAAGAAAGAAAAAAATAATAAAGGATGGGGAGATTCACAAGGATAGTGGTGAAGAAAAGTAAATATATATATTTTAATGTAAACTTACTGGTGATGATTATATTGGTATCCATCTAAGAAATCCCAAACACAAAGGTGATCATTTTAGCCCCAATTGATTATATAACTGAGAATGCTACAAATATATGTGGAAGATTCATATTAGTTTTTATGTTGTCATTTATGTCAAAGTTTTAGTTGGCTAGACATAATGATAATTTAGTAGAGTATCATATCAATTGATTGATTAAGAGGATTTAAAGAAAGTATGATGACATTAGAGTTGATAAATCTAGTATTTAGTGGGCACTTGAATGATTTGGACAATGAGAATGTAATATTGGTTTGATTGTTTTATAATCATGAATTAATGTAATGTAATGATGAAGTATATTTATTCACCAAGCTATACAAGCTAAAGCTAGTGACAAGGTGAAAGAAGTATTACAGTATTGATCAAGTGTCTCGAAGAAAAAGTTATGAAAGATAGAATATGAGGCTAACTTATAGTGAAAATAAAGAATGTTTGATAAGTTCAAAGGCTAAAGTCAAAGTTTGTTACAAGATCTATGACTGAAAAAATGCAATGAAGATCAAATGATGGAAATTTAAGAAAGATAAAGAATATTAACAAGTTCTATGAAAGTTCTATTTTCTAAGTGACAAAGCAAAAAGAATCTAAGATCTATAGATGTTGTTAAGCAAAAAATCTTAGGAGAATCTAGAAGCATAGAGTTTACTATTTAAAGAGTTCAAGTAATTTTTTGGTTATTGGTTGAATTTTGAATGGATAGAAATCATTGACAAAGAAGAAGAAAAATAAATAAGAAAGGTAAACAAAGAAGAGTTGAAGGAAGATCAAGTAGAGTTAGAGAAAAGTAAATGTGTGAAAAAGTGAAGCAACCAAGTAGAGATCAGAGAAGGAAGAAGAGATAGTAGAACTAATATTTGAACAAGCAAAGTGGTGTTAAATATTATAGATAATTTTATTATTAATTTCTTACCATTGTAGTAGAAAAATATCTTAATCAAGTGGAACTAACAAGTCTATGAAATCCTATTAGGTTACATTGATTAGTGATTTTTGTAAGTCCTTTAGAGTAGGTCACTCTTTAGACAAGATCAAGGAGTGATAAGATCTAGATGATATTTACATTAAAACCCTCTAACCAAGTCACACTAAAAATGTGAATGTAAACCTTTAGCAAGGTTGGCTCCTAGCGTAGCTCACTTCACAAGAGTGAAATTATTTGGGTTGTTGGTTTTAGGTGGTTTTTCCCTTTATATATTTTCCATGTTAAATCATGGTGTCAAATGTGTGAATTTTTTTATGTTGCAAGTTGATTTTCATGGTATTTACTTAATACACAACTTGGTAAAACTAGGTAATAATAATGTAAAAGCTAAGTTATATTTTAGATACTCAGTAAAAATAGAAATAGCGAGATAATAGTTTGAAGTAAGTTAATTACAAGATTGAAGTGTAAAGTTGAATGAGATCATCGAGTTATTTCTTTCGATGTTTATGAAGTTGTATTAGTACTAAAGAGATTGAAAGGCTTGTAGGATAACTAGACATAACTGATTCACCCCCCCTCCCCCAAGTTATCTAACAATTGGTATTAGAGCAGAATAATTGGAGGAAGAATTTTGAAGGAACTTGAGCTAAATATACAAAGATGTATAAGAGAGAGATACCAAAGATGAATAAAGAGAATTTATCTTCATGGAAACACAAAATGAGGATATATCTATCTAGAATTGGTGATAATGTGGCATACTATCTAAATAATGAGTATATTGCACCTCCACTTCCTATGACCTTGGAGAAAATGACTAAGAAGAAAGGCTATAATAGTCTGACAATTGAAATTGCATTTTCCTTGAATGATCTTGAGTTTGGAAAATGTCAAGAACTATGTTAATGCTAAATAAATGTGGGACAAACTGACACATTTACATAGTGGAGATCCAAATGTGCAAATAGTTAAAGAAAAAAGTTTAAGAGGAAAGTATGATAACATGAGAATGAAAGAAGATGAGAATGTTGTACAGTATGTGAACCAAATCAAAAAAGTTTTTAGTACAATCCAAGTTGCTAGAAGAGTTATAAGTGATTATGATATTGTAAGTAAAGTTCTCAAAACTCTTTTATCCATTTATGCTATAAAATTTTATGCAATTCAAGAAGTTAGAGCTATGCCTAGTAATTATTTAACACTTGATACTTTAGTTGGTCGGTTGATTGTATATGAGTTGAGCAATTATGATAACAAATTGGTTACACTTGGAAATGCTTTCAAGTCTTCACTAACTATTGCTAGTTCAAAGAAAAAGAAGAGTAGTTAAGATGAAATTGAATCTAAATCTAAAGATAATATGGATGATATTGAAGCATTTATTGCAAGGAGATTATCAAGAGGAAAAGGTAAATTAGCCCTAATTTATTTTGTGTGCAATGAAGTTGGTCATTTTGTAGCTAAGTGTCCTAACATAAGTAAGAGTGATAGAAATGAAAAGATAGATCATAAGTACAAGAAGAAAAAGGACTACAAAGACAAAGGAAAGAAATCATGCCACATTGTTGAAGAATAGCACACCAAGTCTAGTATTGATGACAAGAAGGAAGTAGTTAAGATGGTTTATGTTGCTATCAAGGAAGATTGCAATGGAGAAAGGTATGAGAGTGAAAAATATCTTATTTCATATGTTAGAAAAAATTATACATGGATCATTAGATATTGAATGCTCACATCATATGACAACTGGCATAAGTAAGTTTGACAAACTTGAAGAAATTGATGATTGTAAAATTGTTAAGTTAGTTACTGATATTCCTTGTCTAGTCAAATGTAGAGGATCATTAATGTTGAATGATAAATTCAAATGTGATGATGCTTATTGGGTAGATGGACTAAAGTATAATCTTTGGAGTGTTATTTAGTTGAAAATTTTAGATCACAAGCTAGAGTTTGAGAACATACGGTGAAGTTCAAAAGAAATAAAAGAGTTAGAGGCTTACCAAATCTTCATAAACATAAGAATCTTATGTATAAAGAATTTCAGCTTGGTAAGATAACAAAGTGAAGTTTTTCAAGCAAGACACACACTTCTAATAATATCTTGGAATTAGTGCATACTGATTTATGTAAACTAGCTAGAGTGGAAAGTTGATATGGTGACATATACTTCATATTTTTTGTTGATGATTAAACTAGGATGATGAATGTCATGTTCATGAAGGTAAAATTACATGCTTTTGATATGTTCAAATGGTACAAGGCTAGAGTTGAGAAAGAAACAGATAAATAATTGAAATGTCTAAGATTTGATGGAGGTGGTGAATTTTATGTTTGTTGAATTCACTAACTTTTCTGTTGAGAATAGTATCAAAAGATAGTTGTCTACACCAAGGACACCAAAAAAAATGGAATTGTTGAGAGAAAAAATAGATCAATTGTGGATTACACAAGGACATTACTAATAGAAAATGATATTGCTCGAATGTTCTAGAGAGAAGTTATAAGTATTGTACTTTATACTCTCAACTATGTTTAGTTGAAGAAAGAAACAAATAAGATTTTGTATGAACTCTTTTATGGTCACACACCTAATGTGGGTTATTTCAAGATTTTAAGAAGTAGGTATTAGATTCACAAGGATTCATGGAATGATAAATTTGATTCAAAAGGAGATGAAGGTATTTTCCTTTGTTATTCATCTAAGAGAAAATCATATAAATATTTGGACAAATCTACTAATGCAATGATCAAAAGTGTAAATGTATGGATTGATGAGTTTTCAAATAACAAGGATGTGGATAGAAAAAAGGAACCTAAACATTACAACATATTTGTATATGTGTATGAAGATGCACATGATAGACTACCAAAGTTGCAATAGAGAGCTACTAAGCAAAACCCTACTTTACCCTAGTTACAAACAATACAACCTAAGCAGGAAGTCAAGCCCCAACCAAGTGAGAATAATGCTAAGAATTAGATACCTAAACCTATGTTAGCCAAATATATGAGAAAGAATCAATCACCTAAACAAATCATTGGAGACAAGAGTGTTGTAGAGATGAAAATAAGTAAGTTGAAAGACATTAAATTTTTAATATTTTTTTGAACTAGAACAATTAAAGCTTCACTTGATAATGAGTATTGGATAAATGATATGAATAAAGAAATTGATCAGATAGAAAAGAACAACACATGGACATTAGTACCAAGACCTAAGACAAGAATGTGATAGGAACAAAATAGATTTTTAGAAACAAGCTGAATGAAAATGGAGAAGTGATAAGAAAAAAAGTAAGACTAGTTTGCAAAGGTTATACCCAAGAAGGAATTGTCTATGGTGGGATTTTTGCATCTATGGCAAGATTGGAAGGTGTAAGAACATTATTGGCCCATGATACGTACAAGAAGTTCAAAGTATATCAAATGGATGTGAAATCTTCATTTTTTAATGGAATACTTGAAGAAGAAGTCTACATAGAACAATCAGAAGGATTTTTTGAACCTAATTAGCAGAACGTGGTTTGTAAGTTGAACAAGGCACTATATGGACAAAAACAAGAACTGAGAGCATGGTATGAATGGTTACATTCTTATTTAATTAAAATTATATTTTCTAGAAAAAGTGAGAATAATAATTGGTCTTTGAAGAGTGAATCTTAAAATGTGTTGTTATATTTATTGGAAATGATTTGTTATGTAAGTTATTTTATGATCAAATGAGTAAAGAATCTGAGATGTCAATGTTTGGTGAGATCAATATTTTCATTGGCTTAAAAGTTCATAAAACAAATGATGGTATATATGTAACTCAATATAAGTATGTAAAGGAAATATTGAGAATATTTGTAATGGATGAGTCAAGACCAATCGGTACACCTATGGTGACTAGAGTGAAATTTTCAAAAGAAGATACTACTGCTAATGTAAATGAAACATAATATAGGTTGATGATTGGTAAAATAAAATATTTTGTACATATAATCATGCAAAAATGGTCATCTATACTATGATCCCCCTTTCTAGTCTTTTTTCATAATTTATTAATTTCTTATTCTTGATCAAATCCTCAAAAATCCATTTATTCGACTATAACATATGGTTTGACCACTTTATTCTAAATCTTTTTTTTAATTGAAGGAATTTTCTCCCTTTTAATCAATTAAATTGTCGAAAATTCCCTTATCCTAAGTGTGCACACATAAAGTATTATTCCTATTTTAAAAATAAGAGGAAAAGACTTTTGTCTCACATGAGGGGCACACCTTTCTATGTGAGAGAAATTTTTTATTTTCAAAATAAATTTAATTCTCCTCCACACATCTTTTGCCTCTAAAGGCCCACCATTTATCTTGATTAGGTGAGATTCTTGTGCACATGGGGCACTCAAGATGCATTCTCCACCCTTGATTATGCCTCTTTTGTCTCTCATTATCAAACATCCATTTAGCTTTAAAAGGGGGGGCTCTCTACTCATTCTCAATCTCTGGTGCTTTTTACTAATGTTATGTTATAGGATTTCTAGGTACGTTTGGAGCTTTGAAGACTTGGAGTATCCTCATTCTTGCATTTTGTATTCTCACACTTGCAGTAGGGTTTATTTGCATATAGTTTAGCTTTAGTTTGTACTTTAGATTAGCTTACATAGAATAAGTAGGAAGGCATGCAACTCTTCAAATTTGATTAGCTTAGCTTGCATCTTTCATTTTATGTTCTAATACCTTGCATTGCATTACACTTGCATTGTGGTTGTCAGATTCTAGCACTCTTTCTCCCATATTTGAATCTTGTGTTTGATGGTGCACCTTGAAAGGGTTGCATAGCTATTTAAGAGCCACCACACTACTATTTGCACCTTTGTAGATCATATATAGAGAGTGATAAGTTACCTCTTGAGATGCTCTCCTTCGTGGGTACTCTTGAGAATAAGGGTTTATAAGTGTGCCTAATATTTGGTATACATTTTTTTAGTGGCCATTGTGGGGCTTGACAACCTTGTCTAGCTCCATTTGTTGCATTTTTGTCATTATGTTAGCTTGTTGTTTCATTTTTTTATTTGACAGACACAAAATATCTTATGACACTTTACTAGTATTATGCAATACTTTTTGCAATAGTGACATGAGACATTACCAATTTCTCTATCATATTAGTTTGTGTACTCTTTTGTGCTCCTATTTTAAAAACTATTGCACTACCTAATACATAGCATCGCACCAAAGAGTTTTATTGTTTGGATATATAAGGAAGTATCATATGATACTATTGTAGATAGAACTATCATCCAATTTACTACACTTACTTGTTTTAGCTTCTAGCTTTCATTTTTCACTTTCAATAATTTTCATTTTAGGTTTCTAATTTTCTTCTAATGGCTCCTATAAAGTGGTTTTGCAAGATATTTTTCAGATTTTGTTAATCCTTTATGCCCTAATCCTTATTATTTTGTAGCTTCTATTGCTTGCTCATTTGCTAAGGAAATATTGATAAATCAAAATGGCTACTAATGTTGTTGTAGGTTTGTCCAAGCAAAAGCTAAAAAAGAAAAAAATGTTTTTTTGTGTATTTTTTATTTCATTTGCAACTATGGCATATTACTATTTGTTTCATTTCATAGGCACCTAAAACCCATTACTAAGGGTTCATTATTGATAGGAGACTATGCTCTTTACCTTCTAGGTGAATAAAAACTCTTGACACTTCATTGAATCAAGAAAATGTGTGGGATACTCCACTCTTTAGTGGTTTTAATTAACCTATTTGGTGTGTTCGGGGGAAACATTAGGGAGTAGGAGAGTATTCTCTTCACCTTTTAGGTGAATTAGAAATATTAACCTCCTTGATGTGGATCCATTTTGTTAATCTTGTAGTAAGATTCATACCTATAGAGGGCCTACTATTGGTGAAAAGATATCAATAGGAACAACCCAAAGTGGGAAGAAGAAAAACCCATTTAACACAACCCACTATAATCATAAGCCCCTTGACAAAGGCCAACACTTTGGAAGCATAACACTTCACTTCACTTAGTGAAAGTACTTGTGGGATTGGGACCATGAGGAAATCACTAGGTAGGTATGCGTAAGGTACTCTTGTGGTTAGGAGGTCCATTATATATCTTGTATTAGGTGCAAGAGGGGTTTTATAAATGGGACCCTTACTAGAAACCTTAGGAATAGAGGCCACCCTATTTTTCTACTCAATATCTTGGTGTAAGGATCGATCCTAGTGGACTACCTAGATCACCCCAAGATTTGACTCACCATATAAGTTCCTTTAGATGTGGATAACCTATCTATGACAAAGCGAATATCTATTGTGTGAAACCACTTTGTGTGAGGCAAGGGAGCATCAATTTGTGTGCTAAGGTATTGAGTAATGAGCAGTGTCCTTTAGGTAGAATGTGTTTGATGTGTTCTTGAATGTGCTAGACCCATGGAAACCAATCGAACATACACATGATGGTTTTCATAGGTTTTTTTATTTTAAAATTCCCAAGTGTTTGTATTAGCAAGGTTGCTTTGTCCCTTGTTCAATTGCTTGAAGACGTGTTCTCATCATTATTGCTATCAAAACTTGTTATTTTTTTATAAAAACTATAACTAAAAACTTCTACAACAGTCTACATGGTTAGAAAACTTGATCAAATCAAGTCTTTTCTATCAAATTGGCATACTATTGTATTGGTGCACAAGAAATATCGTACGATACTTCAGGTTTTTATGAAGTATCATACTACTTAAAAAGTGCAGTACTTCTTCTTGTAAAGTATAGTACTTCCTCTTTAAAGGTATAGTATTAGACTAAAGTGTAGTACTACTTTTTGCAAAGTGTAGGATGACATTTTTTGTTGTCCTAGTATCATCTAGCTTACCAAATTGAATCGCCTCGTTACTTAAATTTCTATATAAGATAAGATAAAATAAATTTCCTAAATAAATTCCTAGATTTATCGTATGAAAAAGGTAGAGACATAAAGTCCAAATTCAAACATTAGTTGTAAAAGTGAAGTTTTCAAATTATTTACATATTCAAATCAATATTCCTATTAAATAAAAATCTTTAGTTAGAAACAAAATCAATCAACTAGAATGTATCCTAAAATCATGGCAAGGATATAGAAATTTAATAAATATCAAACAAAAAAATCACTCTTTTAAATATTTTATCATTGTTCTTAAAAATATGTTTATATTTGATATATTTATAATTTATTATTTAGTTTTTATTCTTTTCAAATTGATATATATTATTTAGTAAATATAGTTTTGTATGTAATATTTAATATATTTATAATTATAATTATAATTATAATTATAATTATATATGTATATATATATATATTGTTTATAATAGTTTTTTAATTATTTATATATAATAAAGTTAAATATACAAAACTTTAAGTGTTAAAAGATTAAATTATATTTTAAGCTATTTTAATCCTAATTTATTTAATGTTTGAAATTTTGAAAGTTAGAAATGCGTATATATATTAATGTAAGAGTTAAATAATACATTTAATATTTAAATGCATGATGAAGTCTTTGACATGGTAATTTACAAATTGTGCATATGAGAACCTAATTTTAGTAATATAAACCAATATTTATTTGTTCCCTACATAATTGCCTATGATTTGTAGCAAAATCAATAATTTAATTTAAAAGAAATTTCAATATAATTATAAATATTTATTATTCTAAAAAAAAATAATAGAATAAATGTTTGTCGGTGGTGCTAGAGTAGGACCTACCACCCCACACCCTAACTCGTACAATGCTCATGCCCATAATACAAAGTGAATAGCAAATTTAATTTTTTAAATCTTTATAAAAAAGAGTATATTAAACGAAATCCTTGAAGAAGTGAGCAGATTTCAAGGTAATGTCCTTTCTTTTATCAAAAAGTAGCCCACATAACATGAGTGGTGATTTAGGTTAATTTTTTAATTTAAGTTTATCTCAAGTTAAATTTTTAGTATGTCTTATTATATGTTTTTATTTATTTATTATCTTTAAATTATTTATTTAAGGATGTTTATTATTTTATATACATATGAAATAATGTATAATAGTTTTTAATGTCGATAGGCATTCTACAATGGCAGAATGAGGGAGTGAGATGATGTGAGCATGTTAATGTTAACTAAATTATTCTTCTTGGTTAAATTTGACAACCATCTACATGTCAAAAGTTTAAATCTTATTATAAATAGAATATACTTTTAAAATAATTTAATAAATACCACATATAATATCCATTTAAATTATAATATACATGTGGAGATATAAATCATCCATTTTTAAAGAAATAAAAAATAAAAATCTTAGTTAGTAAAAACCTAAATGAATAGAGATAAATGAAATATAAATAATTTTAGATGTAGTAAATTAAATTTTAATTATTTTGTAGTGGATATCTATCAACATTTCTTTAGATAGATTTATTTAAGATATCTATACTAGTTATTTTATAGTGAATTATATATTATTAATTTAATAAATGTAATATTATATAATACTTTAATATTAGATTTTGATGAATTAAGTTCATATATATTTTAAATTTAAATTCTATCTTAAATAATGTATAACAAGCTCAATTTAAATTATATATATATATATATATATATATATATATATATATATAATAGTTGAGGAATAATTGCAAATAAAATCTTTTACATAACACAATTTTTCAATTTTCAATGTTGCGTACACTTTATTTTTTTTAGTAGACTAAAATATGTCTTCGAATTTATAGAGTACTTATTGTACTTGTTGTAGGCTAGTACTATTGCATTCACTTTAAAATATTAGAGGATTATATTATAATGTATCAACCAATCACTTTGGATTATTTATTGATCAATCAAATGTTTATAAAGTTTATATATTAATTTATTAATATAATTTCTTATTAAAACTATTTTTCTGCATGATGATTGGCTCATTTCATTTGGTCTTATAGGACCCTTTTTTCGATGCCTCCTCCATATTGATTTATTTTCAGATATATATTTTGGTAGTTATTATGTTTTATTAGTATTTAATATTTTTATATTGTTGATGAAGTTATTTATATATTTAATTATAACTACTTTTATCTATTACTATTGAAATTTAATTTTTTATGTGATATTTTGTAATATATTTTACAATACTAAAGTTATATGATACATAATGAATAAATTAATATTATACATCTATTTTTTAATCTTCTATGTTTACTATATTGGTTAATTATTATAAAAATTAATAACTATTTCTATTACAATGATTTTATAGCAATTGCATGCCACTATGTCACACTTGTTTATTTTTGTTCATAAATTATCCATCCCCACCAAATATCCTCCTTAGCATCCATGTGTTATCACCACCTTCATGGCTAGGCTTAACAAAAAATAAAATAAGATAAAGAGTCATCTTCTTTGTCTCACGCAAGCTTTAACTTTCTCTTACTAAATAATCTTTTATTTCTCTCCTTATTAGGAAGATTCTAGATAAGAGGAATATATACCATTTATGAGATATGCATGATTTATAAGATTATAGTTTTGATTTTACCTTGGTATAATTAGTTGTAATATTAAAACTCAAAATAAGTAATATTTAAACTAAGAATTATATTTATGTTATTAGATAAGTAAATAAAAATGGATTTAGAGTTTGACTATTTTTATACTATTTATATAGTTTATTACCATTTTTCAAGGGATAATTAATATGATTAAAATAATTCAATTATGTAGATTAATCATGTGAATTTAGTTAATTTCACTCTTTATATATGTATCATATGATGCTAAATATATTTGATCGTGTTTCTTGGTCTATAGAATTGAGTGATTTAATTATTTTAAATTCTTTATTGGGCATAGGAAGCCATGTACTTTATTTTTCTATCATAACTATCTAGCTTTGTTGCAAAAATAATTTAAAATGTAGATGAGTTTAATATGAATATAAGTTGATCCCTATCTATGTATTTTATAATTTGCTTAAGTTGGAGTCTTGTGTTATATGTAAGATTATATAGATGATAAAGATGTTTATAAATTTCATTGTTAGTTCATAGTACATTAGACCCTCCCATTGATGATTATTCTTGTAAGGTGTGTTACATTATCTTAATCTAAGATGATATTATGAATTGTAGAGGTTGAGTGCATTTTCTTAATATTGCATGGATTTTTAGTCTAGAGAGTATTTTACCTAACTATAGGGTGATGTGTCTAAATATGTAGATCTTAGAGATTAATGTATAGTTGAGATTTTTGGGTTGGCGCCCTATATGTTATTCTAGTGAAATAAGAATGGAGGGGTGTGTGTTATAACTACAACTTACACTGCACTGCATTGTCAATATTTCATGCATATTATTTTATATCTATACATGAGTTTTATCAGGAAAATATATATAATAGTAAGATTGTTAAATGCACTCGTCCTATAGCTAACCTTGCACTAAGTGACTGCTATGGTATTACTAGTGAAACTAAACCTTAGCCTTGGAGGATGTCAAGGAATATAGTTGTACTATTGGTATGTGGACCAAACGATCATGTATCATTTTTCTACCTTATAGGATTCCTCATTTATCTCATCTTTTGCTAGGTAGATCAATCACATTGTCATTCATATGGTCAGTACAATTGTAGTTAGGAGACAACTAAATTCCTCCTTCCCCTTAGTGACCCAGGTATGGCCACATTGTGATTGTGATGTAAATTATGTAATCAGTGTGATTTAGTGGGTTTTTTTCTTTCATACTATAATTTTTGTATTTTGTTTCTCATTATTTCATGTCAACAATGTAAAATGTGATGTTGGGCTACTTAGCCAAATTTTCTTGATGATGGTCCTATCTTGCCTCTAGGACATGCCTTATTTTCTTGATTAAAAGTTTTCTAGTATGACCACTCTTAATTTTCTTTTTGTTTTATAATTCTTAATTGTTTATTTTATCTTCAATTTTACTTTTCGTTATGAGGCATTTTCTTGAAAATTGTGTTGGCAAAGTAACTTGTGAATGGCCAAACCATAAAGGGATTCTTGATGAATTAGGTAGGAAGTATATCGTTAGGGTGTAAAGTTTAGTGGATCTATATATTCTCACCCTCTACTATATTTTAGTAGGAATAGCTAGCCTCCTTCGACTATTGCAAGTCAACATCAAATTGTCACATAAGATTAGTGATGTAGTGCCTGCCCCTAGGTTGCATTTTTGTTATCATTGCTAAACTCTTTTAGGTCAATTGTATATTGATGATTAGTGACATTATTTTGAGATTATCATATATTGTTCCAAATTCAGTTGATATATGATGAGATTACTTGGTACTTTATATTTCATGTTTGCATGATGATTATTCAGTGATTTTAGTTATTGATGATGATTAGTTAGATGGTTTATCATCATATGTGTTTTCTTATGGATGCTTACCCCATACTTGCATGTGTATGGTGTGTGTGTTTGTTTTCGTTCTATATGGCATTTCTAATGTGGTTAAGGAAGGGAGTCGTAGTCACCTGCTAGTCGAGATCTACACGATGCACCACTTCCTGCCATTGCCTATTTAGCTTAGTATATATTGTGCTTGTACATGTATGGATTTTATGCAGGTTGCAAATACTAGGTATCGACTTCCTTGAATTTCCAGGATGAGTGTACCCTATCACATTATCTCAATGGTAAGAGAGGGGAGATAAATTCTCAAGTTCAAATCCTAAACCTTTAAGCCATCTGTCCTAATTAAAAATTAGGACAAGTATCTGAGTCGAGTACCCTCCAAATGCGTTGGATGACTTAATTTGTGATATTAACCCTTGGTTTGATTTTGTATGTGTTTTTCTATGATGGATTTTCATATTTTATTTTATGAGTCTTTGGTGTATTTTTCTATTAATTAAGTCTAATTAAAAGATTTAATTTAATGGAAAATTATTATGATATTTTAATATTTTATTTTATTTTATTAATTGAAAAATTAATTAAATTAAAGAATTAAATTTGAAGATAAAAGTTATAAGTTTAGATTTGGAATGTGATAATATTTATTTAATTTAATACTAATATATTTAGAGTTCATTTTATAATAAATGCTAAATAATATTATTATTTAAGTTAATAAATATTTTATTAATTAAGTTTCGAAAATAAATTTAAAAGTGGAAAATATATTAAAATTATTAAAAGATTCTAGATCACATGATGTGTGCATGTGATTAAAATATACTAAGATAAAACAAGTGGATTTAATAAAGTGAGTGCATGAGATTTAAAATTAATAAATTAATTTTTTTTTAAAAGTCAAGTGAATATTAAATAAATTAATGTACATTATTTTGATATTTATTCACATAGGAGTATGTGAACTCTTGTGAGTTGTCATGTTGACAACATAGGAGTTTGCACTCTAATTATGCACGTGTTGTCTACACTTAGGAGTTAGCATATTATTTCAGCACATGGTGTCTACAACATTCTAGAAACCTCATCATGTTTATCTTCTTATCATGGAAGTTATGTGCTTAGTTGTCATGCTTATCTCCTAGTTCTTTCTAGACACATTTTAGATGCATCTTAGAGGCCTTTATATATAGGCCTTCCTAGTGTATATGGAGAAGCTCATATGTTTCTACAAGCACTCCTAGTCACTTGTGGGGGGGGGGGGGGGGGGGGGGAGGGGGGCGAGGGGGGGTTTGGGGGGTTCGGAAGGAAGGAATTTTTGGAAATGAGAATGTTCTAAGAGGGGGAGCTTCTCTAAAATTTTCTAAGGCATAGCGAATTAGCATCAGTGTCTAGGTAGGCACTCGTGATTATTTCGCATATTTTATTATGCTCTTTCTCTTCCTCTCTTCATCATGTCTGTTATGTGTGTCTAAATAATTCTCTATGAATGAATCTTCAATTTTGTAATTTGGAAATGCATATTGTTTCATCCAATTATGGGAATAAAAAAATATTATTGCAATCTTCCCTTGGTAGAATCAAGATTTGGAAATTGATTCGGGTTTGGGTTCGAATTAACATAGAATCTTATTATTATGCATTAGTTTTATATGATTTATTAACTAATCTAATTTAATTTAATTTAATTAAGATTAATTAATAGTAGAAGGAGTCTAATTAATTATTAGTCAATTTTAGTAAATGGATTTTTAAATGAGGGCAAAGTAAAAGAAAAGAGATATTAATAAGTGTTTAGTGGAATTACATAATTGAATTATTAAAGAGATTGGTTTTATTTAAAATCAATGAAGATTATTTTAAATAAATGTTTTTCCTTGAAGTGTTTTAAGGAAATTGTAAACTAATTATTTGAAAGTTGATAAGTATTATTCTAATGTTTTGAATAATGTGAATGATTTTATCTAAAAGTCAAGGGGAACTAGTTCAATGATTTAAATAAATAAATAATTATCTTCTAATTATTTTAGAAAATTGTTTTAAAATAATGGAGGGACAATTCTATGTTTAATTTGAAGAGATAAATGGGTTGACTTGGAGATTAAATGAAGAATCTTATATACTTGAAACATACTTGAAATGAGAACTAAAACCTCATATTTGGCTTAACCATGTGATTGCGAAAGAAAACTAAAATATGTGTTTGTATCTTGTTCTTTATGCTATCCATGTTTGGGGTTTGGGTGGTCCTAGAGTGTTGACCAATTAGGAAGCCTACCAGAGGCTTGGGAGTTTTGCAAATGTGATGGCATGTTGATGTTATTTGATCTTGATCTTTCTAAAACCAACCATGGTAATGTGATGGTATGCTCTATGAGATGTTTGTATTTATCGTTCATTGATGTTTTTCAATCTTCTTGTGTGAAGCTGAGATTTATGTGTATGAGACACTTGACTTAACCATTTTTGAGTCATTAATCAGTTATACTTGGGTTACTTTCCAATCACCTTGATGGGACTGAAGTGTTTGTTTTGAACTTGATGATGTCATGTTGTGACATGTTTTGACTTGACCATTTTGGAGTCTTTGATCAGTATTACTTTGAGATATTTTTCAGTTGCTTGTTGAGAATTGAAGGATATTATGATTATCATTGGATGCTTTTCAGTTGCTCATGGAGAACTGATGTGATTATTTTGATTATCTTTATGATGCTTTCCAGTCGCTTGTATAGGATTGAGGTGATTTTTTGGTTTATGATTTCATGAGCCTGGGGTAGGTTATCTACTTGTAGTGTCGAGAAGTGGCTTGCAATGGGGGCCGGGGCCCTAAGTGGCTGCCAAGGTAACTCATTGTAAGTTATTTAATAAGTGAAAATATTACACTTAATGGGGATTAAAATGAACCTAATAAGATAATTGTATGTTCTCGCCCATGCCTTGAGTGCTAGTACAGACTAGGATGGGAGTAGAGAGAACTTTTGCTTGCGCCCCTTCATTTCGTAGTATGCCGCATCAATACAAGAGGATACTAGTGGCTGCATAGGGATCACTAGGGGGTCGGGGTCTATTGAGAGACTAGTAGGGTAACTCTAGCTTGATTCATGTGATGACACTTTCCTACTTACATAGTAGGTTTCCTACATTTCTTTGTTGTGCCACCGGGAGTAGATGTCGATCTGTGTGTTGGAACCTTTGAGTTAGCATACTTTTAGGATTCTTTGACTTAGAGAGTACTTGTGTTATGTGATTTGTTATCCTCTATTATGTGATTTTTTATCTTGTGTTATGTGATTTTATATCATGTTTGGGACTTGAGACTATCTCCTTAGCATGGTTGGAGTGGACCATTTAGGTTCCACACAATTGGGTGGTAGTGCTTTTTCACTCTCACCATTTGAGATCCGTCCATAGACACCGTGGCTAGAGCATTATTTGTTGGTATTTATCTTCATTTTGTTCTTGGATCTTATGATGGATGTTATTTATTGGTATTTTATTTATATTGATGATTAGCATGTGATAGATGATGTTATCTGCTTTGTAGGATCATCTTATGCTTTATTCTTGCATGTTAGATTTCTTTATGCATATGTTGTAGCATGTTAGATTTCTTTCTGCATAAGTTGTAGTATGTCTTAAGAGTGACATTCCTACTATGATAATACTGATGATCTCTTTGGTGACTTGGGATGTTATGCGTGGAGGGATGGCTAAGGCCCACGATGGTCTAATGATGCTATTGACAGTTAGGAGGAACCATGCGCTTAGTTAAATTGTGTTTTATGATGGATGGATATCTTTTATGATGGTTGTTATACCTTTATTGATGGATGGATGTATCATGTATTTTATTGGTTTCATTTATTTTATTGTACTTGTATCATGGTCAATGAGGATGATGTATCTTTATTTTCACCTATGTTTAATCTTTTAAGCCTTTCATACATTGTGACATGTACAGTGGATGATTGAGCATTCTAAATAGGCATTTGGAACAAATGTATAATATGGACATTGGACCTTCTAATTATTCTTTCATGTGGATGTGGTAGTTGTTAGACTGAGTTTTTATTAGATTAAATGTAACTCAATGTCTTGGGATCCTTAAGGAATGTAACTTGTCATGTATGCTTCAGTTGAATGTATGTTATTGCTTCTCCTACTATGTTTTTGATGTGGATGGTTTATCTTTCATGATTTTTTTATTTTTTTAAAGATTGTTTGGAAAACTTAGTAAAAATTTAGGTTAATTCTTTTGGACCCCTTGGCAGGGCATTACAAGTGAAGGATTACAGGTTAACCTACTGCATTATAGATAAAGGACTTTTGTTAAGTGATAATAGGTTTAGCATGATGAGTATACTTTATTTATTTTTAAAGTAATTCCTAGGAGGAAGTCATAGACAAAGAGGGGGAGGGTGTAGGACCCCTCCTCATCATTTGAAAAAAATATGGAACACTTTGGTAAGTTTCTATATAAGCTAGTATTTGATGCTTTATGGTTAAGGCACCTTTGTATACACCATGTCTACACACACACACACACACACACAATAATTCAAACAACTAGAATATTAGAATAATAAAAGAACCTATTGCACATGTGTTAATACTTATTCACTCAAGTGATAAATGATGGCACTACGAAATTGCTTCTTATTATTTGTTTTTATTTTTATTTTTGTTAAATTTTTTTGGGGGTGTTAATTTTGATGTTAAAATTTGAATTAAGGTTAAGTTGAGTTTAGTATGTAAATGTTTATATGAAGCTTTAGCCACAAAACATAATATTAATTAAAAACATAATGATTATCTAGACTACTCCTCAAAAGAAACCCCACCACCCTATTTTTTTTTTTTTTGATTAAAAACATGACAAAGTATGATTACTCTCTCTATTCGCACCCAAAGATGGTGAAACATTAGCCCAAGCTCTACCTTGAATTAGGACAGAAAGAGTGAGATGCATTCTAGCCAAGAAGGTGGTCTATAGAACCAAACTCATTAAAACATGGAGTGTCAAGCAAACTCATCAACATATTCATGAGAGAATAATGTTCAATGAGATCATAGCATACTTATCTTTTCAATGAACTCCAAGAGGAGCTTCATGCCTGGGGGGAGGATGTGAAGCCTCAACTTGGCTCATCATAGCAGTTTATCTACATTTCAAAGATTTTATATTTTGAGACCTTTTTATATGTTGGACTTAGTTTGGACAATTATTCACACTATTTGATACTATGGGACACTTTATTGTTATGGTGATTAATTATAATGTTAGAACTTATTGATGATGCTTTATGATTAGTTATATTCATGTACTTGGTTGGTTATTTTATTGAGAGTATGAAATTATGTTTGAATGCTAAGGTTAGATGGGTTATATATTTGAAAATCATGAAATGTTGTAAATGGTCATATCATGTCCAGTTTGATTATGCTAGTATTATATATGCATAAAGGTTTAGAAATGGAAAAATATTATCTAAAATTTGGCTTAGAAATGTTTTATGTTTTGATCTAGTTATGAATATAGAATTGATTTAGGATTTATATATGCATATGATTTATTTATCTTGGACTACTGATATGTGATTGAGTGTCAAGAGCATGGTAAAATGGAGAACCAAGATTATACCTTTTAATTAATTGAGAATACCAAGGCTAGATATAATGAAGAGATCTTAACCTCATTGTTAAGTATTTTACTTTGTGAACATAATGTGAATGAGTATTTTAGTTTTGATTCATTTTGTGAAAATTGATTTGCCATTGGTAATGTTAAATGTATATTTTATAGTGTCACTTGACACTTGTATTGTTATGTGTTTAAGTGGAATGTTAGATTGAGATATTGGCAAAAGGAACCCAACCTTAATTTTAACCAATTAGAAATGGTTAAGTTATATCTTGTTGTATAATATTGTCATATGAAGGCCTTAATTAGATTAAATTAGGACTTCAAGTTTAGGGTGATTTTAGAGGACTTTTTTAGTCCTAGAGTGTCCTTTTAGTGAAATTAAGTTACCTACATGTTAGTGCTATATGTTAGGGCTTTAATTTTGACTTTACCTTAGTTTTAATCACTTTTCTAACCCTTTTAAAATTCCATTTTTAAAGTATTGCGAAAATGGAAAAAGTCTTACCCAACTTCTCACCTCATCTTCAGTGAGTTGGAGTTCCAATCAAATAGGGGAACCTAGGTGGAGTTAAAGTGATTTTTATCTTTCATGATGGAGAAAAAGGAGTTTAGTTTCCTCTTAAAGGGGAATTTGAAAATAGAGTTGTCATTTACTCACTCTCTAGTTTTAGAGATTTTGCTATTTTGGATATTGCATTAAAGAAGGATAGAGGGCTCTTCTCAAATCATTCATTTTTCATAGCTTGGAGAAAGTTTGGATCTTTTTCTGTGTTATAGGAACTATGTATTGTATTATTTTCTTATATGTAAATATGTGTAAGTTTTGTTACAGATTCATATGTGTATTGTTTATTGTCCATATTGTATTGTTGGGTGTGTACAAATTTCTATTGTCTTCTTTTTACTTTGATTTTGAGAGTATGATTTTTATGGGTGTGGAAGGAAATCACTCATCCTTACGAGGGAAGTAGTGGCCTTAAAGTGAATGCATTAGTTGGGCCTTTCCTTTGAGTGCATAGTCTCTTCCCCTGAAGGAAGAGGGATAAGCATGTAGTATGGACTACATGTGACAATATATTATTATGCACTTTGGGGGTGGTAAGGGGAGAATCTTTGTGAGAGTTGGTATTTAATTTTTATGCCTTGTGAAGGAAAATTTGAGTTTTTGTATTTGGCTTCTCTTAGGGTTATAGGCACACCTTCACCCATTCTATTGATTTCTATGGTAACCTATTGTGTAAGCTCAAATAGGGTGTTAAATTTTGTATCATGTAATTTTTGTTTTATGTGTTTATACTCGAATATTACCTGGTTGGTCTTGGTTCTCCAAGCTCGGTGGGTGGTCTCATAGAGGCTTAGGTTTGGAGTTGAGATATCCATGGGTTTTCATTGTTTCTTTTTTCTGCAGGTTTCCAAATGGATTTTTGTTAAAGAAAATCTTGGAAAATTTCATTTTCTGTTGGAGATTTCAAGATGATTTTTTAAAAGTGTTGTATTTTAAAAGATCACATGTAGATCTTCATTTATGTAGTTTTGATTTGTTGTAAAGATCCAATTGTGATTGTAACATTTGAAGAGACATTTCAATGTTGTGAATATATTTAACTTTAAATATTTCCTTGAATATGATTAAAAGTAATTCAAATTTGTAGCAATAATCTATTAATGATTTGATATGATTTCTTAAAATGTTTCAAAAAATTAAAATTGAATAGTATGTGTGTGTCTTGTTCAAATTTTGGGCACGACAGTCATCTAGCTTACCAAATTGGCTCACTTGGTTGTTAAAATTTCTTAGTCTTGCTTCAAAATTTTTCTTAGCTAATTTAAGTTGTCTATACCTGGTTTATGATGGTCCCTTGGTTCAAAATTTATGTGTTAGGGACTATTTTGGCTAAAATGGTTACCTTGATCTCTTGACTATACTCTTTGATTGGAAGATTTGTTTACTTGTCTTTACTTATCATCTAGTTAGCTATTCAAATTCCTTACTACCCCTTGACTTGAGTCACTGATGTTATAAATTTCTTGGACACTTTTCTTGACAAGTCACTCTTTCATTTCTATATTACTTTGACAAGTGAACACTCTAGATCTCTAGTTTGGACATAAAGTTATCTTGCATCACCTTATTAGCTTCTTCTAGTCTCCTTCATGCTTGACTTTCTATCTACCACTATGGGCTTCAAATATTTTTCTACCAAACCTAAACCAATTCTAAATGATCTTGTGTTTATTTGTCTTACTAGGAAATTGCAATACCTATACACTTAATAGAAAAAAATAGAAGAGACCAACAACCTCGCTTACCTTAGTTTCACTAAGGACATGATAAGAACATACTCTAAGTTTGAGAAAATGGTAGAAGAGAGAATGGAATCCTCACATAGAAATGTTTTAAAATCATCTCCTTTAAGGTCATCCTCTTATTCTAGGTCTACATATTCTTCTTCAAGACATCAATTGACTTCATTTATTGGATCTAAAGACCCCTCTAGAGAAAAATAAAGTGATACCTCCTTTGAGCCTATGCCAAGATTTCATGAGAAACCTATCTTTGACAAAGACTATGATGAAGACATTGATACATGATATACACTTGATGAACAACAAAAGAATCCTATACATACTTTTAATATGACTTTTACTCCCTTGGAGGATACTTATGATGTCATTTTGCAAACATTCCTTTTTAATGAGCTCCACACATTTTATGTAATGGCTCCAATAGGTTATAACTTCTTCAAACACCAAAATCTTTTATACCTCAGTTGTTTGACATTTTTCAAATGCTTTGCAAGAAAGCTCTTATACCACTATAATGGGCACCCTGGAAATGCCCAAGAACTGAACAAACTACTGATAAAGATTCTAATGCTTTTGCATAGATTTTGGAACCACATAACATGAAAAAGAAGGAATTTATACAAATTGAAGATTTAACCATTAGTAAAATAATATTAGTTCTCAAACTAATTAAATCAAATACATAGCAATGAATTGCAAAGGCCAAACCCCAAGGGAATGACCTCTAGAATGTCACAAGAGAGGATAGATGTCCTCTAATGCTAATAACAAATCTCTAACTCACACCTCCAAGCTCTTATCGAATGCAATTCACAATGATCTGATGATAAGCAATGATGTTCCCACCTCTATTTATACTTTTCCTTCACTCTTCTAGAAGGAAATAAAATATTAATTAATTGCATTTACTAGAAGCTTCCCTCTTCCAATAATTAATGCACTCTCTAGAAACTCCTCCCTATCAATACAATAATTAATTTTTCTTCTAGAAAATTAAATTACTAGAGGCTCCCCCCTTCCAATAATAATGCACTATCTAGAAGCTTCTCCTTGCAATACAATAATTAATTAAATATAAAGTCACCTTTTAATTTTAATTTATTTAATGATTTGATAAGAAATTAATTTTAATTTATTAAATAATTTTATAAGGAATTAATTTAATCAATTTCTTATTTCTCCATGTAGCACTTGGAGAATGTAAAGGCTAAGAACTCCACCGAGTTACTAAAAAGATGGGGAAATTACAATCTGCCCTCCTTGAAATTGCTTGTCCTCAAGCAATCCAGCAACACAATGAGCTCCAATCTCCACCTGGATCCCAAATGAAGTAGTATGTGATATCCCTATGTATATTAAACCAACTACTAACTAACATCATTAGGACCAACCACATGTCTTGTAGCCTAGCACTCAAATCTTGTACTAATGAGGTAGAAGTCAAAATGTCATCACAAAGAAACTCCATAGAAGATCTATGAAAACTCTTCTTTCCTATATCCACCCACATAATATATTTTGGATTGGAATCCTAATCATCACCAACATGTATTGAAAAAGATGTAGCTACAGGTGAACCATATGCACTCATGCCAATTGTATCAACAATAGGTGTAGCCACATCAAAATATATAGACATAGGAACAACACTAATTGCTGCAACAAAAAAATGAACCAAATTTGTAGTTGTTGAGAACTCATAATCATCAACATGTGTGTCATCATTAGAACACACATCAACAACTGCATGCATACTACTAAACTCCTCATTGGATGGTTCAACTGACATAGAAGTGGTTGCTAATATGACAATATCCTCACATTCTCCTAATCCCACTATTGTTGCATTTCCATCCCCTGACAAAGCTTCATATGTGGACTTCTAACTTTGGACACATGACTGAACACCAGATTCCAAATCAATAATACTAGAGTGTAAACCCACATCTACTGACTCTATTGAAATGCCCACATCACCAACATCATAGTTGGGTGGCTTTATACGTATCTTAGTCCCACCTGAGGAATCAACTACATCCTATACTAGAGCAACATACAAATCATCAATATTAATGTCCATCTATCTAGCCATAAGTTGCAACATCATATCCATTCACCTATTCTGCTCCTAGTGCAAATGTTGCCCCACCTCTAATGTACCTAGTAACCGTCTGAACATTTTGTCAAACACTTTTCCCTCTATCTAACTATTCCAAATGCCCTATAAGACCACATAAGATGGTATGACTTATAGCTCTGGGACCACTGTAATAGGCAGTTCTAATACCACTATAATGAGCACCTTGGAAATACCCAAAAATTGAACCATACTGATAAAGACTCTAATGCTTTTGCATAGATTTTGGAACCACATAACATGAACAAGAAGGAATTTATAAAAATTGAAGACTAAACCACTACTAAAATAATATTAGTTCTCAAGCTAATTAAATCAAATACATAGCAATAAATTCCAAAGGCCAAACCCCAAGGGAATGACATCTAGAATGTTACAAGAGAGGATAGATGTCCTCTAATGCCAAGAACAAATCTCTAACTCACACCTCCAAGCTCTTATCAAATGCAATTCCCAATAATTTGATGATAAACAATGACGTTCCCAACTCTATTTATACTTTTCCTTCAACCTTATAGAAGGAAATAAAATATTAATTAATTGTATTTACTAGAAGCTTCCCTCTTCTAATAATTAATGCACTCTGTAGAAACTACTCCCTAGCAATACAATAATTAATGCACTCTGTAGAAACTCCTCCCTAGCACTATCTAGAAGCTTCTCCTTCCAATAAAATAATTAATTAAATCAATTAAATATAAAGTCACCTTTTAATTTTAATTTATTTAATGACTTTATAACAAATTAATTCAATCAATTTCTTATTTCTCCTCTTAGTCTTTGGAGAATGTAAAGGCTAAGAAACCTATTCTTGAATATCTATTGTGCTTATCATCAACATAATAAGCATAGGACTTCAGATTGCGTTGAGTTGAAACCTAAAATCTGAGACCTTATTAATGATGGTATAGTTGATGTTGGAACCCTTAAACACTCATGTGATGAGTATACTTCTCTTGAGAAATATCATGTTGATGAACCTATGTCTAGTGATGGTTTCCTTGACACCTTTACTTCTTCTAACATGCATGAGCTTTGCAAGACTTCAACACTTTCCAACATTTATCCATCAAACAAAGTGCCTATTTCTTTTTGCACTAACTACCCTCAAGGGATACCTCTAAAAGAAACTCAAGCTAATCTACATTTGGTCGAAAACCTTTTCCATGCTACTAAGACTAAAAATACTAAAACTTCATGAAATTATATCCCTATTATTCCCACTTCAACTAGTCAATCATTATCTCTTCAAGCTCCTACCATGCAAACCACACATTCTCCCTTGTCCTTAGAAGTGGCTCCATGTCAAGAGGAATCTCAAAAAGATAAAGTTATAAATGTCAATAAATATCAAGATCAATCACCCTTTCATCTCCTTCAAGATGTCACCTTTATATATCATTTGTATTTTCCACCTCCCAAGTATGATGAAGATACCACTTCCATTGAGCTCATTGAAGATGAAGAAAAACTCACTATGCCTATTTTATTCAAAGAAACTTGTCAAGATCAAAGTCTTCTTTCTTGTTTTACTTCTCCATATCCACTTCAAACATATGCTCAAGATTCAAATATTTGTATCAAAAGTGTTTCTCCTATAAAATTTACCCATGAGTCTATTAGTGGGCTTGGCCACATTTCTCACTTTAAAGATGTTGATATCCCTATCTACTATCCCTTTGCATCTTCCAAATCTATCCTTAGTCCTTATCCATCAAAGCTAAATCCTTCAAACCTTCAATATATATTGGGATCTTATGCTCCTCCATCTCCTACTTCTACTACTATCTCATCACCTACCTCTCCTATTATGCCTCAAGATAAATAAATACACTCATCCTTGAAAAAAATTTATGCACCCATACTTCTAAACTTTCCATAATAACCTTCTTCATCCATAAATCGTAAGTATTTTTGAAGCAATTTGGATGATTAACAAGAACAAATATAATAATCTATCTAAATGTGGTCACTATGTCTCACCTAATTGATATGTGAATGCTATGAAAGAAAAAAATTCAAGAGACCACAAAGGGCCACTACCCAAAGAGAAAAATAAAATAAAATAAAATATGGGTTCCTAAATCCATCATCGAATATATGCATTGTAAAGCATCCAAAGGACAAGAAAACTCTAAAGCTATATGGATTCCTAAGTCTCTTTTGAAAGACTAGAATCTTGAAAACAAATCAAAGTTGACATTCAGGCTTCCAAAGGCTTCAACTCCATCTTATTCCAAAACTCTCCTACCATCTTGTGCATCAAAACCTCAATCTATTTCAACCATAACTCATCCACCATCCCATCACCCATTAAGATTTGTGTCAATTTTTATCTTGCATACTTTCTCACCTATAGTTATGCAATATTTTCAACCCTACTCTTACCTCTTATTATCATGTCCCTATTTTCTGATAGAATTTTAATAATAATCAACTAATATAATGTTTGTAAATAAATAATGATAATAAAGTTATATTAAAACTAATAATAAAATATAAAATTAGTAAATTATTATTATTTAATTTATAGTATCAATGATGATATTTTAAATAATAAAATCAAAATGAATAAATAAATAAATAAAATTAAATACAAGAGAAAATATTGAAGAAAGTATGTTAACTTTCTAAATAGAATTTAATAATAAATGATAATAAACACAAATAATTAAGTAAATAATATAACATAGAATAATATAAATTAACTAAATCTAACAAAAAGTCAAGATATATTTAACAAATAGACATGACTCCTTAAAATTAAGACATAAAAGGGAGGACAGTTTATTTTAGAAGGTGGGGGAAAAAAGGAGGAGAAGATAGGAGTTCAAAAAAGAAAAATGGAAGATGAAAGTAATATGAAGAACATAGGGAAGTGACTTTCTGAAAAGGTGTCAATGATATTGAAAGGATGTGAACCTTTGAAAGGGTCATAATTATGAATAGTTGCGACTCTTCAAAAATCTTGTAATTATAAAGTATTGAGACTTTTCCAAAAGGATTTTAGTTATGAAGTATTGTGACTTTTCAAAAGGATTATAATCATGAAGTGTTGTAAATTGTCAAAGGATTTTTATTATGAAAGGTTGCGACTCTTGGAAAAGAAGAAACAAAAGAGTGACATGGACCAAGAAAAAGGAAGTTAAGAAATGTATGCTTATGGATTGTATTTATTTAATTATGCTTAAAAAATTTATTTATTTTAATAAATCATGCTTGTGGATAATTTATGCATATACATATGTAATTTCAAATTGATAAAATACATGACTTAATGGTCAATGGTTTAAGATCAAGAGAGTCCCTTTTTAGGGAAGAGAGTGATCTTAATATGGTTAATAGCTTAGGATCAAGAGAGTCCCTTTGGGAAGAGAGTGATCTTAATGTGGTTAATAACTTAAGATCAAGAGAGTTACTTTGGGAAGAGAGTGATCTTAATATGGTTATAAGGCCAAAATATTCCGTAGTTGTCAACATATGCATATGTGTCAAGGGCACTGGATAGAGAATGTCTCTTCTAAGAAGGACCTTAAAGGGGGAACTTTATAAAAAACAAAGAAGTAACTAAGGATCTAAGGATCCTCAAGAGGGTTATTTATCTCGATGTGGAGAGTTTTTTTTAAGGTTGGGTTAGGATAGAGGGTATAATAATGAAATATATTTTATTATTATATAGATTCTAACATTGGTTTTGCAGGTATTATTGTCCTTGCTAGTGGGGACATTATAGTTATTCATACTCCTTCTACCTTTCCAAGACATGAATTCTTATCCTCCATATAATTTACCTATTATCACCTCCCTTCCATTAGCTTATCAAGATCTTTGAGAATATATTACTTTGGTCTTCGCTTATCATGACTTATCCTTCCAATAGGAGCACTACTAACTTGAAAAAGATTGACCTATTTCTTAAAAAAAGAAAAAAGAAAAAATAATAGACAAAGTGCCTTGGTGAAAACTTGGTGAATAGGCACCTTGGTAGAAAAAGTAAAGAGAAATAAATCTATCATATGGTGAAAACCACCTCTTGTGGTACCTTGGATAAGTACCATGATGAAAACCTGGCAAATAGTTGTCATGTGTAATTCTTCTATCATCCAACTATTTCCTCTTTCCTCTTTGATCTTGATAATATTGAGCTATATGTATTGGCTAGCTTATCCACTAGCATCCCTATTTTTTCTTGCTCATTCACTCATATCCTTCATATCTAGCTTTATACCTATCATTTTATAACATCACTATCCTATCTAATTGACCCCTTGGTTTTTTATCATACAAAAAAAAACATGGTTCTCATAAGCCTTTTGACATGTCTACTATTTTATATTATACACTTTCATGCTACTCACTTATTGGCTTCCACTTCTTATCCTATATGTTATCTTGCCCATTAGATTACATTTCTTATTCTATATGATATCTCACTTATTAGCTTCCATTGCTTATCCTATACTCCATCTTTCTTATTGTCTTCCAATGCTTATCTTTACGCTATCTCACTTATTGGTTTTAACTTCTTATCCCACATATTATCTCCTTTCTTGGCTTTCATGGCTTCTCCAAAACCTATTTCATATGGCTATTTTACTTTTTCCCTAGCTTGGGAACTCTTGAGGAGCTAGTCCTTGAGGATCACTTTCATCTCTCTTTATATTTCTTACCTATCCATCTAATCCACTAGCTTAATACTATTTCATACCCTACACCTCACTAGACATCGGGACAAAATAATGTGATCTTTTTTAAGAGCTTGTAAATCCTTCTAAGAGGTGAAAACCTAGAAATGAGCACTACTTGACACCCTTAAAACTATGTATATTAGTAATGTTCTTGCACTCATGAACTACTCATCTCCACATTACTTTTCTTTGCCTAGCTTGGAACTAACTCTCATCTAGGTCTAGGGGGCACAAACTACATAACTTATCATGATCTCTTTGTCATGTAGGTTTTTCTTTGGTAGCTCTTCAAATTTTGTTTTTTAACACTTACCCTTGACATCTATTTTTTTCCAACACTTATTAGATACTTTGGCTATATTCTAGGATGTTGTGATACTTCACATTGGTAGACTTGAGTCCTAAAGAGATAGTCATGTGACTTACACATATGCACTTAAACACTAAAAATCATTTGAGATTTTTTGGCTTACTTTACTTTGTGTGCTATATATGCTAATTTATTTGATGAGAGCTACCCCCCTCATAATATCTAGAGGATTTCATGAACTAGAGGACTGGGGGCATGGGGCATATTTTCTTTTTTTTTTCCTGCCTATGGGTATACCTTGTTGATCTTACATGTCTTGAGCATCTTTCTTGACCCCCTTGACACTTAGGATCTATATTGTATCATCCTTATCTATTTTTTGCAAGTAAATTCTTATGTCCATCTCAACATTTTGTGTCTCAATGCAAGCATGATCTTGCTATACTAAACCTAGGGAATCGAACTACACCATCATCTTGACATTTATGTATCTGATGCATAGGATGGGTTCCCACATCCGTATCCAATATTGATCATATTCATATCCTCATAGTTATACTATTGATTATTGTATGATATTGTGATGTCCCTAATAAGGCTCAATTATAAAACTAAGATCTCCTTATATAACCCTTGCAATTGCACCTTTCCGTACTAGCTTGCATTTTAGGTTCATTTTTAGCTTAGCTTGCATTTGAATGTTGAGAGATATTCCTTATCTTTCATGGAAATGTTAGATAACTATGTTCATCTTCTCTCACTTATTCTTGATCATATCTTGTCATATCCTTTTGGCTTTTTCTCACCTCTTTTTCTATCTTGTAATCACAAAGGGTTGATATTATCATCACATCTATATTACCCATTTTGACCTAATTTTTTAACTCCTTAGATTTTCGCATAAATTGTACCCCTACCTAATTTCAATATCCTAGATGCATTTTTAGGATCAAAAAAATCTAGGTTCATCTTGATGGTCAAAATTGAATTTTAAAATTCTTCCTTCTTCTATGCAATTGGCTAACTTTCTGAGGCTTAATTACTGAATCTTGTTGGGGTGACCATCATTTCCTTATATCTTCATCATTTATACTCTCTTCCATTTTCCTTATTCATTTCATTCCATTCCATTTAATAATTTTTCATGTTTTAACCTAATTTTGAGGTTTTACCTTTCTCGTCAAATCTAGTCAAACTAGGGCATAATATCATCATTTGGTGGTCACTTTCTTGGCCTTAATCTTTTATCTACATTATGGACTATATCTTATCTCAATTTGATCAAATATCAATTATTTATGCATCTCCTCTATCTCATTTCAATTTTAATCCTAATGGGGAAAGAATATTTTATCATTGTTGCAAATTTCTTTTGGCTATATATATGCTCTTGATCCAATTACTTTCTTTGGATACTCAGCTTGACATATCAGCACTCATCTTGGGTTCTTCATAGTAATATTTTGCTTATCAGCTACTTACTTGGTTTCTTTATTGTTTGATGTAATGTGTTCCTAGATTGATCACACATTAGTCAAATAGAGGATAATTTAATCACCCAAAAATGCTAATCTAGACCATAATCCCCCTTTCTATCTTTTTTGCATAATTTTTTAATTTTTTATTCTTGATCAAATCCTTAAAAATTCATTTATTCAATTACCTATGGTTTGACCACTTTATTCTAAGTCTTTTATTTAATTGAAGGAAATTTCTCCCTTTTAATTAAATAAAGTCACCAAAATTCCCTTATCCTAAGTGTGTGCACATAAAACATTATTTCTATTTCAAAAATAAGAGGAGAAGGTTTTTTGTCTCACATGAGGGGCACAACTTTCTATGTGAGAGGAATCTAATATTTTCAAAATAACTTTAATTCTTCTCCACACATATTTTTCCTCTAAAATCCCTCCATTTATCTTGATTAGGTGAGATGCTTATGCACATGGATCACTCAATATGCATTCTTCACACTTGATTATGCCTTTTTTGCCTCTCAAACTCAACTGTCCATTTATCTTTAAAAGGGAGGGCTCTCTCCTCATTCTCAATCTCTAATACTTTGTAATAATATTATGCTACAATATTTTTATGTTCTTTTGGAGCTTTCAAGACTAGGATCATCCTCATTCTTGTGTTTTGCATACTCACACTTGCATTAGGGTTTATTTGCATATAGTTTATCTTTTGTTTGTGCTTTAGATTACCTCACATAGCTTAGGTAGGAATTCTTGTAACTCTTCATATTTTATTATCTTATATTTCATCTTTCATTTCATGTTACTATAGCTTACATTGCATTGCACTTGCATTGTTATTCTTGGATGCTAGCACTCTTGCTCCCATCTTTGAATCTCTTATTCTATAGTGCATCTTGCAAGGGTTGCATAGCTAGGTTTATTTGAGAGACACAACACTATGATTTAAATATTTGCACATCATAGATAGAGAGCTATAAGCTACCTCTTGAGAAGATCTCCTTCATGGGTATTCTTGAGAATAAGGGTTTATAGAAGTGTGCATACTTTTTGGTATGCAGTACATAGTAGCCCATATATTGCATGTGTTGTTGGAATCATTGCAAGGTTTTCATATAACCCAAAGGAAAAACACATGACTGCTATCAAGAGGATATTCAGATATCTTAAAGGGACTAAAGATTTTGGATTATGGTATAAAGATGGTGATTTTACTCTTAGAGTCTATATTAATTTTGATTGGGCTGGTAATATTGATGATAGAAAAATAAGAAGTGATGGAACTTTATTTTTAGGAGAAAGATTGGTAACATGGTTGAGCAAGAAATAGAGTTGAATTCCACAATCTACTACTCAATCTGAGTATGTTTCTGTTGCAATTAATTTTTCAAATATTTTTTGGATTAAGCAATTGTTGGAAGGAATATAGGAAGAGATAATTGAGTGTGTTACTATTTATTATGATAACACTAATGCAATAAATATCAAAGAATCTAGTGATACATTTAAAGACAAAGCATACATCAATCAAGTATCACTACTTGAGGGAGAAAGTACAAGATGAATAAGTTAGGATTCAATATGTGAAGTCTAAGGAGAAAATTTCTAGCATATTTACTAAGCCATTACCTAAAGATGATTTTGAGTATCTAAGAGGTAAATTGGGGGTCCTTCTCTTATCCATTATTCACTAAGTGAAGATGCATGTTGCATTAATTCATAGATGAACATAAATATCTTTGTCAATTTGATGCAAGAGTTCACACTTTAGGAGTAGTTCTAAAGTTACAAAAATTATTGGAATTAAATTGATGTAAATAGAACATGTGAGGTATAATTTATAACTACAAGGTCTATAAGTTTCACTTTGGAACTTATAGTTACCTTTGGCATTTTTGTCAAAGGGGGAGTGAATGACTAAAAAGTAAGCATATAAGAAAAAGGAGAGAACATAGCTAGAGATGAGGATGAAATATCAAAGTTGATTCAGAAGATTGAAGATACTACTTAATATAAAAACATCATATCCTAAGGGGGAGACATGTTAAAGATTGATACTTCTATTAAGTACACTTGATGATGAATTTTTTTGCAGAGAACCTAGAGCTAAAAAATTGTCTTGTTGTCAACATATACATTTGATTATCTTATATAATATTTTGTGATGTAAAATTATATGATTATGTGTTGTCATCAATGCCAAGGGGAAGATTTTTATCCCCAACTAATGATGTACTTGAGAATGTTATGGATGTATGTGAAAGATTCATAGCAGTTATTATGTTGTCATTGATGTCAAAGTCTTAGTTGGCTAGACATTATGCTAATTTAGTATAGTACCATATCCTATGATTGATGAAGAGGATTTGATTGAATAATAGGATTTGAAGAAAGTATGACAATGATAGAGTTGATAAGTATGGTATTCAATGGGTACTTGGATTTTATTGTTTTACAATCATGGAATCATGTCATGCAATGATGAAGTATATGTATTCACTAAGGTATATAAGCTAAACTGAGTGACAAGGTGAAATAAGTATAGTATTGACCATACATCTAAAAAAGAAAAGTTGAGGTTTAGTATTAACCAAGTAATTCATATGTTAACTGAGTGATGTATTACCTAAGTTAAATATAATCTTCACCAAGTATAAGCTGGAAGGACAAGTTAAAAAATATGAAATCTAAAAAAAAGAATGTTTGAGAAGTTTAAATGTTAAAGTCAAAGTTTTCTACAAGATCTCCAAATGAAAAACATATAATGAAGATTTGATGATTGAGATTTAAGAAATATAAGGATGAGAACAAATCTCAATGAAAGTTTTATTTTATAAGTGACAAATTTATAATGAATTTGAGATCTATGGATATGGTTAAACAACAAAACCTGGAAGAATGTGGAAGCAAAGAATTTATTATTTAAAGAGGAGTTCAAGTAAGCTTTTGGTTGTTGGTTGAATGGTGAATGGATGGCAATTATCGACAGAAAAGAAGAGAAAGAAAGAATAAAGGTGAAAAAATTAGAGAAGAAGGAAGATCAAGTAGAGTTAGAGAAAAGTGAAAGTGTGAAGAAATGAAGTAGCGAAGTAGAGATCAGAGAAGGAAGAAGATATAGTAGAACTGAGATCTGAACAAGAAAGGTATCACTAAACCTTACAGATCATTTAACTATGACTTTCTTAAAATTGTAGTAGAAAAATCTCTTAACCAAGTGGACCTAACAAGTTTGTGAAATCCTATATGGTAATATCAATTAGTGATATTTGTAAGTCCTCTGGAGTAGGCTACTCTTTAGATAGGATCAAGGGGTGATAAGGTATAGATGATCTTTATGTTAAAACCCTCTAACCAGGTCACACTAAAACTATGCATGTAAACCTTTAACAAGTTTGGCCACTATTAGATCTTATTTCAAAAGAGTGAAACTATTTAGGTTGTTGGTCCCAAGTGGTTTTTCCCTTTACATGGTTTCAACATTAAATCATGGTGTCAAATGTGTGAGTTTTTTTTTTTGTTGCAAGTTGTTATTCATGGTATTTACTTAATATTACAACTCAATAAAATTAGGTAACCATAAGGTAAAAGCTAAGTTATATTATTGATACTCAGTAAAAATAGAAATATTGAGATAATAGTTTGAAGTAAGTTGATTATAAGATTGAATTGTGAAGTTGATTGATATTGTTGAGTTATTGCTTTTGATTTTTATGAGGTTGTCATTAATTAGCAACCAATAAAGTGTAAGTATACCATCTCATGGTTATCAGTAGACATCTAGATAGGTCTACTTAGAGATTAAGATAATTACAATCAGAATGATGAGTCATCATTTTGACAAGGTACAAGCAGGCATCATCTACATTGCAATAGGATAAGAATTTTGATCAAATGGAGAAAAGAAGAAAGTACTAAGTTGTTAAGTCTAAACCTAGAATCAAATGGTAGGGCTACCATTTTAGACCCTTAGAAATAGGAATCATAGGTTGTTCATGAAATACTCTATAGCACAATTCAAATTTTGAATTCACTATTTTGAGTGAGATTTTATTTTAGAGTTTTGACACCCAGAAGCAATAAGATATAAAATTCTAAGAACTTCATTAAGAAGTGTGTGGATAGTGTGCAAAAAAAAGGTAGAAGTGAATCTAGAAGAAAGAAATCAAACATGAAGAGTGTTACTATGCAAGAGAAAGGGTGAACAACAAGCCAAAGTAGTTTGGTATTCTAGTGCAAATAGAGAAAAGCGTAGAAAAGAGTAACGTACCACATAAGATATCTTAGAGTCAACCTAAATGAAAAAGAGAAGATAAAAGTATCTTCTAGATTTATATTGGAGATCTATCATGAAAGTGCCATATATTATAGATCACTTTTGACTACTTTATAATCATTTTAATCATTGTATAAGCTCTTAACCGAGAATGCTTTAGTAGTAAGCATATTATAAATCCTTTAACAAGGTGCCTCTCAAAAGGAGTGTTAAAATCTTCTGACAATGTAGCCTTAGTAGGGTGATTATAATCCTAATAGGTTGCAGACATTCTTAATTAGATGTGCTCTTAGAAGGAACAAATTTTAGCTCTTAACCAAGCAACCTTTAATTTGTAGTAAAAGGTTAGTGGGTACATTATCCCCACTATGGTTTTCATCCTCTACTTGAGGGTTTCCACGTACAAATTTGTGTACCTATGTTGAATGCTTCTATGTATGGATTTACATACTTCTATTTATTGTAGTTCTCATTGTGTTATTAAATAAGTGGTTGTTGTTTAGTTTATTTGAAATGGTTAAAATGTTAATCAATTTTGGAGTCAATATTGATTCACCTCCCCTAATACCAATTGAGACCAATAGTATGGATTTAAAACACCATGCATAACACCTAAAAGAGAAAGTATCATGTCACATAAAACTTTTATGCATGTGAATATGTTAGGAAAGTAAAACAAAAGTTGAAAAGTAAAACATGTTGAAAATGTTGCTTTGTTGGAAAGTATAAGACAAAGATAAGTATAATATGTAGGTGTTGAGATAACCAAATAACTAAGAAGTGGAGAATGAATCAATTATTCCACATGTATAAAAACTTTTCCAACTATTGGTAAATGCCTAATATACATTCACTTCTACTTAATATCTTTTTTTAAAGCATGACAATACACCATCAAAGATAAAGACGAAAGCATAGGTACAACAACACAATGAACATTGGGTTTATACATGGAAAACCCAACCTGGGAAACTTTGTGGAGAAGATAATTCTCATGGAATGATAATAAAACTATTTAAGGTGACAATAATTATGTGATTTAGTACAAAAAGGTGAATCTTTTGAATAAGGGCTACAATTGGTAGGTTAACTTCTTGACTATCTATGCCCTTACTACAAAAATGCTCAATATTTATACAACAAGGCTCACTACCAACATAATAAAAAGTAAAATGAAAATAGAGTATAATGTTGCACCTTTACAATTTCAGCTAAGAACTGAATGCACCTCCTTGATCAGTTGTCTTCATGAACACACACTTTTATGTGTATATGGAATGTACATTTGCAATGTGTTGACATAAAAGATAAATTTCCACAAAAGGTAACTAATGCAGTATCAAGGAAATTGATAAAAAAAATTAAATCATGCTTGATCAAGGACATTCTTAGTTAGTAATAGAGCTTGATCAAGAGACATTCTTGGTGAATGTCAAAATATGGTTGAACATTCTTAGTGAGTATTGAGACTTGATCAAGGGAATTCCTTGTGAGTATCTGAGCTTGATCAAGAGACATTCTTTGTGTGTGTAAAAATATGGTTTAGATGTACTTTGTGAGAACCAAGGCCTGTGTTGGGACTCAAATTGAAGCCCTAATTTTGAGTACCATTCTAAAATTTGAGTCAAAATGAGCCCCTATAAGAACTTTTCATGCATATGTACCCGACTATCAATTTGAGTCCTATGATGTATTTCATATGTTTAACACCTTTCATTTAGTATATGCATGTATCTCATAATGATAAGTTGTCATTCTAAGTCATTCTGTGAAGTTTTCTTTTGAGCATTGTTCAAATCTGCATTTTTGCCAAAGTTTCAAACAATGACAGTGAGCTTAGTTTGCAATTGAATATCTTACACTTGGTTAAGTTTATGACTTGCCACTTTGAAATTTTTTAGTATGCATATTAGAGAACCTACATTTCATATTTTAAGTTTTTTTGATAAGTTTTGACTAGGTTTTGAATCCCTCAAAGTTGGTTTTTAACTATTGTCATGTTGATGCATTTTGTTCAAAATTTTGGGAAGCCTTGTTTGACCAGTTGTAAATTTGACTCAGTTAACTAAAATGAAAATTTCCTTTTGCATTGCACTCTAGGGGTCAGAGACATGCTATGCTCAAAATTTGAGCCTATGAAAAATTTGTTTGACTAGTTTTCAAACGTGATTCAAAATGCAATTTATGAAGTTTCACTTTTTTCTAAAAATGCAGATTGATCTGTAGCCCTATTCGGGATGCCATAACTCTGAGTCTATGATAGATTAGACCAAATATATTAGAACACTTTTTTCTACTCTAAAAATACTTTAAGTGTGTCAATTTTCAAGTCTTGAAAAATCCATCTGCACACTTTCCCAAGTTCATTTTGTTTGTCAAAATCATTGTTCTACTACTGTTCCCAGTTCTGCAATTCTGAGAAATTGCACACTTGTGAAATTCTCCCAATTATTCTTAATGAGCCTAAATCATAGACTTATACTCTTCACATGATAGTAATCTAATACCTCAACTTATACTCTTCACATGATAGTAAACTAATACCCCAATTTTCAAACCCTTAAATGATCATATTACCTATTTTTGAAGCCAAATCTGAACATGTTTTATTATTTTTGACATGTTTGATTGTAGCTAGTTTGAAAAGCATAATATTTCCAATAAATAACTTTTGACTAAGTGATTGTCATGAAGTGAGATTTTTCAAACTAAAAGAGTGTTAATAAGAGAGAAAATATGTCAAGTGTTGAGGGTATGTCAAATGTTTTGCTCAATTTTTAAAGCCAAATTCAGAGGCTTCCTAGCAGAAAATTAGAATTTATAAAAAGAGGTGGTTTTCATTAAAATGAAAGGTTATTTATAATCTAAAGAGGGAGATTCCCAATGCAATGTTGTTATTTGTAAGTTAATCAAAGTTCTATCCACTTGTTAGTAGTGATATTTTAGGCAAAATACTCACTGGAGATGAAAATGGTTTATCAAAGAAGACTACTAGCTCATTTTGATAGTGAAATATGGATACAAGCCAGCACAAATATATATGTAGGTTGCACACCAGATTGTAATGGAGACATTTTTAATTGAGTAATGGTGAGAATGAATAATCTTGTTTTGTAATTATAAATGGTCAAGTACATTTGCAAGCAAGATTCTACATTGAATGTAACAAGTCCACACCATCATTTTATTAAGAGCTCTTCATTTATGGGTAGAACCTGAACCAAGGAGGCCATCATGTGATTCAATTCATGAGTTTAGGCATCTTAAGGTTCTCAAAATTTAAATTCTTATCCTAGTTGACTTGCAAACAATGAGAAAAGCATTTGGACCATTTTCAATATCTATCATTATGGGTGGTTTCAATATGTAGGTCGAAGAACATGATGTGCTACATCCTTGGGCATCAATACTAAATAGAGATATGTTGATTTATTCTTGTACATGCTACAAGGAAAGGAACATATTTCCATGTTTTGATTACACTTCAAAAGTGTCAAATCAATCCCTCCAGTGTGACAGTGTAGGTAAAGATGGAATAGAGTACTCCACAACCTACATCGATAGCAAGTATTGAGACATGTAAGTCATGATCCAAGGGATGCCTCACTGCAAAATAGTGAGTTTTGGCAAAGAAATGCATCCATTTTCCTTGGCTAGATAAATTGTCATATTCGCACATCCATTCTAAAGAACATGAGTACATCTATTTTGGATGGCACAACATGCAAATGAAGTGTTATAAATTTTTGGTGAGAATGGAGTCTGAGTGTGAGGACACACTAACCAAAGTGAATATGGACGAGTCCCAGGCAATTTTGAACTGAATCCTCGCCACCATTTTCAGAAGGGAGAAAACATCCAATAAGAGTTAGATGATTCCTTGAATGGGTGAGAAATTTGTAGATGAGTCTTGTTGTCAGTTTGAAAGGTTTCCCTTGGCTTGATGTACATGAGAGAATGTGATGGGAGTGGTTACTCACAAAAGAAATGTAAAAGGGATTTTTCTCTCATATGTTGCAATGTGAAAGATGGAAGCAGAAGCTGATTGCCATGATGGACTTCTAATCTAGTCCAAGGTCTTAGAGCTAGTAGGAATGCATTAGAATGTATGGGATATGCAAAGGGCATTCTTCAAGAAGAAATAATGCATAAGGTTGTTGCCAAAAGAATATCCAAAAATTTGTGCATGAATGAAAAAGATGTTGTGTTCAGTCTTGATAATGTCCATGACTCTGAACAATTAAAAGAATTCCCCAAGTGCAAGTGGAATAAAATGAAAAAATGATTAAATTTAAATATCCCAACATTGGTCCCTCTGAGGCATTTTTCAGGATTTAAATACCCTAACAGACAAAATCATTGTGTTCAAAAGACACAAGCCTTTTAGAGGCAAGACTTGCGCGCATGGGGCCTTCCAGAGTTATGATATAGTGACAAGTGGTGTGTGGGTCCCACATATGGTGAGGTAGAAAATATGAGAACAAATGAAATGGTGGCATGTAGCAGCGAGGTGGCAAATTGTTGGGTTCAATAACCAATCAGGTAGTGACACAGGGTTGGTAGTCAACTCAAGTTTGACCCAAAATGGAAATGGAGGGAAAATTTAAAATGTCTAAAAAAATTAATATTTTAATATTTTCCTTTTTTTTAATGAGTATGTCATTTTATATTAAAATAGGTTTCGTTATATAGTTCAAGCTTTGAGAGATTTTATTTTTTTTGCAAATTTAAAGAGCTTTATAGATTAGTCTTAAACCTACAACTTCTTTTGGATGTCTTGGGTATGTATTTGAGGCTAGTATAGGACTATTATATATCCTTGGAAAGCTCTCAAAGTCTATTTTATATATCTGCCATCAAGTTTTGTGCTAATATCAGTGAGTAGACATTATATTGGTTTTTTTCCAAGGTGCTTCGTATGCAACCACATTCTGGTACAAGCAGTTCATTTTTAGTTTCTTATAAAACAGTGAAATGGGTGGGTGCCAAATTTGGAGAGGGTCCTAGCAAGGATATTGTTTCATCTCCAAAGTGTTCTACTATGGATTTTGGAAAATTTTGGCATCAAATCTAATATTTTATCAGAAAGGGGCTTTTCTCATCATTCAGGAAGATATTTTTAGAGTTTGTTGGCCAGAATGATGAGTTATGATCTAGTTTTCAGTTTTAGAGAGATGAAAGATGTTTTCAACAACATTGGAAGGAGATTCAAGTCGACAAGTGTTGATTCTAGATCAGATCTGGGATTCCTTCCTCATCTATATCTTTCTTTCTTTTCTCATTATACAGGGTTGGTTCCAGACTTCTAGACAAGTCTCCATAGTTGTGATACCATCATTCTTTAGCATTTTCTCTATTATGAAAAACATTGTAATTTCTTTGAGTATTAGATAATAAAGTTGTCTATTGTGCATTTTCTAGGTTATTCCATACTCTTAATGTATTTTTTTTAAGAAAATGAATACAAAGCTTCCTGTTGAAAGTTTCAATCTAGATTTTGTCTCCTTTCTATGGGTTTTTGATTTTCTATGATATATGAAAAAAGAGCATATTATCTAGTTATAATTTGGTTTAAAGTTGTATGCCATTGTGTATTTTTCTGCTAGGTTAAGGAGTTGATTAAATGCTTAATATGCATTGACAAAATTGTAGGGTTCATAGAAGGATTTGGTAAGAATGAGTTTTATTTTGAAGATTGATGTCTGTTTACAAAGTGAATGGATAGATAATAGTCATAGGTGTAAGTTTTGACTTGTTTGATGCCGAATGGATAAGGGCCTAATAAGCTAGGAGATTACATATTTCTTGTTTTTGCATATGTGGGTATGATGATTTTAAGTCAATTAATCAATATCTTTTCCCTTTCATTTTGTAGAACTGAAAGGATACTCGCACTTCACTTGTCAATCTCATAGGTTATTTAATTAGCTATTTCATATATATGTCATTTTCATAAGCAATAGAAAAATTGGGGTTTAATCTTCTTTGTATAGATTCAGATGTATTATTTGAATTGGTACAATGAAAACAAATATGAGGTCTACCTACCTAGGTTTTGCAAAGCCTAAAGTAGAAGAGGGAGTTTAGCCATATAGTTGGCCTAAATTTTGGTCATGTGCATTCATCATAGGATTTAGTTGCCCTTAGATGCATTCTGATCTAGTTATTTGGTTATTGAAAAACTATTAAATCAGGAGCTAATAGGTTGATCAAGGATATTTTTGGTGAGTCTTAGAGTTTGATCAAGGGACATTCTTGGTGAGTGTCAAAACATGGTTTAGGCATTCTTAGCGAGCATCAAGGGTTGATTATGGACATTCTTGGTGAGTGTTAGAGCTTTATCAAGGGACATTCTTAGTGAGTATCAAAATATGGTTTAGGTATTATTGGAAAGTGTGAAGGCTTGATCAAGGATGTTCTTGGTGATTATTAAAGCTTGATGAAGGGGTATTCCTGCTAAGTGTCAAAATCATGCGGTTAAATGGTTTTTGGTGAGCATCAAGGCATGATCAAGGACATTCTTGGTGAGTGTTAGAGCATAATCAAAGGACATTCTTAATGAATGTCATAACTTTATTTAGACATTCTTAGAGGTTGTTGAAGCTTCATTAAGACATTCTTGGAACAAAGAAACACTAAATGAAGGATAGCATAAGTACTATCATAAATCAAGATAAGTTTCATCCTTTTAATTATTCTTATTATTTTTTATTGAATATTAATATGATCTTTATATTTAATTAATATTTATAAATATATTATATATGATTTTAGGTTAATCGGGGGGAAGCCAAAAACACATTCACATCGAAAGTTCACATTGCTTGAGGACAAGAAATTTCAAGAAGGGTGGACTGTAATAATTATTAACTTAAACATAAAAATGATCAATTTAAATAAATAAATATGATATAATATATTACAATAAATTATAGATACAATTATAGAATATATATATTCAATATAATAAATAAATAAAATTATCAATTAATAATGTTATCATAATAATAAAATAAAAATGAATAAATATATATCATAATAATAATATAAGTAAATAATAATTTGAATAATATTATTAATCACCATAATTATAATATACTAATAATTCTAATAGATGCAACCCTTTGGTGAAACAAAATATTTAATACAATAGGAGTCAATTATTTCAACATTGTAGAGTAAGAAGGAAAAAACATAGTCAATATTGCTATATCAGAGAGACACTTTTTCATATATAGATTAGTAGATATAATTTTATATACAATATAACTATGAGAATTGTCCCTATAAATAAACTATCAGATTGAGCACATTACACTTAGAATGGCTTGCTATGAGATTGTAGCTCATTTTGAGTGAATAGATGATCAATTTAGAGAGATCTAAAAGAATAGAATGACTTGTTATGAGATTGTAGCTCATTCTAGTGAATGGTTGATCAATTCAAAATTCCACAAGCTTTGAATGACTATCAGATTGAACCTCATTTTGAGTGAATGGATCAATTCAACAAAATGCAAGCTTAGAATAACATTTCATGCACTTGTAGATAATCTAATAAAATGGTTGATCAATTTGATGATCTGTAAGTATATAATAATATAATTATAATTATATAATATTAACTTATAATTTGTATAATATTATTTTATTAGTCAATATATATCATTATAAATATTATGCACCACAATTAAATAATATGTGCCACATCTTAATTATACTTAGGGTTTGGGCTAATGTTAGCTCAAGACTAGGATTATGGTTGGTTAAAATCAAGGTTTTTGTTCTAAGATAAAGGTTAGATATGGTATTATTTCAATTTAAATTTATATTATTTATTTTTAATAAGTTCTTGGTAAAACAAAATAACATAAAGAATTTCAAGGAAAGCCCAACAATTTGTCCCATCCATCATTAACATTGCTTTTAAAACTAACATTGTTCAAATTTCAACCATCTCCATAGAAAGAACTTTCCACTATATTACTATTATTAACATCCCCATGATTGTTGTTGTAATTAAGTGAGTATCCTCCTACTGAGCATTGATATGTTCCTCATGACTAGGAAGATCACCAAGGTGAATAGGACTGGTGGCAATATTAGAATCGACATCCTGCTCCTGAAATATAAAATTGGATGTCTAAATGTCTTCTTTGAATAACATCATGTTTCCTTCTCTCAACATCTCTAGGAATCTTTCCCTTAGCACTTCTAATAAGGAAATTATTTCTGAGGTAATGAATGTGTGGGTGAGTTTCATTAAAAAAAAAACATTTTTTCTCTTTATCGTAGACATGTACAGCTGGTCTTCTCTATGTCATAGAGTAATCAATCATACAAATAATTTTTATAGTGTATCTAATGTCCCTTTTATTTGTAAAGGCTATATTTATAGTTGTAGTTTTTTTTAAGGATGCCAAATGTATATTGGCATCTATTTTTTAAACTCTTTGCTTCTATAATCAGTTGATTCTCTATCTCTAATTGGAAGAGAAAAAGAAAAAAAGAAAAACATGCCTAGTAAGGCCAGAATGATACACCCTCTAGGTCCATTTGAAATGTTTTTGATCTAGAGACATAAATTGTTTCCATGATTGCAATAAAACACTTTTGACGTTGAGTTATGCATAAACTTGTGAGTGCATTAGATCAATGAAGGAATAAACCCAAAATCCCAATGGCCTAATGAGGGTTTGTGTTGGCAAGTTGGCTAATATGAATGAATAAATGTTCTCATTTATAGAAACACTATTATTAGATAAGGTCTCTTATGTAAAGGATGAAATTTTGGTTTAATATGATGAAGAAATTGTCTAGGTACAATAGGGAATAACTATTAGTAGTCATACAGTTTTAGTTGGTAAGCTTTATTGGAAGCATATATATGGATACAAGATTGGTATTGTACCTGTGGAATGTGGCCTCTGTTAACTCACAAACACTTCAACATGATCTTTGTATGCAGATTCACCCTGGAATGAACATGAGATTGTTCACCCAAGATTAGCCTTGCAAGCCAACCTGTTTCCTTCTATCTAAAGGGATTTTGCCTGTTAATATCCTCAACATCGAGGTGCAGGCAACCAGACCCTCTAAGAATGAAGGATTTGATATGCAACTAATCTATGTGAGAATGCAATGTAGTCTATGACGAGATATGCATTTGATCTAAGAACAAGTAAAGGAAACTAGATTAATCATATGCATAGTATACTAAATGAAATTAAACTAAGGATGCAAATACATGCAAAATATGAGCAAATGTGAGTATGAATTTCAACAGCACTTCGATATCAATTCAATTCATCCTCCCAAAATGAAGAAATGAGGGTCTCTTAAATAGATTTTCCTAAAATGAATCAATGGTTGAGATCAATTTCAATCAATGGTCAGGATTGAAGATGAGGTTTAGTTAAGGTGGAAGATTCCCAAATTAGAGGGAGTTAACTGGCTCAAATCTGAGTGTAAGAGTCAGTCAGCTTAGATAAACTTTAGTGTGAGAGTAAGTGATTTGGGTCACTTCTAATTTGATCAACAGTGAATCGGGAATTTCCATTTTTGAACTGAAGAGAAAATAAGGAGAGATATTTAATTTAATAAAATGAGATATGCTCTCATAAATATATTTTATTTTTAATTAAATAATTTGATTTAATTAATTAGAGACACTTTTCTATTTAATCAAATAACTTTATTTAATTAATTAAGAATGACTTCCTATTTAATTAAATAACTTTGCTTAATTAATTAGAAGTTGCTTCTCCATTTAATTAAATAATTTCATTTAATTAATCAGAAATACCTTCCTTATTTAATTAAATAATTCATTTTAATTAATTGAGATAGGCGTATCTTTTAAATTAAATAAATTTAATCCTGTAGTACATTAGTCTTAGGAGATCATTTAATTTAATAAAGTATGAACACTTTAGATTAAATTAAATTGAAATAAAATAGGTTTAATGTGGCTAATATGAGTGTGTACTATAGGGATTAAATAATGAGTATGATGAATGCAAATTAGGGTTTTCTGCATCTGACAATTAAGTCAAGTAGCAAGTAGCAGAATGAGAATTGCCTATTAGAATAGGTCTTAGAATTTGTCAAAATAGACCAAAATTGGTGATCATGGCAATGAGCTAATTCTAGGGTATTACATTTTGCCCCTATTTGAATAAATGTGTGAGCAGCATGTTCAATTCAAAAAAAGTCAGAAAGCATGATGCAAGGATCAAGAAATGAGATTGGTTCTGAAATTGATTATACGAAGACCAATTGATAAGCTTTTAAGGACTATCTCTAGAATAGAGCTTAATCCCAAGGAATCCAAGTATAATACCTAGATACCTATAATTGATGAGCATTTAAAAGGTTTCTTCATAACGAAGTTTGACTTTTAAGGATCCAGACAGAACACCTAGATACCCAAGATTGAAAGCATTTAACAGATCATCTCCACAATGGAGCTTAATCTTTAAGGATCCAAATAGAACACCTAGATACCTGAGATTGAAAGCATTTAAAAGATCATATCCAAAATAGAGCTTAACCTTTAAGGATCCAGATAGAACACCTAGATACCTGAGACTGAAAGCATTTAAAAGATCATCTCCATAATGGAGCTTAACCTTTAAGGATCTAGATAGAACACCTAGATACCTGAGATTGAAAGCATTTAAAAGATTGTCTCTAGAACAAAGCTTAACCTTTAAGGATCTAGATAGAACACCTAGATACCCGAGATTGAAAGCATTTAAAAGATTGTCTCCAGAATGGAGCTTAATCTTTAAGGATCCAAATAGAATGTCTAGGTACCTGAGAGCAATAACATTTAAAAGATTGTCTCCATAATGGAGCTTAATCTTTAAGGATCTAGATAGAATACCTAGATACCTGAGATTGATAGCATTTAAAAGATTATCTCTAGAATGGAGCTTAACCTTTAAGGATCTAGATAGAACACCTAGATACCTGAGATTGAAAGCATTTAAAATATTATCTCCAGAATAGAGCTTAACCTTTAAGGATCCAAACAAAATGTTTAGATACCTGAAATAGATAAAAGATAGCAAGATCAAATTATGAGTCATAGAATCATCCCCAGAACAAGGCCTAATCCTCAAGAGTCGAGGTTTAGATTGTCCTAATACCTATAATCAAATGATGACAAGATGAAAAAGATGACAAAGATGCCAGAAAGGGGGAAACAAGATGCCCCTAGTGGTGAAATGCCCTAAATGATGAGGACCTAAGATGGGAATGAGATTCCCTGAGCAATAAGTATTCAATGATGTAATCATCCTGGCCCCTCGAGAGCGAAATTGAAAGATGACACACTAAATATGTGACATAAAGTAGTAGAAGAAATCTAAGATTCAACAGAATGTAGAAGAAATTAGAAGAAGATTTAGAGTTAATTTGGCATGGTTTTGAGGTCTAGAAGACAAAGTTTGACCAAAACTAGAATTGAGAATAGTTGACTTGAGTTGACTTTTTCTAGAATTTATTTTAAAATTTTGAAAAATTTTGAGTTGAAAAGATTCACAGAATAGCAAAGTATTAGAAAAATTTAGATTGCACAAGCATTCGATCACGTCGGACCCAAAATTTTAAAATGCATTTTTTAGGCACTAAGGTGTGTCAAATTTTAAATTCGATCTTGAAAATGGATTTAGAACGGTCAAATTAGCCAGGGGGTATTTTTGCACAAATTGAAGCACTTTAAAATATTAGGTCAACAGTTATATAAGGGCCCAAGGGGTCATTTTCAATTCATTTGTGCTTTTTGTCCTTTAGTGAATTGAGCTCTAAGAGAGACATGGCAATGAACATGAGATATCATCATTTTGAGCGCTCCAAACAACACAATCGGCTAGCAGATTATGAACAACCGGTGAGTCATCAATTTTCCACCTTCGTACTTTCACTTTTACATAGTTTGAGGTCATTTATTGCATGTTTCAGCATGTTTTAGGGTTGTCCAATCAGTCTGCATGTGAGACTATCCTTTCTCGTATGAAGAAATAGGGTGCGTTGTTTCTTCGCGTGTGGTGGTGAGGTTTCTCGTGCAAGAGATACCCACCTCTCGCTTGAAGAACAAGATTCTTCATGCGCGAGAACTTCATCTCTCGTGTGACGAAGAGATTCTTCGCACGAAAGAGAGAAACTTTGCATGAGGTCTTGAGATCTTTGCACGATATCTAAAGATCTTTGCGTGAGAACTCGTGACAGCAGAGTTTAAAATTTTTAAGTTTTGTATGTAAAATTTGCATTTTTATTAGCTTTGTTCTACCAGTTCATTCTGGTACTAATCATTTTCTTGTCATTTTTGTTTGTGTGTGTGCAGGAGGTCTTTAACGACGTCATGTTCATATCACATTATTCACCATATGGAGAGTTGTTGTAAAGTCTTGATGATGTGGATCAGGCACATATTGCTCGATTGGGCTTGTCCTCTCTATGCCGGATTCCATCCGTGATGGTGAATCACGGCTTACTCACAGCTTTGGTGGAGCATTTCCATTCGAAGATGAACACCTTCCATCTACTAGTGGGGGAGATGACGATCACCCTAGAGGACATTTGGAGGATATTGTGAATCCCTTTCCATGGAGCTTGTGTTGTTTATGATATAGTGCCCTGAGCAGGTACAAAGGCACTTTCTATTGTGTTTGGGAGGGAGCTGTAAAGAGGTCAAGCCATCAGCTGGGATGAGCTGATGCACACATATGGACAGACGCACAGATTGGCATCTGTGCTAGCGATCTTCTTGAGTTGCTTTCTGATGCTTGATAGAGGATAGCATGGGCTAGAGTGTGGATGGGGAGTTATGCTTCACCTGATGGTAGAGGCACCTAAGATTTTTGGGTGGGGTTAGTGTATGATAGCCCATTTATTCTATGAGATGCATGAGATATTCTTCCATGAGAAGAAGACTACGGCCGTCGATGTTTATGTGTTGCAGATATGGGCATGGGAGAATCTTCCCATATGTAGGCCCATTCATGAGGATGCTCGAGAGCTGATGGAGCCATATATCTATAGATATCAAGGGCATATTACTTAGATAGAGCATTGGAGGACACATCTTGATGACCTGGTCTTTGTTGTATGGTGGCCTTGGTGAGAGACAGAGGATTGGGATGATGCCCTAGATGTTCAGCTCAGGGCCACTATTGGGCAAGACCATGCAAATCATAGAGAAATTTGTGATTTCATGAGTGTGGTGGCAGTAGCGCCGACTATAGAATATTTCATAGGAGTACTACACCTACACCAGATAGGCAAGAGATGTAGGGTAGGGGTGGCCTCCACATATGGATCTAGGCTGATCCATGATAGACGTGCACAATCTAGCTATAGTTTAGTGAGACTACCTTCCAGAGGTAGCAAATGCAGAGATGACACCTACCTATCAAGATCATTTGATTAGCCATCCATTCCTATGATTCATAGATCCACTAGGGATGACAAGTCAGGCACAGAGATAGGTGCCTTAGTAATAGCAGACATAGCCACAGCCACAGGTGTAGCCATAGATGTAGTCACAGGTTCAACACCAGGTACAACAGATATAGATTCCTCCACATCAAATGGGATCAGACACAAGTGTCAAGGGTAGTGGGACAGGACATGGTTAGCATCGAAGGCAAAGGACAGAGGAGCAGACACCACAGTAGGAGGCTCAATAGTAGCAGGTGCCACCATAGCAATAGGCACCTGAGATGCTTGATGAGGATATGCCAGATTAGCCTGTGGCTAGGGTGTAGGACATAGTGCAATGCTATCGAGATCAGATTTGTCAAGCCTCTCGATAGTTGGGAGATCTACAGAACAGGTAGCTATTTGGGACTCACAGCTGGTGGAGTGGCAACGGGAGATCAATTGATGGAGAGAGTGCACTAAGACTACTGAGCAAAGGTCAGTGATGTTGCAAGATGAGGTGTGACTACAATCATCCTGGGTAGCTTACTACTTTGCTATGTATTCGGAAATGATACCTAATGAGGCTCTCCAAGTTTCGCACTTTTCATAGTATGCTCAAGAGTCATGAGGTGCATGACCTCCTTCTAGACCTAACATGCCACCAACTTCTCCTCCACCTACGGCTCCTGCTTCTACTCCTCCTGGAGACAAGAGCACATGATAGAGTTAGATGCTATGTGTCTAGCTTTTTATTTTGATCTCTGGCTATGTATTGATTGGTGTGCTAGCACCATTTTGTACCATTTTGATCGATAGCACTCAAGTAGTGCCCATTTTTGTATTGACCCACTTTTTTTATAGATATATATACAAGATTTTTGAGTTGAGTATCAGTGTATACATGTCATTGTTTGTGTCTGCTTCACTTTGATGTACATGAGATGTCAATATAATGATTATGAGATGTATGTTGTACTTTGATATGAATGTGTATGTACTTTGATGTAATGTGATGTGATTATGAGCATGTAGAGTAGATATTACGAGTATATAGATGCAATGCATATGGAAAATGGACTGACATCTCATGTAGTGTTGCATGTTTTTACTTGACAGTGATAGTTTTTCCATTGAGGAGCATGAATCGATGAATCAAATGCATGTGTAGGCATAGAGAAACCTAATAGGTGTGAAGATGCCCCCAATCCTTCCTCATACAGGGGAGAAATAGAATCACAATCGAATTGTGTGCTTATGCATGTGAATTATGTAATGCAAGACTATATTAAATGCAACCCTAGGTCTAGTTACCAAGCCTCGACAATTTATCATCACTGGATATAGAACAAATTTCGTATGTTATACAATTCTCACTGACATTGCAATCATGGGAATATGAATAGAACATATGTTATACATTTATCAGGATTAAATGTAAGCATTCAAGGCATAAGAAGCCAGAATGACCAGAACATTTGTCCTTTTTAATATAACAAGTTAACATAAGCATCAGAGCATAAATGCTAGGATGACCAGAATGTTGCTTGCATGATAGACACACCAAACACATAGGAGATCCATCTTATGCTAAGTAATTAGTATTTATTCTATCTACAATGACCCTTGCATTTGTAACCTAAGACAGAAGTGTGCTAGATATACTCGCAGTGACCCATACATTCACTTAGTAGAACGAGTATCAGTATTTGCTGTAGCATGAAGAGTTCACTCCAACAAACAAGGAAAAGAACCAATGTTATTAACGTATTCTAATAAAAGGAGTCAAGGTACACATGGCCATCCAATATGAGATGGAGGCTCTTATAGTGGACACCCCTTTTATAGGAATATATCAACTTATTGGAACTAAATCACAGACAGAAAGAAAAGAAAAAATCATGCCTCTAGTCATTACTTCTCTATCAAAGATGATATCATCAAGTTTCTTGAGGAGATATGATAAAGCAAAACAAAGAAAACAAGGAAAATGCTCAGCATATCCAAACAAGTATATCATTTTTGAGTTCAATGTTTTTGAGATTGATGTCAAGTGTCAGTGTCCAAAACATGTTTGAAAGAAATCTCTTCATTAAGGTGATGACAATAGGCAGATGCAGCCAGAATGACTGGTGACTGAGGTTAAAGAGGAAACTTCACTATGAAGAACTTAAAGAGGACTAAGTGAAAGTAGATGGACATAGCCAGAATGACTAGTGACTGACGCAAGAGAGATCTTCCATAAAGGAATCTAGAGATGTGAACCAAGAAATAGTAGGCAGACACAGCTGAAACAATTGGTGACTATTGTGAAAGAGATTCTATGAGAATTCTAAAAATGAGGTATAGTGGCAATAGTAGGCAGACATAGTGAGGACCACTAGTGACTATCGCAAAGGAGATTCTATGAGGAGAATCTCGAAAGTAGTGACACTAGTGATAGTAGGCAGACATAGTGAGGACCACTGGTGACTGTCACAAAAGAGATTCTATGAGGAGAATCTTGAAAGTAGTGACACTGAAGGGGAATGCACTCGAGTTGTAATAAGACCCAATCCATGGATACATGAGCAGAAAGTAGGAAAAGTAGTAAAGCAGAAGTATGAAAGTGACTATACATAATAGCCAGAAGATGCGCTATAAGATGGAGCATTGGGAACAAGAGGTGCCTGTTTACCAGATTTTCACCTTCTTGGTAGAAATTTCTCTTTTTTTGCTACCATGATGCCTGTTTCTAGGTTTTCACCAATGGCACTTTTCATGTTTTCAATTTTTGTATTTTTCTTTTTTGATTTTTTTTTGTATTTTTGAGGTTTTTCACTTTTTTTTGGTGTTACCAAGGTGCCTATTCCTAGGTATTCACCAAGGTAACAATTTTTTTTAGGACATATAGATATGTATAAAGAGCTTATTGATATTAGATCAACTATAAAACTACTTCAGGTGGAGAGTGTTGATAGGTTCTTTAAGCACTTCTCCTTCGATTATGGAAAGCTGATAGGTGCCAGATCCATACACTGCAGTAATGATGTAGGGACTGAGCCAGTTTGTTTCAAACTTTCCTTTTTGTACTCATTTTTGTTGATTCTTAGGGTTCTCTCTCAGGACGAGGCCACCTAGCTGGAAGTCACGTGGCTTGACCCTCTAATTGTAGCTTCTTGCCATTCATTGTTGATATGCTCATAGATGATCACATGCCACTTATCAACATTCATCCAATAACAAAAGCTCTTGAAGTTGAGCTATCCTATAGTCATCATTGGTGATAAGGCCTTTCATAGAGATTCTCAAGGTAGGAATCTCGACCTCTATTGGAAGCACAGCATATGTGCCATATACCAAAGCAAAGGGAGTTGTGCCTATTGGGGTCCTAATGCTTGTCCTATATGCCCAAAAGGCTAGGTTGATTTGGAGATACCAGTCTCTCCTTGATTTACTAACTATGCGATGGAGGATTTTGAGGATCGTCTTATTAGATGCTTTATCCTGGCCATTACCCTGGGGGTAATAAATGGAAGACCAATTTTGGGTGATTTTAAATTTCTTGCATAGTTCCTTGAGGTCTTTATTCTTGAATTTTCTTCCATTGTCAATAATGATTGAGGATGGTACACCATATCTATAGATGATGTAGTTTGTGATAAAAAGTGCTACAATTTTTTCATCGGCAACTACGAGAGGTACTGCCTCTACCCACTTCATGAAGTAATCTATAGCTGTGATGATGAACTTATGCCCATTAGAAGAGGTTGGGTGGATCTATCCCCCCAAGTCAAAGGCCCATTTTTGCAATGGCCATGTTGTAGTAGAGGGAATCAGCTCTCTGGCTGGAGCATGGATGAGATTCCCATGTAGCTAACACATCTTGCAGGACCTAGCATACTTGATAGCTTCTTGCTCCATTTTGGGACAATAGTAACCAGCTCTAAGGAGTTTGTGAGCTAGTGTCAGGCCATTGGAATGAGCTCTGCAAATGTCCTCATTAATGTCAATTAGTGAACCTTTGGACTCTTTGAGTTTTAAACACCTAAGGAGTGTTTTTTCAAGACCTCTCCTATATAGATCGTCAGCAATACTGACATAGTGTGAAACATTATGGATTAGATAACGTTTCTCATTCTGGGTCAGACCTTCTAGAATGGTTTGATTGTGAAGGTAGGAATAAATGTGATGGTAGCGAGATGATTCTTGTCCTATAACAGAATAGATAATATTAGAATCAAGGGTGTCATAGGCTGGGTAGTGTAACACTTCCACCAAGAACTCATGTCGAAAATCATTTTCAAGCATTTGTAGTAGGGAGGCCAGAGTGGCCATGGCATCAACTACTTTATTATCTGCTCGTGGAACTTGTTGGAAGGTGATGTATACAAAATACTTCTTTAAGTCATCAACCATGTGCTTGTAAGGAATTAGTTTCTCATCCTTTATTTGGTACACATCATTAACCTAGTTAATGACAAGCTGAGAGTCACCAAAGATATCTAACTGATCCACTCTCCATTCAGCTACAATTTTCATGCCATTGATCAAAGCCTCATATTCAGCAATGTTGTTTGTACAAGGAAATAGAATCTTGTATTCTTTGGGCAATGAGTATCTCAGTGGTGTAATAAAGAGTAATCCAACACCTAATCCTTGTTGTGTGAAGGACCCATCAAAGAACATAACCCATATGTGGTGCATTAGTGTCAGAATTGACTCATTTGGAAAATCAATGTTCATTGGCAGAAGACTCTATATGGGTGTATCAGCCAGCTGGTCTGCAATTGCCTATCCCTTAATAGCCTTGCATTCAACGTATTAGATGTCAAACTCACTGAGTATCATAACCCATTTAGCCAATCTTCCTGTGAGAGTAGCCTTACTAAGCAAGTACTTTAGTGGGTCTATCTTAGCCATGAGCCTCATAGTGTGGGCAAGCGTGTAGTGTCTCAACTTCTGGGAAGCAAAGACAACTGTCGAGCAAGCTTTCTCTATAATGTTGTAGTTCTTCTCATAAGAGACCAATGTTTGGATCAAGTAGTAAATAGCTCTTTCTTTGTTGTCATTATCTTCCTGAGCCAAAAGGATTCCTAGAGACATTTCAATTGCTAAGATGTATAAAAGAAAAGGCTTCCCATGGATGGAGGCATCAAGATTGGTAGATTAACAAGATATTGTTTGATCTATGTTAAGCTTTGCTCACAATCTTGGCTCCAATTGAATTTCACACCCTTATGTAAGGTCTTTGTGAATGGTTGTGATATATCTGCCAATTGTGAAATAAACCTGCAAATAGATTGAAGCCTTCCCTATAGTCCTCTCATCTGACTGATATTCTGAGGTGGTGGCATGTCCATTATTGCTTGTACTTTCTCTGGATCTACCTCAATTCCTTTTGCAAAAATAATGTATCCCAACAACTTCCATGATGTGACACCAAATGCACATTTCTTAAGATTGAGTAGAAGACTAAATTTTTCCATATGATCTAGGATGGGCCCCAAATCTTGTAAATGAGTATTGCGTTTAGCACTTTTGACCAAGGTATCATCAACATAGTCCTCCATGGTTCTGTGCATCATGTCATGGAAAATTGTAGTAACAACCTGCTGATATGTAGCACCAGTGTACTTCAAACCAAATGGCATCACATTCCAACAAAAGGTTCCCCATGCATATGTGAAAGCCATTTTCTCCTAGTCTTTTGGTGCAATTTTTATTTGATTGTATCTAGAAAAACCATCCATAAGTGAGTAAATCTCATAGCCAGCCATCATGTCCATGATCATATAAATATTAGGGGGTGAAAAGTCATCTTTAGGACATGCCAAGTTAAGATCACAAAAGTCTGTACAAACCATGATAGATTTATTGTTCTTGGAAACTGGAACAATATTAGATATCCATTCAACATAATCAATTGCACGGATGAAACCAGCTTTTAGAAGTTTCTCCAATTCTTCTTTGATGAGCAATGCAATATGAGGATGCATTTTTTGAAGCTTCTATTTAACTGGTTTGATGCCTAGTGCTATGGACAAGTGATGCATGATAAGATCAGGATCTAATCCTGGCATGTCAGAGTATGTCCAAAAAAAAATTATTTTATTTTCTTTGAAAAAGGCAATGAATTCTTCCTTCTCTTCAAGTGACAGTGACTGTGCCAAATGTATCATATGAGGATGTTCTTCTATGCCCAGATTAATTGACTATGTGGGCTCTATCAACATTGATGATCTCTCCTGAAAGTGATTGGAAAGTGCATCAAATATCTTATCCATGAGTTCCTCAGAGAGGTTTTCACCCTTGGATATGTCTTTTGTTTTTACTTTTTTGGATTCTAACACTGCCACAATGTGGTAGTCACCATCGAACCTTTTGCATTTTTTCATTTTAATTGTATGACTGAGATATTTGATGTTAGCCTTAGTCATGTTGACACTCTGCTCATTGGTGGAAGACGTTATATGTTTGATAGTGTTTAGGTAACAGGTGAGAGCATAATCATTTTGGAACATGGGGACTTTGCTAGATGCATTAGGGTTCCAGTCTATAAGCTCGGGATGTGTGAATGAGAGATTAGTGGCTGGTTCAATTGCATTCATAGTATAGTTATTAAGTGCTTGGACCAAAAATTTGAGACCTATGGTGACCTCATCCATAGGTGTGTTCAAATGACTTGGAGTATGAATGTCAATAATTGATGACTCCAGGACACTAGTTGGATCAAACCCATGTGACCTAACCCTAGATGTTTCACCCACTTCAATTTGGTTTTCATAGACATGCACTTGGTCAATGTCTTTATCAGTAGTCACTTCTAAAAGAGAGTCAAACTCATATTCCTTAGAATTAGTGCTACATGGCGAGAGATTGTAGAACTCCCCAACAGTGATAGGGACATACTTGCCTTCATCCTCTAGGTTCTTACACAAATACTCAATACAAAATGACTGACTAGATTTTCCCTTTTCTGAATGATATTTGAGTTGCGCAATTTTGTCCTTAGAAGAGTCACTAGTATCATCAACAGTGCTAATATGTGGCATAAAGTCATCTAGCTCAACAAAAAATTTAGTGAGATCATAAGGAATAGGATGAGGATGGGAATCCTCATCATCAAATTCTTCCTCTTGAGTATCTGACTCAACTTGTGACTCATTTCTAGATGAACTCTCAAGTGTTGGTATGAATTTCTTTGGTCCCAAATGAAAAGGAACCTTCTTAAATCTTAGCCCAATTGTATCACTGTTGCTTCGAGCTCTTGCTTGGATAGGATCTATTAGGCCATTGTTATTGCACCTAATAGGGCCAGTTCCCTTATAACAAAAATGCTTCATAAGCCTAAGACCAAGCTCATATTTCTTAGGAGTGATTTCTCGAGCTTGCTTTGTTAGGTCCACTAGAGCCTCTTCTCCATAAAGCCATGCACCAATGGCTCTATTTTCACTTTCATATTCTAAGGGAACCATATCCTTGACAAAAGTGCCATTGTACTTGGTCTAGGGTGTTAGCACGAATGGCTTCTTTGCCTCTGAGGGTCTCCCATAATGTCGAGGAGACTCTGGGAGAGATGTTAATGATAGAATTGGTTCAATGTGATACTCTCCCATGCTATTTTCTTTTAGTTTGAATTATTGCTCAATTTTTTCAGTTTATTATCATGATAATTAGTGGATTAACAGTTAGCAGGGACAAAAGTTTCAGCAGCCTTGAGCATATTGCAGGTGTAGCTAGTAGTGGTAGGAATGGTAACTTCGGAGCCATAAAATGGGAACTTGATGCATTGGCGGTATGTGGATGGCATAGCGCATAGCTCATGTATCCATGGCCATCCTAATAGAATGTTGTAAGCTAAGGGAATGTCAAGCACCTAACAGGTGACATCCCTTTCTATAGCTTCAACACGAATGGGTAAAACCACAAGATCTAGAGACTATCTTTCCACTTTTTCATATGCTTTGATAGTGATCTTATGTTGAGGATCAATAGAGTCCTCAAAATAATTCAATTGTCTAAGGAGAGCAGCAGAGACAATATTTAGGCCAACGCCATTATCGATGAGTACCCAACGAACATGTGTCTGATGGATCATAACCTCAATATGTAGTAGTTGATTGTGTGGGTGACTCAGCGAGTTATAATCCTCCTTGGAGAAGGTCATGAGATAAGGCTAGGTTAGGTGACCTACCATGGATTGAAATCACTCAAGATCAAGATATTGAGGAACATTTTCCTCTGTGAGGGCTTTGTCCAGAATATGCCTATGAGCAGACAAGATTTTAAGTAGCTCAAAGATGGAAATATGAGCATTAGTTCATTTCAATTGATTGAGAACACTATAACTGGTTGTTGTCGAGTTCGTTGTGGGTTTTGCACCTTTTCCAGATGGTCCAACAAGGGCTTTGTCTCTGTGTTGTTCAAGATCAAAAATAAGAGGCACAAGGCCTTTGAGCACCAACTTGACGCAAGAATGAGTGACAGCATTAGCACAGTGTTGTGAGGGTGTATTATCCATTGTGTTGAGAGTAGGGCCCCCTTAAGACAAATGGTGTCTTGGGTTTGTCGTTATCTTGTTTGCACTTAATAGTAATAATGTTGCAGTATTCAAAATCCACAAGTTCAACCATGTGAATGACATTGTCAACATTGGAATATGTATAGTTGACCTTATTGTAGGGTTGTGGTTTTGAAGTCTCCCCTTTTTCATAAGCTGGGAAAGGCTCTTTGAACGCCTTATGGTCTGAGTTTTTGTTATGTCCATCTACCACAAGATCACCGATATTAATCATGTCTTGGACTTTATGGCGCAAGTTTATGCAATTGCTAGTTTTGTGTCCCTTATTTTGGTGATACTCATAGAATGAAGTTTCATTCCACCATGGTGGACATGGTTGTGGATCATAGGGACGAGGATTATCCATTAGTGAAATAAGCTTATGTTGTAGCAATGTTTTGTAAACCACATACAAAGGTTCTCCCAAAGGTGTATACTCTCGCTTGAGGCGTGTTGCCCATGAGTTCCTTGGTTTGTTCCTAGATGGCTTGTTGTCAGGAGGAGGTTTCTCAGCATTTTTGGTTGCTTTGAGGCTGTCTATGGTGTGACATTATCAATGACTCCATCATATACAATTTCTTGGTTCTTGTTGACATGTTTGGTTTTATCCCTATTGGAAGTGGAACCTTGTTTTATGTCGCTCTGAAGAGTGAGTTCACCTTTCTTGACCATAAATTCCTCGATGTGAATAGGCTGTCTGACATGTCTTCAAAGGTACGTAGACCTTGAAGTTGGACTCTATATCTGAAATCAAGTAGGAGGTTATCAATGAAAATTTCAAGCTTTTCCATTTCTAGAATTTTGCGAGAATAATTAGTGTACAGTTGTCTCCACCATTGGAGGAATGTGAGAAAAGGTTCTCCAACTTTCTGTTTAAGGTTGCATAGATCTTGAATATTGACAGGGTGTTGTATGTTATGAAAATATTGTTGAACAAATAGATTGGCAATTTCATCAAACATCTTGATACCAGGAGGTAAATGTGAGAACTACTCCAAAGCCTGACCACTAGGCTTCTAGGGAATAAACGCATGAGATATGTTTGATCATGTATAAACTCCATATACAAAGCACAAAATTCTTGCAAGTGATCTTGGGGATCAGTAGTACCAAAGTACTTGTCATACTTGGGTAGCTCTATGCTTCGTGTGAAAGGTGGCATGTTTATGCTTTTGTCAAATGGAAATGGACAAAGAACATCCAATGTGTATGTCTTCGTGGGTTTCTCCTTCTCATGCATCATCTAAGCTAGTTGGTCTTGCATAATTTTCAATTGTTTTTGAATTTTAGAAGTCTTAGTTTCTTCTTCAGGCATGATAGTGGTTTCCACGTTGAAATGAGAGGGCAGCTTAGCTCCCTCTTGGGCAAGTTTGAGAAAGTACTTTTCTTTTTCTTCATTGAGTAGGATTCCCATGACCTTTTGAAAGTTTTTGTCTCTTCGACATTTTTCTATGTGTTCAGGAAGTATTTCCACCTCTTCCTATTCCTCATTGGTGTCATGGTCTTTCTCTTTCTCTTTGTCATTCCTACATGGTTCTTGATGTCGACTATAACTACCATGTTTAGGTTCATGATTAGTCATTTAGGAACGTGTTCAATTTTAGTGTGTTGTGTTTCAAAAGGTCCTCTAAAAAAGGAATCAAACATCATGTTTGGTGATGTAGGACCTCTACCTATCTCAGTTTCCTCTTGGTACAAAGGATTCCTAATTTGTTGCAAGTTTATGAAAAATGTTTGCTGAATTCGAGGTGGCTTGGCAGGTGAGAGAGATCGCGAAGATGCCTCACTAGCTAAACTAGATACAGATTGTGTATTGAAAGGTAAGAAACCTTTGCCATGATTATGACCCCTAGCATGACCTCATCTAAGTCTAAGAGGATAAAACATGTTGCCACTCTTGGTTGCGACAGTCATAGACAAGGACAAAAAGAAAGAACCTAGACAAGGACTGCACTAAGACTGAGTCTCAATAGGGTAGGACAAGAATGCCATATATTAAGGCATGAGTAGTCTGATTTAAAGGCTAGAATAACCAAAGGTTATGACTATCATAACATGGAGTATGACAAGCATTAAGAAACAAGAATCCAGAGAAGTAAAAGATAAGACTAGTCAAAATGTGAATCAAAAACCTTTGGTTTAGCTAAATGCCACTATTCAGGACTGTGCACAGATAGAAAAGGACAACTCAGTGTCAAAAATTGACTAGACTAAGATCACAGATTGGTCAAACTGACTAATTTGACAATTTTAGGGCAAGATTTCACACTAAGATTCTTTGCAAGCAGCACAACAAAGTTCATCGGGTTGCACAAAGACTCATGACAGTAGTTTAATTTCGTGTGAGGACTTTTTCTATCTCACACAAAGAAATGACAGGATAGCTTAGGATAGAGGCAAGATATCACATGAGTATAAGAAAGATCTTGCACGAAGACCTAAATAGCCTCGTGTGAAAAGATGAATTCTCACACGAGAAAGTACAAGTCTGCACAAAAATTAAGACCAGATTAATAATAGTGTTGGATTTCGAAGAGATTTTTAGACTATTTGGATAGATTGGATAGATTTATTAGACAAATGCTATTGGATAGATAGTGAGGTTAACTCAATAAGACATTTGGACAATGTTTTAGGATTCAATCAAGGCAATGTGTTTGAACAAGACAGTGGGAAGCAAGCAGTGGTCCAAAATAGTCTTGCCGATGGCAAAACAACTCGACAGGATAGGGGAGTCTTGACCTTCATTGTAGATAGTTTTGGAATTGTTTATGACTCAAGAACAAACATGCTTTTATCCCTAAAAACAAAAATTGGTAGAGAAGGAAAAACCTTTGTCCCACATCTTATGCACATGCATGTACCTCACACAGTTGTGTCACCCCCTAGAGGGCGCCCATATTTTTGGTATATTCATAGGACTCAATAGTATATGTTGAATGAGCACCCTTTTTGTAAGGTATGAGCATGTATACCACCTTCAAATGTCTAGTAGCATGCCTATGGTGAGTTCTATAGGAGAGTTTCTTCCCCCTCCTTGCACAAAGATTATGCCTCCTTTCGGAGGTGAATTAGGTAGCTTCTAACTAAGAGGTTTTTACTTGGCTTCCACTCATATTAATTTCAAGTGGCTCTATAAGAAAAATTGAGACCAGCAACCCACACCAGCATCTGAAAGTGCACACTACTTACTTAGCAAGCCAGGGTTCAACGTTGACCAGTGCACAGATAGAGCTTCCCCTCAATATGTGATATCAAGAATCAAGGGGAAGAAATTAATCCAACTTTGCATTTTTTTTCTCTACAAAGCATTTTGGTTATAGTGAGTTAGAATCTTTGGCAAAAGGAGTCTGCTCACTTGGGTCGTTCCCGGAGGTTGGATCACTTCGGCAGGCCCTCTAAAGGATTGACTCTGACTAGTGGTTTGATCGCAAGGGTCAAAGTTTTTGATTTCCCTAAAGGGGAAAGAGCATACTCCTCTACCTTACTTTCTCACCCAAACATGCAAAAAAAATTAATTACCCACTTACCTTAATCAATCCAGACTCATCCTTCCTTAAAGATTTGGATTCCTTTAAAAGAAAATCATCATCTTATCATAGAAGAGAACAAGCACTGGAGAACCATTAAGCTACTTGCCTCCCTTGGAATGCCACCTTTCAAAAGCATCTAGGTTTTTGATTCACCCTTGGTCATGACCTCCAAGTGGTGAAGAGCATAATCCCCTATTCTTCCATCTTGCACCCTAAGAAGTTCACAAGCCCTATTTAATCTAGTTTTGAAAGCAATAAATAAGACACTATTTTGTGGGTTTGAAAATTGGTCTTCGACAAACATATCTTTGACAACATCCTGCAAGAAAACCATTAGTCCATGTTTGAGTGGGTTGTATGAGGAATCTTCGACAAATCATCCTGCAAACAATAATTAAGCTATAGAAAATCAAAGAAATAGAGCAACACAAATTCCAAAAAAAGTATGTTAAGAAAATTGAGTAAATTGCAAAGTAAAAATTCTTGAAATAGAGGTTGCTATTACAAGATCTTGCGCAAGATCTCTAGTAGAGCCGTGCAAAATATTTTTATGACTTGCAGGAAGAAACAAGGTGCCACGCGAAAGTTTGCGCACTTGGGCACTTTCTTGCACAAACTAAAAAGAATCTTTGTGTGAAGATTCAAAATCCTCACGCAAAAATAGATTATCTCGCATAAAGATTCCTGAACCTGCATGGAACTGTATGGAACTATACAGATAGAGAGCTTGAAAATTGATTTAAAAAGTGCAAAAAAGGCCTGAGAAATTGATTTTCTCATCCCCATGGTGGGTGCCAGAAATGTACCAGTGGAATGTGGCCTCTGTTAACTCACAAACACTTCAACATGATCTTTGTATGCGGATTCACCCTAGAATGAACATGAGATTATTCACCCAAGATTAGCCCTGCAAGTCGACCTGTTGCCTTCTATCTAAAGGGATTTTGCCTGTTAATATCCTCAGAATTGAGGTGTAGGCAACTAGACCCTCTAAGAATGAAGGATTTGATATGCAACTAATCTATGTGAGAATGAAATGTAGTCTATGATGAGATATGCATTTAATCTAAGAACAAGTAAAGGAAACTAGATTAATCATATGCATATTATACTAAATGAAATTAAACTAAGGATGCAAATATATGCAAAATATGAGAAAATGTGAGCAAATGTGAGTATGAATTTCAACAGCACTTCGATAGTAATTCAATTCATCCTCCCAAAATGAAGAAATGAGGGTCTCTTAAATAAATTTTCCTAAAATGAATCAATGGTTGAGATCAATTTCAATCAACAGTCAGGATTGAAGATGAGGTTCAGTTAAGGTGGAAGATTCCCAAATTAGAGGGAGTTAACTGGCTCAAATTTGAGTGTAAGAGTTAGTGAGCTCAGATAAACTTTAGTGTGAGAGTAAGTGATCTGGGTCACTTCTAATTTGATCAACAGTGAACTGGGAATTTCCATTTTTGAAATGAAAAGAAAATAAGGAGAGATATTTAATTTAATAAATGAGATATACTCTCATAAATATATATATTTTTTAATTAAATAATTTGATTTAATTAATTAGAGACACTTTTCTGTTTAATCAAATAACTTTATTTATTTAATTAAGAATGATTTCCTATTTAATTAAATAATTTCATTTAATTAATTAGAAATACCTTCCTCATTTAATTAAATAATTCCTTTTAATTAATTGAGATAGGCATATTTATTAAATTAAATAAATTTAATCCTGTAGTACATTAGCCTTAGGAAATAATTTAATTTAATAAAGTATGAACACTTTAGATTATACGTGAGACATTTATAGTGAATATGAATGATACATTAAGCCAATATGTTATTAAACTACCATAATATATGGTAAATTTTAGATAATAGAATAAAGAATTTAAATGTCTTGACAACTTTGTTAACCCTACAAGTCTTAGTAAATTAATTAGTGTATAATTTTATTGTCATTGATTGGAAGCTAGTTGAAGGAAGATGTTACAAGGTAACATGGTCAGTGGTAGAAGAGTAAACCGGTATGTGCATATATGCTAAGACACTACTAACAAGATAGACATAGAGGATAGTTGATCACTGATCATTCATGAGATGAGTCACCATAGATGTGACATGACAATGATAACATTAAAAATGGATGTGAAAGAAGCAAGAGTGAAGCAACATAAACAAGTGAGGATTAAGGCTACTTATAGTACCATAGAAGGAGTAGCACAACTAGCAGTCTAGACCATAGGAGTAGGGGTCACAAGTCTTCTATGAATAGGATGAACATACAATTCAAAATTTGAAGTTGAAATCGAGTGGAACTATTGTCCTTAGTAACTATGTCCTAACACCATAGAGTACATTAAGGCACTTAGATTACATTTTGAAAAAGAGAGAAAAGAGGAAGGAGAAAAAGAGAGACTATTGCTAACATAGTTAAAGACATGGAGCAATTACCAAAAGAGTAATAGTAGAGATATGTTTGAAGTGAAAACTAGCAAGGAAATTACTTGCAAAGGGGTGTGATAAAATGATAGGATGTTCCAAACAACTAAGGTCAAAGTAATACTGAAGTACTCACAAAGAAAATAAGTAGATATATTCATCTTAAAGGATATGAAGTAAAGATCTATAAGGAAATATAGTGCTATATTAAGATCATATATGTTAGATTTCTCTCTTACCATTACATCTTGTTATATCTCTTAGTAAAGCAAGCTTTATTGGTAATATTTTTGTAAATCCTCTAACAAGGTATCTCTTAGAAGGAGATTTTTAAATCCTCTAACAAGGTATCTCTTAGAAGGAGATTTTTAAATCCTCTAACCAAGTATCTTTAACAGGTTGTTGTAACTCTAATAAGTTATATACGTTCTTAATAGGAAGTGTTTCTAGAAGAAATAGTTGTAGCTTTTAACAAGGTAGCCCTTTAAATGCATTATAAGGGATAGTGGTTATATCATCCCCATTATATTTTTCATCCTCTGCCTAATGCTTTTCATGTATAAATGTGTTTGTCACATGGTGAATGCTTCTATGTGTGAACTTACATGCTTCTATTTCACTGCATTTGTCATTTCCTTAGCACTTAAGTTATTATTTAGTTTGATTGAAATGGTTGAGAAGATAACTAGTTCAAGTGTAGGTACTAATTAACTCCTCCCCTTTCACCCCACCCTCTTAGTTCTGGTTTGGACCAACAATCAATAATAAAGCCTTGTCCTTGGTAGCAATAAGCCTAATAACTTGGGGGTAGATCTAACAGAATCTCTTAGGTTACAAAGATAGATTAAAGAAGCATTTGATACCATTAAATATTTGAAGGAAAAACTTACAAAGTCAAAGTTTATGAAAAAGATAAGTGAGAATCAGGGGATCATAGAATAGCTAGAAGAACATAGCGGCTCTAAAGAATCGAAAGACGCCATATCTGACCTGATGACAAAGAATGATGAGAGAAACCATTATTTAGATGAGAAAAGAGAAATGAGAACTAACAAGATAGCCCAAGTTGAATGAGACGACACCATCTCTACTAGAGATAAGGTTGAAGAAGAGTTTAGAAGAAAGGACATGCAAAAGATTAAGGAGAGCAATCATCCTCACATAGAACAATTCTTACAACTGAAAAAACAAGTACTCAAGCTAACAAAAGATCTAAGGAGCAAAAATGAGAGAATTGGGAAGTTGATAAAATTCAATGATAGCTCAGAGAAAATAGATGAACATCTGAGAGCCTAAAGAAGAAACAAGAGCACAATCGATCTTGGTTACGAAGGTGACAACAAGACTAAAGAAAAAACACACGTAGAATAGAAGGTCAGGAATAACATCTCCAAGAGGTAAGAGTACTACTAAATCCATTATTGTGGTAAGAAAGGGCATACATTTGGTATGTGTTGGTTTAAGTAGATAACACCTTTCAAGGGTACTACGATAATGTCATATTTATGGCCATACAACACAAAAATAGATATCTCATTTTAATGAGAAGAGAATATATGGGAATTTGTACTATTGTAACAACTATGCATATATCGTGGAAGATTGCAAAGAAAGAATAAGAGGTAACCAATCTTCTTTGAAGACAATGAGTTCCACTGGGAGGGATAAATTTCCTACATTGGTTTGCACAAGATATGGAAATGATGATCATCTACCAACTTAATTTAGGATAAGAATGAACCAAAAAAGTAGCATGAGACCATGGATATATTTGAGAATGACTTACTACATATGCTATAAGATTGTCCATCTTGCAAGAGATCGTAGAAGTAGTAGATGACCAAGTAGCAAGTCTCATGTTGGAAAGGATAAGAGAAAAATAGTGGAGCAACATGAGAATATATTTGTGAAGACATGGATGAAGAATAATAAAGTAGTAGAGGTATTGAAACCTAATGAGGCCATAAGCTGACTAGTTATTATTAAGACCTCATAAATAAACTATGCTCATTAAGCTTAGAGGGGTTAGAAAATAAAAGCTTAAATCTTAAAATTGCACACCTAATCTAAACTAGTAAGTCGCGTAGTCAAGAGAAGCAATGATAAAGATATAATTCCACTAAAAATTTCATCCAACCTATTGATTATGTGAAAAAATGTTGAAAATTAATCATTTCAAGGAAAATAAAAAGCATTACTGGCATATATCTAATGGGAAGTGGAGCTTTTTCTAACTATTTTAACCCTAACATTACAATTCTATGATATAAATAGCCACATTTCAATTCCTTAGTTACTTTGCAAAATTAAAATCATTTGCACTTTCACTTCAATTGAATTTGTGAAAGAACAAATAGAAAGAGAAATCTCACATAATCCACACTAGAAACAAATCTAGAAATATACAATTGCACAATGGACGAGGAGATAAAAAAGGTTAATTCAATCGATGACAAGCAAAGCAATCATCCTAGTTATTGAGGGAATAATATTAAAAGGAAATGATGTCAAAGATGAAACAATACTATCATCTCTGCATCATGATATTCTTCTTACAGAGGATGTAAGCATATATCTTGAGTTTGAGGTACAAGAATTGGATGATAAGGCAATATATAGGTTGTATATCTCATTCTACTTAGAAGGAGTCCTGAAGGATTAACATAAAGACTTGGAGACATCTAGGCTAAGAAAATAGGTACACATACCTAATGTCTTTCATGAAGAATATGTAAGACTTGTTTTAAGATGAATTCATGAATAAGACATATGGTTAGATAAGCCCTATAAGATCACAAAGGGAATAGTACAAAAATTGATTGGTTTTAATGTGACTAGAATTTATTTAACTATGAATTTCATATTGGAAAAATAAATGGCTATAATCACTAAAAGGAAGCTGACCCAAGATGCAATCAATGAATGAGATCCCATATCCAAGGATAAGGTTTGTAGCCATGGTAATGGGGTACAAACTATACAACATGAGTAGGGAAAACTAGATCCCTAGCAATGTAGTTCATGGATAATTCTAATCCATTAACAACAAGTCATTGATTGACATATACAGATATATGTACAAGCACATGATGGAGAATCTAGGTTAATCATGAATAATCATAAAGATCAAACTCTAAGATTTGGCTCAATACAAGTTTGCAAATTTTTCTATCTCATAGGAGAGTTCCTAGGGGTCCTACTTCATAAGTAGAGAGAAGACCAACCTATAACCACACAAATAGGTCATCTTTATAGGAAATTGGAAGATAGAGTCAATGTTACGTTGTAGGACTATTTCAAGAACTTTCAATAGAAAATATGACAGCAAGAAAGGATACCCACTAGTTTAGTGGAAACTTACAAAATTGACATTTATTTTCTTGCAAGCATAGATAAGTTATTGTATGTGTAGTTCAACCAAGAACCCACTAGTTGACACCATTCGGATATCAGGTTAAAGAAGAAGAAGCATAGCCATACATAGAACAGTTATTACCAATGCAAGAAATGTCAATTCTGCCAAGGTTTTGTACTTGTACTAAAATAAGAAATATATTTCTCTTAAAGAAGAAGAAAGCTAAGGAAAGGACCTCAAAAAGGGTAATGAGAATCCAAGTCTCAAGACCATCCAAAAATGCACCAATTAAAGTAATGAGTACTAAATAGATGGAAGCATAACTAGAAAGGAGTCCCCCACACATGACTCAAGAAAAGATGGAGGAAAGAGGATCACCACTAGAACAACCAAAAAAAGATTCATTAGAGGCTAAAACTCCTTACTAAGAAGGAGCAACACTAATTGAAAAAGTAGCAAAGGAGTTCAAGTTGAAGCAACAAAGACATCAAAGAAAGGTAAGAAGAAATCAAAACCACTTTCTATTAATAAGATTGTAGAAACAATTGTTAAGAATCATAATTACTCCATACTAAAGAATATATTTATGATTTTTCTAAAGATAATTTAAAAAAAAATCCATAAAGGTTTCTCTAGAAAGTATACGAGAAATAGGTAAGAAACCAAAAGATGTTGGGGCATGGATACCCAAAGAGTTAAGAAAGATATTGAAAATTGGAGTATAGGTGTAAAGACACATTGGAAAATGGTACAAGAATCCCTGATCAAGATGAGACCAAACATATTAGAGTCACACAAACTAATAGGTATGGAAGTATACAAGGGAAGTTCAAAACTACCAAGGATATAATTGATATAATTACATGTTGTATCAATTTATAGGTCAACATTTTAGAGAAATGGCTCAAGAGATAGACAAGTATGTCAAGAGTAATCAACCACAAGTAAGTACTAAGGAATAGTCCAAGTCAAAGAGAAAATAAGAAGACAAAGTAAAATAGATGTTTGAAGAACAGAGTGCTAGACTTGAAATAGGAACAAGTAAGGAAGGAGAAAGACAAGAAAATCCTAGTCCTCAAAGAGAGGATGAACCACAAAAGGAAAATAAGCATGAGGCAATTGATGTGACTCAATGAGAGTTAGTTGAACCTCAATCATAGGAGAATGCATTGGAAACTGATATTGTGAATGATAAACCACTGGTAAATGCCTAACCACTCACACATGGTAATGGAGAAAAGTTGAAATCACTAGGAGGCAAGATTGACAAAAAGATTCATGAGAGAATTAAACTCACAATTATTATAGATGAATCCTCACCTGATAAGGGAAAAAGAGAAAAAGAGAAATTTCTTGAACTTTTATAGGAATAGGATGAGGAACCTCTAGAGAAAAAGTCTCTAGAAATAGAAAAATACAATAGATGGTACTAGAGGAACATACATTTGATGTAAAGAGGAATAAGCACAACATGCGGAGGTAGAAATAATGGAATTATGCCTGACATCCTTGACATCCAAGGTTTCAAAGAGTAGGTTACTTGGAAAGAAAGGTAAGAGGAGTGTACCAAGCATGTTAAGAACAAAAAGAGAACAAAATGCAATAAAGAAGAGAAAAACAAGTCGTTATGTGATTATATCTTTGTCATCATCATCATATTCAAGATTTGAAGATGAAAAATAAATCTTTGAGAAATATGCAAATTTAGTTGAAGAGAAAAAGAAGCTACATGCCATCATTGTATAAAATAAATTAATAATAAAGGACACATATCTCGTAATGCCCTGCTTGGAGATCTTTTTTTTAAAGATAAGACAATAGATCACACAAAGATCACAATGAAAGACTAACACGAACCAACATACCTAAATATCTCCAAATGTCAAAACTAACCAAAATGCTCAAATCATATCTATATGAATTAGATATAAAATGTTCATTTTCATCTAGATAGCATTTGATAATGGTGTTCCTTTTAAACCCAAAATCATAGTTGATAAGTGTTTAATCCATATAAGTCAATTTACCATTAGCAACTTTAAGTGGATAACCAAACCTAGCATCTAAATCCTATGTGTCCAATAGGAAAATTGTTAAAGTCTAGAGAGAAAGAACTCCCAAAAGGGTATCCAGATCGCCTATTGGCATTCACTGAACAAGTTAGGAAGTACCTGTTGTTTGGACTTATAGGTTTTTAGAGAAACTCAAAATGACATTTCTCATAATAGCCAAGTGATATTTCTCATCCAAGTGATAATTCATAATATTGTAGGGTGATACTTCATAGTACTATGAGATGACATTTTTCATTAGTGTGGGAGGATACTTTACCAATATCATCCAAGTGAAGCATCGAGCTTTGATCTAGAACTAGAAGATGGCTAACTTTATACATCGATCCCTAGTAGTGGTATAGGTAGTTATGCATCCCAACCACGTGATGCCCATAGGTCCACTCCTACCATGCTGATAAAGATAGTGATTTGACCAAAAAAATAAGAGTAGTCATCCGATTATAACACTCATGCCAAGCAGAACAAGGGATTCAAACCAAGATCATGAGATAATGAATTACATTAGGTCATGGTACAACACTATATGAGATAACTATGTTAGGACTCTAGTGGAGTGTAAATCACTTGGATCAACACCCTGTGTGGTAACACGCTCCATCAAGAGACCCAAGACTTATCTTATCATTAAGTTTTATCACCCCAATTAATAATTTGGTTATCACTTGATTAAACCTCTTCACATTACCTTTTTGGCCACTTCTGAGATGGGGTACATGAGGGAAGCCACTCCACACATTTACCCTACATACGTGTGCTCATCACTCAATGAATGTCCGAAGGAAATACAATTTCCCAACCCAACCCCAAATGAGTCATATCTCAATTGGTCTATATTTGGGAATTTGGGTCCCATAAGATCCTAGCATATTTATGTGCATGTGCTCATGTTTGGGCATAACCAAATTCACAAAATCAATAACTAACAAGGGTTGGATGAGAAAATACAAGAAATACCAAGTGTAAAATTCACTCAATTGTGCATAGTGTTGAGAGTATCAATTTGATCTAAATCCCAATGAAGGCAAAGTAAAACCATGGTCATATTGGAAAGCTAACATAGATTCCAAATCCATGACCAAAACATGTCTCAAGAAATACCTAAGAAATGTAGGCAACATGCAAAATGAGACAATGTAAAATTAACTCAAAAAGAAAAGCTGTTGAAAGTTGACAAAATTAAAACACATTTCTTGAATGGGGGAAAAACTCGCAAAAATAAAATAAAATTTTAGCTACAATCTTGTATGCAAAATCAAATAGCATAACACCACAAAAATTTTAAATTAAATCATAAAAAACCATGATATATGTATTCTCACCCAACTAGATAGAATCAACATACCAAAATATAAGGGAGCACTAGTTCTCAAACTCCAACTAATTAGCAATAAAAAATGAAAGTTAAAATGAAGCAAAGACAAAGAAATGAGAGAGACATACCTCATAGCAAAGGGGCTTAAATGGGAACAGGAACCACAAAGTAATGGGATTGTCGAATGGAGATGAAACACTTGATAAAGAAGGATATCCCTACTATGAATCCAATGGGCTTATCCTTAAGAAGATCCAATGAGCATAACTCTATCAATGAACAAATTATTGAAATCTCACAAGAGGGTTTTAGAGGATTTGCTCCAAGAAAACCATGAATTAGAAAAGTGAGAAGTGAGTAAAACTCACTTTTTGGCCAATATATGCACTTCTACAAAGTGGCATATAAAAAGTAAATAAAATATAAATAAACAAACTAATTCCCTTTTTGCATATAAAATTGGGAAATTCTAAATAATGAAATTCAACTATGATAAATTAGTTGGGACTTAAAACAAATTAAATCAAATATTAAATATCCTCTTAAATAATTAAATCACATTAATTTAGCAATTTCTACAACTACTGTAGATTCCTAAATGTACAGACACACATATAGGTCTAGACCCATATAGGGACAATTATAGGCTTAGTATGAATGACCAAACCCACTAAATCCATCTGCCACTATTGAGGATATAAGTCTTACAAATTAAACAACTTGATCAAGTAAAGATGCATGATAAATAATTTAGCCAAATAAGAAGTGTGCAAAATTGCATAACTAACATTTAATTAAATTCATTTAAATCATTTGTTTGCATCATATTAAGAGTCTATTGTGAGAATGATGTAAATAACACATCAATAATAAATCTAAAAATATCCATCATATAACCATAAAAAAAAGTTTATATCTAAATATAAAGCAACCAAATATCATCATTAAGCATCATGTCACATCAATAGCATCACCATGAAGACATGACCAAACTCAAGGGTATGGCATCTAACATCTATCATTTACGATATTGGAAATTAAAATAATTTCAAATCATCAAAGCATCTAAAATGAACATATACATGAATATCATAAAATATCTCTCAAACCAAAATTAGTCTTGGTATAGAATGCAAACATGGGAGGCACTATATCCTCCCCCACTATGTATGGGTTTACTCCTGGAAGCTTGCAAAAAGACAGGGGTACATCTCTCTCAATTTTGTGGCATCCTCCCAAGTAGCTGAAGTCTCATTGTTTGGGTCCCATTGGACCCTTAGGATCAATCCACTTTAGTATCTCAAAGTGTCCAACAAAATGAGATACTAACTTAGAGCCTTTTCCATAAAATATGGGGCTCTTCAATGATTGAACTCTCAAAAACACTCAATCACCAATAGAAAACTGATCATCCAACTTATGGGCATCTACATGCTTCTTATAACTAAACTAAGTAGTATCCAAATGCTCTCTAATACAAATAGCCTATTTCTCCATATCCTAAAGCATCTTTGGACCCAAAACTACTCTCTCTTGTAAACAATCCCAACTAAAAGGATTGCAACATGATCTACCCTATAAGGCTTGAAAAACTAACATGCCAAGACAACTATGGTACCCATCATTTTAAGAAAACTCTACAAAGTAAAAATAGTCCTCTCACCTCGCCTCTCGATCCATCACATCCATGTATAATGAAGGGTGCTCCCCTTTTTGCCACAAACATGTAATAGAAACGAAAAAAAATAACACTAATTGGCGAGAAGAAAATAAGGGCTTCTTATTATCATCACAAATACAAAATTACAAAATTTTTAAATGCAATATACAAACCCACATACACACCTTCCTTACAATAATTTGTAACATAGAATTGTGAACTATTACCCAAAGATGTCCTAGATAATGTGCGGGTGTTCATTATAAAGGGATTTTTATACTGTCCAAGAAGTTTGTAGACATCAAAACCTAACCCTTGAGTTTGATTAATCCTAAAATAACATATAGATTCATTTTGAAACACCTTTGATACTTATTTTGCAAATTTTTGTCAACCCAAATTTTGAAAGCCATATATTTTGAACCGTTGATCTAACTGGCTATTATAACCCCCTTTTAGAATCCTAAACTTTTGATCTACATGGCTCAAATTGTGCAAGCTCCACTTGAGCCCATTTTAGATCTTATATGGGTCCTCTAAGGCCATTAAAATTGAGCCTAAATTTTTAATACCAAAATTGCACACCAAAACTTTGTAAAAACTTTGTGAATACTCATGATATGGCACCAAGCCTCAACTAGCAAGTTAATATATCAAAGATGAGCATACAACTATGAAATTAGGACATTCTAAGCTCGTATGACATACTTATTAAGTAGAAAACCTCCATAAAAAATAACTTTACCCTAAGATAACCTTTATTTAAGAAACAAAATAGAAATATTTTTGGGTGATGCAAGATTTCTCTTACACCTAGGATGCTCCTGCTTTAGACACCCAAGGTCATTTGACAAGTGGTCATGTCATATCTCAGATGTTCAAATGAAAACCAAGATAGTTGACCTACTCCCTTTCTAGCCATGATGAATCTTCTACCAACCTCCCTTTCCTTTTGACTAGGTACTCTTCATAAGTTATGTTCCTTATACTTTTGCCAATACAATTGTCTAGTATTTCCTCAATTTCCTTTGTAGTTGAACTAGTTGTTGGAATATTCCATTGTGCTCTTATAACTTCATATATATTACCTCCTTCATGATATTCTTCCATATCTAAAATGTTAAATACTAGTGAAATATTCACTTCAGTAGGCAACTCTACTTCATAGGCATTTCCATATTTATATTTTTTCACTATCTTGCAGAGTCTAAACTTCCTCATTTTCAACTTATTATATGTACCCACTAGAGAATTCTCCTTTCTCAAATGAACCATGACTTCATCCCCAATATGAAATTCTTTATAATCCTTTTCACATCTACCTTATTTTGTGTATTCATCTTAATAATATGCTTCCTCACCTCCTCATGGATGTTCTTCAAATGTTCAGCAAACTCTTCTGCTTCAACACTTCTTATTTCTCCTTTATCCAAATGCTTCAATTCATAAACATTTTTGAGATTTCTCCCATAGATAATTTGGAATAGTGATTTACCAGTACTCCTATTGATAGAATTATTGTATGCAAATTTTTTCTATGGAAAAATCCAATCCCAACCCTTTGGTTTATCTCCAACCAATCATCTCAGCAAATTCCCCAAACTTTGATTCACAGCTTCAATTTGTCCATTAGTCTATGGATGGTGTGATAAACTAAACTTCAAATTTGTCTTCAATTCCTTCCATAATGTATGCCATTAATACCCAACAAAATTGGTATCTTGATCAAAAACTATACTCTTTTGCAGACCATATAGTCTCACCACCTCTCTAAAAAACAACTCTACCACATGAACAACATCACTAGTCTTCTTGTAGGGAATGAAATATGCCATTTTGAAAAAAAATTCAACCACTAAAATATGGAATGATGTCCTCATTGTGTCCTTGGTAAACCAAAACAAAATACATGATGTCATCTTCCTACAACTTTTTCGATATAGGTAACGGCTGATACAACCCAGTATTCTACTTCACTCATTTTTCCATCTAACATACTCTACAACTCAGTAAAAACTTCTTCACATCGTGTTGCAACTATGACCGGTAATAATTCTCAACAACCAAAGCAATGGTCTTGTCTCTACCAAAGTTTCTAGCCAATCCTCCACTATGCTTCTCCTTGATGAGATTCTCTCTCATAGAATTTTTGGTAATGCACAATTAACTTCCTTTGAACACCATACCATATTGGTTTATAAAATCCAACCACTTTTTCTTGTCAAGTGTAACAAGCTCTATAAAATATTTCCAAGCTTCCCAAAAACTAGAAACCTTTAGATACAAATACTTGAGCTCCTTGAACCCAACCACCTAAATCTACGTCTTTGTCAACAAAATTTGTCTTCTACTAAGACCATCTACAACTTTGTTAAAATTCCCACTCATGTGTTTCAAGAAAAATGTATAACTCTGCAAAACCTCAACCCACTTTAAATACCTCTGGTTCAACTTTCCTTGACTATTCAAATATTACAAAGCTTGATTATTAGTATACAAAAAAAACTCCTTACAAAGAAGATAACGTCTCCACTTCTTCAATGTCTAAACTATAACATAAAACTCCTAATCATAAACATAATATTTTCTTTTTGCATCATTCAAATTCTCACTCAAATAAGAAAAAAGTCTACCTTCTTGGCTCAAAATAACTCCTATTTCCATACCACTAGCATCATAGTTTAATTGAAACACCTTATTAAAATCTATAAGTTCTAAAAAAGGTTTCTCTATAACTTTCTATTTCAATAGATTAAAACTATAATCTTCTCCTATAGTCCAATTAAATTATTTCTTATTTGCTCTTATTATTTCAGTCAAGGGGCCAAAAATACTACTAGAAGCTCTTATGAAATTTCTTTAAAAACTATCTAGTCCATGAAAATATCTTACCTCAGTCACACTCCTTGGAGTAGGACAATAAAGAATAGCCTTCACTTTCTCAAGGTCTATTTTTATACCTTCTGTTGAAATTACAAATGCAAAGTATACCAACTCCTTCACAAAACTACACTTTTCCAAATTTATTTGGATCTTTTCTTACCTCAACTTATCAAACACCTTACAAATGTGCATCAAATACTCCTCTAATTTCTTACTAAAGATCAAAATATCATATTAGTGAACAATGACAAACTTACCTAGAAACTCCTTCAATACCTCATTCATGAACCTCATGAAAGTTCTTACTACATTGGTTATCCCATAAGGCATGAATAACCACTCATATAATCCTTCCCTTTTCTTGAAGGAAATCTTCCTCTTGTCTCTTTCTATGATATGAATCTGATGGTACCCACTCTTCATATCTACCTTTGTCAAATGCACAACTCCACTCAAATATTCCATAATATCATCTATTTGTGGTAATGGAAATTTGTACTTGGTTGTGATTTTGTTGATAGGTCAAGAATCTATACATATCATCTATTATTTATTCTTCTTTGGTTCTAATACTTCTAGTACAGTTCATGGACTCAAATTCTCTCGAATCAACACTTTCTACAACAACTCATTCACTTGTCTATTTTACTCTTCTCTACTGGTGTCATTCTATCTATGATCTTGTTTGGAAAATTGGCTCCTAGGTTCAAGTTCATCTAGTCATTGATCTTCCTTACTAGGGGTAATCCATCAAGTACATTATCTAACACTATATCAAAAACCCTCCCAATAAATTTAAAATTTTTGCAAGTATCTCCCCTACTTCTTCTTTACCATCTTTTTGGATTCTAGAAAAACACACATGTTCACACTTCATACCTTTGAGAAACTCCTTCACATCAACAAAACATATTCTTGTGGCATTGCTTACATTTTTTTATTTCTCCTTCAATGGATTCAACTTGTGTTTCACTCCATCCTTATTAGAGTGTATGTATTTGTGTGCAGATCATGTATAGCTTATCTATCAAATTTACATAGCTTACCTAGCAACATATGGCATATCTCCTTAGGTATGATATCACAAAGAACCTCATCGTAGTAGCTTCCAATCTTGAATTTCACTAGGCACTACTCATTGACCATGACCTTGTGGTCATTCTACACCCAAGAAATATGGTATAGACATGGGTGTTTCTTCCTCTTGAACTTTTTCTTTGTGACCATATTTTTTGATACTAGATTTTTAGTACTTCCACCATCAATTATCACATCATGACACTTATCTTTTACATTTTCACATTATGCAAAAGAAACTTCTACTTTAATTAGGTCCATTCTCACCACTCAATAAGACCCTTGTGCTAACAAAGAGTTCTCCTCTTTTAGAATCTTCAAAATGTGATGATTTAGCATCTTCTATTGACATTACAATCAAGTTTGTTATTAGTAACATGCACTTATTCAAATAGCCAATGGTTACTGAGTGTACTATATAGTTAATAGTGTTAACATATAATTCAAACTCTACTGAGTTATATAGTTGCTACCGAGTATTAGGAACAATATTTGGTTTGTCAGGTTGATGATTATTAGTGTAAATTGCTCAGCTTCTTAGTGTTTATCAAATGTCTTATTGCAAACTGAGTTATAAAATGGTTATCAAGTTCACAATTTCAGTGATGCAAATCTAGTATTGACCAAGCGACTCAGTGTCAACCAAGTGATTCAATTTATGCTAAGCTCTAAGTAATAGCATTGACCAAGCTATGCAGTGTGAATCAAGTGATTTAGTTTATATGTCGAGTTTCATAGTATTCACCAAGTCACAAGTGCAAACCAAGTTTTGACTACTTGGAAGTGATTAGTATAGATTGTGCTTCTATGTCTACCGAAAACATGATGATGTTGAGCATTGATAGTGCATGCTGAGTGTCAAAACCTCACCAAGTTAGTCTCCAAAACCTGAGTTCCTACAGTTGGCCTAACTTTGTGTATTTTGTGTAAACTTGTATTGTAGGTGACTTTGTTGAAATGTAATTTGGATTGGTATATATGTAATGACTTGTATCACATCCAAAAAGAAGGATATATGGTAATAAATAAAAAGAGGCAGAAGTACAAATTTTAAGGCTACAAGCAATATAAGGAGCAGCAAAGAATTATCTATCATAGTAAGGTGATCATTACACTCAAAGGGATATCATTTAGCAAATCAAGTTATAGACCAGAGATTAGCTATTGTTTCATCCTAATAGGTGGATCAGTTAAATCTTTTCACGTAGTCAATTTTTTATGCATGTTATTAGATCAGAATACATATGAAGGATTAATTGGTAAATAAAGATAAAGTTTCTTTGGTTACTGATTCACCCCTCTCCTCTTGGTAACTTAGCCTATCATATATATTTCTAATAATTGGTATCATAGCTTTGCGGTTCTTAGAGAAGAAGTTTAATAGCTTGAGCAAAGATCAAAAGCTATGGAGGTATTTAAACTTGATAAGGCTATTAACAATGAAAAGTTGGATTTGGAATTGGCTATTGGGCAACTCAAGAAAGAAAAAGAGAAACTCTGTCAATCCTTGAAAAGAAGAAAAGAACTTGCAGTAAAGATGAATGACCAACTTTATATTGAAGAAAGAATTGAAGACATCCATTTAGAAAGAAATTCGAAATGAAACTAATAAAGCAATCAAAGAACCATTAGAAAAGAATGGTACACTTCAAGAAGAAGTAAGAAAGCTGAAAATAGAGCAAGAAATTCAATCAATAAGATTGTGTGAAGTCATGGAAGAGAAAAACAAGATAAAAGAAGAGTTAGAAGGAAAGAGTAATGAAATTTAGCATCTATCTCTGCAACAAACAAACTTCATTGATCATCTTACTATTGCAAATGAAGAAATCATGAATTTAAGATTAGAGGATGAAAGATTACAAAATGATCTAAATACTAAAAGGTAAACCAATAAGAGAATGATGAAATATCAAGTAGACATGGATCAACTAAATGAGAAAATCCAATATAGACAAAAGGGTAAAGTAGGATTTGGATATATAGAAGAAGGTGAATCATCCAAGCAAGGACCTCAAAAGAATCAAACACCTACTTGCAATCTTCATACATCAAATAAATGTTGGAGAAATAGCAAAGCTAAGTTCAATGGAAAAATGCTACAATTGTAATCAACATGGCCATAGAGCTAATGAATGCAAAGAGAAGCCTAAATTTGAAGGAAAATGTTACAAATGCAAGAAGCATGGGCACAAATCTTCTAAATGTAAAACAAAGATATTGAATCTAGCATAACATATTGTAAAAGCTATATTTGGTTGTGACTACAACACTTGGTGCAAATGTCACTACTATGGAGAATTTGGACACATTGGAATGAATTGTGTAAAACATCACATAAAGGAAAGAGAAACCACTAAAAAATGTTTCATTTGTACAGAACTTGGTCATCTCTCCAAAAAATATATGAATACTAGAAGAATTGAAGATGAAAAGAAGGTCAAGGCTGACAACATTAGAAAGAAGATGAGATAGCAATGGATTCCAAAATCTTCTGAGAATACAAGTATGAGCAATGAAGAACATGTCACTCAAGAATTGGGTAACTCAAGCATTTCTACTTGATCTCCCACAAGGAGAATTGAAACTAGGATTTTGAAGTAGACATCTTACATCAGTTCTCATCAGCTAGAAGGAAAGATCTATATCAACATTCAAGATGCAAAGGGATCACCAAGTATCCAAGAAAATGCTAGTCATTACAGAATGAGGTTGGGTTGCAAGACCTTGCCAAGAAAGGTTAGGAGTAACTAAGTTTTATGTGGACATCAAGTCATGAATGTTCCTACCAAGCAATCAATGTAAGCCAAGTGGAAGATAGTCTATCATTGACTAAGCAATCATACCAAGAATTTATGGTTATTGAAAGGAAAAAAATTAATAAAAGGGAAAAATCAAATTCATTTGTCATCATGAATTTTCAAGAGCTATTTGTGCATAGCAATTCTAGTGCATCTTGAGCAATCTATGCAAATTACTATTCAAGATTTTCATGTTTTCAAAAACCCTAACAATCAATGGCATCATCTAGTAGCAAGACAAAGAAAGGGTCATAGATGTTGGTTCAAGGCATTAAATGGAAGGCACCTAATTTCAAGCTTACTCTAGCTATTACAAAAACCCTAGATCCCACTAGAGCACAATCTCAAGTTCCATCCAAGGTATTTTTGATAAATGATATTCGTTCACATTTTCAATGTTCTATCCAAGACATAGGAACCATAAAAATGGATGAATCATTGAAAAATTTATATGTGAATGGTGTGTTAAAACTAGAGCATCAACACCTGGAAGTGAAAGGTTTAACTCACATTCTTCACATGCCCCAAGATTTTTAGATTAAGTGGATAAGATTTTTTCTTAGTCTTGTGCATAATGGGTAGTTATAGTTGGAGCAATCTATTATGATAACAAATAAAATGATCCATCGGATCACAAGACTTCCAATGCTAACCAAGGCAAAAATGATTAAAACACTAAGTTGGGTAGAATTGGAGAAAAAACCCTTGTCGAATGGGATGGAAGGGGAATGAAGATTAGTTGTGTAACTGATATGGAGTTAAAGTTTGGTATACTTGTGATTGCACATAAGATATACAACTCTTGTCATCTAAATAGTGTATCATATGAAGTAGTGGATTTTGCATTCAAAGTGGTCAAGAACAATATTTCATTTGACCTTGTCGAGTTGATGTTGAATTAGTTCAACAAAAATATATAACGCATAAGAACTTCAAAGAACAACCCTTGTAATTTTGGTTCACTCTTAACTTTTTTATTTTTCTTTGTGAAAAAATTCTTCCCATCAAAAGGTGTTTTTGTGTGGAGAAAACATGTACATGTTCTTTACCAAATCCATGAGTATATAGCAAAAATGGGAGAAAACTATGTCAGTATAATGGACAACTATATTGATGCATTTAAAGATAAGATGAACAAAAAATTCAAGATACCTAAGAAACTTGTTGAAGACTACAAAGATGATTTTTTTTTATGGTTGATTTTGATAAAATGTATATACAAGCAGTCAGACCAAGAATTGTATAGGTTAAGCCTCTAGGTTATGAGGTCAATATAGATGAAACCAAGGACATCATTGAAGCATTGTTAAATGAACCTGTTGATCCAAAGGCTACATATTTTGGCACATATGATGAAGCCAAAGAAATAATTTAATTAGAAATAAAACTCCCTCAGGTAGTCAACAAAGGGAAGAAGAGAATAGCAAAGTTGAAACAAACCATCTCTACTTTCCTGTTGACTAAAGGTAAAGGAGATGACATAGAAGAAGAAGATGGTGAAGATGACAAGGAAGAGGATAAAGTTGATGAAGAAGAAACCATTTTTGATAATATTGATGATGAGAAATAGGAACATAAATCTATTGAGGAAGATCTCCTTGAGGTTCAGAACATTGAGGAGAGTGGCCCTGACAAGATTGCAACAACATTCATAGCCTCACTTCCTCATTCTCTGAGAAAAGAATTGAAGACATCAATCTCAAAGAAAGCTATTGAAAAATTTGTTGCGTCAAACATTGCAAGTTCAAGCACTCAACCAATATTTGCACCTATTCAGCTCAATACTTTATTGACAAAAGTGACCAATACTTCATCTATCGAGCAATCACTACTTCCTCCTCCATCAATTTTGGTCACATAAGGTATTTCTTCAATAAGTGTAGTATCTACTTTTTTTCCAGTCCTACTGTTTATACCATTGTTTCTATTCCTAGCATGCAAATAATAAGTACAAGGACAATTGAGACCAAGCCTCAACTGAGTACAAAATTTTTGAGCAAAAGCAAAGATAAGGAAGAAGACATTGATCTTGATGAGGAGATAGCTATCCTAAATTGGGATATCTTCAATCTTAATTTGGATCAAATGCATATAGTTGGAGAGCTACTGCAGAAAAAAGCTAAGCAATAGAGGCTTAGAGAGGAAAGAAATAAAGAATTTCAAGTGCTTAAAGATGCAAAGAATATTCTTGCAGAAGCACTTAGCATTGTGGTTGACACTTCTCAACCAATTTTGGCTCAGTTAGCAGAACTGGTCCAAAAATTCAATGAATATTAGAATGGAAAAAAGAAACTGTTGCAAAGAGTAGAGAAGAAATTTGAGAATAAAGTCTTGGACCTAGTAGCGCAAAAGATTGTAATTCATCAAGTAGACTTGTCTACTATTCTAGGCTCATTAGAAACCTCTTGCAACAATGTAACTTTTTTATTTGATAAACTCTATTACACATCCATTTTCACCAAGTAATTAAACATAAACTTTCAAAAATTGATGAAGATCTGAAGGCAAATGCACATTAGTTGTCACTTGACCTGAGCTATAGTTCTACTCACTATGCAAAGATCAAATTTCTAACTGATATGCAGGTAGAATTGCTAAGGGAAGAAGCCAGGTTAAGAGCTACACTTGTAGATATACAAGGCATGATTCTCTCAAACATGGATGCATTACAAAAACATATTGCACATGCTAAAACCCTCATCCATGATAACAACTTCTCTATTGTTGATCATATGATAGAACTATCAACAAAAGTTCAGATTACACTGCACAGAAGCAAGACAAGACAATGGCACTAATTTTTAAGGTACATTATAATTTCTTGTCACATTTTGGTATTATTATATAGAATACACCTTTGGCATTTATGTCAAAAAGGGGGAGAAGATGTATATAATATAGTGTAAATGATGTATATTGTAAAAAGAGGAAGAAGATGAGAAGATATAAAGGAGAAAATATGTAAAGATACAAAGTATATATATATATATTGTGTGTGTGTGTGTGTGTGTGTGTATGTATGTATGGGGAGTAGCATCATATTATATACATTTACAAATACTCATATAAACATTTCTTACAAAAGCAATTTTGAATAATCTCAAAAATAGAATACTTTACCGAGTTGAAGACACAGTTTGGAGAATAAAGATTGTTTTAAACTTTTTGAGAATTTAGTTTTGATTGATAAGTGGTTTTGTCACTAATGCCAAAGGGGGAGATTTTTAAAATTATATAGTCAAGTTTTTTATTAGTGAGACACACTTATTCAGATAGCCAGCAGTTATTGAGTGTATTATATAGTGAACAGTATTAACCAAGTAATTCAAACTCTATTGAGTTCTATAGTTGCTACCAAGTATCAAGAATGGTATTCAGTTTGCACTGAGAAGTCTCTACCAGGTTGATGATTATCATTTTAAACTAAGCTTCTTAGTGTTTATCAAGTTTCTTAGTGGAAATTGATTTATACAATGGTTACCAAGTTTGTATTTTCAGTGATGTGAATCTAGTGTTGATCGAGCCACTTAGTGTTAACCAAGTGATTCATTTTATATGCCAAGTTTCATAGTATTCACTGAGTAACCACTATAGGCTGAGTTCAGACTACTTGGAAGTGATCAATATGGATCGAGCTTCTACATCTATCGAAAGCATGATGATGTTGAGCATTGATAGTGGATGTTTAGTGTCAGAACCTCACTAAGTTAGTCTTTAGAACTCAAGTTCCTATAGTCGGGTTGACTTTGTGTATTTTGTGTAAACTTGTATTGTAGCCAACTTTGTTGAAATGTAATTCAGATTGGTATATATGTAATGAATTGTATCACATCCAAAAAGAAGGATATATGGTAATAAGCATAAAGAAGTAGAAATTTGAAGTTTAAGATTACAAGTAGTATAAGGAGCAGCAAAGATTTATCTATCACATCAAGGTGATCATTACACTCAAAGGAATCTCATTTAGTAAATCATGTTGTAAATCACAAATCAGTCATTGTCTCATCCTAATTGGTGGATCAATTAAATCCTTTCACAAGGTAGACTTAACAATATTTTATAAATCTCTTTACTGAGTGCATACTTCATTGTATGTTTGTAAATCCTTTTGCAAGGTGGACCTAGTGGTCCTTATAGCTCCTAACAGGAAAGATTATCAAAAGTGATCATTGTAAGCCTTAACAGGCCAACTTTATACTATAGTACTAAAGCTTGTGGGTATCATCCCCACCCAAGTTTTACTTTCTATTTGGAAGGTTTGTAGGTCACCATATTGTGTGTCAGTATTATGAATATTTTAATAATTTCAATTTTTCATGCATGCAATTAGATTAGAATAGCACAAATAATTAATTGGTAAATAAAGATAAAGTTTTATTGATTACTGATTCACCCCTCCCCTCTTAGAAATTTATCCTATCATATATATTTCCAACATCTTCATCAACATGCACAATTGTGGCCTAACCTTCAATTCTTCTATTAGTCCTTCCTTGGCATTGGGAACACTCAAACACCCTATTCCCTTCTTCTTTGTAGTGAAAATTTTTTCCATAGAAACCTCCTCTTCTAGATCCTTGCCCTATGCCTCTTCCTCTCTGATCTTTATTGTTCTAATTAAGGAAATAATTAGAATTATTTCCCCTCTATCTTGACTACTAATATTGGCCTCGTCCTTGTTTGTCTAAGCATCTTTTCAACCTCCATAAGACCATCTACTACATCTTCCACCATGACCTCTTCCACTATTCTTGTTACCAAACTTCTTTTTCATCTTTTCCTCAACTCTTAGGAAAAATTGGTATGCCTCTTCAATACTATTCATTCTAAATAGACTCGGATCTTCTTGAATTCTTACCCTCAACCCATTAAGATAATGGGTGACTTTTTCTTTATCTTCCACATGGCTAGTTTTAATGAGAACTTAGAAGAACTCCTTGCTATATTCCTTAATAGATCTTCTTTCTTGCTTCAACCCTTGTATTTTCTTTAGTAGATCAAGCTCATAATCCATGAGAATGAATTGTCACTTTAGTTTAGCTATCATCTTATCTCATCTGGTGATTTTTTGTTTTCCTCTTCTATTTCACTCCACTTGAATCTCTGGCCACTAGATCTTCATGTGACCCTTTAGTTTGGCCTTCACAAAATTGACCCTATCAAGATCATCAATATCTTCATACTTAAAGTATTCCTCCAATTTGTTGATCCAATTGATCACCTCCTTTGGATAAGATTTCTCCAAAATATAGGAACCTTAAGACTAGGTATTGTTCCAATCTTAAAGATGGCCTTAAAAACCATCTCTTCTTCAAATTTCAAAACTGCCTTTTCTTCAACATTTTCTACTTCTTCTCCTTCATCCTCGCTTTTATCTTGTATGACAAGATTTATTCCTCTGCACATTTGTTCTTCCAATTCTTACATCTATCTTTGGAGGGCTCTAAAAGCCTCAGGTGTAACACCTATGGCTCTTCCGCCATACTCACTTTGGGGAGACATTTTCATGCTTGTGTTGAAACCTTAATGTAAACTACCTCACAATCAACGATTTATCTACATGCTAAGCCCAAACCAAAATCCTATGCAACTGCCTCATAGTAAAAAATCTATTTACACATTGAAGAATTCCTACTCTAATACCACTTGATGAAGGATGTTTTCCTTAATACCACAAACACATAATAAAAACAAAGAAATAACAACAATTGATGAGAAAAAAATGTCAGCTTCTTATTATCGCTGCAATGGTAGAATTATAGAATTTTGAAATATAATATGAAAACCCACATGGGCACCTTCATTACAATGATTTGTGACACAAATTTGTGATCTATCACCCAGAGATGTCTTGGACAATGTATGGACATTCCTTATATAGGCATTTAATTTACACCACCCAGAAGGTTTCTAGACATCAAAGCCTAACCCTTACGACTGCCTAACCCTAAAATAACATAAAGAGTTGGCCTAAAACACCTTTGACACTTATTTTGGAAAATTTGGTCAGCCCAACTTTAGAAGGCTATAACTTTTGAACCATTGCTTCGATTGGCTATTATAACTCCTTTTTAGAATCCTTAGCTTCTAATCTACAAGGCATAACTCACACAAGATCCATTTGACCCCATGTCAGATCCCATTTAAGACTTCTAAAGCCTTCAACATTGAGCCTACATTTTTTATACCAAAATTGAACACCAAAACTATGCAACAACTTCACGAATACTCATAATATGGCATTGAGCCTTAACTGGCAAGCTGATATATCCAAGATGAACATCTGCCTCTAAAATTAGGACATTCCAATCTCGTATGCCTGATCTACTAAGTAACAAGCCTCCATAAGCAACAACTTTCAATTGAGACAACCCTTATTTAAGAAACAAAAATGAAATATGTTTAGGTGATGCAAGATTTCTCTTATACCTAGAATGCTCCTACATCAATGTGAAGCATGTCCTCTAGGACCTAATTCACTCTCTTATTAGTTTGACCATCTGTCTCTGGGTGATAATACAAACTGAAATTGAGTTGTGCACCCAAAGCATGTTGGAGAAATGCACATAGTGCTGAAGTATATACTAGATGTATATCCAAAATTTATCCTATGGATCCTGTGTAACCAAATAATATCCTCCAAGAAAACATGAGCAATTGAAGTAATTGTGTAGGATGTTATCATGAGTGAAAAGTGTGCTACCTTGGACAACTTGTCCACTATCACCATAATAGCATTATGATGACACGATGATATAGGAAACCCTATGATAAAATTAATAGATATCTATAATACCCCAAAAATTGTCTCCTAAAACAAATTTCTCCTAATCTCTAAATTAATCAATAAAGTCCTAAGATCACTAGACATTTCTACTCCTAATTGTTGCTACTTGATTTGATTATCAATTGCATAAAACCACTAATTTTCTATTATCATTTAACCTTAATAAATTCTTAAATATTATATTGAAATTAGCTAATTAGACCTCTTTGATTAATTAATTTAATAAAAAGTTCTATCTTTTATATGAAATTAATCCACTTTGGTCAATTATACATGAAAAAGAATTTATTAAAATCATTTGGATTAAATTGTCTCCATGTATTCTTTATTTTAACTAAAATATTCAAATATGAGACAAATTTCAAAAAGAATCTTTCAAATGAGACAAGATACAAAAGGGAAGACATGTCGAATTCCCACTCCATTGGAATTTCCCATTAATAATCAAATTCACTCCACTCCTCTCCTTGGACCTTTGACCCATTTTATCTATAAAATAAAGAGATCTCACCTCTCATTTGGAAGATGCACTTTTTGAGTAAGGAGAATCTGTTAGATTGAGCAATTGCCATTTCTACATTCAAGATTTTTTGTATTTGATTAATATTCTCATTTCTAGCTCAATATTGCATGCATTTCTAGATTAGGTGTTTTTGTTCTTCTATAGGTTAGACTTTTATTTCATCTACTTTGATCTCATTCTATTGCATGAAAAAAACTTTAAAAAAATAGATTAATCTTGCATACATTTTAGTTAGATCTATTTGATTACTTGTTCTTAGATAAAAGTCTAGAAACAAATCCAAGCAATGCAAGAACAATTGCAACTAGTGATGAAAGACAAAGACAAGCATGTTAATTAGTAAACTCTAGACATCATTTGTCCTTTCCCTTTTACAAATACATCTGCATAGCTCATTTATGTAAAGGATTCAAGCTACCTAAATATGAGAAATACATGGGTACTTCAGATCATTGGGATTATTTAAAGGAGTTTGCAACCTTGCCCATGGAATTTATGTATTATCAAACATATCTTATGTGCTTGTTTCCACGTAGTCCAGTAATTTTCAAGGTTACCCAATAGGATCATAAACTTTGACAAATTGCAAACATGTTTATCCAACATTAATCACATAATATCCAACATCTAGTTAACATCAAGGATCTTTTCAACTTCAAACAAAGAATGGAAGAACCATTCTTAAACATCCACTAGAGATGGATATAATTGTATGCCAAATAGTCTCAAAGGATACTTGAAAATGAAAAACTTGACATATTCATGGACAATGTCCTACCTAATTTTGGGTATAAACTAAAACTCCAAGGACCCGCAACATTTGATGTGATGATGATGTCATAAAAAATAGTATAAAGGTTTATGGCTGGAGTGGGAGCGGGCAATTTAGGAACGGTGAGCAAGAAAGGTGGTTTTCAAATTTTGAATGGGATCAAGACTGTTGCAGGCCCATCGAGAGTGGGAGTTCAAGGGGAGATCATGATGGATTTAGGTTGGTTTGGGAAGGAACTCGATGAAGATGAGGCACTTGGGAATCTAGGGGGATCCAAGTCTGTAGTTTTTGTCAATATTCCTGCCAAAAAGTGGTCAAGCTTGTTTGGAATCAAGTCAGCAGGTAAGATTTCCTTTCCTCTAGTCAAGAATGTTTTTATTTCTGAGAAAAGTTCATTTATCTTGGAAATACCAAACCAAATTATAGATATGAATATCTCTAGAATGAATCACACCCTTGGGGGAGGTTCTTGGAAGCCAAACTGAATATTGATATTGTTAGAGCCTTTGCTAAAAGAAAATGGGCTTTGAAGGGATAGGTTGATATTGCTGCAATGTCAAAAGGATGTTAATCCTTTTGTTTCTCTTGTGATGAGGATAGAAGAGACATTTTATGCAATGGATTGTGGGTTGTGGGTAATTATACAATGATTTTACAAAAAAAATCCCCAAACCTCAAATCCCAGGATGAATTGTTGGTTTAAGCCCTTGTCTAGATCAAACTTCCTAGTTTGCCTCTTGAGTTCTGGATTGACGATGTTTTCCAAGGAAGAGTTAATACCTCTGGAGAACTCTTATCCATGGACCTAGTGACAGTTTCAAGAAGGAGGCTCACTTATGCTAGAATCTATGTGGGGATCATTCAAGAGAAGATATTACACTCAGATCTAAATTGGGAGTCTGGCAACAGAAGATTAAATATGAAACCATCCCCTTTTCTTTTTCCATTGTAAAAAATTGGACCATGGGCAAAGAAATGCGCTCCTAAGGTCAGTATTCTAAATTTTTTTTTAAATAATGGGTTCAAAAAGGCTGTAAGGATGGTGAGGCCATGGAATAAAATCAAGTTGTGAAGGGGAAAAAAGAGGTTATTGTTTGTGCTTACGCAGAGACTCTCCATTTGGGTAATATTAATGAGAAGGTGACCCTAGAAAAGGAGGCAAATAATACCATTAAGAATCTAAAGATTGAGGGTATCCTAGAGAAGGATGGTAAGAATAGAAGTTTAACAATGATGGAGGCAAAGGAGACCTTAGAAGTTGAAATTTTAGGTGACTATAGCAAGAATATTTCCAACAATAAGGATTTAGATTATCAAGAGGCACGGGGTTGTGTTATTCTAGGGTTGGGCTCCATTGATAATAGGTGTTCTCCTCATAGGAAAGATCCTTTAAAGGAAAACTCACCCAAGTTGGGGGATGCAGATGATATCTCAAGAGCTTTGATGGATGAGGAAGAAGGTATTAAAGCAAACTAGATAAGTGTGGAGTCTAAGAAGAAAATTAGAAATAATAAAAAGGAGGAGATTAGCTTTAAAAATAATAAAGAAAACTCCTTGATGAACAAGCAAATGAGGAGTGATAGGTTAGGGGATGCCTCTCACTCCCTAAATCCATAAGAAAAGTATTAGAAAATAGGGGATCTATAGTGTAAAAAAGTTGGGGTTTTATCCCTTATCCCAATAGGGAAGGGGATCAAAATTGGGGATGTTGGTCAAACCCCTATCCCTTTAGGGAGACCCATTCATCAGAAGAAATGAATTTTGGAGATAAAAAAAAGTATAGCACATGGTATTCAAAGGACTATCTTAGAATCAAAAACATTCCATAAGAAAGGAAGATTATTTCATGGAATATAAGAGGATCAAATCATCTTCATAAGCAAGATATGGTTAGGAACATGATTAGGGATAAAAAATTGGATATTATTCTTCTGTGGGAAACTAAGATGCTAAAAGATAAAGTTGAAGTCTTTTTTTGTTTTAAAATGGTAAGATTTTTGGGGGTGATGCTGATGGGGCCTCAGGGGGTATGGTTGTTCTATGGAATGATTATAATATTCATGGGGAACTTGTTTCATAGAATAGGAATATGATCAATATTAGATTCTCTAATACTAAGGATGTCACTTCTTAGGTGCAAACTAATGTTTATGTGCCTAATACTAAATGGGATAGGAGAGCACTTTGGATTGAAATTTTTAATCAAAGAAAGAACTTTGTGGATGAGGATTGGGTCATATGGGTGATTTTAATAGACCATTGAAAGAGAATGAGAAGATGGGGGGTAGTTAGACCAATTTGGACAACAGGATGGATTTGATGGAGTTTATTGATTATTATTTATTGCATGATATGGATTTGCAAGGTGTGCACTTTTCTTGGGCCAATAGAAGGTCGAGTAAGGATCTTATCCAAGTTAGACTTGATAGATCCCTTATTATTAATGATTGGTTTCAAAGTTACAAATGCTCCTTATCTGCTCATGTGAGAGTGGGCTCTGATTATTATCCCATTTTTCTTCTGCCTAACCCAATCACTAACAAAAAGCACTATCATTTTCACTTTGAGAAGATGTGGACTTTACATCCTTGGCTGGAAAACCTTATTAAGGATTTTTGGGGGATTCATGTTGAGGGAACAACGATATTTAAAGTTGTTAAAAAGATGAAAAATTTTAAAGATAATATTAAAAGATGGAATAGGGATACTTTTGGGAATATCTTTGATAGAAAAAGTAAGATTTTGGAGGAATTGAAAGGGATTCAAGATTGCATTCAGTCTAAGGGTTATGAGAATTTTTCTAGGGAGAAGGAGGATTCAAAATTGATTGAGTTGTATGATATTATTACCAAGGAGGAGATGTACTGGAGGCAGTGGTCTAGAAAAGTGTATATCAAAGAAGGGAATATGAACACTAAATTTTTCCATATGACCACTTTGAAGCATAGAATGGCTAATAAAATTTCTAGATTAAATATTCATAGTTTTTTTACGGATGAGGATGACACTATCAAAAGGGAATCCATGAATTTTTTTAGTGGTTTACTAGAGAGAGAACAAAATCTAGATAAGGAAAAATGACAGGATTTTTTGAAGTGTATTCCAAATTGCATATCTAATGTCCAAAACAAAAACCTCATGACCATCCCTTCCAATGCTGAAATTACTAAGGTTATTTTTCCCTTTGAGGGAGACAAGGCTCCTAGTCCATATGGTTTCCCCTTCCTCTTCTTTCAAACTTACTGGTATATCATTCAAGAGGATGTGTTTAATGGAGTTAAAGAATTCTTTGGTTCTAGAAAACTTCTCAAAGAGTTGAAAAGTACTTTTTTGGCTTTGATACCCAAAAAAGTCAGGGGCTAATAGCATGGACCAATTTAGACCTATTAGTCTCTACAATTCATTTTATAAGATCATCTCTAAAGTTCTTTCTCTAAGGATTCTGTCTTTATTGCCTAATCTAATTTTGAGATAGAAAAATCGGTTTTTTCCTAGTAGGTAGATTCTTTATTCTATTATTTCGATGCATGAAAATATTCACTCCCTCACCAAGTCCAAGAAAGAAGGGTTCTTATTAAAGTTGGATTTATCCAAGGCTTACAATAGGGTGGACTGGGATTTTTAAAGTGTGGGTTGGAAGCTTTTGGGTTCAATAATAGATTTTTGGAGTCGGTGCATATGTTTGTTTACTCTGCCACCTTTTCTATTCTTATTAATGACTCTCCAACTCTTTTCTTCCAGGCTCCTCATGGCCTTAGACAAGGGGATTTTTTATTGCCTATTCTATTCATCCTCATGGCTGAGTGTTTAGGTAGATTTGTGGAAAAAATGGTTCAACGAGGGGATTTTGTGGGCTTAGGACCTTCTTCTAAGGATTTGACTTGTTCCCATCAATAATTTGTTGATGATTCAATTGTGATGAGAGAAGCCTCAGTCAAAACTATGAGAAATATCAAAAAGTCTCTTAAGGATTATGGGTAGACTATAGAACGGATTATTAACTGGAACAAAAGCTCAATATTTCATTAATGTTAATGAGAATAGACCAAAAAAAATTAAAATAATTATGGGTTGTGAGGCTGGCAACCTTTGAGGATCTTATCTTGGGTTTCCTCTTTGTTTGGACTTGCTTGATTCCTTCTAGAGTTCCCTGATAGACAAATTCCACTCAAAGTTAGCTGGTTGGAAAGGATCCCTCCTTAACTAGGCTGGTAAGGTCATGGTTCTAAAATACACTTTATAGAACATGCCTATATATACTTTGAGTATTTTTAAGATAGCTAAGAAGTATGCTCTAGCCATTGAAAAAAATCAAAAAAATAAATTTATGGACTGGTATGGAAAAGAAAAAAAGATTGGCTTTGATTGCTTGGGATAAGGTTTATATGCCCATGAAAAAAGGAGGGTTGGGTCTAAGAAAGATTAATAGCATGAATGAATTTTTACATGCTAAGCTTATTTGAAGATTATATAATGAAGATGGAGAATAGAAATATATGTGGAATGATAAATTTAACAAGGAGAATCATGGCTTTAATCTTTTCCTTGGTAGTGAGGATACTTAAGGTGGTTCTGTGATTTGGAAGTAGGTTCATTAAAACAAGAAGATCATTAATAAAGGGGTAAGATGGAAGGTTGAAAATGGAAGGACTATTCATTTTTTGGAATAAATTTGGATTATTGATCATGCTTTATGTTTTGATCAGAAGTCGAATAGGTATATGGATCAATGCAAGACTATTTTTGGGACTTTTGTTGTTGATTATCGGGAACAAGATAAATGGGTGAACCTATCTAGAGTGGATGAGGTTCTTAATGACCTTACAAAAATGTTGAATGTTGTCTTTTTAGTTCATGAGGAGGATACTTTGATTTGGAAATATAATCCAAATGGAAAGCTTTATGTTTCATCGCTGTATGGTAATACTTTTGAAGACTATCATGCACCTTGTTGGGATAAAGCTTGGTTCAAAGGCTTGACACCCAAAGTTAACATATTTTTTTGGATCTTATTGTAGGATAAGATTCTTACTACTAAAAATTTAATGAAGAAAGGTATGTGTCTTGTTAGCATGTGCTATCTCTATAAGGAAGAGGAAGAGTCCATTAACCATTTGACCATTCATTGCTCTTACACAAGAAGGTTATGGGAGAGATTTTGTAGACTTTTGGATGTGGATTGGGTCTTTCGCCTTAGTATTCAAGATTTATTCTTAGCTTGAATATTTGATAATATTAAACATATGGTGATTGAGAATATTAGGAAAACTGGAAAAGGTCAAGAGCCTCAAGATGACTAGGAAGCTATTGTGATTCAGAATTGGAACTTGGAAGGGATTAGATTCTCTCAACATGATAGTAACCTTAGAAATTTGGCTAGGTGGGATTGTCCACCTCAAGGATGGTATAAGTTTAACTTTGATGGGGCTTCAAAGGGAAACCCAGAGACTGTTGGGTGTGGTATTATTATCAAGAATGAAAATGGAGATAGTTTGGGGGTTACAGATATTCCTATTGGGGATCAAACCAATCATGTTGCAGAAGCTAGTGTGGCTCTCTATGGTCTTTTATTTCCCAATAGTATGAATTAAGAAAAAAAGTGGGTAGAAGGGGACTCCCTTAATATTATTAATTGTCTTAATAAAGTTAATAACCCCTCTTGGACCATCCATAATATTATTTGCAAGGCTAGCAATTTGATTATTTCCTTTGCAGATTGTGTCATCACTCATAACTATAGAAAAACCAATGTAGTGGTTGATTGGGTTGTGAATGTGGCATGCAAAAGCCATACAAAGATGATATGGAATCATGGTGAAAACATCCCTACTGATGGGCTATCATTGATAGAGTACAAAAAAGTTAGAAGTTTACAAAACAGTTTTAATAATGATGAAAATGGCATTAAAGAATAATTATGAGTTGCACAAGAATTGGGAGTTGTTGTTTATGATTATACTTCATGAGACAACTCATTCATTACCACACGAATTGTGGGTATTTCGGTACAAAAGAATATTTTGTTGGTATTTTGATACAGATTTTTCCATTTTATCTAAGAATACTAGGACTCTAAGGATTTTTTGAAGCTTGAGGATGGATGGTAAGAGAAAGAGGGTTGAGCCTACAAGCTACAAGGAATGGAAGCAAAAGACTAAAATTTGGGATATTTTAGAACAGGGGCAATTTACAGGCTTCATGGAGAAGTTAAAGGGTAGTAATTTGGCCATAACCTTATAGTTTATCAAGACATGGAAGAATGATAGCACCTTGGTGGGAAACTAGAGAATGGAAGTCACAGAGGATGTAACACCCCGCCAAGGGATCCAAAGAATTAACCTAAAGTTTCACTAAGTTTGGTAGCATTTTATTTTATTTTATTTTTGAAACATGAAAGTAAAACCATTCATAACATAGTAGCGAAAGCAATAACATCATTCAACTGAAAGTAAGCATACATAATAGGTTACATTCTTCAAGGATCCCTTAATGTTGAATCACATCTACATTAACTATTAATGATTCCATCTAATACCACATCCTCATGAAATAATAATGAAAAGTCCAACGTTCCTAAACAATGTACTTTTGTTCCAAATGTCCTTAAGTAAAAATTACATTTCAGAATGCTTGATCATCCACTGTACATGCCACAGGGTATGAAAAGCATAAACGAATATACATGTGTGAATTAAAGTACATCATCCTATTCTAAATCCATGATGCAAGTGCAATAAAGAAAATGAAACTAAATACCATACATGAACATCATCATAGAAAATATAAACATCCATCGTAAAGTATAACCATACATCACAAACATAACTAACTAAGTGCACGGTTCCTCCCAACCATAAATAGTATCATTAGACCATCGTGGGCCCTAGCCATCCCTTCGTGTGTAACATTCCAAATCATCAAAGAGATCATCAGTATTATCATAGTAGGAATGTCTAAGAAATCTAACATGCTACAACATATGCATAAGAAATCTAATCATGCAAAATAAAGCATAAGATAAGTAAATAACAACATCTATCATATGCTAATCATCATTATAAAGATATGTGTCCATCATCATAATCCAAGAACAGAATCAAGATAAGTGCCAACAAGAATGCATCAGCCACGGTGTCTCAGACGGATCCCAAATGGTAAGAGTGAATAAGCACTACCACCCGATTGCATGGAACCTAAATGGTCCACTCCCACCACGCTGAGGAGATAATCTCAAATCCTAAATAGATAATCATATCACATAGCACAAGTACTTTCTAAGTCTAGGAATACTAAAAGTATACTAACTCAAAGGTTCCAACACAAACTGACATCTAATCCCAGAGGCACACAAAGACATGTAGGAAACCTACTATGCAAGCGGGAAAGTGTCATCACATGGATCATGCTAGAGCTACCCTAGTAGTCTCTCTATAGACCCCGGCCCTCTAGTGATCCCTATGCATCCACTAGTATCCTCTCATACTGAAGAGGCATACTACGAAATGCAAGCTCGCAAGCAAGCATTCTCTCTACTCCCATCCTAGTTTGTACTAGCACTCGAGGCATGGGCGAGAACAAACAATTATCTTATTAGGTTCATTTAAGTTAGTATTAGGTGTAATGTTTTCACTTATTAAAACAACTTACAATGAGTTACCCTGGCAACCACTTAGGGCCCCAACCCCCATTGCAAGCCACTTCTCAACACTACAAGTAGATAACCTACCCTAGGTTCATGGAACCATAAATCACAAAATCACCACAGGCCTATACAAGTGATTGAAAAAATGCCAAAAGATAATCCACAATAAGGGCATCAAATCTCCATGAGCAACTGAAAAGCATCCATTGATAATCATGACCACAACAGTTCTCTATTGGCAACTAAGGGTATCAATGATAATCACAATATCCATGGTTCTCAAAGAGCAACCAAAAAGTATCTCAAAGTAATACTGATCAAAGACTCCAAAATAAAATATGAAAACGCATCATAGAACAATCCACACAAAATCAGCCTAAGGGGTTAAAAATCATGAATTACATCATCCAACACATTTAGAAGGTAAAAAATAGTAGATACTTGTCCTACCTTTCTAGGAAAAATGGTTTAAGTGTTTAGGATTTGGACTTGAAAATTTATCTCCCCTCTCTTACCATTGAGATAATGCGATAGGGTACACTCATCCTGGCAATTTAGGAAAGTCGATACCCAGTACCTACAACCTGTATAAAATCTATGCATGTATATACAATATATAAATATATGCTAAGCTAAACAGCCAATGACAGGAAGTGGTGCATCGTGTAGATCCCAACTAGCAAGTGACTATGACTCTCTTCCTTGGTCACATTAGAAATGCCATACATAAAGAGAAAAACACGCACACCATACACATGCAAGTATGGGGTAAGTATCCATAAGAAAACAAATGCAATAATAAACCATCTAACTAATCATCATCAATAACCAAAAATAATGTAATAATCATCATGCATACATGAAATGCAGAGTCTAAGTAATCTCCTCATATATCATTGAATCCATAGCATAATATTTGATAGTCTCAAAACAATGCTACTAACCATAAAATTGGGCCTAACAGAGTTTGGCCATGATAGCAACAATGTATCTAGAAAAATGTAAATGAGGGCAGGCACTATAGAGGACATTATAGCTAAATCCATTGGCCTTGAGGTGGACAGGATTAATTTCTATAGGGATAGGAAGTTGTTTGACCGTTTGATTGATGAATTTGCAGAGATGACCAACAAGAGAAACAAACATAGGGTTAGAATTAGTTTCCCTTTCTACCTGAGGCAGTCATTGGATAATACTATTTCTGTTATTCAAAATTACCATGAGAGGGATCATGCTTGCTAGGAGGGTTTGATGATGTTAATCATGAATCTTTTTAAAGAAAAAAAAGTGGATAGGCCCCGTATCAGTAAAAAAAACTTGGAGTGTGATATCGAGGGGAGTGATCAGTATGTGAGTTTTGAAGAAGAAATGGAGGACAAAGATGAAGAGATGGTTGACAAGAAGAGGAAAAACCTCTCACATGGGAGCTCATTTGTTAAGAAAATTTAGGGTAAGGAGGTGGATTATGAGATGGAGATGGATTCTGAGGAGGATCTTGAGAAGGTTATAGAAAAGAAAACCAAAGGCAAAACTAGTATTATTACCACAACCAAGGGGAAGAAGACTATCAAAGCCCTAAACATTCTGTTTGATGATGAGCCTCTTATACAAAAGAAGGTGTTGAGAGGTAAGAAAGTGCAATCTCAAGGGAAGACTAATGACATTGGCATCAAGGAGGCAAACACTGAAAGAAACACTATGGATATGGACGAGGAAAACCTTAATCAAAGTAAGGACTATGATGAACAAGGGTATATGAATAGGATCATTGGAAACCCAGGTGGGATGAAAAGGGATATTACCAGTATGAAGGAATAGATGCAGGATATCAGGAGGGATTTTGAGCAGGTAAGCATGACTACTAGAGGGGAGAGGACTCTTGGTTAGCATCTAGAAAAACTCTCTGAGGTTATTGGTAATGTGGAAGAAGTAAAAAGATTAATGAAGAGAGTCCCACCTCTGGAAGTGAAGAATAGAGATAATGAACAAATGATGAAGGATATGTAGAAAAAGATGGATGTCATGGGAAACAGAGTTGACAACATGGAAAATATTGTTAAAAAACTTACTGACTAGAATTGCAGCATATTGAAGACTGTTGCTAACTGTAATCACCTAAAAATGATCATCTAGACTATTAGCCCCCTTCTCATCATTTTGGCTAAATTAATTTAATCATTTATCTAAACCAAATTGCTAATAATCAATTTATTTGATTATAACCTATAGTTTGATTATGCTATCCTAAGTTCATTATTTGATTAAGAGAACATGTCCCCTTTTAATTAAATAAAAGACCCCATTCTTCTAACCCACTTAAAGTGCACACATAAAGTCCTTTTTCTATTTTGCAATTAAAAGAAAAGGCTTTGTGACTTTTATCTTATATGACAAGTCAACTTATATTCTATTGGTTGATTTGTGTGTGCACATGGATTACTCCTCTTTTTGAATTCAACCGTTGATCATCCACCATCTTCATCTTGATCTCCACCGTCCGTACATCTTTAAAAGGGAGAGAGCTTTCCCCCTCAAAGGATCCAATCCATCTTTTGAATATTGTCATGCTGCAAGTTTTCTAACAGGTTTCTTTGGAGCTTTGTGGAGAACTTCTCATTTCTTGTCTCATTCTCTCATTCCATCATATTAGTCTTAAGATCATATTGCATGTTAGTTTAGTTTTTTCTTTGCAAATAATTAGATCACATAGCTTAATAGTTGGATTTGTAACATTCTCATCTCATTTTAGTATAGCTTGCATTGTGCATCTCATCCTAATATAGTTTCATTTTTGCATTGCATGATCCAAGAGTTCTTTGACACTAGCACTCTTGTTCTTGTCTAAAGAATCTCCCATTTTGTGGTTTACTAGCAAGGGCTGCATTTCTAAAGCTCAGTTGAGAGCTCTTATGTGTTCATTTGTATGCCCCTTGCACTCCATGACTAGGGAGCTCTAAGTCGGCATTCGAGCTTTCCAATCTATGGAAAACCTCGGATAGAATGATTTAGAGACGTGCACCTTTTCGAGTGTACATTTTTGGAGCCCACCGTGGGGCTTGAAGCAAGTTTTTAGCTCCATTTGCTTTTATTTTTCATCTTTGATTTTTTACAGCAGCATATTGGATCTAATCAAATACTTTTGTAGGATTATCACTTTGATTTTAAAGCCAACCCATAAATAGATTGGTTTGAAGGCCAAAAATCTAGTTGGTTTAAAGATTTGATTGTATCTTTTAAACCACTTGGAGTTTGGTTCTGAATTTTTTTTTGCAAGTTGGGTATATGCTCAAAATGTCTCAGTCCAATTTTCAAAAACTTTTGACATGATTTGCAAGAGTTATGATATTTTTTTTTTTTCATAAAAAGTCATTTCTAATCGCAAATCAGCACATTTTTTGAAAAAATTTACATTTTCAAAAAGGTTTTTGAATTCTAAGAGAGTTACTTTCTTTGTGTTTTGACTTTTGAGGTCGTATTAGGGATCAAAAACTCGATTTGATAAATCTAGCTTGTTTTGACAAAATCAATCTCTAGGGAGCAAATGAAGAGATTTTTTTGAATTTCTTACATTTTTGAAAAGCTCTCTGATTTTTAGTAGGGGTCTCTTCTTTTCATTTCTATTTTTGGATCTAAAATAATAGCAAACAAGTCCGATATTGTTGACTAGGCCAAAATCAAAGAGTAAAAATGAGAGCATTTGTGATTAACTTGCACTTTTTTTGCATGCACTTGGTTGGAAGATAAATTGGATTTTTGAGGCAACTAACCACTTTTTATTGCAGATTTTTATGTTATTTCACACTAACCTTTGGTGCTAACAAGTTGTGATTGCAGGTTGCCATCCTTGTGAAAAAAATTGAAACATTACATAAAAAGAACGCATGTCAAAGCTTCAAATGCACAAGGGCTACTAACGATTGTTTGCAGGGTTGCCCAATGCATAAAAACCCAATTTTGTTTGTTCTTTACTTTTGCATGTGTGGCATATACTAGTTATTTATTTTTAGGCACATTAAAACTTACAATTGGGATCTTTTGGTGATAGGAGAGTATGCTCTTCACCCTTGTGGTGAATCAGGAATCTTGATTTACCATTTGGTTTCAAAAGTAAGAGGCAACTGAATCTTCTTGGCATGTTTGGGAGAAAATGATTGAAATAGGAGAGTATGCTCTTCACCCTTGTGGTGAATCAGAAATCTTGACTTCCAAAAGTTGATCCACTCTTTGTGTAGTTTAGAATCCTTTAGAGGGCCTGCTCTCGGACAACCTGAGAGGAACGACCCAAGTGGGGACAAGCAGATTACCTGGCTCTTCCAATCCACTATAAACTCAAGGCTATCAAGGACACAAAACTTTGGTAGATGTAGTGTTTATCTTCGCCTAGTGTGATCGCTTATGGGATTTCAACCATAGGGAGATCACTAGGAAAGAATGCTTAAGGTACTCTTGTAGTCACGAGATCGGTTACTCATTGCAAGGTGAGGTGTCCCGTAATTGGGAGCAAGAGGAACACTATGCATGGAAGCCCTATCTAAACACCCTAAGTTAGTAACTACCTTTTTTAGCCGCTCAACTTCTTGGTGCAAGGATTGATCCTAGTGGACTACCCGGATCACCCCAAGATTTACACTCACCATATGTGTTCCCTTGGTTATGCTTATGGAATTTCTATGACAAAGCCAATATCTCTTGTGGGAAACCACTTGGTGTGAGGCGAAGGAGCATCAAACGTGGGCCAAGTTGTTGAGTAATGAACTATGACTTCTAGGTAGATATTGCTTGATGTGTTCTGGAATGTGCTAGACCTGTGAAAATCTTTTGAACATACACATGATGATAGTTCTAGGGATTTCTTTTAAGACCTCACATATGCTTGTATCATGCAAGGTTGCTTTGTCCCTTGCTTGATTTTTTGAAGACTACTTAATGTGTCACTATCTTGCTTGGAAAAAAATTATTTTTGAATATCAAACTTGCTATGCTATCAACTATTGTCAAACTTGCTTGCTAAGGGGAGTCTCATCATTTGATTTTGATTTTCTATGTCTCTAGTTCTTGAACATCCTTAAGTGACTCTTTGGTCTTGGTGCTCTTGGTCTTTCTATCTTCATGGTCTATGCATGCTTGCTAGTTATCCTTTTGCTAAAATGGTTACCTTGATTTCTTGACTACACTCTTGTGTTGGGAAAGTTGTTCACTTGTCACCCTGCTTGCTCTATCTATTTGGCTATTTGGGCATCTTGCCTAGCTATTGACTTGAGTCATTCATGTCATAAGTTTCTTGGACATATTGTTTGACAAGTCACTTTAATCTCTCTCTACTATCTTGGCAAGTGAACACTCTACCTCCTATAGTTTCAACATCAAGTTATCTTCTAGACTATTTTATGCTTGGCTTTGCATCTAAAACTATGGGATCTAAACCTTGTGCCACCAAACTTCAATTGAATCTAGATTATCATAATATCCTCCATGTCACTAAATAGTTTCAAGATCTATATGCACAATACAAAGAACTAGAAGAGACAAATGATCTTTCTTACCTTCATCTCTCTAAGCGCATGACAGAAATGAAGTCTAAACTTGAGAAAAGGTTGGAGGAAAAGATTGCATCATTACATGAATCTTCCTTAAGGTCTTTACATGCATGTGAGTCACCTTCTTTGAGGTCATCCTCTTCTTCTAGGTCTACATGCTCTACTTCAAGACATCAAATGTTTTCATCTTCTAGATCTAAAGACCTCTTTAGAGAACAAGCAAGTGATACTTCCTTTGAGCCTATGCCAAAATTTCATGATGAACCTATCTTTGACCAAGATAATAATGAAGACATGGATGCATTCTATTCACTTGAGAAACAACCAAAGGACTATAGACATACTTTTGAGAGAAATTTTACTCCCTTGGGGAATTCTTATGATGACATTTTAAGAGCACTTCTTGGCACCAAGCTCATCATGTTGCCTAAGTCTAGCTCCTATGGAAATCCATTCTTGGATACTTATTGTGCCTATCATCAATCTAATGACCATGCTACTTCAGATTGCATTGAGCTAAAACATAAAATCCAAGATCTTATTGATAATGGAATTATTGATACCTCTAATGATTCATGCGATGAGGATACTTTTCTTGAGCAAGATTACATTAATGAACTTATGTCTAGTAGCAGCTCTATTACATCTTCCACTTCTTCCAACACTCATGCATCTCCCAACACTTCAAATCTTCCCAGCATGCCTCCATCAAATAAAGAACCTAATTCTTTCCACATAGACTACATGTATCCTCAAGGGCTAACTCTAAAAGAAACTCAAGCTAACCTTCACTTGGTTTCAAACCTTTTCCATGCTACTAATCCTAAACATCCTCAACCTTCATGCACTACTATGCCTAATCCAAGCATTACTCCATTCACTCTTCATTCTCCCTTGTCCTTAGAAGTGGCTCCATGTCAAGAGGACTCTAAAAAAGAAAAAGCTACAAATGTCAAGAAAGATCAAGATCAAGCACCCTTTCATCTCATTCAAAATTTCACCCCTCCATATCCTATTTCTTTTCCATCTCCTAAGTATGATGAAGACACCACTTCCAATATCTCCCTTGAGCTTACTGAAAATTATGAGAAAAGTTCTCTTCATATGCTATCCAAGGCTACTTGTCAAGATCAAAGCATCCCCTCATGTTCTACTTCTCCATATCCACTTCAAAATTGTGCTCAAGCTTCAAGTGCTACTATTAAAAATGTTGTTCCTATCAAAGGTACTCATGAGTCTATTGATGGCTTTGACCATGTTGCTCATTCTAAAGATGTTGATATCCCTTCCCACTATTCCTTTGCATCTTCTAAATCTATCCTTGGTCCTTATCCATCTAAGCTAAAGCATTCAAACCTTCCATCCATTTTGGGGTCTTATGCTCCTCCATCTCCTACATTCACTCCTAGCTCATTCCCTAGCTCTCCCATCATACCTCAAGATCAACAAAGACACTCATCCTTGATGAATTTTCACCCATCTATACATCTAAACCAGTCATATTATCCTTATTCATCCACAAATCGCAAGTCCTTTGGAAGTGAGAACAAACATAAGAATTCATTGAAAAATGAAGATCACTATGTCCCATCTAATCGACATGTGAATGCTAAGAAGGAGAATGCACAAAAGAGACCGCAAAGGTCCACTACTCAAAGAGCTAAACCAAATAAAATATGGGTTCCTAAATCTTTCATTATACAAAGGCACTCTCAAGCACCCAAAGAACGAGGAAAATCTAAAGCTATGTGGATTCCCAAATCTCTTTTAAAAGACTTGAATATTGAAAATATTTCAAAGTTGACATTCAAGCTTCCAAAGGCTTCCATTCCATCTTCTTCCAAAAATCTTTCTAAAAATATTCCAAAGCCTTCCACTCTACTTTTTTCCAAATCTCTTCTACCACCTCATAAATCTAAACCTCAAGCTACTTCATCCATGATTCCTCCATCGTTCCAATACCCTTCAAGGTGTGTGTCAATGTTGATCTTTCAGCTACCCTCATGAAATCCTCTAAAGCTTACACTTACTTTCTATACATGAACTCTTATCCTCCATATACTCTTCCTACTACCATTTCTCTTTCATCACCCTATCAACATCTTTGAGCATACTTTTCTATGGTCTTGGCTTATCATGACTTATCTTTCCTATAGGAGCACTATCTACATTCAAAAGGCTTGAGCTCTTTCTAAAAATTCAAAAAAAAAAAAATGAAAAAATGAAAACATGCCTTGGTGAAAACCACTTCTTGTGGCACTTTGGTAGCAAAAGTAAAGAGAAATAAATTTATCCTATGGTGAAAACTACTTCTTGTGGCACCTTGGATAAGTACCATGATGAAAACCTGGCAAACAAGCATCATGCATAATTCTTCCATCATCCATCTATCCCCTCTTCTCTCTTTGATCTTGATAATGTTGAGCTATCTTTGCATATTGGTTATCTTATCCATGATATTTTCTATTGTGCTCTCCCATTCACTCATAGCCTCTATCTTGAGCTTTATTCTTATTGCTCTATCCCATTGCTATACTACCTAGTTGACCCCTTGGTCTTGATCATAATAAATGAAACATGGTTCTCATAGGTCTCTTGACATGGATACTCTTTTGGACTACATGCTTTCATGCTATCTTACTCATTAGCTTCCATCGCTTATCTTATATCCTATCGCACTTGTTGGCTTCACCGCTTATCCTACACGCTATCTTTCTCATTACTTCCATTGCTTATCCAAAACATGCTTCATATGACTATTTCACCTCTTTCCCTAGCTTGGGTACTCTTGAGGATTCAGTCCTTGAGGATCACTTTCACTTGCTTCATACTCTTTTTTCATCCATCTTTTCTTATCCACTAGCTCGTTGCTCCATCATATCCTATACCTTATTAGACATTGGGAGAAAATGATGTGATCTTGCTTGAGAACTAGTGATATCTAAAACCTTCTAAAAAAATCCAAAAAATCATATATGATGCTGAAAAAATTCCTAAAAATTAGAAAATGTCCTGAAAAAATGATCATCTTAGTGAAAACCTAGCAATAAGTGCTTTGATGTGTCACCAAAAAAATACAAAAATACAAAAATAAAAAAAAACTGAAAAAAAGTTCTTAAAAAAAATCTACCAAGTGGTGAAAACCTAGAAACAGGTGCTACTTGAGACCCTTACACCTCTGTCTATCAGTCTCAATCACCTATTTTGCTACACATTTCCTAGCTTGGAATTGTTTCTTGTCCTCATCTTGGCGGCATAACTGCTTCACCTATTGAGGTATTCTTGTGCATTAGGGTTTCTTTGACAACTCACAAAATAGTGTTTCTCAACACTTCCCCCACCTTGACATCTAGTGTTTTTCAACACTTTTTAGATAGTTTACCTATGGTCTCCGATGTTGCGATATTTCTCACTATCAGAATCAAGTCTTGAACACATGCACTTTAACACTTAAACAATTGAGCTATGCTGATCTTTATCTACTTTGTGTGATGTGTATGACAATTTTGTTACTATGTGTTCCCTCCCTAATAGTTTTTTGAGGATGTCATTGACTAGAAGACTGGGGGCATGGGGCATGTTTTCTTGATTTCTACTTGTGGGTATACTTTGTTTATCTATAGTGTTGTAAGCATTTATGCTTGACCTATTCAACATTTTGACTTACAAATGTATCATCCTTGACTGTTTCGCAATATTGCACTTGGGGTTTATCCTGGCACTTATGCCTTGATACAAGTGTAATCTTGCTAAATTAAACTTAGGGAATCTAATCGTGTAGTTATCTTGACTTACATGTCTCTGATGCTTAGATTAGATTTCCACATACCTATCTGATATCAATCATATTCATATCCTCATAGTTATACTAGTGATGGTTGTATGATCTCATGATGTACCTAATAAATGCTCAATGATGAAATTAAGAGTCTAAATGTTATGCACTTCTTGTTGGTAAACCACTTTTCATATTAGCTTGCATTTTAGGTTCATTTTCTAGCTTAGTCTTGCATTCTTGCATATGGGGAGAGCTCTCTCTTCATCTTTTTGTGGACATATCAACTAACTCCTTTCATATATTTCTTTACTTTCTTCTTGTTCATGTCTTTTCACCTTCTTAATCTTTCACTTCATCTCTTTTCTATCTTATCATCACATTATATAAAGTTTTGACCTCTTAAATAATTTCAACGTCCTAGATTCATTTTCGAGATCGAAATCCAAATTTGAGTTCATCTTGATGGTCAAAATTGTCTTTTAAAATTTTACCTTCTTCTGAGCAGTTAGCTGACCGTTTGAGGTCTAATCTTTGAATCATTACTGGGGCATCGTCATTTCTTCATGACTTCATCATTTCTATGCTTCATATCTCCTTCTATTCACCTTTTCACATCTAAATCATCTCTCTACTAGATTTGACCTCATTTTTATGCTATATCCTTCAAGGTCAACTCTAGTCAAACTGGGGCATTTTATCAATTTCTTATAGTCATTCTTGGGTTCTAAATCATTTATCTATCATATCAGACATTGCTATATCTCAAATTTTTCATGTCTAGCTAGTTTCTTCTTTCTCTTACCTCATTTCAATTTCAATCTCGAGGGGGCAGAAATACTCTATTGCTGATTGTTACAGCTATCTATTTCTTAGGAGCATTTGTTTGACCTAATCACTTGATCTCGATCTATTCACTTTGCTAGATGTTAGAATTCTTTTCGGATCCTAACATCATCTTCCTAATGTTCAGTACTACCGCTATCAGGTTGTGCATTTAGGACATGCTATCTATTTCTGCATTTCATTCTTTGGAATCAGATATCTATATCTATCACTGCTTACTTGGCTTTGATTTTCTTTGACATAATGTGTTCCCAGATCGATCACACATTAGTCAAAGAGGGGCAAATGTAATCACCTAAAAATGATCATCTAGACTATTAGCCCCCTTCTCAGCATTTTGGCTAAACTAATTTAATCATTTATCTAGACCAAATTGCTAATAATCAATTTATTTGATTATAACCTATAGTTTGATTATGCTATCCTAAGTTCATTATTTGATTAAGAGAACATGTCCCCTTTTAATTAAATAAAAGACCCCATTCTTTTAACCCACTTAAAGTGCACACATAAAGTCCTTTTTCTATTTTGCAATTAAAAGAAAAGGCTTTGTGACTTTTGTCTTATATGACAAGTCAACTTATATTCTATTAGTTGATTTGTGTGTGCACATAGATCACTCCTCTTTTTGAATTCAACCGTTTGATCATCCACCACCTTCATCTTGATCTCCACCATCCGTACATATTTAAAAGGGAGAGAGCTTTCCCCCTCAAAGGATCCAATCCATCTTTTGAATATTGTCATGCTGCAAGTTTTCTAACAGGTTTCTTTGGAGCTTTGTGGAGAACTTCTCATTTCTTGTCTCATTCTCTCATTCCATCATATTAGTCTTAAGATCATATTGCATGTTAGTTTAGTTTTTTCTTTGCAAATAATTAGATCACATAGCTTAATAGTTGGATTTGTAACATTCTCATCTCATTTTAGTATAGCTTGCATTGTGCATCTCATCCTAATATATTTTCATTTTTGCATTGCATGATCCAAGAGTTCTTTGACACTAGCACTCTTGTTCTTGTCTAAAGAATCTCCCATTTTTTGGTTTACTAGCAAGGGCTGCATTTCTAAAGCTCAGCTGAGAGCTCTTATGTGTTCATTTGTATGCCCCTTGCACTCCATGACTAGGGAGCTCTAAGTCAGCATTCGAGCTTTCCAATCTATGGAGAACCCCGGATAGAATGATTTAGAGATGTGCACCTTTTCGAGTGTACACTAACAACATCAAAACTTTTTTGGATAAATTGGATTGGAGGAGAATTCATGGGTCTAAGGATAAGACAAAGGATCAAGACCCCAATAAACACACCAGAGCTGATTCAAAGAAGACAGAGGTTGTGGAAGACAAAGAAATTGATGAGTTGAAGGCCTTTGTAGTGAACATGAATATCCTTGTAGATGAAGTTGTTGATTTAGTGAAGACCTTGTAGTTGTCTTGGTGTTGTAATTTTTGTTGGCTTTTTGTTTTTTTTTTCATGTTTTTTATTTTAAGGCTTCTATCTTAATTTTTTTTGTTTCTTTGTTGTTGATTCATAGCTCCTCATGGGCTTTCTTAGTTGTTTCTATCTCATACTTTGTAAAAGGTTTTGGGTCCTTTAAAACCTATTTTTACTTAATCAAAACATTTGATAAGATGATTAAAAAAGGTGTCCATATAGAGGAGTTAATGGTAAAAAAAGGTTGGTTGACCTTACTATTGTGGTTCCACAATACACACCCCATTTTTTACATTGGAAACAATGACCCCCTTTTTGTGGCTCACAGAAGGTTGTTCGTTAGAATAGGGTATCTTTCAAGGTGCCTCATGGGGTGGAAACTTTGTAGTTTGAGTTTAGGAGTCTGGTTGGTTAGCATAATTTTTAACCCCTAGCACCAGTATACTAATGGTTATCTTTTGTGTAGGTAATCGTGGCATCTTCATCATCCATAGTACAAAAAATTTCCATGGTATTGCATGTGCATTTTCAAAATAGGTGCCTTGGGATTTCAAATAGATGGAGAGGGAGTTCAAGTCTATGACAATGTTGGGCTATATAAAGGGTATAAGTCATCAAAAAGGGAAAAATAAGTACACTAGAGTACTCCCAGACCCCATCTAAGAAAATTCTAGAAACCATTTTCAAAAATAAGAACTCTTACTTTTGGGTGAATTGAGCACCTTGCACAATTCCCTGAAGGTATGTAGGTGTGAAGGTGTGCAAGTGTGCAAGTGCATAGGTGCACAATTTGATGATGAGGTGAAGAAATTTTTTCCAGAAGGTGCATAAGTGTGCAAGGTGCATAGGTGTGCATCATAATTTGGAAATATGCAAATGTTGAAGGACTCCAGAAGGTGCGTAGGTGTAAAGATGCAAGCGCACAATTTGATAATGAGGTGAAGGAATTGTTTGCAAAAGGTACGATACACATTAAAATTTTGAAATATTCATAAATTAAAGGACTCCATAAGTTTCACATGTGAGAATGTGTGAAGGAGCACAATTCTAAAGTCTTGAAGATGCCCAAAGTCCCAAAGATGCTAAGGTGCACAAGTGCGCAATTTTACAAAGTTTTGAAGAGAAAAGTGCATAGGTGTGAAAGGTGCATAAATGGGCCTAAATAATCAAAAAGATCAAAATAATTACATAAGATTGATCTAAAACCCCATATGATAAAATTCCAAAAACCATTTTCAAAACTGAGAACTTTGATTTTTTGGTAAATTGAGCACATTACACACTTCCCTAAAGGTGCGCAAGTGCATAATTTGAAGATTTGGTGAATAAATTATCTCTAAAGGTGCACTAGGGTGCATATCCAAAACATCTAGAGGCCCCTCAAGGTCCCAAACATTACCATGGCTTCCTTGTCTTTTGCAACAACTAAGATCACAAACCCATGATTTTCATGTTCCAAGGAATGCCCAAGAAGTCACCCTTCATAATTTCCATAGGAAGTGAGGGTAAAGTATGAAGCTTTAGACTTTTTATCTCCTTAAGAAGTCACCTCTACCATCCAAAAGCTCAAAGGGGAACATCCACACATCAATTTAGTTGAAGGTCAACAAGACCCAAATGATGGAAACAGAAAATTGTGGAGTTTGGAAAATTCTCACCTTGGAATTGTGGAGTTAAAAAAAAATTCACTTCAAAAAATAGTGGACTAAGAATTTTTTTGATTTTTGGGTCCTATCACCAAGGTTCATTTGTGCGTAGGTTCTTTTTTCTAAGAGGTGTACCAAAAGTTTTGAAGAATAGGTGCGTCGATAGTTAACTGCCAATTGTTATTTTAGAGCATTCCATGCATCAAAAATGCATTTTGATGGTAGTTTTACTCCTAGAGACACCTAGAGAAGGTCAAGCTTCTATTTTTAGAGCTCCCAAAGACTCCCAAATCATCTCATAGCTTCTATCTTCTTGTCTTCTATTTTTTTTTTCTTTTTAAGTCATGCAAAGGCTCATGAACCAATTAATTGATATATACAAGGGTGGAGACTTGCTTAGCACCATTTAGAGAGTCAGTTTTATGTAATTAACTTTATTTTATTAGTTTTTTAGTATGAGATTGCATTAGAAGATTTCTCACTCCTAACACAAAGGAGTACATGATTTCTTTTAAATACAAGGATGAAAATGTACTCTAGGCTACTATTTTGATGCAATAATATATGTTATTGATGCTCTCATTCTGAGTGTAGTTATTCTTGTTAGAGTGTGTTATTATTGTGAATGCATGTTCATGAATAATAATGGAGCCAATGGTTTTATTGTGTTGTTATGATTGTGCAATATTTTAGTTCTGGTGTTTTCCTTATGTTAACGAATTTCGTTGTTGTGATAAATTGGAGAAAGGATCATCTTTATTCTTACATAGCATTTTGTCTCATCTGAGCAAACTTTTCATGGCCTTGTGATTTGATTTGATGAAATGTGAAACATATTTTAGTTATTATTGAAGTTCCCATCAATGATTGCATTAGTGGAGTTGAGGAAGCATTGCTCCTAATTTCATTGGTTTCCTACCAAATCCTTTTGATAATTTAACTCACAACCATGTTGTTACTTTGGCTTATGTCCGTTAGGAATTTCCCTTTCAGTAATTTTCTTTAATCTTTTGTTACTCTATCTTTGTTATTTTATTTTCAAAACACTTGGTTAAAATAGGAATTCATATAGTTGCATTGATAAATTGCATTCATCATAAAATAGAAAAAATACAAATATATCTCTTTTGTGGTTACATTTCAACAACAGTTGTACAGATTTGTTAGTACCAGAAAAGGCCTCCTTGTGAATATACACATTTATCTTCAATTGATTTACCTAGCAAGTTGAAAAACAACCGTCTAAATTTTTGGAGTTGGTCATTGATCACTTTTTCATTAAGACTCATGCAAAATGACATCTTAACACTTACAAAAGGAAAACATATAAGGGTCTAACTCAAGCGAAGATAAATCCAAATATATCAACAAAAATTGTGATGTGGCAAATGATGGCGTAGTGGACAATGTCACTCCCAAACCTCCTAAAGTTTCCTTTAGTCTTATAAATAGCATACAAGCAACTAAATCTCTAGAAAAGGTTACCACTAACACTAAACAAATTGGAAACATCTTCAAAGATAGACCTTGGGCTCCTAGACCCAAACATAACTACACACCTCTTGGTGAACCTCTAGAAGTGGTCTACAAGAAACTTCTCCAAAACCAAATCATTAGTCGTTTAGACAACTCTTGACCATATGATCCATAACCTAGACCCAAATGGTGGAATGATGATGACTACTTTGAATACCATCATAATAAGGGTCATGAGAAAAACAACTACATACAACTAAGACATAAGATTCATGACCTAATTAACAATGGTAATGTAGTTGTTGGAAGGCATAACAAAAATTATGATCATAAAGTGTTTAAATAACTATTTCCTCTGTGTGAAAAGGGAGAGACATCTAAACGAAAGAACAACATAAAGGTCAACTATACATACACCAATGGTGACAAAAAAATCAATATGGTTGAACCTATGGAATTTGAATATTGTGAAGATATAACAATAAAAGGGAAAAGTGACAACACAACAAAGCCAAAAAATCCATTTGTCCTTAAAGGGGTTACACCTCCTAAAGTTGATCAAGAATAATGTCTATTTTGTGCAAACACTATCACATGATCCCATGAAAACATAGTGCTCCAAGGTCCTCCACCTTCTACATCTAAACAAGAATAGACTAAAGAAAAACTTACTACTGGCACTACTGGCAAGAACACAAAAATAGCAACCTCCTCTAGCAATGCCAATTATAACATCTTGGATCAACTACAAAGAACCAATGCATAGATCATGATCTTTGATTTGCTAAAAGTCTTGCCTTCTCATTGGGAGATTCTTAACAAATCTCTTGATGAGTCTAGTAAACCTAAGGACATGGATCTTGATAAGTTTCAATCCATGGTGGGTTACCTAACTTCACCACACTATTTTTCCTTCTCTAGGGATGTCGGTCACTCTCTAAGCCATCCTCATAATCAACCACTACATATCAAAGTCATGATCTATAAGATGTACCTTTGTTATGTTCTAATAGATGGAGGTCTTGGTCTTAACATATGTTGTGCTATTATGTTAACTCAATTAGGATATGATGAGGAGTCTATTAATCCTCACAGAAGGATTATCATAAAAGCATATGATTAAGAATAAATAAAATCGAAGAAACTTGTTGTACTACCGATCAAAGCGGGACCTATAGAGAGAGATATCATATGCCAAGTCCTTGACATACCATTTGCATACAACATACTACTCAGTAGACCTTAGATACATGAGGTACAAATAGTTCCTTCCACATACCAGCAATCCATTAAGTTTCCTTTTCAAGGAGTGAAAGTGGTCATACCTACCATTGTCAATTATACCTCTAATACTCTTACTCAAGATATGTATAATCTTGTACTAGTCAACCAAGAGTCTATTGAACACTATGAAGGAAATCTAAAAGACATGGAAAAGACCCTCAAACTGAAATATACTAGCATGGGGGAATACAAGATCAAATATGTTCTCTCTTTGACATCACTACCCTCATCTCCCCGACACTATGGGAGACCTTCTGAAGAAATGAAACCTTCTGCTACACCATCTAAGATGATTCATAATGATATTTTTGTTCATTCAATCATACACTCTAGAAGATGAGGATGGGGATAGAGTTATTTTAGCCTCAATATACAGAGGAGAAGACACTACTGATACTAAAATCCAAAACTATGAGATAACCCCTGAAAGATATGGGTGAGGCATTAAACTTATGAAATGACTAGTTTATAAAGGAAATTATCCTCTTGGGAAAAAACAAAAGTTCAGAAGACCTCGTGCAATAGGTCTAAACTTCAAGAAATTACCATTTCACCTAGGGATCAATAAATTTGTACCAAAACCTGATTAGCCACCTCAACCTGAAGATCAATCAAAACTTGAGAATTAGGAAGAATAGATATCAAATAAGGAGGATACCTTTCCTTTTCCCATTCTTTTAGATCTCTCTACACTACTTGCAAAATCTGATGACTTTGTCCCATGAGTCAGTATTGTTAAAACTTATAGTGATTAAACCACTAATATCACTCCTCTAGCACAAGAGTCACTAATGGAAATCCAAATTAATCTTGGATATCAAGGTGAACTGTATAAACTACCACATCTATAACACAGTGAATCTAGACAGGCTCTCACTATTGAAGTAGTTGAACAAGATCATGAAGACATTTAAAGTGAAGAGTAGATACCCGTGACTATAAAGGAATACTTCAATCTAACTCCATGTAGTATTTATTTTCATGAGTACAAGTTTGATTATCTATCTGATGCTATTGTTGACAAAGATATAGAAATAGTCCACACATATAAAGACAAGCTCAATGTATGACACGGGTATAGGGCTAGGTCTGACAAGTTTGATTCCACTGATGTCAACTTATCCTTTTTGAATGTTATTAGGGATCAGAGGGATTTTAACATGCCTTATCTTATTATTTTATGGTTTTGATGCATATGTCGTGAATGTATTAGAACTAATCAATTCTCTTTCACTCATCTATTTCAAACTCATAAATTGGAACTCTAATTCTACATCCAACAAAGTCCTCATTTTCCCAAATTACTATGCTCTTGCTTATTACCTAAACATTGTCAAACCTATATTGTTTTCCACCTGTGAATACAATGTGAACATGACCAAAGTTGACATCAAATATCTCATTCATAAAATTAAAAATAAAATAATTTTTTTTATAATGGTGAAAACCATATTGTGACAATATCAGAGCCTGAGATAGTAAAACTGCATTTAAGGGTGGAAACCTCTCTAAGGAACCCAAAGATGGGATATTTAAGCACTTCCAAGTCATTTCTAGTAATGGCCATCTTGGTTGATCAAACCAACACAACCTATGAACTTGGACAGCAAGGAGAATTCATAGATTATACATCTTGTATAATCATTGTCAGCTGGAGAGAAAGAGCAGTTCACTACTTTCTTCTAGGAAAATAAAATAAACATTGCATGATCAGACTCTGATATGTTGGGTCTAGACCCTAATCTCATAATGCATCATTTGTCCATTACACTATGTGCAAAGCTTGTGAAATGAAACTCCAGAAGATGCATCCACATGTGGCACTCTTGATCAAAGATGAATTGGAGAAACTACGAAAAGTCATATTTATCTGAGTCATTGACTATTCTTAATGGATCTCCAACTTTGTATCAGTTTCCAAGCATGACAAATCTATGAGGGTGTGCACTAATTTCTAAGACTTGAACAAAGCATGTCCAAAGGATAACTTTCCACTACCTAACATTGACATGATAAAGGACATGATAGTGGGATATGAAATGTATTCACTGATGGATGGTTTCTCTAAATATAATCATATCAAAATTTCCCCAGATGATCAAGAGAAAATAGCTTTTTATGTGCTTGGGGTACCTTGTGATGGAATGTAATGCCATTTGGCTTGAAGAATGCTAGAGCCACACATCAACAATCTCTAACAATAATTTTTCATGACATGATGCACAAAATAATGGAGTATTATGGTGATGACACCTTGGCTAAGAGTATGTAGAGAAGAACTCATCTCAAAGACTTGGGCCCAATCTTGGACCACATTGAACAATTTAGTTTTAAATTAAACCCTAAGAAATGCACATTCAAAGTCACATCAAAAAAATAGATAGGGTATATTATTTTGCCTAAATACATTGAGGTGGATCTTGAGAAAGTTCAAGCTATCATAAAAATTCCTCCACCTCAACACATTAGTCAGATGAGAGGATTACAAGGAAGACTCCATTCCATTTGTTGGTTCATCTCATATCTTGCATATAAGTCACAACCATTCACCAAGAATTCACATAAGGGTGTAACATATGATGGAATGAAGAATGTGACAAAATCTTGACTCAAATAGAACAATATCTTGCTAAACAACCTATATTGATGCCTCATATTCTAGGGAAGCCTCTCATCTTGTACATCTCAGCAACAGACATATCTTTGGGTGTCCTATTGGCTCAGGAAGATCATAACAACAAAGAAAGAGTAATCTATTACATCATTCAAACATTAGTATCTTATGAAATGAACTACAACATTATTGAGAATTCGTGTTTGGTTGTCTTTTCTTCCCAAAATCTTAGGTACTACATGCTCTCCCACTCTACAAAACTAGTTTCCAAGTTTGATCCATTAAAGTACTTGTTGAGCAAACAAACTTTGATAGGAAGACTAGAAAAATGGATAACAATACTGAGTGAGTTTGAGATTAAATATGTGGAGAGGAAGGATATCAAAGGGAAGTTTATTGGTGATAAATTAGCACATGCACCATTGCAAGCTCAATACCCTATAATGTCAAATTTCTAGATGAGCCTATACTATTGTTGACACAACAAACATATAAAATGTTCTTTTATGGTTCATTCACTCAATAGGATTCTAGTGGTAGAACACTATTCATCACACCTTAGAAATATTCTCTACCTAAGCATACAAGCTCTTATTTCCTTGTATAAACAATATTGTTGAATATGAACCTTAATCAATGAAATGAAAATCACCACTGAATAGAGGGTAGATGAACTAAGAATATTCAAAGAATCATGGTTGGTGATTAATCAAGTTAGTTACATTTATGAAACAAAGGATGAGAAACAACTACCCTAAAAATGAATGGTAGATGACTTGAAGAAGTACTTTGCATATGTTACCTTTCAGCAAATTCCTTAGGTGGACAATAAGTCAATTGATGCCATGGATACTTTGGTTTCCATGCTTCAAATTCCAAAGAATTATTTTTAACATTAGTTCCAAGTGGAGACATTATACTACCCTACTTATGACTCTCATGATTCCTTGATGATCTATTCTATTATAGGATAGGACTCATCTTACTACCACCACATCTACTCCTACCTGCATGACCAGACTCTTCCAACCAATCTGACCTGGAATGAAAACATCACCTTATTTTTAATGCTTCATGGAATGTCATCATAACAAATGACTTATATATAAGGGGTTTGGATAGTAGCCTCCTTAGGTGTCTAGCACCTAACAAGTCCAAGTGTGTATTAGTTGAGGTATACAAGGGCATTATGAATCACACTCAAATGACTTAATATTAGCTTGTAAACTTATTAGAGCCCATTTTTAATGGTCAAAAATGGAGAAGGATGTTATTTAATATGCTAAATCTTGCAAACAATGTCAACTTCATGGTAATACGATCCATGCTCCAACCATGGAGTTGATTCAATTTATCACACTTTAGCCATTCTAATAATGGGCCTTTGATCTATTAGGATATATTTGGCCTTATTCTTAGAATAGATATAAATTCATCATAATAGCTATAGACTATTTAATAATATGCGTAGAGGCAGTACCTCTTACTAAAGCCAATAGAAAAATTGTAGCTATGTTTATCCTGAATTACATCATCTATAGGTACGGTATACCATCCTCAATAATAACTATAATGGAGGAAATTCAAAAACAAGGATCTAAAAGAGATATATTCCAAATTTTAAATCATGCAACATTGGTCTTCCATATACTACCCCTAGGGTAATGGACAAGTGGAATCATCCAATAAGGCTATCTCAAAAATCCTACATCACACAGTAAAAAAATTTGGACGGGGCTAGCACCTTCAAATTAATCCATCTTTTTGGGCTTAGTCTACCAACATTAGAACACCTACTGGGGCTATACCTTTTACTTTAGTCTATGGAGTGGATGGTGTGCTTCCTATAGAAGTAGAGATTCCTACTCTGTGGGTTTCTCTACAAGGCCTCATCTTTGATGATAGTTATTGCATATCCCAGCTATAATAACTAGAACTACTATATGAATTTTAGTGGGTGGAATTTTATCACTTAAGAGATTACCAAAAGAGGATGTCCAAGAGCTACAACAAGAAAGTCAAACCACAAGACTTCAAGTGGGTGATCTTGTCTTGAGGAATCATGGTAGCAAAAGTAGAATCTATGCCAAGATGGTGAAAAATTTGTAACAAGGACCTCTTAATTCACCATGCTCTATCTATCAGCATACCTCTTGGCTCCTATACAATTGTTATTTTCTTTCTCTTTCCTACTTTGAGTTCTTCACTATCCATAATTTCTTTCTTTATTTGTCTATGCTTGTTTATGCATAAGCTCCTAATCACTTTGAGATACTACTTGTACCTTCATGGATTAAAATTGGTTATAAGTTTAGGTAAAATCTATCAATACTAGGGGAAATATCCTATACTTTCAAAGAACCTCTTTTACATCAGTCACTAGTTATCCTAGTTGAATCTATCCAATTTTCTCCCCACTACTAAAAAGATTTCTCATACATACTTTGAAATCCAAACTTGATATCAATCCACTAAAATGACAACTAAAAATTAAAATAGTTTATGCTATGTTGAGCCTTTTCTTTGTGTTCTTTTCTTTTTATTTGTCATTCCCCTTTGAGAAACTTTGGGATATCTATCTTGACTAGAAGAACAAGGACTAGGGGAATGATCTTTTCTTTGTTTCATGTTTGTTGGTTTCATTCCAATGATCTGACAGGTCCAAATAAAAGAGGTGTCCACTATAAGAGCCTCTATCTCATATTGGATGGCCATGTGTACTTTGATTCATTTTATCTGGACACTTCAGTTAGGTTGGTTCTTCTCCTTATCTTTTTGAGTGACTTATCTATGTTATTGTACGTAAAGATACCAGTCCTATGAAGTAAAAGCAAGGGTCACTGTGGGTACATCAAGTAAACTTCTATCGTAGGTCACAAATGATAAAGAAATGTGTAAACCTAATACTTATCATTACTTATCATGGGAAGTAACTTCCATGTGTCTGATGTTCTTGTATGCAAGAAAAATCTATTCATCCTAGTGCTTATGCCCTAATGCTTGTGTTCACTTGCCAAATCAACATGAACAAATTTTTTGGTCATCCTAGCTTCTTGTACCTCAATGTTTACATCTAATTTGAACAAAACTTTGACTAATTTCATATTCATATTCCCATGATAGCAATATGAGTGAGGGTTGTATGACATCCTATGGTCTTATCAAAACAATGCTTAGTGGTGAAAACTATATCATGACAGTTCAATGACCAAGTCCTAGGCTTGCATTCAGTTAGGTTTGTATTACATTTTTAGGGCCTTCAGTTAAGCATAGTTCCACTTGCTCACTCCTTCACATTAGGTGCAACAAGAGATGGAAATATTCCTCTATGTGTCATGTCTTCATCTCAACTCCACCAGTGATTGATTACTCCCACACTATCTCAAGAAATTAATCAAGAAAATATCATGAATAACAAAATTCCTGAATAACAAACAAACACTTAAATGAGATATTAGTAATATTTTTCATATCCATCCATACATCTAAACATGTCCATAAAAATAAAAATCTAAATGTACATCTGCATTTCACATCATACATGTGCATATAAAAAATTAAACTATGTCATCAATCATACATCTCATATACAAGGAAAATAAATCAGGCATTTATATCTCATCTACTACATACATCTACACCTCAAGTCTTATAAGCAAGAAATTCATACATTCATCACATTTTCATAACATTGTAATGTTCCCTTTAGGGACATTAGAAATATTGAAGTCTTATTCTATATAATATTAAAATTGACTCTGAGACATAGACTCAAAATATTAAAAAGGTCAATTTAATGTTATACACAAGACAAAGGGTCAAGGGAATAAGACAAAAACCAGAGAGGAGTCGAAGAATCTTGGTTTTTGTATTAAAAGGGGAAAAAAGCTCATTGTTGGGCATGCTTGATTTATTATTCTGATCTTTAGTTCTCTCTTGTGAGAGTCATTCAAAAAGCTTCATCTTTCAACCAGTGTAAGGTCATAGTCCCTCATGTAGGTAGGCAGTAGACACAAACCCATTGTCCACGCAGATATCATTTCAAGTGTCTCATTTGTGCTTACAAGTTCTTTTCTTGTTTTCCAATATAAATGTTAAATCTGTATTTAAGATTGGGTTTTTTGTACTGGTTATTGTATTGTTGTTGTAAAATACATTAATGTATTTTAAGGAGTTATAAGAGTTTGTTGGTTTTATCTTATTGTTTGTAACACATGGTTATATACTTCACCACTTGGATTTTATTATGAAATAAGAAGTTATATTCTTGTGAAGAATTCCTCGAGTTTTATTATAGCATTTTATTTCATTTTGCCTATATCTAAGTTGAATGTTATATTTGAGAAAGGTTGAATAAATCCCTGTTGGAATTTCTATTGGTTTTTTATTGTGCTAGAAACTATCTGCAAATTTTTTATTTCTAAGTATATTGCTGAAAGGAAAATTTAGCAAAATTTCCAGTTAGGGATATTACAGTGGTATCAGAGCCAAAGGTCTTGCTAGCTTATGAGGTTTAATAACAATGGTATTTATACCAGCCTATGTGGTTATTATCATCTTCAAAATTATGGAAGCTTAATTTGCAGTAGCTTAGTATCCTGAATTAAAGTCAATATAGTATCTGAGGTACATATATGGAAAATATTTCTAGAGACTTCTGTTGGCAAAAATAGCTCTATGAAAAGTCTAGTAGCGAAAATATCTGAGTTTTCACTTCTAACAAAAAACTTAATTGGGAGGAGTTCACTAAAAAAATTATTTAGTACTCATTTATAATGATTTTCTATTTTTTAGTAAGCAATTAGCTCTCTAGGTCTTTCTATTTTTATCTATTCAAAATCCAAGTGTTGCATATATTTAAACTTGATATAACTCAAAGATTTTCTTTTCACTGATAGATCTGGGCCATCCTATGATATGAAAAGAGGAAAATTTTTAGCTAGAGATTCATGGTACCTTAGGATAGACTTCACTGTTCCTTCTAAATAGTCAGGGCAGTTGCAAACGATAATAACAACAACTACTACAGGATCCTCAACAACTTCATTCTTTATTCCATTTACTCCTCTTTCAAGGTCCCGAACAAGACTATGAAGTTTTTGGCACTTTATGTCCAAAAATATTGAGTAATGGAAGTATATTATAATGAGATTGTAGTCTAATCACCGATTTCCATTGTTGGATGTTCAATCATCAAGTTTTAAGGGTAGTCTACAACTTCAAGTGGAGAAGAAAATGTTTCTTGAAAATAATACTTCTGAAGGGAAATTTTGATGTGAAGGAGTTTCTCATCGAGATATTTCAAATCATAATTTCTACCACTACTGCCATACGAGTAGGAAGAAACAAGTTAAAATCATGGGAAAATAAATGCCAGAACACATGCAAGATGAGATTATGAATTCCTCAGATGTTTGGAGTAGTAGATAATATACACAGGCTAGAGATATCTGCAAAAAAAGGTCTAACAGTGACCTCTCATGGAAACTTCCAGAACGAACTTCTCTTCAATTTTTGGCATCCTCCAAATTAGAGACTGGGTCTATATGTTCATTCCTTCATAGTTACACTTCCTAATTCATAGTTGTTCTCTTGCTTGAAAGTATCTGGAAAGACAAAAGGAATGCATAAGTATTCTGAGGAAAAGTGTATGATTATTTTTCATGTCACATCCTTTATAGAACATGAGCCATTACATCTTAGACATTTTTGGATTTCAGAGAGCGTCTATTGCAAAAAAAAATTGAAGGCCACTTGTCATGAAGCATTACTTTATGAAATATGTGGTAATATTAATGCATTGATTCTTCACCAGATTTAATTATCAATTCAAATTTAATTAACAAGTGTTGTTTCTTATGAGACAGATTTCAAAAAGCGATGATAAAGCTCTCACATGGTTGACATTTCACATTTTTTCTTGGTGAGTTAGACAAAAGTCCTTATAGAGCTTTGAACCGAAAAGGCAGATGGTGGATGGGTTGTGGTACAGGTATAAAGGCACTTGCAATTATGTATTGAAGCACAGAGAAAGTTTCTACAAAAGATCATTGAAGAGAAATAGAAGCTCAATGTTGTATTGAAAAATTATAATCCTTTAGTAGCAAGAATCAATTTGCCTTCATCTCAGGACATATCTACACAAGTTTGTGGTGTCAAGAAAGATTGGTCTCATATAGCTAAGACTTCAGAAGATCCTCATCATGAGGCTATTGAGAAAATAGTTGGTAATGTAGCAATAACCAGTGATTGTAAAAACTATAGTCATGATGAATCCTAAATACTTTCTCCTCAGGTAGATCAAATTTCACCAAAACCCTTAGGTTGTGATGGTTCATCCTCAAAAAGTCCAAGGGTTGGGCAACATTTATGTAAAAAATGCAAGGATTGGGAAGAATGTTATGATAATGAACAGGTGATAACAAAAGGGTATGAGAAATACATTCACCCAATTTTAAAGAATGAATTAAGAGCTTCAAAAGTATAAATCCACATCTATTGTTCCACAACAATACACATTCAGTGTTGGTTACATTTTAGAGCTAAGCTTCAAATCTGTCATTAGGTTAGTGCTACAAACAAAAACTCATTGAGTTTCAAGAGTGTGGCATTTGTGTGAATGTGGTATCCCATTCTTGTTATTTTTTGACAGCAAAATAAGAAAATAGAAATTTTCTTGTTGGTGGTACTTATTTGAAGGGATCAGAATTTGCTACAATTTGCAGCTCTATCTCTGCAAAGAGGGTGATTGCTCGAGGTCATTTAGATTATTGTGGACAATGGATTTCCATGTGTATTGAAAAAGGAAAAAAAATTGTGTTGAGTGACTATTATTGACAGGGTTCATAGTCAATCTCTGAAGGTATTAATGGCAAAGTTAGCTAGAGTCTCTTATTGATGCAAATACCTCCCAACCTACAATCATATCGATAACATCATATAGGGAAGGTTATTTTGTATAATTTGAATTATATTATATCTTCCACACTTGGAATACTTTCAGCATGCAAAGTCCATGAAGTAATGTTGTGTTGAGATTTCCTAAGGGTTGCTATGACTCAAATTTGTAGAATTCATATTATGAAGAATAGAACAAAGTATAGTTGTTTATCAGTCTCACAGTAACAGGATAACAACTTACAAAATGGGAAAGGATTTGGATAATATCAAGAAAGCTACTATGAAGCCACAAGAGCAGTTAGTCCACAATTCAGATTCCATTATAAAAGTTGAAACACTCAACATTTATGGAGAATACAAAGGAGTTCCTAGCAAAATCTAGAATGATTTATCATTCAATGACTACTTGGATTTTTATCTAGGGCGAAAAAATATGATTGATATGGCAAAAATAAAGTATCTGGAGTTGGTCCAAGATCTCCTTGCAAATGAACAACACAAAAAGGTGTACAAAGAAATTTTGATAGAATAGAATTACCATTTGGATGATCTTGAAATAGAGGAGCAGACAACTACCAGAGATGGGCAACCTTCTTGCAGTCACATAGAAGATGTTACACAAGGTACAGGTTTCTTTGTTGGTGACTTGGAGGTGAGCTTTGTCAAGTAGAATAATGAAATAGATTGCACACAAGGTAATAACAGTTTGGGACCTTGGCATCATGAACCGTATATTCATGATACTCAGAATGTGAATTTAGAGGAACAACCTAGGATGACACTGCAAGACAATGAATAGTTTCAACAAGGGGATAACGAAATACATGCCTTACAGAATCAACTAAAGGTTAGTAAAGACATGGTCGTGGCATCCTTGGTGTAGTATGACACTACCCACGATTTGGTTGAGGAGCTCTATAGGAAGATCCCAAGGGAAGGGGAAGGTAATTGGCATGTGACCAATTTACAAAAGGTCAAAATAACCCTCAAGACTATGAAATTAGATTACTTATATTTGTTGTCCCACAAGGATTATATTCTTAAGGCTACTAAGATTTATGCAGCATAGTCAAATAGGGAAAAAGATGAGATTGAGGATCTCAACAAGACGCTTAAGTATGTTCAAGAGGCACTGAGTGAAACTCAATTTTCTCTACAAAGTGTAGAAAATCAAATCAAGCTTATGGAACACTCTTGGGAACATGAGAATAAAATGAGGCAGGAGTTCTTCTAGGAAGTCATTGACGAACTTGAGAGCATCTAATAAATGTATGACTTGGATAGCTGCCCCAAACGGTTAAGTAGAAAAACTTCATAACACTTCCAGCTTGTTGACAACCCTTTGTTTAGAGAAGTTTTTTATTGGATGTTCGACAATCCTCTTCTTGTATTAAATGAGGAATCATCTCTTGTTTTCCATGAAGAGGAAGAGTTTGATTTTAGAATTTGGGATCCTGTCTTAGATCCTAGCAGTGAATCTAGATCTCAGCATGGGAATGATGAATCAACTTATGTTGCTTATAATTTAATCAGCCCCAACATATTTTTTGATTTCAACCCATTAAGGAGCTAGGAGAATTTTCTTCATCAGCCTCTGAATGGTTCTTGATAAAGTATTTATGTGAGGCTTGTGGTTAGATTCTCAGCATCTTTCATATTCATAGCACCTATGTGCTTGGGAATTCTCCATGTTTATGCCAAAAACAAGAATTTTGATGTCCTTGGGATGGTGGTTTCAGTTTTTGAGCAGCTCATTTCTTACATCATCCATTTGGGTCAGGTTTTCACATTCTACTAGAAGTTTACAAGTGTTGAGTTTTTTCAAAGAGTTATATGGGATCTAGGGATTTGGTTGAGAGATGGATTGCAAAGAGGGTTATATGGGATCTAGGGATCCAGTTGAGAGATGGATTGTAGAGAGTCATCTGGCTTCACAGTGTGGCCAGAATTATTTTCAATTTGGAATACACGATTTCTTGTAGACTCGTATGGGATCCTAGTACTAATTGCGTGGGGACAAGCAATTTTAAGGAGGGCAAATTTGTAATGTTCCCTTTAGGGACATTAGAAATATTGAAGTCTTATTCTATATAATATTAAAATTGACTTTGAGACATAGACTCAAAATATTAAAAAGGTTGATTTAATGTTATACAAAGGACAAAGGGTCAAGGGAATGAGACAAAAACCACAGAGGAGTCAAAGAGTCTTGGCTTGCGTATTAAAAGGGGAAATAGGCTCATTGTTAGGCATGCTTGATTTATTATTCTGATTTTCAATTCTCTCTTGTGAGAGTCATTCAGAAAGCTTCATCTTTCAGCCAGTGTAAGGACTTTGCCCCTTATGTAGGCAAGCAATGGATGCAAACCCATTATCCACAGAGATATCATTTCAGGTGTCTCATTTGTGCTTACAGGTTCTTGTCTTGTTTTCCAATCTAACTGTTAAATCTATATTTAAGATTTGGTTTTTTTGTACTGGTTATTGTATTGTTGTTTTAAAATACAATAACATATTTTAAGGAGTTATAAGATTTTATTGGTTTTATTTTACTAGTTTGTAACACATGGTTATATACTCAACCACTTGGATGTTATTATGAAATTACGAGTTATATTCTTGTGAATAATTTCTCGGGTTTTATTATAGCATTGTATTTCATTTTGCCTATATCTAAGTTGAATGTTATATCTAAGAAAGGTTGAAGAAATCCCTATTCGAATTTCTATTAGTTTTCGATTGTACTGGAAACTATCTGCAAATGCTTTATTTCTGAGTATATTGTTGAAATGAAAATTTAGCAAAATTTTCAGTAAGGGATATTACAAACATATAGGAAAGAAAATCTAATAACTAGGATACATCACTTGTAAACATCATGAACACATGGAGATAAGTGAAAAGATATATATAAAAAATGAGCAGCCATATTATGTATATCTTGAAAGTCAAAAAATAGTGATGATACAAAAATATGTGCTACTTGAGCACTATCAATGTCATTATCATACAAAACATGATGCTACAAACATCTGATATGATCAATTGATACAACAAAATGCGATGATAACCAATAAAATAATAGGACTCTAACTGCATCCCTCTCAATCATCTTCTAGAGGTGGAGGTAGTGGTGCCTCTACCCATGGTGGATGGGTTGCTCCATCAAAAGATCAGATGTAATCAAAATATCTGGCAGCATGCCTCTCTACAAGCATTGCCACTACATATGCTACATAATAGTGCATTTCTCGTGCTCCCTAGTAGCGGACCTCCTCCCACAATCAAGTTTTCTTCACAACTCTATGATCTATCCCCCGTGTTGGAAATTTTTTGATCTCTCTCAATAATCTATGCATCTCATTTTGCCAACCTAGTATCCATGATTGCTACCTAGATCTATAGATCCATAACATATATCATCGCAGCCCTCAATCTCTCTCTAGCCCTCCTTAGAGCCTCTTGGGTCTAAGCTAACAAGTCTCCCAAGAGAGGTCCCTGTGCAAGTTGCTCCTATAACTCCTTATCATCTCCACCTCTCATCTCTTACTGTGTCTGGTCCTTATCTTGTGCCTATTTCTCAAGTGGTGGTTGTACCCTCTTTCTATATGTATGGCAAATGGTCTACTCACCCAAAGTCACCTCACCACACAACTCCTCTCCACAAAATCCTCCCAATGATGCCCCTCCCCTCGAGGAATATACTATAATGGCCTCACCACCTAATCACTACAACTTGCTCCTTAGTCTACTCCAATAATCACTATTACAAAAACAACAATATATCACTAAATTTAAAAACTATAGATATATGACCAATTTTGATCATGTGACCATTGGTAGTCTATTGTTGGTCATTAAGTTGGTAACCAAATTTATGACTAAAATTTTTTAATCATTAATTTGGTCGTTGATTTGATCATTGATTTGGTTATTATTGTTTCTTGATTTTTTTGGTGGTTTATTTGGTAATTTTGGTAGTTTATTCGATAGTTTATTGAGTAGTTTATTTAGTAGTTTATTGGCTAGTATATTTGGTAGTATATTTAGTAGTTTATTTGGTGGTTTATTTGGCAGTATATTTGGTACAATGTTTGGTAGTTTATTTGGTAGCATATTTGGTAGTTTGTTTAATCACAAGTTTAATCATATTAGGACACAATAGAATTGAACCACCATACTCCTATTTGTAAAATAGGTGCTCTTCCATTGAGCTAGCACCCTCTAAAGAATAATGCAAAAGATTGTCAAAGTTGCAATAACTATCCTTTTGTTAATAAATATTATATATGTACAAATAAGAGACATTCCTAGAACCAAACTCTTTAATATGGTTCTTATAGGAAAATTTAAATAGCTCAAAAATCCAAATGCATGTGCCCGAAACTGTATTAGTCATATATTAGTTCTAGCAATAAGTTAAGCTTATTACTAAATTATTAACAAATATCATTTTTTGAGATCTAAACCTGTAGCTATTACCATTAAAGATCTAATATTTTTCTCCAAGAAAACTTTCAATTTAAATAACACCAAACATAATATTCAAATACTAGTTACATAACTAAATTAATTAATTAATAATAATAAAAGTTAATAGCCAATCTATCCAAATAACTTGAAAATAATTGGTCAAAAGAAAGTGACATGTATTTAAAAAATGCTAAAAAGAATATAGTATTTTCAATCTTGAAAATAAAACAAAATAATTATCCACTACATTTGGGGTCAAATTGTGACGGCAATTTGCAATGGCAGTGTGGTTTGCTTCTAATTTTGATATTTTTTTGCAAGTGTCCTCAATGTTGGCATTATACCTATGTTGGCATCGTAATTGTGATGTGCACGTGACTATAAACAAAACAAAACAACAAAAATAATAGTTCATTTGTCATTTTCCCCAAATGTGACTATGTGCACAAAGAGGATCTAGGGCGAAGTTGTTATGTGTGTACAGGATTTCAGAGTTCTATGAGAACATGGTTTCTCAACAAATCAGCTAAGAGCATTTCTTAGTAGAGCAGAGAAGCTGAGGGTTTAGCAGAACATGAGAGGTTCTAAAACATAGTCAAATTAGAGCAACGGAGACCACATTTCCCAAGGTGTATTTAGTATTTTTTTAATCCACGATCATCTCTCTTGCTTAGTTTTATATTTATCTTTGTATATAGACAAGGATTAAATATTTATTCTCAATGCAAAGATTGGGAGCCTCATCGATATCATTTTGAGACTAACCCTTTGATAGCCTATTGCTAGCTTATACAAACATATGAGAAATTTCTCCTCTCAAATTTTAAGCATTGTCTCTTTACAAGAAAAGGCCTCAGCAAAATGTGAAGCTTTTAGCCTCAAGTAGAGTAATCCCCCATACCCTCTTGCTCAGTTTTATATTTATATTTGTATATAGACAAGGCTTAAATATTTCTTCTCAATGCAAAGATTGGGATATTTGTTGATATCATTTCAAGACTAACCCTTGACAACCCATCACTGGCTTAAATAAACATATGAGAAATTTCTCCTCTCAAATTATAAGCATTGTCTCTTTGCAAGAAAAGGTTTCGAAAAAACCCCAAGCTTTTGGACTCAAGTAGAGTAATCCCCCATACCCTTTATTGAATTGTAGGTTTTCATATGTGCCCTTGTTCTAGTTTGATGGAACCTCCTAATTTTTATTCTATGTATTCATTTTGAAGATAGGTATTCTCTTCCAATACATTTTTCAACTACTTATAATTTTTTAGGATTCCACTCATGCTTCTTGTTGTGCGTTGTCTGAACTCAACCCATTAAATTTGTACATATGGTTCAATGCTATGGATTTGTAAATTTCACTTCTTGTTAAAAATAGTTTTGAATAAAAACTAGAGCATTAGGCATGAGATATTCAGAGGGAAAACAATTATCCTCTATTCAAGGATATTGTAATTAATGACCATCTATAGTAGAGGGTTATGGTTCCATTAGCTTCTTTGATTCAATGGACGTTAGTAAAATTATTCATTCATTCAAAGTTTTACTTTGAGGACAGTTTCATAGAAATTTTTAATTCTTCTTATATTAACTACTTTCAGGATAGTTTTGTAGAAATGTTTAATTGCTCTTACATTAATTACTTTCAGGACAAACTCATGGAAAAATGTAATCGCCCTTGCATTATAAGTGTTTTATTCTTTTTAAAGAATCTGGATATTTAGAATTTTCTTTACAAAGCTTATTTAAAATGTGCAATTTGAAAATCATTTTTATAGAGCTTAATTAAAAAATGCACAAATATTGTTTATATATAAGAAAACAACCACATAGCCAAATTGGACCCAAGTTAAAAACCAAGAAGCTTTACATAAAGAATCAAATTAGCCAAGATAGTTGAAAGCTAAAGATTGTGTAACATCATGTTGGTAAAGATTTTGTGTAGAACCAAGTCACAAAAAGAAAAGTATTACTTTTATTCAAGAGTACAAGGTACATGATTTTCCACATGATCTTGAATATTGTACGAAGAGATCCATTGTGAATGTTAGCAATGGCTATGAGTTGAGCCTCAATCTCCATAAATGAGTTAGACTGTTGTAAATAATATTAGAGACTTTGGAGAAGAAGTGGTAGAGAAGATAGCTTTACATGGGAAACCCAAGTACAATTGGTTGGGCTGAAAGTTCTGCCATACTTTTTCATCATGCTTGGAGTCCAAAAAGCATGATTAATAGTTTCTAGTTTGAGAAAAAAATAAAACATTTTGGTAGAGTGGTTGGAAAGAAACGTGAGACATTTTTCTATGGTAATTTTATAATAAATAATATTCTTCTAAATATATATATCAATTATCATCACATTTTTCACCATAAGACAACTAATTTTGAGTTTATACATTCTAAAATATGGATCGATACAACTCACTATATGATTCAATTGATATCCCTTTGACAGTTTTGACTATTGACATTTCTCTTGCTATTGACTTTGTTGATTTGATTGTTGTCCATTTGGCAGATTTGAGTCAGAATGTCGATGTTGTCCCTTTTTCTGCTACCGACTCTGTCCAGAACTCTACTGCTGGTGCTACTCCTGTATCGAGGAATTTGGGGGTTAGCGAGGATTGGCAGAAGGTTGCTGGGAAGGTGGAGAATGGTTGGACATTAGTTAAAGGAAAAAAATAAAAAATCCACCAAACCCTCATTTGATATGTCTTTACATTCTCAAAAGTTAGGACCAAAATGTAAATCTTGATGGTCAGTGGTTTCTTGGGTTGTTTTCCCTCTTGTGGGGAACTTGGTTGTGTCCCTGTAATTTTTTGGGTGGTTTTCCATAGTTGTTTTATGTTCCTCATTGTTATATCTTTCTTGTCCCTTTGTACAAGGTTTTAGATCCTTTCAAAACATATTCTTACTTAATCAAAACTCACTATATGAAAAGTCTTTAGCCAGTTCACAACAAATTAAAAGACATTATATTTATGAATTAATATTATTAAAATATTGACAATGTTTTCGTCTTACCAATTTTGAAGCCACTTAGATTTACATTTGAAGCAACTTATGCATTCATTTAGTGCACTTAAAGAAATTCATGTTCCTTTATTGAATTCTCAAAATAAATCTAATGTTCTCTTGCTTATGATTGAAGAATCTAAATAATCAATCAGTAAGTTTTTACATAGCATGCTGAATATACAAAATTATAAATATCAAAAAATGCTTCTTACAGTAAATATGTCTTACAACAATCAATCTATCATACATTGATCGAATATTCAAAGACCATGCTCCTCTAGAGCATATATTGAACCCTTAAGAATAATATGTTTTTGACATTTGAAATTACACAAAGAACTTCCAACACAAAAATCTCTGATGATTCGATGAATGATCTGCACATTGAAAATCTCCGCGCATAGTTCATAACATAATTGAATAGGACTTTCCTTGAGAATACAAGAAGGAATCAGTTTATTTTCTCAAATGATCAAATGTGTGAGGGGATATGAATGGGAGAAGATAGTCCAAATAAGTAATCAATATGAAGTGGGAGTTGTGTTGATGCGGTAGATGGAGATATAAATGGAGCATATTTATAGGGGTGAGTTGGGATCATTAGGTGAGAAATCTGAAGTAGAAAGAGTTATAAAATAGATAATTCTTTGTGTTTGATCACACTCTGTGATTAGGAAGAAAGAGTGCTTAAGAAGAAGAAAAATGAAAAATGATAGTTTTTGTAGTTATCATTTGTTTATTGCAGACAACGTATATAGTGTTTACGCAAAATATATTTCATCTTTATATCAATTTTTCCAACTCACTTATTGTTATTCACAAACAAAATGTGTATTTACAATAAAAACTACCCAAATGATACCATATGGTCAAATTAATTGTATTTATATTTCAGGGTGCCCTACTGCCCATAGGCACGTTTTAATGCAGTTTAGTGAAGAAATACATGGTGATTTTAATGCAGTTCAGTGAAGAAATACCTTGTTCAATAATTCTACCATCTTCAAAACCATATGTGTAGATATAAACATTAAGTACATGTCCAATATTTTTGTAGATATACACATTAATTACACTATTTTTTTCATTCAAAATCATATGTGTAGATATAAACATTAAGTACAATATGTCCAATTTTTTTGCAAATATACACATTAAGTACACCAAAAAAATTCTTTCAAAACCATATGTGTAGATATAAACATTAAGAAAACCATGTCTAATTTTTTCCAAGGTTTTCTCTCTATTGTCAATGTGTATGTTGAAATGGTTATCAATAATAGATATAGCAAGTACAACCAACTCAATAAGGGTACAATAATAAGTTATTCTCGTAAAGAAGTATCATGTCATATAATACAAGGGAATTTAATCAAAATAAGGAGATAATCGCTAGATTGTTGTCTAACTTTCAAAGAGAAGGCGGTGACAAATGTTATTGTCCTTGCAAGAGTTGTAACGGCTTAAAGACAAGAAGGATCAAGATCAAAACAACTAAGAGACATTATAGGGAGAATGGTCACATCGAAGGGGGATTTGATTATCATACGTTGGTAAAGTGTTTGTTATATTGTTTTCACAATTAATATACATATGAACCATAGAATGGGGGTTTGATTATCACATTGAAGGGGGGTTTGATTATCATCATTTTTATGTAGTTCGATCTCCCCAAGGTAGTATGTGATATGGACCACCACATCTTTGAGGAATATGGAGGAACATGAAGGTGTGAATATGGAAGAACATGGAGGTGTGAATATTGAAGGAGAAGATAATGATCCCATGGAAGATGATGATCATGTGCCAGAAAACACATTTGAAGCTGATAGTATGAATGCATTTATCCATGACACAGTTGGTACTGGTGATGTTTCCACTGATGATGATGATAATTATGATGAGGGTGACATTGAGGTCGTACATGATATACCTCTACTTGAGAAGGCAAACATGACCCTTTAAAAAGGATCCCAATCAACTCTTCTCTCTATTGTATTATTGTTGGTGAATTTGAAGGTTATGAATGGTTTATCCAACATAACAATGTCACGTATGCTAAGGTCTGTTATATAAATCATTGTAGTCTATAAAAGGTGAAACATGTACCATTAAGATTGTTTATACTAATGACATTATTATTTTTAGATTGATAGGTGACTTTTTGTTACCACCATCAAATGTTCTCCCTCACTCGTACCGAGAATTATGTACCACTATGAAACATATTGGAATGGAGTATCAAGCAATAGATGATTCTCCTGAAGATCATGTTATTTATCATAAAGAACACGAAAATACAATAGAATGCCCCAAATGCCATACGAGCAAATATCAAGATGATCAAGTGACAAAAAAGGTGTCTCGCAAGGTTCTTTGTTACATCCCCATTATTTCACATCCCAAACAATTATTCAGGTGCAGTAGCTTGACATGATTTACAAATTACCATGCACACAATCGAGATGACATTATTTGAATGCCTACAGATAGTTCAACATTTATGGACATAGAGGAAAAGTGGCCACACTTTAAAAGAGAACCTCAAAATCTCAAGCTTTCTTTGGCAACTAATGGTGTCAATCCTTTGGAAACTAATGTTGTCAATCCATTTGAAGAGATGGGATCTGTTTACTCGGTGTGGCCTATTTTTGTTATCAACAATAACCTTCCTCCATGGATGTCAATAAAGAGTGAGCACATTATGTTGGCAATGATCATTCTAGGTATTTTATTATTTTATTGTTGTCTACATGTAATTATAAGTCTTGGAGTGAAATGACCACAATAATTATCTAATGTTGTTCATCCAACTAGGTAAGTACCAAGTAAAAGATATGAATGTATATATTACGCCTCTTATCAACGAGTTGTTGGTGTTATGGAATGGTTTCACTATATATGATATCTCTAGACCAATTGGACAAAAACAATTTCAATTCCATGCAATTCTTGTGTGGACAATTCATGATACCCCAGGGTTGACACATTTTTGTGGTCTATTATGTTGAAATCTAGTTGTACGCAATAATACTAATTCTAAAAATTAACATATTTAATCCAATTGTATCATTATCATGTAGGTCTTCAAACAAAGGGAAAATTTTCATGTCCAATGTGTGGTCCAAAGATGAAATCTCATAATTTGAAAAGTTTAAGAAAGCAAGTGTTTGATAAGTATAGGCACTTCCTCCACAGAATTCGTAAGTATCGAAGTGTCAAAAAATATCTTTTCAATGGGAAAGAAAAGACTACATCAAAGCCACGAAGAATGACACCTCACTTATGGCAGATGGAATATAGTAGAATTCGAGGTAGTATCGCTCCACCTAATGTTTTATGTTTGGAAATTATATATTTTGATTGTGTTTTGTTAGCTAATTATGTAATTGATGATCATGAAGGTCATCAAGGCATCACATACCACCGTCCAAAGGGACTAAAATGTTATCCCAGATAATTTAGTATGCTTCCCTACTACGAGCAGCTACAAATTCTGCATAGAATTCAAGGTAGTATTGCTCCACCTAATGGTTTATGTTTGGAAATTATATATTTTGATTGTGTTGTGTTAACTAATTATGTAATTCATGATCGTGAAGGTCATCAAGGCATCATTGACCACCTTCCAAAGGGACTAAAATGTTATCTCGGAGAATTTAGTACACTTCCCTACTACAAGCAACTACAAATTGTGCATTCATTTGATACTGTGCATATTGGAAAGAATATAATAGAGATGCTATGGAAAATATTGGATGGAAGGTGTGACAAAGAAAAGCTTGCCAAGATTTGTAGTGACATTCATGATTCCAATCATGTAATAATGAAAAATATCATTGAATCAAATAGCAATGGAGACCAGATTAATGCAAGTTTCCTTCCTTGGTTATTAATGGAGCAGCAAAGTAATACCATAAAAGAAGTCATACGAAAAAATTGGTTTCCTATAGGATTTGTTGTGAATATAAGAAAAATTTCATATTAAAGAAACGTGAATTTGGGTCAAGGGCTAAAAACACATGATTGGCATACCTTCATCAAGGTAAGTCACAGTCTTTTGTATTTACAATATATTTGTGAAACTACATTCAATTTTTATTGTATCACATTAGAAAATAATGAAATGATCAGTTGATAATTGTTACAGTACGTGCTACCCCTATCACTCCAAGACAACTTTGACAATAATATCAAACAAGTGATAGATGATTTTGGAAAATACATGAGGTGAGAAATGATATTTTATCAATATATCAAACCAGTAATATATTGTAAAGTCTCATATTTATATATTTTTGTGTCTTGGATCCCTTGTAGGTGATTTTCATCTAAAGAAATCCATAAAGAAGATATAAATTTTTGGAAGAAAATAATTCATTGACTAATGTGTGAAATGCAAAAGTGTTTACCTTCAACCTTTTTCAATGCACAAGAACACCTATATAGCCTAGGTCAATGCGAATGATTGAGAGACACTTTAAATTGTTGAAGGATTTAGTTCGACAAAAAGCATGTCCCAAAGATTCTATGGTCGAGGGATATATGATATACTATATGATGGTGTATGTTACTCAATATATTCCTAATCTTGCAGCAAAGATCCATATAGATTGCATTTGGGATCTCGACTCCATTAAAAAAATTGAAGGGGAGAACTTGTTGGGGAATGGTAGATTTAGGAAAGTGGAAGGTGATAAATTATGAGATGTTATTGTAGTTAATTAATTCTTAATCTTTAAAATAAATCTATTGTAGGTCATCTATTTACTCTTGTACAATTGATAAAGAGTGGGATGCAATACATTTGTTTATTGCAAACAATCCAAATTGGATGACAGTATGAATTGAACGATGTCAATATTTTGGTCATAGATTAAAATGGGAATTCATATCTTCATTGGTTATATAAGCTTATTGTAATAGAGATCCCAATGTTACACAAAAGGAAATAGATTTAGCATATGGTTTAAGAGATCTTCAAGTACTTATAAGTTTGTTGATCACTCATGACACAATAATTTATACATGTTTGACATTATTGTAGGTGAAACACCACAAGGCTATGATATGTAATGGTTATAAATTTTGCATCAAAAAGTTTGATGACACGAAGAGAACTTGTGATTTTGGGATAAGTGCAGTCTTCCAAGTGACCAATATTTCATCTAGAAATGACTTACATCCTCGAGAGTCTCAAAATCGATACTATGGCATGTTGGTTGATATACTTGACTGTGACTTTAATTCCTTCAAATTATTTCTCTTTGGTGTCAAATGGTACAAACTACAACTTAATCAAAATGATCCTGATAAAACTATTATTGAGCATGAGAATGGATTTCCAATGATTAATACAAGGTTGTTTGAGCTAGTTGGGGATGAGCCCTATGTTGTTCCAAGCCAATGTGAGTAGGTATTTAACTCAGAGGTTCCACATAAACTAGGTTGGTCATTTTTTGTTAGACATGATCCAAGAGGAAGCTCAATAAAGTATAATGTGATGGAAGAAAAAAATATCGAGGAAGAGAAAGAAGTGGAACACAACCAAGAGTTAGTCGATGATGATCTTGATGCAAATGATGTTGCTATAGATCATGATGATGATGATGATGACGACGACGACGACGATAATGATCTTGATGATGAGATGGAAGAAGAATAATATCAATGACGGAGGGGGTTTGATTAGCTAACATTGAAGGGGGTTTGATTATCAATGACAAGAATGAAATGTACAATTATGTGATTAATGCCTATGCTATTCAATATTGAGTTCTTGATAGATAAATGATTAATTTGATTAACTTATCATGTACCTTTTAATATTTATAATTCATATATAATGCTAATATTTGATGTAATTTTGAGTATATCTATCATGAATTTTTTAGCTAACATAAGGCAATTGCTTTACATATCCAGAAACCTAAAGCCCTTTCATGAGCATCCCACACAATCTCATGGATAATCAACTATAAGTCAGTACACCCCATAGAGATTGTTGTATTTTACCATTTGTAAAATATCTCTCATTGCCACCTCTCTTATTTCGTGGAGTGTAGGTACCAGTGAATAGGTATTTGTAAAATATGTCCTTCTCGAGCAAGGAAAATGTAGGAATGGAAGAAGAAAGTGAGACATTGAGACATTTAGTATGTCTAAATAAAGGAGATCGACTCAAGGTCAAAATATCAGAAAGAAATTCAATAAGCGCATAAAATTTTTCCTTGCTCAATGGAGGTCATGTTCTTATGATGATGAGAGTGAAGGCAACTCTGATGTGCCCATTAGGTACACAAATCTACAGGAAAAATGGGTCCCTGATGAACTTCATCCAATAAATATTGTTTTTTGTGTTAGAGAGAGGATATATTGCATAGCACCATCCTCATTACATGGTTTGGGCCTACTTTCCATGGATGTCATAAAGGTCTCTTACAACAAAGTTGTTGAATTGGAGTATGTCGGACCTTGCTATGATTACAATAGTTGGATGCAGATTGTTAAATATAAAAAAATTATGTGTAGGTATGCACTCATGGAAAATTATATGGAGCAAAAAGTTAGTGAAAAAAGTAAAACATTAACTATATAAATTGATGGAAGGCCAAAAGCATCAAGGAATATTGCAGGTTTTATAAATAGTACACAACATGCGTCAACTAAGAAGCGACCCACTTGCATATTTGAGGCGCATGAGGAAAATTTTGTATTTGTATGTGCGATAAAATCAATATGTGGAGGTAAAGATTTTCTTATTGATTACAATTTGAATCACATAGATACAAACAAAGCCACTATCATGGGCGAGGTGGTACATACTATGCAAATTTAAAATCAACTCCAATCAATGAATCCAACACACCAATAATTTTTTTTATTTTTCTTGCTAACTTGGAATAATAACACGTGTTTTAACATGTCTCATTATTTTTTTTAAATATAGGGCTATAGTATGGATCACTAGCCATACGTATGCATGATGACGATTGTTCTCACGAGACTTCTTCCTGACAGGTAAAACTCATTGTTGTTGTACAAATTAGATACAAGAAATATGTTAATGCGTATTTTTTATTATATTTTATCATTCACTACTATTTTGGATTGATTTTAAATATAGCACTAATAATATTGTTCTCACAAATGAGTGTTGATTAGGAAAAGGGAAAGGAACAAGTAGTCCATGAGGAGACGCACGATGAGCAGGATGTTGTACTGCAAAAGGTGTTTCATGCACTATCAAGAGCGTTAATGCAATTGACATTGATTTGACCTCAGACTCCTCAAATACAACAGAGAGAGGATGAGTTGATGCACCTAGTTGAGACATACAGTAATTATTAATGTAGATTTTAATTATAACAAAAGTTCAATAATGATTTTTATAGTATACTCTTCTATTTATGTCATTAAATAAAATGTATGTGTTATTTTTACAGAGGATGTTGAATAGGTTAAAGGGCCATGTCCCAGATGATGATACTTCAAGTGGCTCAAGTACATCACATGTTCTATCCTACACTTGTATTTTGCTCAAACAATTTTTTTTTAAAATTGCTCTAATAATCTTGTTTTTTTATGCTCTAGCAATCTGATTTTTCAACTCCTAGCATTGATCCTAAGTTCACTATGTCGCCTACTACAAGGAACAGAACCAAAGAGTTAATGTCAACTACAATGTCAACAATATATAGCATGGCCATAGATGCAATGGCAATGCCTATTGGTAAGTAGATTCCTCTTTTTCTCTCTCATTTTTTATGTTTTTATTTCACTTGAACTATTATTTCTTAGGGGGCATTTTGTAATATTGGATTCATTTTATCCAAGAGGAAATGAAGACATTCCAAGATGTACCCATGTTAGATGTATGAGAACACTAAAGAATTATTATCAATTGCTCATGAGAAATGAAGATGGACTTCCCCTAAGAGTAGCCCAACTTCTAGGTACTTCAAAGATTGGTCCTTTCTTTTACTATACAATCTTATAGTCATAATCAAATGCACTAACCTCCCGTGCAATCCCTTGCAATAACTACTAATCACATTATTATTTTTCAAGGAATAATCTATTTTATGAAAAACTTAATGATGAATGTTTGTGCATATTTGGGCCGACCATACGCATAGGGTATCATATTTTAATTTCATAACTAGATCATATTTCCTTCGATCAATTTCTTCAAGTAAATTAAAGGTAGGTTCAATTCATTTATGAATCTAATAGCTTTTTTCTTTTCTTAAAAGGTGGAATTTACAAACTAAAGAGTAAAAGGATAAATTTATTGATGCCATAACAACATTTTTTGGACCCAACATCTTTCAAAAACTTAGGCTCCTTGAAAAAGTGGGTCAAGCTTTGAAGTATATTAGGTACAAGTACATGACCCAAATGGAACGTAGCCCTTATTATGAGAAGCCCCCCTATATTCCTATTATTGATTGGGAGAACTTAAAAAAGATGCCATTAAGAAAAGTGCAAGCCATGGTGGAGAAATAGTACCACTCGAGGAAAGCAGGTATTAGAATTAAATTATGTACTAATTACTCTTAATACTTATGTGATCTAACATATTTCAAACTTCGCATAGGTCGCCTGACACATCAAAGGCAACCAAAGTAAGAAAACAGAAGCACAAGCAACACAAGCTCGGCTCAGATGGATATTCAAAACTTGATGCACGAATTGTATGTATAAGTAAATGAAAAATGATATGCAAAAATTTATAAATTGTAAACAATTTAGTCTTTGATGAAATTGATTACAAAAAAAAATTATGATACCAAGCAAAAATGTAATCCTTGGAGTTAAAAAAAACAACTTCTAAAGAGAACAAGAAAATAGCCTATAAACAAGGCTATACAACTATGGATGAACAACTCTGAGCAATGAGTGTGCAAAGTTCTTCTTTTGGATCTATCAATGAGGTGAATAAGTCAGATGATTTTTATTTCAAATTGAATACTTTAGCAATTATTGTATATGATATTAAGTTCCAAAAATATAAGTCACTATATTTGTTTTAAGTACGGAAATAATGATTATATATTTGTTTAAAATTTGAATATATTTATATATATTAAAATTAATGATGAACATTTCTCAGTACTTGTCTTGTATTTATATGTATAAATTGTTGATAAATGCACTAATTATTTACATTGGATTGCTACTTGCCAATCGTGATACACCATCCGAGCACCATGGAGGCATTGATTTGAATGTGTGTTGTAGTACTGAAGGTATATATTTTCTATTCAAATTTTGATTTCTGAAATATTTATAAAGTAAACATTTTAAATTGAATTTTGTTTAGTAATACAAATTTAACTATAATATGTATTGAGATTAAGAAAACATCTTGTACTGAGGTTGCAGGGAATGTGGAGGTTGTCCCTAATGAGCGTGTTGAAGTTCAAGTCATTGGGCAAGATGATGTGGTTGGACAAGGTAAAGAGCACTACACTTATGTTTTTTAAAGTCTTTAAAGTCTTTATTTTTTTAAGAATTTAACCCTTTTATTTGTTATTCAAGAGAACCCACCTTTGCAAAGGACAATAAGATCATGTCCATGGCTGAGAAGAAATATCGATGACGACATGGATATGCCTCTACAACAATATAGGGAAGGACAAAAAAACTATAAGACAAAAAAAAAACGATTCTCATTTATGTAAATTATTTGATAATGACTAATGTTTATGTCTCAATGTTTTAATTTTGTTCTATTGAATGTTCTTGTGAATGTTCTAATGAATATTATGTTTTAATGTTCATGTGACTGTTTTAATTAAACTTATGCGTTAATGAATTTTATCATGTGATAATTCATGACTGCTACATTTTATTAATAGAATGAATGAATTTTATAAACTATTCTCGAAACCAATTGATGATCAACATTAACCTATGATTGCATGACAACTAACTATGTCAATATCTTGGTTTCGGGCAATGCAGAAGGAGGCCATAGTTGAATATGCATCTCAATTCATATGCATAGGACATCAAGTGGAGCTAAAAAAATGCAATATGTTTGCATTTTTGTAAGAGGCCTTTAATTAGGTATTTTAAGTTATAGACCATCACGAACATTGTAACTTTGACTCTTATAAGCAAGGTTAATGTCCTCAACATGCAAGCAAATCAAGACTTTCTATGTGTTGACTTCCTAAGGACATTCTCTCAGCCATAGTAGCTAGAGTTCTAATGTTCATGATGGTCTATAATTTTAAAAACTTAATAAGCCTATAAAATAAATGTAAACGTGGTGCATTTTTTCAATTTCACCTATTGTCCATGCATATAGAATGTAGTTGCACGTGCATTCTCGATTCAAAGTAGCAAAATCTTATGTTGGATGGGACGAAAAAATGACATGCACCAGAAGATGGGAGAATGATGTCACTTTTGCAGGTCTGGAACCTTTTTTTGTTATATTTTGTCAAGCGTATCCACATGAATATGAATATTTTGTCACACATATCATTTAAGAACATTATTTTCTTCATATTTCAAGTTGAAATAGGTGAATCTTTTCCCTCTGATAATCTTGCGATCCTTACATAACTAAGATAGCCCACTTCACCAAAGGACATGTGTTACAAGGTACATTTTCTAGAGTATATTTTTTCACGGATGATGTCGAAATTCTTAGAAATGTATGCTCTAGAAGAACCAACTTATCAATGTTGTATCATTTGGTTTCTTTTTTCACGTATAATTTCATCATCTAATGTGATATGGGAAAGACAAACAATCTCTAGATACACATCATTTATTTTCATAATTTTAAAATAATTCATCCAACCCTTTCATAATTTTAAATTAATTAAGTGAAGAATTAGTATAAAGGTTCTTTAAATGATATTCCTATAACATTCAACACACACTCACCATGTTGGATTCTTTTAAACACCAAAAAATGAAGTAGGGAACCTTTTATTACACTCCTTTGGAGATGAAAAAATATTCGCAAGATACCTTAGAAAAATTCCAGAAACAAAGAAAATGGATATCTTTGTCAACATCCAGGTGATAGAAATAAACTATGAATTAAAAATGCAAAAACATGCTTTTGAAAAAATGGTAGATAGTGAAATATCATAGTTGAATAAGTTCATGTGAAAAAGGGTGAACTTTCCTTATACAAGGATAATATATCCTTGAATTGTTCCAAAAAAAAAAGGACAAAAAATACAAAAACAAATATTGGAACAAAAATAAGAATGTAGTTATTGACAGAGTAGTAGACTCGTCAAACATCAAACCTAACGAACCCATCTTCAATCTCTCTAATTGTATTTAGGATAATAATAAAAATGTTAATGTATCATCAAATTTATGGTCTCATCACAATGCAAGACCATTATCCAAATTTTCAACTCCTTCCATTATGTGATTTATATCTTCTTTATATCTAAACAACTAATGGAAATAGAAGTATTATTAGTTTAATTCAGCATTCTATTATATAATTCCTTGACACTGTTGTTGGGTAATTATTTCCTCTATTTCTTTCAGTGTGGGTTTTATGTGTGGGTTCCTATAGCTTTGAGGCTCTCATGGGCCAATAGTTTGGGAAGTTAAACACAAGCAATTTTCTACATTCGACTAGATATTGTAAGGTTGTCGAAGATTAATTATAAGTCTGTTGTAAATCGAGTTTGATCCCAAGAATTACCAAGTTCCATTTTGATTTGGAAATAGATAAGGGTTGTTGCATAAATTAATTTTTAATTCCATCGTTAGTTTTGAATTTGGAATATTGAGGGATAAGTTGCAACACTAAATTTGATTCATTATAATCCACTAGCGGGCATGATCAATGTTGTAATTCTCTACTTATCAAGTGCTAGTTTGGTGAACATTGACTGCAATCAAACTTAGAAATTTAGGACATCTTGGATCACATTGAATTGTCTCAGTTCCATCACATGTTTAATTTTAAAATTCTATAAATTGTTAGTGGACTCGGTTTCAATTTTATTGCATGTCTTTGTTTTGAAAACCCAATGAGAAAATTTCAATTCTAACTTTGATTATAAATAAAATTAGTTGTGAGATTGCATGCCAAGTGTCTAAAGAATTGTCAAACAACTACTTAGCATAGAAAATAAGCTTGTGCATCAGCTATAACTAATTGAGGTTATTACAATATAGAATAATATAAAAGGAGTAATAGGTGGTATAGGAAGAAGGCCACGACTAAGATCATACTTAGGTTTTCTAAGTTCATAAGTATTTTGACTCTTAAAGGTTTGATATCATTCGAAAATATTATCCAAATGAACTTTAGTTTCTTGAGGCATGGAAGGTCAGAATGAATCAAGGTCAATAAAGTCTCAAGGCACAAAATACTAAAAAAATATAACCATTAACAATCATGATATCTCCATTGTGAGGAAATTTAAGACAATTACGAATAAGAGAAGCACCAAATTTCATAGAAGTAAGCCAAGAAAGACCAAGTTTGATTTCAAATTTATTGGAAATAGGAATTATAGTGAAAGTAGTAGTCAAAGTTTTACCACCAATTTCTACATGAAATGAGATGGAAACATGGGAAGGATTAAGGAAACTATTGAACGTTTAAGTCAATACATTAGATATTTTATATAAATATTTATGTAACCATTTACTAAAAAGTATGATTTCTAGTTATTAGATTCACATAATAGGTGGGATCAATAAGCATACAATGGGAAGGAATACCACCATCATTGAAATCTCCCCAAATGGGTTCTGGTATTGACGATGATGACACCTCAATAGCATATACCTTTGAATTTTAATTGCTTGGGAAAAAAAAAATTAATGGATTATGTCAACCTCGAGAAATGCTTTTCAAAGTCCTTATAGATGTTGTAGGACTTAGGAGTAAACTCCTTGTGGTAAACAATTATGATATTTTCTTTAAAAGGAAAAATTCATCTAAATTTATTTTTTGATTCTATGCTTGTCTTCACTCCTACATATTGTTGAGTATTGTTTATTTAATTCATGATGACACTCTTCACATTCAAATGAGAGTTTTGCACTTGGATTTGGATCATCCTTGTCCAAGAAACTTAATCCTAACTAGGGATGTACATTTGTAATGGCTTGTTATAAGTATTAGACTCATTGTTTCAAGTTTCAATCGCTATATCCAAAAAAAACAATCTTATTTTTAATCAACCTGTATGCCTTAATACTAGCGAGAGGAAATACCATACACATTTCAAATATTACAACTAAAATATAAAGTTCTTAGAATTATATTGATATATTTATAGGAGAAAAGGAGATCTAATCTCAGTAACTATCCTCTTTGAGATAAGTAAGTTCACATTCTTCTTAAATGCTACTAGTTCAAATGTTTCATAGTCCTTTTGTAGCTATCTATGCTCTCCATGACACATCTCTTTGTTCTAATAGGATAGGTTTTAGTTAAAGTAACAAGCTATTACAACTTCAAAATAAAGAGAAACCCATAAATTAGATAGAAAGCCATTAGTTTCCAAGCCTAGGCAATATAGAGAAAATGTACATGTCAAAATTCATTAGGACAAATCAAAATCCAAATTTCTTTCTACGTCCTCTTAAATCTTAGTTGACCACAACAAAGGGGGTCTATAAAAAAACCCTACTAATTTTCTACTTTTTTTTTAGTTTTGGATGTTTGACATTTTGTCAAAGACTTTGCCAACAAGGTCTGATTTTTTATTTCTGATTTCTTGTTTTGTTTTCAATACCCAATAATGAAGAACATGTAGAAACGTAAATACTAGATGCATAAAACAAAAACAACAAGCTTCATAATGAAAGTTCACTTTATTAGCATCAGGTCATATATGTCTGATACAATTACAATAACAAACTAATCTCTTAGTTTTGAAGTTTATTACAAACCAAAATCAACACACACGTACTTGAAAGGAAGGATAGAAGCCCAATATTTGAATAAGGTATGGTTGTCTCAAGTGGCATCCAAAATGATTGATAACAGCAAAAAATTTCTTTATACATTTGATATGAAGTGTCGACCTTCAAACCCTAGCTGAGCATTTTCAAACTCTCCCAAAATATGCAAACTCTTATTCCAAAATGTCTAAAATATTCCAACAATGACAAAAAATATTACTTCAACTCCAATGGCTTTCAAAACTTAATCTAATTACAAATTTCCCTCATAAGATATTGTTTTTAGCTTCAAAATAGTAACAATCACCAAAATGAGGTTTTGAAACCCTAGCTCTAGCTTGATCCATAAAACCCTGTCAAACAAATCATGAAAAAGATGCCAAATGGATGCCATAAATTTGTCATGACCAAATCTACAAATATCTTCAACTTTTATCAACACCTAAACCCTGTTAAAGTTTCATATCAAAATTGAAAATAAACAACAAAAACAAAATAATGAACACTAAGAAACAACAATTTATCTTGGGAAAACCCCTTAACTATTATCTCAAGTCGAGTGCCTGTAATGTCCCCTTAATTAATAGTTTTTTAATCTATTAATCATCTTTTGAAATCATATGTCCAGTTGGCGACATGCACCCAATTCGTAGAACTTGTGTAATGAATCCCTCATCCCATACCAATCAAAATGGAACAACTTGTTATAGTCATGGTAAGGGTGGTATATATTTGTTTGTGGTTCAATCCCATTTGAGGAATGCATAACACATCAATTCATGAGAAAAGCTTTAGTTTGCAGTTTCTAGTGAAGGGTCGGTTGCTGATAGGAATCTCATGCATGTGGCTTTGGGATTTGATTCAACTCAATCCCCTCGTTCATTTTTGTTGTATGCACACAAGTGATTGCAAGAATCCATTTGAATTGGCAAATGAATGTAATTGTATTCATCTTTTATCTTTGCTTTTCCATACTTTAGTGCATTTGTGAGAAGGAAATACAACACGTCCCCACCAGTAAACAAATGTTCATGCGTTACCAAATGTATCAAAAGACTAAATGAAAATGGTAGATCGCTTGGGCAAAAAAGACCTGCATCATTCACAAAATTAATGCCTCACCACTAGCTACCTGACCTCCCCAATTAAGACTATGGATTTTTGGGTGGTGGCCTTCCTTTTTATCCCTCTAGCAGATAACCCCTACACTTTGACACCTATATATGCTAGTAGACAAAAGGAATAATTTTTTTTTTAATAATTCAACTAGTTGTCACAATTGTGACGATCAATTCTGATAGCTATTTGTCCCTTGCATAGCACTATTGTCGCAATAGCGTCTAATTGCGACGCAAGATCCGGTATATCACCATCACTTGTACAGCGCAGCTATCGCAACATCTCAATTATGACAGCAAGATCCAACGGATAACCATCGCTTGTATAGCACATATGTCGCATATACATTGCAATTGCGGCAATGGAGTGAAATTTTAGACTATCGTAATTACTACGATGTATTGTTGCAATTGTGACGTCGTGAAGATGAAGTCTTGTCCCTCCCTTCTTCCAAGTTACAACAGTTTTTACTGTTGCAAGTATGACGAATTCCCTCATCGTCGCAAGTTGCGATAGCAAAAGTTCGATGGGAGCCAACAAGCGAGTCTGTCGCTAGGGTGACGGTTGGGCATCACAATTGCGACAATTTGCCATCACAAAACGACTCCAAATGTTGTAGTGATCCAATTGTAATTTAAAAAATTCATAAAGTTAAAATACATCTTCTATCATTAAGACTATAAGGATACTCGAGGGGGTTATTAAAAGATATACCATACTTCCCATCAATTGATTCAGCCTTTGAAGAGCGATGTTGAATCCAGATGGCCATTAAACATTTATTTCTCTACAATCAAAATTTTCCTTTATCAGTGAATCCCTGGGGAAATTGAAGTTGTAATTTTTTCAGTCTGACCACTTATCACTTTATTACATTCCTACTTCCTCCTCCGATGGTCACCCTTTCAATGTTCATGTGATGAGTAGCCGCATATTTAGGCCCCACTGTGTGCAACCAAGCAAGTGAAACGGTTGTACACGATTTGATGCATTAAACTTTTACCCACCTCCTTTATCCCTCCCATTACATCGAATGCTCAGCTCAGCGGATTTCATCGTTTGCAAAATGGTGGATGCCTTTTTAGACCTTTTTTTCTGGTATTTTTTTATAAAAACAGATACCCGTCTTTGCAAAATGTGTACCAAAGGCATTTAATGCAGAAAATTCTATTGTCCTCCCATATTCTGTTATGCTGCTCTATTTACTAGTTAATGACGTGCCCATGCCTGAGGAAACATATTGTGGAAATGTAGAATTCCTACGTACTTTGATGTGTAAATATCGTTTCTGAATTTCCCCACCCCACCCCACCTGATCAGTGAATAGTTCAGATGAGTTTGAGGTTAATTAGCTGAAGCTGAGGGTAATGTCAGCCTCTGTTAATCTTTTGATTTTTGTTTTGTACGTATATGATACATTAACGGATCCCTTCTTTAGTCACAAATTCCATTAGATGAATTATCTTATACATCTACGGATCCCTTCTTTTGTAAGAGATAGTTACAAATTCCATTAGATAGAATTATCTTATACATCTTCAAATCAATCTCTTTGCTTCAATAGATATAGAAATGATAAGGGTGCATATTTTTTTGAGCTACTCCCTATTTACTTTTAATGGCTTTGTCTCCAGAGTCCAGAATAATATCACGTTCTGATGGAGAGCCATGAAACTGAGTTCTGCACGATGGAGGTGGGACATGGAATTAGTGTCCAGGCAAGACTATTTAAACCCATATTCGTAAAAAGTGATATCGTTATATTTGTTTGGTGGTTTTAAAGTATTTTTCATTTTGTTTTCCTTATTCTTAAGTTATTTTTGTGATATAGTTATATAGTGTTGAATGAATGCCAGCTATTGCTGGGGCTGTAATTTTTCACATAAAAGTTAATGGTGGACAGTGGACAGTCTTTAAATTTTTTAACTTATCACTTTTTTCTTTACAAATTTTATACATTGTGCCTGAAATAACTACAGAATTTTGCGAATTTTCATAGCCATTACAAACAACAGAATATAACCAGTCGGAGCATCTTAGTATGGGTCACCCCAGACCAACTATCAGTTCGCCACCATCCACATAGTACACATGTGGAACTTGAACCCCTTTTTTGAAAGAACTTAATTTCTTAGGATCCCCGCAAACACCCACCAACTTGGGAGAGGAGTAGATTTCCCATCAAAGCTAGTTTCCAAAGGTTTTACTAGCCAAGATATTATTTGACAGGCCCAAAGACATACCTTAGAGTAGATCAAAAGCAGAAGCTTGAGAAGCCACATCCTATATTTAGCCGAAGGGATAAAATCTTCCAACTTGTACACAAATTCAAGAGTAGTTGTAGTTGAAAACTGAAGCTAATTTACATATGTTACAGCTCATTTCATATTTGGGTCACATGGTCTACCTGCATTATTTTTCATGGCTCACTTGAAAAATCGACACAAGAACCACCCACAACTGAATTTGAGCAAGTAACCAATCTAAAGCCACTACCAATGTTTTATATTCATAATATACCAGCTCTTCACTATGGTAAATATTGTCCACATAAAGTAATGAGCATCCCTACTTCACACTCCCAACTGAGAGGTTACACAAAGGAAATGATACCTGGTGCAAGAGAGATAAGTACTCTCACTATTGTCACCAAATGGCCCAAAGATTCAAAGAAAAATTTTAAAAAGGTATGATTATGGGGCCATGGACAAAATGAAGGGATCTTCAAAGTTGAAATAAACATGTCGGCATGTATCATAGGATCCTATCAATAACAGCCTAGGAATTGGATTGGTGACAAGATGCCCTATAAGGGGCTCTCGGTGCACTCCAAAAATCAGCAGAAAACTGAATTTGAGTTTAGTTTATGCTAGCATTGTTGACATCATAGAGTCACAAATTCAGTTCCAATTGATGAGGCCTCATCTGCCCAGTGCCTGTCTTTCCAACTTGGGTAAGACCCTTTAAAATTAAAAGTGCAATGATCACAAGAAGAGATTCCCCATCAGTAATAAGATTATCAATTCCATAAGCAGTTGCTCCTACCAAACCTGCAAGAAGTGCTTATGTCTAAACTTTTAAAATAGTTATTTAGCCAATAAGAGAAACCTCTCGTGGGTAAAGCCTCAATTCAAGCTTCTAGGAACAATATTGGTGCCCATACTACCTAAATTATGAAAAAAAGCCCCATAAAATTCATTTCAAAAAATTCATAGGAGGTTCCCAATGCTTTATTCCCCTATTCAAATTAGGTTTATTTTGAACCGCATAATTCTTCCCTGCAATGTATTCTCTTTAACTCCCGCATGGGGGTGCATTCAGAGAAACAATATTACAATACTATAAGGATCAAGTTTTCTGAGATGTTCAACATGTAGAAGGTTCCAGTAGCGACAATAACCACCAACTTTATGAAACAACTCCAACAGCATTTACCTCCAAAATTTGACAGACACAATTCAAACCCAGCATTGGATTTATGCTCAAATTTTTTACATTCACATGTGCAACCCGAGTGCCTTGATTAATGCATGAAGTAGGACAGGGAAGAACTTGCCTCTTAAAATAATATGCCATTAAAGTAATCTAAGTTTAGTTAAAGAAAACTTGCAATGCAAACAATCTCAACTTCTACAAAACAAATAATTGACTTATTAGAAAAATCACATAACTATCTAGAGAAGTGTGCCTAACTTTAGCTCTTTGTAAGTGTGAGCTCCAATATTACAGGGCATGCAAGATGTACAATGCACACCTAACCTATATTCTCCCACCTTTACTATTTTACCTATTATTCGAGAAATGACCTTTATTTAGTTATTTTAAATTTTAAAAACTCTTTTTAGGAATCATATTAGAGAAGCAACAATGTAAGGACAAATAATGCTGCAGTAATATATGACTTAATGCACAATGTTTTGTTATTCTTAGATTATAGAGCCCTGACCCCAAACACGAGTTCTTCATACCAACTTGCGAAAGAATCAGCCAATTATTTAGAAGCATGCCTGCACAGTGATTGGATTCTTTCCCCTAAGATTGATCTCCAAAGTGTATGACAAGGTAAAATCCAAATGAATGACAATTCTCTTTACACCAAATCCTGATAGAAAAAAGGGAAAAAGGAAAAGTAAACATAAACTGACTCTCAAGGAAAATGACTACAGGAAGCAAGGAGAGAGAGAACAAAAAACTGATACTTACCTTAAAGAAGACAATGAAGGATGAAATTGGGTTGGTTAGAACGTTTTACTGGCAACCAATCAAACATTTTATTGCAGCACATAGTAAGAATGCCTATGATATATCTAGGCAAGAATAATATTATCAATGAGGCCGGTAGTTGGAGAAAGCCTGCAACAGAAAAACTCCAACAATGAAAGAGGGAAAGTATATTAGGTATTACTCAGGTTGCAAAGATCAAAACTTGTGACTATCTAGTGTTAAGGAAAAGCACTCTGCAACATTCCCTAAGATGTAAAAGAACCATGGATGGATAACAATGTTGGAACATGTTTAAGCAGCAAATAGAACATACATAGTCAAGCGTTGCAACCCAACCAAGGATGCAAAATAAGCATCACATGTATGTACTGCAGATGGGGCAGACAAGAGCAGATCACCTAAACCTGGTAAAAATCAGGTTGATGGACAAAAATCATTGCATTGTAAAAATTGTAAAAATCATAACACAATCGAATCTAGAAATAAATCACTACAATACAATGGAATGAATTGTGGAAATTCGATCTCCTTAAGAGCAGATCACCTAAACACCTAAACCTGGTACCACGAATGAAACACAAATCTGGCTGAGACACAAACACATTATTCAAGTAGGATGTAGGTCTTGAATCCAACCAAATATGGAAAACAACATTGTCAAATCTCTATAGCACAACTTAAGAACTACTGGACAAAATTTGTCCAGTCTTGGAGGAAGCAGGAACATCCAAGGATGAAAAACAATTATACAAATAGCATATGTCTGCAACATAGTTATAAAAGAAAAATAGTTTTAAGTTCCTAAAGGCTCAAATAATATTGGCATCACATAGTTAGGTATTGTCAAGGCTCAATCAATGTTGTCACCTGCATACCTAGACTACAACTTAGGGCATAGAATAACACAACCACATAATTAGATATTGTGCAGGCTCAAGTCCAATCATGTACGGAAAAAATCATCACATGTTTCCAACACGACTGAACGATTACCATAGAATCGGGTATCAGTGAGATTCGAACCTGGGATGCCTATATGAGGATATCTGCAAAACCCTCATACTGAACCCCTTCTCAACCCAACTCCCTGCATTGATCATAGGTTTGAAATTAGACTCAGACCAAATTCAAAAAATTATAAACCCAAATGTAAATGGAAAGAAATTGCAGTGGTGATGCTTTTATGTACAATCTGAATTGGCATCTAGATTCCTCATAGCCTAAAAAGTCATTCCTTTTCCACAAAAGAATAGAACTGTCTAAAGCCTCATTGCAACTCTCCACAAAGGGCTCTGAATTGTAATGGAAAGCAATTTATCTCTACAAAAAGCAAACCGTAAAAACCCAATTTGAAGAAACAGGAGAAACATTAATTAAATTACCCTGGAATCATGAATTCCCCCTAATTCATTTCTCGCAGCCATGGGCGAATGACAGATCAGAGCAACAAAAACCAATACAAAAAAAACTCCGCTTCTCCTGCTGCTATTGCTTCGGTAAATCAACCAATCAATCCCTCACAAAATCTGTCTTTCCACACAAATCTTCTCTCTCCGGTTAAGAAGTCACAAATTTTCAAGCCTCCTGCCCCCTGATTCTCTCCATCACCACCCAAAGACTACTCCCACAGTTGTTAATGCATAGAACCCAGTTTTGATAGCCTCGTCTCTCTAGGGCACGTCGTACATGCAGCCTCAGTTCTGAAGATTTACACAACCTAACAGGATTGAATGTTTGAAAAAATAATCCAGCAAGGGCACCGCAGCGAAGCCTCTGAAATTTAAAAGCGTTCCCATCATGAACATATTGATGGCCAACAGTCCCACTTATTACCCTGCGGACTTTCCCATCAACTTTAAGAACTGAATAGTAAAATAAAATACAGAACGTCTTCTCGCACACCCGAATGTTTCAAGCACAACTATCGGTGATAGAGAAGATTTTGAAATGTTTCGAAGCATAATACTTGGTTCTTCCAGGAAACAACTACGAGTGTTGTGTTAGAAATGTTAAAAAATACAAATAAATATTGAATTAAAAATGTAACCATTATATGAGATTATTTTCAAGAAATCAAAGGCTTTTTTTTTTTGGGTATGTTTTAGCATTCAACAGGTTTTGTATTCCAAAAATTGAAAGGAGCTTTCATTAAGTCTTATAGCATCTAAGGGGATATCTATGTATGAATAGAGCATTAGTAAAATAAGTAATTTCCTATCAATAAATAAATAGATGAAGGATAATCAAGTTACCAGGATTTCAATTCCTCACTCCAAAATAATAAGTTAAAATAATATGTCAATAACTTTTGTTGAATTATACTCACTTTTTATGACCATCGCATAATTCTTAACTTAAAATTAGTCAACAACTCCTCGTGTAATAGGTTGCCACATGATATGGATTGACATGGTCCTTAAAACCATCTATGTAATAGGATGTATTGGGAATATTTTCATCCAAGTTTGTTTGTTTGTTGTGATTCCCAAAAGAAGAAATTTGCATTTTTCTAAAATTTGTTTAAAACCCTTTTGTAATAGACTCATATGGTATATAAGGGTTTCTACCATTTGAAGCACTCATAGAGCTGCATGAGGAGCAAAACAAGGAAATTGCTGAACACAATCGTAAGCAATCCAAGAAGCCTCCTCAATTCTCAAATCTACGAATGCATGGAATAGATAATAATCAAAGGCACATTGAGGAAGAAGGATGCAAAAAAGTTTGTTCCAAACAAGAGATCCGAAATCAAAATTTGAATTACAAAAGCCCTAGGGAAAATTAGAATAGAGCAAGAGTGAAATGGATGAAGAAAGACACAAAAAACAAGCAGATTTCTATGAGAAAACAAAGTATGCAAGCAATGTGCAATCATCCAAGGAGATTTTAGACAATGAAAAATTTGATAGTGGCTCCAAGGAAGGGCAAGCCCTAACTAGCTTGAAACATCTAGCCCCACTAATCATTCCTAAAGCCTATAAAGTTTCAGACGCAAACAACATTCCAGTTCATCCTAGACCTAGGAAACTTTCAAATTTTCTCGCTAACCTATCTATTACAGACTCTAAGACTCCATTAAATAAACCCTTATTTCAATTTAGTCAATTCCCCTCTTATAATCCTAGCATAGTATATATACAACCACAAATCTGCCAGAAAACAGATGCAAATGTAGTCTCTACCTTCATCATCAACAACAAGATTAGTGAAGATAGATGGTTTGACTATGACGAAAGTGGTCTATATGCAATATGGACTAGGCCAAATGCAAAAAGGTCAGAAATGATTAATTGGTTAAATTCATTGGACCCTAAACAAGTAAGTATCACTTTTCTCTCAGAATCTCTAGTCTTTTTACATTGCAAGGATTTAAGTATCAGTACATCTTTTCTTAAAAATTCTATCTATTTCATTAATGGATACAGTCTAAACATTCTAAAATGGAAACCCAATTTTAATGATATCCTGGTGAGCTCCCTAAATCTTCCAATTTGGATAACATTACATAACATCCTAGTTGAACTATGCAACATCAAGATTTTCATTCAAATTAGAGAGTTATTAGGAGGGATTAAGGGGTATGAACCTCACCATATCAAATCTACATTAGTAAAACTCTTAAGTGCTCTAAAACCAGAACTCTGTAACCAAGAATTCATCAAAATTATCACAAATAGATCAATGTATAAGATTAAATTTTCTATCTATCAAGGGAAGATCAAAGACATGAAATATCTCAAAGATTGGACAAGGGTGGCAACAAGGAATTTAGATTTTGAGGAAATCTGTTTGGATACCGGTATAGAGGAACAACACCTAGAGTCGGATGAAAAAGAACAACACAATTACCAAAAAAGAGCAGAGATTAGACAACAAAATATAACATCTAGCCTTCTTATACCCACAAATAGTGAGATAGAAGACGGTGAGACAACAGAACCTGAGGTCCTTCAAAGTGTACTTAGAAGTATTGAAAAGAAATGTAGAAAATTAGAGGGAGAAAACATCAATCAGATTACACAACAAAAATATAAGGAAGGAGTCAACCTACTAAATGCACTAAATAAAAAAGTGGTAAGCCTAAAAGAAGAAATAATACATTTAGAAATAGAAATGATGGAAATTTAGGAAAATATTTAGAGTATTAAACAAGTCAATGAAGAAATGAGTGACACCATTGATCAAATAGAGATTCTTCAACAAGGAAAGGAACAGGAAAATATTAATGGAAAGTCAAAATCAAAAGTCAAAGAGCCTAAGAAGAAAAACAAAGAAGAGGAAAATAGTTGTTGGAAATGAATCAACACATAGAGAAGGATAGTCCAATTTTTTACAACAAGCATGCAGAGTTTCTTCTTTAGAATGAGGAAAGTACGAAAGCTATTGAAGATGCTAAAAATGAATGGCTTTTTACAACAAGGAACTCCCCAAGCTTAGTGAAACTAGAAAAGGAAATAGTAGACACAATTCCACCAGCATCAGCAACTCAATGGAGTAATATTACTATTAGAAAAAGAGCCAAAAATTGGAGCTACAAATTCTAGGAAACTCCTACTAATGGAAGAGATCCTTTCGAAGTAAGAGCCAGAGAGGAAACACATAAGGATAAAGAGCCTAAAATTTCATCTCGAGGTGAAGGGGAAGCATTCTTAAAAACTCCAAACATCCAAAAGCAAAGCACTAGTCATGATCAAGAAGAATATAGTGAGAAAGGAATTTGGCAGAATTAGGAAGAACATGAAATAATGATGGATTTAGAATAGAACATTGAAAAAGAAGAATCTAAAGAAGGGGGAATATAGATTGAGGAAAATACAGAACAAGATGAGAATCAGATGGATTTAGCATAATAGATTATTAAAGAACTAGAAGGAGAAAAGGAAAATGAGGAAGAAGAAAGCAATACAATAAGCATCAACAATGCTCAGAAGAATCTAGAAAATTCGGGTGTTGAAGTTAATCAGGAAGGCATCAAGATAATGAAATGTGGCAAACAAAAGTCAAAACAAGCAATGAAATCACTCAAAGAACTAAGAGAGGCAAATGGTTAGGCTAAAGAACAAAAAAAACTTGTTCAAATTCTAAAAGCTGCGAAAGGGAAGAGCCTTCCCATGTCAATGTGAGGATTACAACATGGAATGCTAGAGGCTTTAATGCCTCTAGCAAAAAACTCTTATTAAAGAGAAACATATCTCTTTTTGAATCTAAAATTATAATAATACAATAAACTTAACTTAACAATGAAGAAGGAATCAAATTAGTAAAGAAACTTGGAAGTTGGAAAATAGTCTTAAAAGAATCAAGATGAGCATCAGGAGGGATGTGAATGATATGGAATCCCAAGGAGAATAATCTTAGATATGATAATCTCAAATCACAACTGGATGGGTTGTAAAATAAAGAGTATCAAGAACCATCTCCAAATTATCCTAATCAATGTATATAGGCCAACACATACAACATATAAGAATCATTGATGGGAAGAAATTAGTATATTCACAAGAGACTATCACAAGGAAAATATACTTATAGGTGGGGATTTTAATGTTAGTTTAAATTTGGATGAAAAAAGTGGGGGAATGCAACACATCAGATGACAACAATAGACTTTAAAAGGTGAATATAGCAAAATAAGCTTCTAGATATTCCAACCAGCAATGGAATTTTTACTTGGAACAATAGAAGGAAAGACTTCACCTACATTGAAGAAAAATTAGACAAATTCTTATTCAAATGAGACTTAAGAGGCATAGATATGGTACTCAAGTCAATTATCTTGCCCATAGCAAGGTCGAATCACTCTCTAGTAACAACTAAAATATCTAAACCTATTAGACCATCTAGAAATTCCAATGTGAAAAATGTGATTTTTAGATACTAATTTCATGGAAAATATAAAACAATGGTGGACAAAGGGAAACATCCAAGGATAAAAAAATGTATTGCTTCGTCTCTAAGATGAAAATGATCAAAGAAAATATCCTAAGTGGAATAAAACACATTTCAATAATATATTCAAAGAAAAATTAAATGAAGAAAACCTAAAAACATTAAACAATGATGTTTTAAAGAAAGGAATGGATACTGAAAAATATTTAAAAGAAAAGGAACTACTAACAAAGCAGGAGGAAATATTGGCAAAGAAGAGATTTTCTAGAGACATAAATCACAAGAGATATGGTTAACAGAAGGGGATCATAGCAATTTTTTTTTAATAATAGCACTATTTTTAACAGATCTTTAAACAAAGTTATGAAGATCAAGGATGGAGTAAGAAACATAACTGAAAACCCAGTGAATATTGCAGAAGTATTTGTAGATTATTTTAAAAATCTACTAAATAACTATGATTTCTCTAATATGAAAGCTCAAGAAAAGATGCTAGAAAACATCCCGAAGCTAGTCACAATAGAAGATAATAAATTACTCAACATAACCCTATCCTTAGAAGAGATCAAATCTGCACTTTTCAATCTTAACCCTGATAAAATGCTAGGGTCAAATAGCTTTCATGCTTTCTTTTATAAAAAAATGTTGGGACATAATTGGGTTAGAACTATGGGAAGCCATATAAGCTTCTAGAAATGGCAGAGCATTATTAATAGAGATCAATCATACCTTCTTTACTCTTATTCCCAAAAAAGCTTCTATAGAAGTGCATGGGGACTTTAGACCTATAGCTCTATGCAATACTATATATAAAATCTTCTCAAAAGCTTTAGCATGTCATCTCAAATTGATCCTCCCCAAACTCATAGCAGAGAAACAAACATGTTTTGTATTTGAAAGATCCATTTTAAATGGTATAATCATCATTCAATAAACGATTCATTCAGCAACTAGAAACAAAGAGGCAAGAATGTATATGAAACTGGATATACAAAAAGCAAATGATATGGTGGACTTGAGATTCTTATGCAAATCATTATAAGCTTTTGGGTTTCCACACCAATGGATCAACACTATCTTCAAATGTATCTCAACTCCTAAAATTTCACTCCTCATTAATGGAACCCCAAAAGGTTTCTTCAATATCTTAAGAGGTATTAGACAAGGAGGTCACAAATCCTCATTTCTTTTCATCATTATGGCTAAAGCTTTTAGGAGATCAACAAAAAGAGCTCAAATAGAAGGTAAAATAAAATGCATAACTTATGTAGAAAATATCCATAACATCACACACCAATAGTTTGTTGATGACACAATACTGCCAGGAGAAAGCTCTTTGGTAGAAGCCTAAAACTTTAAAAGAATCATACACCCGTATATGGAAGCCTCAAGTCAAAAAGTAAATGTAAAAAAATCTAAAATTTTCTTCATAAACACAAAACCTGAAGTTGAGATCTAGATTTGTAATTTATGAGATATAAAAAAGGATCATTTCCATGCAAATACTTGGGTCTAGAATTATAAAATGAAACATAACTCAATAAAGGATGTAATGGTATTTTAGAGAAAATTGACAAGAAAATAAGAAGTTGAAAAGGAAAATGGTTAAATAAGGAAGGCAAAGCTACAAAAATTAACACAATTCTATCAACAATTCCCACTTATCAAATGTCATGTCTCTTGCTGTCCAAAAAAGTGAATAACAGTCTAGAAGGAAAACTTAGAAGTTTCTTTTGGAACGATTCAAATGAACAAAAGAAAATAACATTAATAAAATGGGAAAATATTTGTAAACCCAAAGAGTTAGGGAACTTAGGGATAAAAGACCTCAATTGGAAAAATGAAGCTTTAGGAGCAAAGTTGGTATGGCGAATATATCAAGAACGGGAACAAAAAATGGCAAAAATCCTTTACAAAAAATAATTAAATGAAGAGGATCCCACATCCCTTTTTAGAATAAAAAATTTATCTAAAGGTTTAGAAAGATGAAAATTTATAGTAAAATGTTGATCACTTATTAGTTAATATGTAACCTGGGATATAGGTAAAGGTGATGAAGCACTATTTTGGGAAGACTCATGGGATGGACTACGCCCCCCCCCCCCCCCCCCCCAAACAGCCTAAATATCCCTACCAATGTTAAAAACACTTTAGTAAATGCATGGGGTTCTAGGTAAGAAATTATAAACAATATCGAGAGGTAAATGGGAAAGATATATGGGAATGTAAATCTATGGAAAATTTAGGTCTAGAACTTGAGGGAAAAAAGATTTTTGAGGAATCTCTTAAATATCGAAAGGTTAATCATAAAGAAAGGAGTGACAAACTTATTTGGAGAGCCTCCAAAGATAGAAGATACAACATTAAAAGAGGATACAAAGTAATAATTCAATCACAAAGATGGGAAGCTATTAATATGCCTCTCAAATTGTACTATGATTTAGCATGCCTACCAAAGACAAGAATCTTCCTCTAGGTAGAAATTCAAAGGAGGATACTAACAACAGATAGATTAAGGAAGATAGGAATTGAGGGACTGTCAAGGTTCTATTTATGTAAACAAGAAAATGAAACTTCAGAGCATCTTTTATTCCAATGTTTGTATGCAAAAGAATGTTGGGATTGGCTCCAACAAAAGCTTAATTAGACCTCACCCCTACCTGAGAGTCTTGAGAGTCTATTGTTAGGGTGACTTGATGGAGGTTCTATTAAAATTTATGAAAAAGTTTGGAACATTAGCCCTTCCATCCTGATGTGGGAGATCTGGAAAGAAAGGAACAAGAGGATCATCTATGAATTGGAAGCTAACATTTCATCATTACTTGACAAAATAGAAGCCTATATAGTAGAAGCTATGAACAACCATTTAAGATGAGTAGTAAAAGAGGAAGGAAATTTCACAAAATGGGATGGAGAAATGAAGTGAAATTGGATCAAACTTATCAACCCATCACTAGTATATACAAAAAACACAATTAGAAAGCTAGGATGGAATGTAAACGGGAACCTCTGCCAAAAGGTTGGTATAAATTGAATTTTGATGGAGCATCTAGGGGAAACCCTAGAAAAGCAAGAATAGGATGCATCATCAACTTAGATTCTGGAAAATGGATCATTAAAAGAGCCAAGCCTATGGGTAACATCACAAACAATTTAGCAAAATTAGAAGTTGTCCAAGAAGGGCTTCAACTGAGCTTGAATTTAGGAATCAAGAAACTTATAATAGAAGGGGACTCCCAAATCGTGCTTAACGCCTTAAGGAAAAGGAATACTCCAAATTGGGTTCTAAATTCAAAACTTGAATAAGTTTTAAAATTATTAGACTTATTAGAAGAAACTGAAATCCAACATATATTCAAAGAAGGAAACAAAAAGGAAGAACTTCTTGCAAATAATGGAGTGGATGGAGAGGACATTTTAATACATCAAGACTATTAAACAGAGGACTTAGTATTTTAGTCTTACCCTTAGTTCTCTTTTCTCTTTCAATCACTTCTAATCTCATCTATCCATCTAATATTAATTAATTAATTACTAATTATTTAATGACCAATTAACTACATTGCTACATTTGACCCTATTTTTCGACCAAAAATTTCAACCATCAATTAAAAAGGTTTAGGTTGGTTGGATTCTAGAAGGAAATTTTTCTCTTTTTTAAAAATCTAACCCATGTTGGTTGAAATTTCGACCAACACGAGATTTAACTTTAAATCATTTCACCGAGCGCGGGAAGGAGCCGGAGTTTAAGTTTTAATTTGCAAAATTTGTCGTGAAAATGAGATTGAGATTGAAGGAGCTGGTTTGGTGAAGAGGCAAAAATGGTTGCACAATTCGATGTTTCTGATTTCCTACTGCTAGTCTCCATTCTAGAGGCGCAAGAGTCAAGTAGAGGAGGTAGATCAGGGTTTTCTGAAGCAAGAGATGATGTTCAAAAGGAGGAATAGAGGGCGTAATAAGCACGTTCGTATTTTTAGGTTTGCATGTTCTTTCTTATTTTCCTGTCCTTGTTTTCGTTCTTGCTCTTTTTTGATAACTGGCCTTGTATGCTTGTGTTTTGTTCCCACGTTTACTACAAATTTTCATTTGTTCTACAAAATTTCTCCATCAACCAAATACATGCAACTTCTAAAACTTGCCCCCCAATTTATTCTTTGTAGGGTTTGTGAACTGTCCTCAACCAGATACATGCAACTTCTAAAAAATTACCACCCCCCAATTTATTCTTTGTAGGGATTGTGAATTGTTATGTCCAATGTATTCAGATTATATTTCTACTCATGTTGAGTATGGTGTATAATCTTTTGCATATTTTATGTTTAATATTTATAATTATATTTACAATGCTGTGAAATTTCCATAATGCTAAGGAATGGTTGCTTCTCTTAAGAATAGAATCATCTTAGGGAACAAAATGTGTTTGTTAGATTAGGATTCTAGTGTAGGCTTTTCACTTATGTTATTATTAGAATATACATTTGCTAGTAGATACAATATGTTGGTGTTTTCAAAAGGACTAAAACTACTAAGCAACAAAATGCTTAATACCAAGATGATAATACTCATACAATCTAAAGGTCAGCCAATTCTTGTTAACAATTGCATGTGTAAAACATTTGGACCCAACTTCTACAAAACCAAAGGTGGTTTTCTACTCTTTTGGCTCTGCAAAACCAGGGTGGGTATACCCAAGGATGATTCAAGACTGGAAAAACTGTATGAGGATTATTTTTAGTTTCATTCTGATTCTCATTTCAAAATCCTCAAACACATACATAATTCTTAATAACTTGATTAACACATCCCATATAACAGATATGGCCAAAATTTCTTCTATAGATCTGCAGATGTTCTTAACAATAGTGGCTAACTAAAGCTAAAACATTCCATGCAGACAAGTGCTGGCCAGCTTTGAAGATCTACAGGAAACAAAAGTAAAATTGATTTAATTCTGCATTTTTGACAACCATTTGTGACATACTTCTCCTTCAGCTGAATCAATTTGATCCTTGCCTAATCCATTGGGGTTCAGAGTCTGTAGCAAATTCTTAGATCTAACTTGTTGCCTTACAACAAATTCTATCAACAATTCTTATCAGAATTTATCATTCAAAACCCTTTCCATTACTAAAGAAACCTTATCACATTTATCAAATCTTTTATTTAATCTATTGAATTAACAACAGTGATAAACAGATATACAACCTAACTAGATTGCATTCAGTTGCACAAGCCTTTACTTATACAATATCAAGACAACCAAGTAATTAGAAGGAGACAAGATTTAGAAAGAACTGATATGGGGACAGTTCACAATTTGTATTCATTTTCTTTGAAAATGGTATATCATTTACAATAGACTCAGAATGAACTTCAGAAAGAAACACAACTTATTCTATATTCATGTATTCTCAGAGAATTGATAGAGAAAATACATCATAAACTTGCTTTCAAAAATTTGGACCAAAGACAGACTAAGTATATCACTTAGAAAATTAGAATTCAAACCATTCTTTAGCCTTGGAATCTCATTTAAATAGTGTGAGATGCAACAAGCTTCAGGCTAAAAGAAAGTGGCATGTGTCTTCTAAAAGATACTGACAAATGTCTGTCATAAAAGACAAAAGCCAATAACAGAAAAGCTATTACATCGAACATTCCTAGGTGGGTCCCTTTCTGTTATGCTTCTCAATTGTTGAGACAAGAAAATATGATCTGATTCTTCATTTATTGTAAGTGGCCATGAGGTTAAAAAGTGACGTGTCATCTTCAACTACCTGCAAACTTACTTTAATCTAGAGATTTTCCATGTCTTCATTACTAACTATGAGAGTAACTTTTACTTTTGCATCTTCCTCCTCATCACCTTCTGACATTTGTTCTACAAACTGATTTTTCCATTTATTATAAGCAGCATCATCTGGCCAATTAAAATTTAGAGCCTCTCTTTGTATAATGACTAAAGAATTTGCAAATTCCTCTAAATCATCGAACTCTTTTCTCAAGGCATTATAAAATAATTGTATCTTTACTAACTCTTCGTTTGTCCTTGCCCAAAACCAGTGGCCAGTTTCACTCATGATGTTCTTGATCCTTTCATAAAATAATTCATCCAACTCCTTTTTCCACTTTTCCTTTTCCTTTATTGTATCAACAGATTCTAAAGCACAAGGAAATAAAGTGAATTTTTCAACAATATACTAGAAAAAACAAAGTGTTAATCTCTTTTGCAAAGAATCCCTTTTATCATCAAAATCTTCTAGTTTATTTAACAAATCAAAAAATTTCTCTACTTGATGATAAGGCATTTGGATGGCAGATATACACATAATTGTGATATCATTATTCCTCTCCCTCCACTTCTATGCAAGGGGAGTCAATTTATCCTTATCTCTATTCAACTCATCCATAAGGGTTGAAATTCTTGTCAACTGATCAAAGAAGGTTGACCATTGTATTTTATCCCTTAAATACATCACACCCTGCTTTAATTTTCCTTCATATTGATTTCTTAATTCTACCTGCAACTCATGTAATTTGGTTTTTTCTTCTTCAAAGTTCTCTGCAGTATAGAATTGGGGCCTTTTAGGGGTGTCTGGTATTTCAACAATAGGGGTTGTTCTATCAAATGACTATGGAGGGTATGCAATTCTAGGTGCACTGGATTCTCCCACCGTTCTTTTCCGAAGTATCTTCTCCACTTGAGACACTTTTTTTTCCAGTGACTATATCAGTATACCCCTTTCCTCATATGCTTTTAAAACTTCTTCAAACCTAGTATTGAGTTGGGTAAACTTATCTTCTTCCTGGCCAGATACAACACCACCCAATTTTAGCACTTCTGAGGCCATTCCCATTATTTGCTTACTACTTACTTCACTAGCCCTGTATACTGTCAATGTACCAATATGCTCTATAGTGGGAAACTCATGCAGCCTGGTATTTTCCCTCTTTTCCATAGACCATATAACAAGGGCTTGGTGGTCATCACTAGATTTGACTCCTCTATGAGCCTATAATATCTCATCAGCAGTTGTTAGTTGAACATCTTTATGCTTCCTTACTAAATCAAAAACAATTGCATTTGCTATATCCCATTCTGGCAAAAGGAGGACTCCTGACTGCCTAACTATTTGCCTCCCAACTTCAAGAGTAAACTAGGAAAAATCATTCAAAAATGTTGACTTCACCTCTCCTTAATAACTGAGTCAGGTTTATCTGGTTGCTCAACTTTGATTTTCTCACAGGCTTTCTCTCAAAATTTCCCATATTTAATCCCCACAAAAATTGAGCAAAAGCCCTAGATCTTACAAAATTTTCATCATTAATAAATCTTTCAGAAGCCTGTGCAACTATTGGGTCAATTTCCTTACCTTGGTAATCAGCAATGGTTAGGTCCAAGGAAGGTGTAGGAGGTTCTTGTGGTTCTCCAACATCCAAGTCTGTAGAAGTGACAATCACATCCCCTTCTCCACCCATTTGTCTAAGTTGTTCCCTTAGAGATGCTTCATCATCTATATGGATTGGGGATTGGCTTGGGGAGTATTGTTTCTTTCGAGAAGAAGAAGACCCCTGCTCTAATTTTTGCCTTTTTGGAGAGTGGGCTGCAGATGGGCTTCTTGACCTTTGCTTATGATGAGAGGGTGCTTGTTGCACATTTCGAATCATAACATAACCTACCCTCTTCTGCAATGTATATTGGCCAGGAGCTACCACATTTCTACTGCTAATTCTTCTTTGAACTTCTGCAGCCTTGTCTGGATGTGTTTCAACATACATAGCTTTCTTTTCATTCATGGTTTGAATTATTATGGCAAAATTATTCATTAAAGCTTGTATTTTAGCTCCCCAGTATTTCTTGTCTTTTAATGTGTCATATTGAGGGTCAAAAGCATTAATAAATTCCAGGGTCTTACTGAAAACTATCCATTTCTCTTTTCTCAATTCTTGTTCCTACAATGTGAAGATATTTCTGATTATATCTTCTGGATAGTAAGCCTGATGTACCATATGGGAAGCTCTTACCCTTTGTTTTAAAAGGTCATAGAATCCTTCAGGGTCACTAAATTTGGTGTGAGACTTTGCCATGTTATATCTATCCAAAAACAAATTCAGGTGCTTCCAGCCTTTTCTGACAAAGACAAAATCATGCACTATAGTAACAATTGGAAAGAAAGTGCCCTTCTTAATCAATTCCCTCTCATCTATAGTGCCTATCTGCCATAAGAACTCAGCAATCCCAATCTTCAAAGGCACATGAAAAGGCAACACATGTGGCTTTCCCATAAAACCATATACCCTTATCACAGTTGAAACATTATAAGGGATTATATCCCCCTAATTATGACTAACCAACAACCCTTGTGCATGATCTTTAGGTCTAATCAATTCCAACAATGCTTGTGGAATTCTAGGGCTATCCCCTCTCAAAAGCAATCTCAGCCTAGATGCGAAAAATTTGTCAAACCTTACATAACTAGCATTTGTGGCTTCTGAAGTCATATCCACACTCCATAACTTCACTAGATTCCTTTCTCCATCCTTGATTTTTTCCAACTCCATACCCTTGGAGAAGAAAGTGTGTCCCTTGTATAAGCATACATGCATCAACAATGAATACCAATAGAATGGTTTGTTTACTTTTCCCCTTGCTATTCCAACCAAACCATTGTGAATCTCTTTTGATAGAAAAGTGGCAAAATCTAGAATGGTACTCATTCCAAATTGAAGGGTTTGAGCCATTATAAGGACAATAGAACTTGGAATTTGATCACCTTCATATATCCCCAAAATCTTGCAAAGAGAAAAATGCAGTGCTTGAGCTCTCAAGTTGAAATGTCTTCTCAACAATGGCTCTGGGGTACTGGCTGTAATCACAAGCAAATTGCCAACCTTAGCAACATGCTCCTGTAGTGGCCCTGTTCTTAGATAAATTCATTGTGCATCATATCTGGCTTGTAGATCATCTATATCAATGATTTCATGCATAGCGTGGTTAGGGTTAAGGTTGGAAACCTCACTGAACAGCTTAGGGCAAACCCTAAAAAGATTGATTCTAGAATGATTTTTTACCCATCCCGTAATAGGATCATATTTCTTTGCCAAGTCCATCAATAAATCACTATCAAAGAAAACAGTGGGGACTACTAGTTTACCAATATCAAACTCCCAAACATTACTCATAGGAGTATCCAGTTTTTGCTCTGAAAACCATTTCTTGAATAACTCTAGACCTCCCATGGAAACCTGAGCATCTCTTACCCAATTAGCTTTGTCGTAAAAACCCTCTGCTACAACTATTCTGGGATGTTTCGGGATGAGTTCCCTCCCCTTAGTTATTTCATGCACTGATAAGGGGAATTGTTCAAGAAAGTCATCATGCATAGAACGTTTCAAATAATCAGTTTGCCTAGTAAACTCTTTTCAGGAAGGCATTTTGAATGAACCCTAGAAAATTCTACAACAGCAGATACTTCAAATTTACTTAGAAAACCACAGAGTACTTACCCACCAAAATTCGCACTTCTGCACTATGAGAAAACTTCTGCAATTCTACTGGATTGTTAGCTAAGAATTTTCGTGCCCTAGCTCTAAAAATTTTGTATGCCCTGATATTCTCTCTGTGCTTTAGTGGTTCATTAATGGTGAAATTGTGGGCTCTTATCATGCAATAAAATCGCATGTATAAGGTCTAGATCATATTTACTCTCAGTAACCGTTACCCGCAATTTGCATCCAAGTTTGAATCCCATCCATAGATTTTCACTGGATCGAACGGTCCTGATTTAAAAAGTAAAGAGCATTATGACTTTTAAAACAATGCTACGTGTCACAATTTTGCCTCCCTGCATTATTTAAAATCCCTTCATCTTAGAATTGCAGGGAAGTGTCGTTCGTCGATCAAGACAAGATCGATGATCTGACTAATCCACTTTCTAATAAAAACCAGTCAGCTGTACTGACCAATAAGAAACTGCCATATGGGCTCATGCCGTCTAACCACATTCCACGCCAGTAGATCCCACATCATCTTCTAGGTGAGCAAGTACTTGGCATCATTTAGTACACATGTCGTGCTGGCGCATTCCCGCTTTCCTTATTTAACAAGCATTTTCAAATTGTGGGCCTACGCCAGTCATCGATCATTGAAAGATCAACGGTGATACTGATCTTACCCTGCAGAGCATCTAACCAAAATTTTCGATGTCACCATGGACACATGTTTGCAAGGCGCATTCCCGCTTTGTTTAAACATCGCTCAAATTCAAAATGCGAGGAAGCACCTTTCGTTGATCAGGATAAAGATCATCGATTAGAAACAACTCTTCACTTTATGCTAGCATTATCCACTTGGGCCAATGACATGACTACTTTTAACCTGCATGTTCTGAATATTGTGTTTAAACATCTGACACCTTTCTGGCCTAGGTCATAAATATCTCCAGCTAAGCACCTTTGGCAGAACCTATGGCGTGACTCCTACATTCTTCATGGTTTGGTCCTACTATGACACGCGTCGCAAAGGCACATTCCCGCTTTTCTTATCTGACTTGCAGCTTCATAATGTGGGATTGCGCTAACTGTAGATCTTCGAAAGATCTACGGTTGATAAGACTTCATTTCCATCCAACAGTCAAAACTCCTCCATGTAGCACATCTGGCAGTACATGTCATCAATTGTTTACAGTGTGGCATACTACTTTGCAAATACCTAACCCCACCTTGCCACATGTCACAAATCCACTTGCCCGCATTAGTTATTTCCTGTGCAGTTTTAAAGTGCGGGCATGCGCTGGCCTTTGATCTCTGATAGATCAACGGTTACATAAACTTCACCTTTTGAGTAGCATATTGGCTAATAGTGATGAATGATGTTCCTCCACCTGTTCCAACTCATCTGACATACATCACGAAGGACATCTCACCATTATTCTTTTAACAACGGGCCCATCTCGTCAAATCATGCCACTTGTCCAACTTTCGCTTCCCCACATTATTTATCTATCGAGCATATTCTTCTTGCAGGAAAGCGCTAGCCCTTGATTAAGATGAAATCAATGGCTGATGCTTCTTGGTGATAAATGGCATATCTTTGCAGGCAAATCCTCCAATGGCATCACGGGAAAATTAGGACATGCGCAAAAGTATTGACAAACCTGCAAAAGTTCTTGACAATTTATGATTCACCGAAATTTAGGAATGTAAAGGCAATGTGTCACCAAGTCGCATGCCCGCTTTACTTAAAGGCCTTGCATCTTGAAAATGCGGGTATGCGATACTCGTTGATCTGAACAAGATCAACGATAAAAAAGACTTTGCATCATCAGAGGTAATTGCTAACAAAATGATTAATCAATTTGTATGCTAAGTGCAATCACGTAGGATTAAACAAAATATAATGACCTCATGCTTATGCAAGCCCTCCCTTGGGGAAAATGTCATTGAAAACATTTTTTTGAAAAATAATTTTGAGGGTATTCTAAAGCTAGGGCAATTTGATGACTTTGAAAAACACAAGGAATAAAACCCTAACTTTCAAAATTTCAAGATTTAAATGATTTTTCAAAAGATTTTCCTTTAACCTCTGCCTAGTGAAAAATCAACCCAACACAATATAAGGTATACTTCGAACACTATAGCATTAACCATGGAGTTAAAGTTAAAGCATGGATATAACCTCTTTCGACTCATTCACATTTTTGTTGTTGATATCTTTCTATTTTGCTTTGGTTTATACAAAGAGATACTTGGAACTCTAATAGTTAAGCTACAATAGACGGTGAGCAATGAGAATCAGTGACAACATACATACAATTATTTTTCTTGTTTGTATAGACCCGTTCTAGTATTCCTGTTATAGAAAAAATACTGTCAGTTACAACAAGTAGATATTAACTAACATATTCATCAAATACATATCTACATATAATTCGTGGTTGATTACAGGTATCAGTGACATTTCTTTATAGTTCCTCTGTTGTTCCATATTACTATCACACCTTGCAGACCTTGTTCCGTGAAGTTTGTGTGTAAAGCTCTTTTGTGCTTAAAAGTGTAGATTATTAATTTGTGATCTTTTTTGGGAGTATCAATTATTCATATCAAGCCATGGTAAAAAACTTCTAGAGATGTAGATCTAACAAGAGTGAGTGTTTTAACTTTCCAGATATTTGCATATACATAATAGTCAGTAGCCTACATAACCAATTGGGATTCCTTTGATTAATAAAAAACTATGATGTTGATGGAGTTGCATATGGAATAGAAACTAAAAGGAATAAAACACCTTGATATAAGACGGGATTGATAGTTTGAGAATAAGATCACTTACATAACAGATTGCTATAAATATGTAAACCTGTGAAAAGAAGCTATAGCCTTCAATTTAGCATTAATCTGGAGATTATATATAAGTTTTTTGTAACACGAGTCCTTGTTGTAGTGGGAAGCTAATCATATTTTACTTTTGTGGACTATGTCTGATTTTTAAGCTATTCTATATCCTTCATTTGTGCTTTAAAATTCATAATGTCCTAGTGGAAGGTTGTGAATTTCATTTCATTTTGAAGGTTGCTACAAAAGAAATTTTAAACATTATATAGGGCTCAGTCAAATATGTTTGCAAAGTGGGACATGTTCTAGATTTCAAGAGATTAGTCATAGGTAGTATTGAAATGTTTGTTCTACCTCTTGTAGTGCAGGCATCCTATATTTGCTTTGTCAGGCTAGGAGAAAGATTTGTATTAGGAGACTTTGTGAGAAACTTTTACATTTTCTTGTCTCTACATACTATTGATTCACTTATTAGATTGTGTAATATGGTGTTGCCACCTTTAATAAATCTCTCACTGTAATGTCTCAGTCACAGACTCGAGAGAGTTTAATAGGCATAGTTTTTGATTGAAGTATGAGAGCCAGTTGACCGAAACAATAGATCAGTGAAGGAGAAGGAGAGTAAAAAAGTAGTAATATTAAAGCTTTAATGATTTCATCTTATGCACTCACATCAAATACCCACACTGTACTGAGGAATTGTGGAATATTTGCATCAAAATCAATTTATAATAAGCCTTAGTTCTATTAGTGACTTGCCTAATATGTATGATGATAACAAGTAGATTATAACAGTAGAACAAAGAAGGAAATCTTTAAACATGAACAAGATCATAAATCATATGATGATGACATATTGGAAATGATAAACTTATGCTTGAACAATGATAAATTTTATTGTTAATCAATATTCTATCAAAGTTTCAAATTGATTAGGTATTGAATTAAGCTTGATAAACAACGAGCTGATACACAAACAAAAAATTGGAAAAAAATCAAAAATCTCAATCAAGGTCCTTAGCTATCATGCTCTCTACCAATTACCTAGTACTTGGGATATGTGTACCCGATACTTGGGTACGTGGGTACAAGTTCCAAGGGTGTGGGTACAAGTACCCATGCAACGTTGATAGTTTATCAAAACACCAATTTTTTTTCTTGAAAGTGAACTTTGGTGTACAAAAAACAATCAAAATAATTCTAATAATCCTAAGGTACAACACCCTTTTATTTTTCTTGGTCTTTCTTATATGCAAGTTCCCTCATTAGAATCCATTAGTGTTTGTCTTTAGAGAAAGAAAATATAAATTGGTAATGGCTGGAGTAGAATGTGGCCTTAATTTGGTCGAGGAAGATAGCCCTTAGGCATTTAGTAATAGAACATGGGCCTACTTGAGTGATAGGCCATGTAATTGTACAAGATTATAAATGATTGAATATCAACCTTCTACAAAAAAAATGGTAAAACACTGCTTTAGTGAGCACTCCATCATGAGGTGGAGGCCTACCTCCATTTTTTAAATGCCTAAAAAATAAAAAAAATACTTGCTTCCTTTTTACCATAGTCTTACAGCTTCTTTCTATATTTGCAGCTCTGGAAAGTGCCAGATAGTTCACTGGAGAAAAGGTCACAAGCAAGAATGTCAGCCACCAAATAGCAGCACTAAATTTGATTTTCCAATTCCATTCAAGACAAATGAAGTTAAATCTTTTGATGTGAATATACAAGAGGCAAGAAAATTCAGTTTTGGATCTCAAATGTTGGGTTCTTCTATTAGTGTTGAAGTTTCTGAAACCTCTGCTTCAGGAGTGATTGATTTGCAGAAGACTAATTTTTAAGCAACAGAAGAAATCTCAAAGATTTTGGTTTCTAATGCAACTGAACCTAGAGAACCAGTTGTTTCTACTGTTGAACCTGAAGTAAACAACTCAGATATCCATCTATCAAGTAGCATCTCAACATATGTCTGTGCAAAGACTTCTCCCATGGATGGTAAGCATGGTTGTCAATGTACACTCTCAAATTGTTGCATTATAGGTATGGAGGCTTTACAAGATTATGTCAACTCAGATATTGGTAGCTCCTGTGAAGGAATCAGTCTTTCCTCTAAAAACAATGTGAATCAAATCACCTCCCTGGTAGATGAAGTGAATCTTATCCCTTGTTTTAGTGAGAGAACAATCAAAATATTTGATGATCCAGTCTCTCCTAGTTTCGTCAAAAATGTGATAGGGTTTCTAGTTTTTGAATAGAAAATTAATAGGTCTTTGAGTTGCACTCATGATCTTTTGAATTCTGGTGGGTTTATTACTGAAATAACTCCAAATAGTACACATGAAGGATCTAAAACAAGAATAACATCTGTGACCATCCTCTTGATGACTCTTCAAGTACTGATCATCATATTGTTGATACTATTATTTCTGAAAATCATATTTCAGATACTGTTAGTGAGTTATGTCGTGTGGATGTTCCATTTTCTGGAAACTCTGATATTAGTATCTTTAGTTCTGCCATTTCGAGCATCAATGTCCCTTTTCTTCAGATTTATACTAGCTTAGGTCCAGAAGGGGCTTTGCTAATCGGTGATCCTGGTTCTAGCTCATTATTGAATTTCATTAAGTTCCAAAGTCAGGAGCCAAATGAATCCAATACAAAAATTTCAGAAGATGAAATCCAAAGTTCAAGCACTTCTATATTGTTCTTTGATACTTATGAAATGCTAAACACACCTTAAATATAACCTACACACATATTTGCAATGCCACTCACAATTACAACATTCCTTTTTGCATTTACAGCTTTCAACTTGGAGAGTATGGAGAAGAGGAAGGAAACTTGTATAGTTTATGACACGTCACCCTAAAGTATTCACTTTACTCACACAAATGAAACTCATGGCTTTAAATCTTGAAATTCAAAATACACCTTCCTTGATGCGAAATAGGAAGATTTTATACAAAATCTACAAGTGGTCCCAAGGGCACCCCAAGGAAGTTGGATACTTTGGTTTTCCCGCAAGCTTCTTCCCCTTATAAAATCCTAAACTAAACCTTATATATGATCCATTCACCCATTTGCATGACAACTCAACTACCACAATCATTTTTGCAGTTACAATTGCTACCTGAAGAGGAAGGAGAGAAGAGGATAGGAGCATGCATTGTCTACCACTAGTCACCCGTGGATGGTCACATTTATTGCACAAATCAAACTCATGGTGTGAAATAATAAAATACAAAATACACTTTTTGATGCCAAATATGATGCCCTTCTACACAATCTACACATGTTCCTGAAGGCACCTCAGGAAAGTTGGATACAACAGATAGGTACAAGTGTTCTGTTGGGACCATACGCTTGAGTGCTTTTCCTCTAATAGTGTTTCAAGCTTGGAAACAAGGTTTTTTGGGTGCTATTCTTTGGTTGTTTAGCTCTGCAGCCTAAAAGATTCATTTCCATTGCTTCTATTTCTTCTGCCAAATGGGGGTGGCTGTAGTTACAAAGTACACATTATTTTCTCTCCTAAACATACAGTAGCTAAATAGACATCTGCCCCTCCTTGGACACATGTATCCTATCCGTATGGATACGATATGGATACATATTAGATAACATACCCACACAAGCCCAACAAATCTTAATTTTTAGACTGTGCAGGATACTGTGTGAAAATTTGACATAAAACCTTCCTAAACTTATTTAACAAAACTGGAACCAAATGAGAATGACAAATGAAATGTTTTTTCTATTTTGGGGACCCATTTTTTGGGTTATCTTCTGATGCAACTCTACAATTTTTTTTGCATAGTGAATTTTTTAATGTAAACTTATAAATATGTATGGAGCAATTATTTGTCTATATTGCTTTAGAAGTAATACAAATAGGGTGAGATTATATTTGGGTTTACTTTTGGTGATGTCATTAACTGAAGTTCAAGAGACTCATTTTGTATCATTGAGTTCATCATGTAGGAATGACAATGATGCTGAATGAAAATTTTCTAACTCTTAAGTGTTTGTAGAGGCTATGGAAGCATTAATTATGTAGAGCATCTTGAGTTGGATGTTTCCTAGGGTGCATTTAGACAGTCATCATTAGCTGAGAAGCAAGAGACTCATCTTGGACAGTTGAGTCCATCACATGGGATTGATAATCATACTACTGAGAAAAATTGATCTAGCTTTGATGTTCTTGGAGAGCATAATGCAAAACATAATATTAGAACTTCAGTTTGGGTGTTTGTTGGATGAGGAGTTCTAGTTGTGAAGGTTTATTTTCTACTCAATGATTATGCTATATGTCTTCAACTACTAAGCTCATGTTTTTGAAGTTTAAACTTTAAAAGCAATTTAGACATTTTATCTCGCGACTTCCAATTTCATCATGTTTTGATCTTCTTTGGGTAATAATTTGCACTTTTGGACAATTTTATATTATCTTTTAATAGATTTATATTTATTTTTGGACAAATGTATAGACACCACAATGTATATGGGAGGTCCTTTGCTTATGAAAATGCATGCATCCACTATATGTAGATGCTTTTTTAATGTAAAATTGTAAGTGGATCTGCATGATAGTGGTTATCGGTTAAACATTTTTAGGTAGAAGGAAATATGGTGCATATAATGAAGACATTGGCTAGTCGCCCTAGAGCAACACAAAGTCTGATTGAAGATGATTCACTTCAAATTTTATTTCAAATGGTTGCAAAAGGGGAAAATATTGGCACACTTTCTTTGCACATAGTTCAACTTCACCAACATGTTGTGCAGGTTAGATTTAGCCATAATTTATGCCAATTCTAGGAATAATATGAGGGTTTCCTTTGAAATTTTGAGCTCTCTTAATTATAAGATTTTAACTGCCATTTTAGTTGTAATGTAGATACTTGGTCTCCTTTTGGTCAATGATAATGGAAGCAGAACCAAGTACATTCACACTCGGCATTTGGTGTGTTTTCTGATGACTAATTAGGCTTATTAATTCAATGTATTGAGCAGTCAAATAATCATTCAGTGGATGAATGGCCTTGAACTTATTATGGTTTTATAACTTGTTAAATATTTGATTTCTATGGATTTTAATTTTCTAAGCTAAAGTGCATGTTGATCTTTGTTACTATTAGAGTTATTTATTTATCTAGGGGCAAAGATAAAATGATTGTTTTTTATTTCAAGTTTCAAAATTATTTTTATTAGTCATTTGTTTCCTAGCTAGATTTTTCTTTGTTGGTTATTGGTCATTGCTATCTCGGAACCATTCCATTAATTCTCAAAATACATCTAATCAAATGGCTAATGTAGATAGTGAATGAAGAGGAAGGTCTCTATATTGTTGCAAATATTATGAATTTGAGGTATACTTTGATTTTTATTTAGGCATTTGATGTTGAAGTTTGCTCATTCATAATATTTCTCCATCAAAACTATTCCACTTTTTGCTATGTCATATTTTAGATTCATAAAGATGGATACAGTTTCTAGCTCAAGTGATTTATCTTTAATACACATGCTATTGGTCCAATAAAAAGTCAATTGAAGGAAGAAAAATAAACTGGAATTCCTTGTACCGTGGTGGGATCTACAGCTCGGACTCTTAGTTAATCAGTTTTTATTGATTTTCCTATCAAAAAATTCAGATTTCAGGTAGAGAATCTGTAATCTCAAACATAAATTTGAGTCTTATAAAAAATAGTTGTGGAAAGAGTAACTTCAACAATTAGAACCATTTGTAGCTTTCTTCATTCATTCTGGGTAATATAGTCGATGAGGATATAACCTCTTTTTGTGGTTAATGAGGGGATGCATATGCATGTTATTTATTGTGATAGGTAGAGAATGTTTTCTTTGCTCTTTTTTGCAGTGGAGAACGAACCATTTACTGAAATTCTGGTGGCATATTTTCATTCCTGGCCTCAGCATGTTTGTGAGAAGAAGATTCAAATTGGTCTTGCTCCAACTGCTATAGTTAGGATACACAAACAAACAAATGATACCTTGAAGCCTCAAAATGGTCTATCTATATATCCTCTTTGGCCCATAGGTAATTGGCCCACTAGAATAGATCCAATTGGATTTCCAGTTACATTAACTGCAACCAAGGATAGAGCAGCAATGATTAAACCAGTAATTGCAACACCATCCTAAGAAACACAATAAACATATTCAAAGGTTAATTCATTTAATATTCTCACAAAGATTCAGGCTTTTATTATAATGATTGGTTGATGTATATAATGATTGGTTGATGTATAAAAAATAATCTCTTAGTTAGAAACTCTTAGAACAAAGCAAGGAACCATTATTTTATTTCTAATCTCATTGTGGCATTCTTTTCTAACTGATCTAATACCTCCATCATTACTGCCACATTGAAACTGGTTCTTTTCCAACTAATCTAACATCCCCGTGGCTTTGAATATGTTAGGAATTCTCGTCTACTCTCAACAAGTATTTGAAGGATGTATGAATTTGATGTAATTATCTAAATCTTTGTCCTTTATATTGATTCTTATACCCTTGTGTGTATGCCAACTATATTGATCAACATGAAGGGATCTTGTAGATCAATTTGGTAATATGTCAGAGATTCAACACTCTTTATGCAATATTTAATAATGTTCCTGATTTTCGTCGCTGCTATGAATAGTATTGTTCTAGCTATGGTTGATAGAATACCTCCTTTAGTTGGTGGTTGTTTGATCTCCAATAGTGAATATTCTTCTGAATATAATTGCTAGATATATTCAAATGTCTATAATCTAATCCTATACAAGTTTTGTGCCTTATCTTCTTCTCTGTCTTTGTCAACAGTTGACTTTGATTGCATTGATTTATTTTCTTTTAATTTTGTCATGATTTCTCCTCTTTTCTGAACATATCTTGGAATTTATGACCTTTTTCTGTACTTCTTCCTTGTGTAAATATTCAACAATTAAAGTCAAATGGCTAATTGTTCAAATAAACAGATCTAATGAATAAAAGGGGACCGAGGTCTAATCTCATATCCTCTCCAAAATGAGATTGAGAAGCTTTATATCTAGTCAATATGGAATGATGAATCATGTTCCACATTGATAAGTAAGAGATATTTTCCATAGCAAGTCAAATTGTGATATTGCTATCATGATTTAACTCATGAAGCATAGGTCAATGAGTTTGACTAAAAAAAAATTACACAGTTAAATTCTGATCATGATATCATAATGTCCCATATTACTAATATCATGGCTACTTAGATTCTTAACAAATATTCCCTAAGGGTAATCATATTAATTCATACTATTTGGTTATTGTGTGTATCAATGTCTCGGTGTGCATTTGTAGTGGCAATCTTACTAGTTAGTAATTTGTATGATGCATGTTGATGGAATTGCCAGAAGACAAACAAAATCAATACTAAAAGGAGTAGAAAGAGACCAGTTTGGTGTTTAGAATGTTTGTTTTTCTATGCACTCATCTAAAGAGGAACTTGAGGAAGCATTAATGGTTCTGAATCCCAAAGAAGTCATTTCAACCACTTCCAATTGCAAAGCGACTGAACTGCAATGTGTTACTAAGAAAATTGGAAATACTCAAAAATGGTCTCAAAAATATTTAGGTTTGCAGTCCAGAACTACAAATACATTCTATCAAGCTGGTTCAATATTAGGAATCAAACAAGATAGGGTTAATGATGTAACTACATTTCATGTTTCAAATCAATTGAAATTTATTTCGGAATGAGAGAGAAACTCATATTTGAGAATAGCTTTAGAAGAGAAGCATTCTCACACACACGTGCACTTTTCTTCACCACTTAAACCCATTCCTCTTTTTGGGATCACAAGATACAGTCTTCCGCCATCTCCACCTATGTCTTTTAGTGATGAGGAGGATATTTTTAGCTCTTCAAAGTGCAAGACTTCAATAAATGATGCAGGACCTCTATCACCTTCTCATTTTCCACAATATATTAAGCATTTTATGTGTGGTGGAAAGAAAACATCTCAATTTACAGATTCATTAAGGGCTAGAAAGCTTGATGATGAACCAGAAGCTCCACAAATCATGCAAAGGACTGCACACAGTCATCTGGAAGGATAGCTTTGCATATTAATGAGGAAGTGAAGAAGCCACATGTATTGAGTGGCCATTCATAAGAGAGTAAGCATCCACTTGACTATACTAACCATCCAAGTCCTAAAAAATATGGTGCAAGTGATAGTGAACAAGTAGGCTGCATGTAAATTTACATGATGGAAGAGAGCTTCTTGAGTTTTGATAGCCATTGCAAGCATCCCAGGTCACTTCATGAAAATGTTAGAAAAATGTACAGATCATTACATGTACCAATTCCTCAACCCCTTTTTTCATTATTGGACCTTACAAATATCACCAAGCGACCTAAAATTTGAAACTCTCAAAGTTAATCAGATGAAAAGAAATCACTATGGCTTCTCATTCAAACTCCTTTCCTGTTCATTTGCTAGATAAAAATTGGAGTCTAGATTAAGATAGTAGCATTTCATTCTATTATTCATTACTATAATGATTTTGTAAATTACCTCATTCTATGTACTATGATAATTATATTTTCTTATCAAGAATGTCATGACACTCAATTACTTCAGCTTAGTGGGGCTGGCTGTATACTAGTTGAAACATTTAGTTGTACTCCAATGCAGTCCAGTCTAAAATTTAGTCAAATATTTATTTTTCAAAAGCTATTATTATTCTATGTAATATAATATTTTTTTGAATTCAAGTGCATTTAATATCGACTCAGTCTTCATGCTTATCAGCCAGAAATAATATTAGAAAGAAGTTGTGTAAAATCTGGCAGCATGGAGTTCCTGACATTTGCTACAATGAATGTTTAAAAGAGAGCAATTCTTATGCAGTAGCTAAATGGTTATATCTTCCAGATCAACATGGTTATATCTTCCAAATCAACAAGACCTAAACATTAGTAATGCATTTAAGCACCATACTTGAAAAGGGTTGTTCACTTGTCTTATCAAAAGAATTTTCCTTGAATCTAAGAAAAGGATTTGACAAATGTTTCTTTTGCATATGGTACCCATGTGGTGATACATAACATAATTAATTGTACTTGGCATAAATACAAATGTCAGTTTCAATGCCATTTTTGTGAACAATATAATTGTTGTGCTCGCAATCAATGTCCCTTACTAATGTTTTTCATCCTAATTGTATAAACTAAGTCTTTTCTTGTGAACCATATTGAATTAAAGGATGCTTTTCCTTGAACAGGGTTGTTATGATTTTAGCAGATGTATAAACTATTAGTGTTGGAGCTCTATTTCTCATGATAGATTTTGAGTTTTTGATCACTTCATGTATAAATCTTTCAGGCTCTAAAGAAATTTTTGGATGGAGATGCCATATTAACATTAGATCCAAAAATAAACAGAAACCCTGCTGCAAACTTGGTGATAGAGAAAGTGCTATTAAGGAGTGGTTAAAAGGCTTGGCAGTGATTTGATTTTGATTAATCAGGTACGCTTCATGTGTCTAGACTTTGTCTACTCAGAATTTAGCTCTTTTTTATGGACTATTATTATTATGAGCTTTATAAGTTTATATAGTTCATTTCTTTGTTAAAAATTGCTATTACATTTTGCTTTTCTTTATGTTGTACATAATCCAAATTAAACCCATTTATTTCTTATTACAGGATTGCATCAGCCTTATGCTTGAAAAAAGAAGAGGAAGCCTCATATTATAAGAGTAGAACCACAAGAGCCATAGGAGAATGTCGAAGATAGTCATGATGTGCCTATTAGCATCATGACTATCTTTGGCATTCTCCTATGACTCGTAAGGGAGATCAACTAGCGAAGATGCTCTGTTAGCTTTTAATATGCTTCATAGATGAGATTGCATTATATGAGATTCATTACTACACTCAGGAATGGGCTCATCTTCAATCTTCAGAAGATTGAAGATGAAGATTGAAGATGAGCCCATTCCGAGTGTAGTAATGAATCTCAAAGCTCCTTCAGCCTGAGCATATGATGTCTTTCGGACAATCTTTCTGAAGCTATATCAACATTGTATCCTTCAGGTGTTTGATTCTTCATCTTTCTTCTTTATTATTCTACAGAACAATTCTTATGGTTTAATTTTTTTAACATCAACTTGTAATTTCAGTTAGAAATCTCTATATATCTTTTCTTGTCAGACAGGGTTGCTTAGTTTTTATGTAAATGTCTTTGCTTTTGCAGCTTGGACTTGAATTCACCACCAATGTTCTTTATACTCAACCAACAATATATTTGTACCAAGTATAGTGCATTGTAATGGTATTGTTCATACAATGTTGATGTTTACTCAAGAAGACTATTTTTATTTAGTTTTATTTGCCAAGTTTCCTTTTCAGTTTGATTTTGAGCTGGTGACGCTTGAGACTCAAATGCCTACAAATGCTTCATGCAGTGTCCAATCTCAAGCCCTGATCACTAGGAAAGCTCCTAGCTCTTATTACAGTTTGCTTACTACAATGTCACATCCAGTTTGCATGTCATTCTACTGACCTAAAGTATCCTTAACCATAAACAACAATAGTCTCCTCTACCCAAGATAATACAACTTTGTTTGGATTTAAATAAGAAAATCGCAGCAGCATTATTAGTGAGGATTTGTGTCTGCTTAGAAACTTCTTATCTAAGAAAGCCTTCCTAAGGGTTGTGAGCTTGTGTACTTCTCTTTTACATCAAAGGTTCAATGCGAGCATGTTGCTAAGACCCTGCCCAAGGTTACAAATGCAAAGTGAACTAGTTTTTAATGCTTCTCACTAGCAATAAAGCATGTTTTATTAGCCCATTATCTAGTTGGTTCACCTTTATTTTGAATTTAATGTAGGGACGAGGAGCTTCTTGGTCAAGGTCTTGCATTGAATGATGAATTAGATCGTGTGCTAAGGAAACATGACTCCATTACTACAGGGTCTCCTTTTACGTGAAAAAGAACAAAAGAGAGTAAACTAGAATAAATTTGGTAACTTTCCACATTTCAAATGTGGATTATACCTCTGAACTATTGCATAGAGAGAGAGCGGGGCAGGGTGTTGCAGAACTATTGCATAGCCAAGGAGACAACAAAGGAGCCTCATTGTCTCCCCTGCCCCCACATGTGAGAGAGAACACTATTGCATAGAAAGGTAGGCAATAGAGCAAGAACATGCACTAGAGTTTTCCCTAAACTCGGTGTTCCCAAAGGTAAATAATTGAGGCTATCCATGGTTACAAGAAAAGAGAGAATAAGTGCACATGATATAAAAGTAGCAACTCATGTTGAAGTAAACCATTAAAGATAATTCTTAGAATAGATAGAAAAACATAAATAGGAGTAATAGTAGCAGATACCTTATAATGGAGTACCAATTCGACAAAGAACTTCCATGGAAGGCAAATACAAATCCTTCAATTTTCCTACGCTCTGCAAGCTTGAGTTCACTCTCTGAATTATATAAAACTGTGAATTGTTAGAGAGATCCAGGCAACTAAAACTTGTGATCCTTCTGGAGTAGACAAAGGGACAATCTATTTGTAAACAACACATATCTCAGGATTTTATATGGAAGCCATATTTTTTCTGCATAATCTTCTTGAGATAAGTCATTCTGATTGACATTGTCAGTGCTATAATCCTTTTGCAACCACGAAATTCCAAGCTTTACAACTAATTCGATTTCGCCTATACTATTTGTTGGGTCTGCTCAGGTCAAAAGAAAGACTGGTGCTTCATGTGTGAGCTTGAGTTTCTTATCTCAAGGGTGAGAGGAGGAGATGGTGCCTTATCACCAATTAGAATACTTTCTAGAATTAAAAAAATTGGCAATCACCTTGGATATGGAAAACAAGAAGATGCTCATGAGTTTTTAAGGTAACATAAATTGCAAACTACTTAGAGTCTTTCAATTTTTAAATCATACTGACATATATCAAGATAGAAATGCTCATAGAAAGGAGTATTTAAGGATATGCTACAAATTATGTGCACACAAAAATTAATCTCCATTGATGTGCTTAAACATACTTACATGGCACATGCATGCATGCTTGCATGTGCGCGCGCACACACAGATTGATATCTTGTTTTTCTTTTCCCTTTTAGAGTTACAGTTGATACTATGCAGTCGATATACCTTGATGAAGCTAGTGGAGAGGAAGCCATTCATCCAATAGCACATGTGACTATGTTCATTCAACAAACATTTGGTTGTTATCTTCAGTCAAAGGTTTTAGTGCTGTTCGAATTGTCAAACCTCTTGTAACTCAAAATTGAGTGTCCACAGGTGGTCATTTTCTTGAACAGTTACTTAAAGATGTAAATAAATGTTCATATCTTCTCTAAATATTTATTTTTGGACAAATGTACAGACACCACAATGTATATGGGAGGTCCTTTGCTTATGAAAATGCATGCATCCACTATATGTAGATGCTTTTTTAATGTAAAATTGTAAGTGGATCTGCATGATAGTGGTTATTGGTTAAACATTTTTAGGTAGAAGGAAATATAGTGCATATAATGAAAGCATTGGCTAGTCACCCCGGAGCAGCACAAAGTCTAATTGAAGATGATTCACTTCAACTTTTATTTCAAATGGTTGCAAAAGGGGAAAATATGAAGGTTGAGTGACCCTCATTAATAACAGTGATCTCTTGTCAAATCTCATTGGAGATTCTAAACTAGGTAAAAATGAATCAAGAAACAAAAATGCAGAACGAAAAGTTGGGATGATTGAATAATTATTTTATCAAAGATTGTGGTATTCTTAAGTACCAATGCTGATGGTGCTTTGGATGGGACTGCTAGTTCCTAGAGACTGAATTGTCAAGGGTTCTCCCCTTATGGAAAACTTGAATCATGTTGCTACCAAATTTATTCAATTTTGTGATGCCTATTCTTGGATCACATCCAAAATTTATGTTTCAAACATCAAGATTGCCATATGAAGGCTTTGGTCAAAACTTTCTAGTTTCAGATCTTCTGAACTTGATGTGTGTTGGATGGTTATTGTAGAGTTGAATACTCCATTGGAAGATATGGGACAGATGAGAGGTTCAGAGATCCAATTGATAGCCATTTTGATTTAATGGATTTCATTCAAGATCATGCTCTTTTGGATTTGGACATTTAGAGTGGCTCTTAGACATTATCAAATAGAAGGGTTGAAACTGATCATATCTAAGTTAGATTGGATCATGCTTTGTTTCTCCTAAATGGTTAATGTCTAATGTGTGCTCTCTTTTATCTCTCTCATTGCCTCTGACCACTTCCCCATTGTTTTCTAGTTGGAGATCTTGGGAAAGTCATCCCTTTCCACTTTGAAAAGATGTGGCTGAAGCTTCCATTTAGTTTTAGTGCCATTTTTATGTAATGACTTAATAGAATTACATATTGAATTAGCTCTATTTTTATTGCAACTATTTGTATGCATTCAACCTTATCTCATCCTGACTCATCTTTACGATGCCTTCAACCGGCTCTATGTCTTCCAACCTTGCATTGACATTTCCTTTAACTTATAATCAAATCATTATGACATCAATGATAAAAAAAATTGATCAATAATCTTGTCAATGACAATATTCCAACAAGATCTTTCCACATTTTACCTAGAATTTAAGAAAATGTACTGTAAAAGTGCACGCAATTTTTTTTCTTTTACATCAAGTGCAACTTGTGTAAAAGATTTTTGTCACAGAATCATTGCAAGTCTCTTTTTGTTGAAAGCTTAGCGTGAATATAAAACTAAAAACTAAAAATTACGTGAATATTTCTCATTCTTTTGTCACTATTGTTCTACAACTCAGCAGGAGTTGCTTGAACAAACAAAAAGGGCAAACAATTGGTTGAAGTTAAATGCTGATGATGAAAAAATCACAGTTTGTTTTAATAGGTATATTCCTTACTAATGACTAGTTTGTTCATTTGAATAATTTTAATTGGGGTTGGCTTGGTATACACTACTTTTTAAAAGATTTTTAATACTGCATTTTTTCTTGATGCTGGAAAATGAATATCGTGTACTTGTGATTTTCATGTTTGTGCAGGTTGAGGTCATTAGAACTGGAAAAGATAGAGTGGCAAAATAATCTGCTTGCACAACATACAGAGAGTAAGTTTTTGGTCTTTTAAATTTTTTTTGTAACTATTAAGCTTAGTCTTGGTATTATGATATATTGCAGATGCATCTAATTGTTGTCCGTAAGGCAGAGATTTACTTATGTGACAAAACCTTCCATTATGTTTTTATTGCCAAATTTGGAGCTCAAAAATGAGGTGGAGAGACTTCAATCATTGCTATCTAAAAGGTTGATGCAAAAATATTTACACAACCGGCAAGTTGCACATATCTCATGGATTGTGGAAATCTACTTGTTCTTAAATAGCCATGTTTTCAACAGATACCATTTGATGAGAAGATGACTTCATTCTCTGTGATTCGGAAGAAGACCCCATTTCAAAAGCATAGAGAAGAAGAGGAGGCTAAGAAAAAGGTACATATCATCAACTTTGAGATTTAGTCATGAATGATTTTTTTTCTTGATTATATAATCTCCTTGTTAAGCTATCTTGTATGATTTGTTCTTGCGATGCAGAGAGCAAATGAAGAAGTAGCTCGCTTGTATGAAGAGTTTGTGGAATCTTTCAAGGTAGATGATGTACCTGGTGACAAAACATTTGTATGGGGAGGAATTATCAATCCTGATGATCAATCAAAGGCTGGAACTAAAGGTTTGTGTGAATATGTACTTAGGTCTTTTGTTGTCCAATTGGTCTATTTCCACCTTGTTAACAAAGGGGTTTTTCTATTTATTTCATAATAATAGGTGTGTCATCCAAAGATGGGGCTTCTGGTTTGAAGAAAGGAATCAGGAATTTGCACAGATACTAGATTATTGCTAATGCTTGGCATGCATTTCTCAGAAAAAAATAGGCTCTTAAAACTAATAAGGGTTCATTGAAGTTCAAACATGTACTACCACATGGGGCAACTTGCTACACTTGCATTGCTAATTATTCCTAACTTTTGAGCTATCTAACTAAACTTTAAGATTGAAAGAGGAGATGCAATTTTTCTCTGGAATAGGCAAATTTCAATTTGTCATCATTCTAGTCCTTTTTCCTAGGCATTGTTGCGCTTATCATGTTCAGAGCATCAAATGCTTTTTTATTATCTACATAACAATCAGCTAGTTAATCTTGGATTTCTTAGAAGCAAACATTTCTTCCTTAGATTGGGTTTTCTTCATTTATGCTAATATTAGTGCAAGAAGTTGGTCAAGCTGGTGCAATCTACAACTGTGACGGCTTATTACTATCTGATGACCAGACCTCTATAGATCACCTTGGAATGTTGTAGTTATTCTTGTTGGACATCATCTTCTATGATACCATTTTGATTTAGTGATATAGAAATCCAAGATTTAATCTACTTATCACTAGATATATATATGTTATATAGATAAATCTATAGGTACAACAGGTCTCATGATGAACTCTAAACTAAATACGTGCTAAAGCTATTGGGCTCTATTGGTTTCACACTTGAGAAGAACTCCTATTTACTAGCCTAAGGTATTGTAAAGGGATAGAAATATGGGACCCTCTAATGGTAGTATAGGTCATTATGAGTAGGTTTTACACGTCAAGCTATAATTTTTCTTATACAACAGAAGTATAATGGATTTATAAAGGACATGGTTCTACACTTTTGGAGTATTGTCATTCTGTATATATATTTGGAATATCCCTTGAAAGTTACTTTTTTGGCACAATAACTAAATCCAATATTTTTAATGGATCACAGGTGTTGGGGTCCCAGCTCTGGGCCTTCTGATCACAAAAATGTTGAGAGCATAAACTATAATGTATTAGCGTGTGTATCTTCTCCTTGATCATATTAATAGAGTCCTATTTAATACATTCAAATAGAAATATGTCATTTATTACTCAAAGGTTTTGTTTAAGGATAGAGTTTATTGGAATCTCCAAAGTTCTGAAGCCTGCCGATTATTTTTGGCAGCTGTTGGATGCAAAATTGCAAGTTTGCATACGCAATTAAAGTGCAAACAGTTTCCAAGGCATGTGCCTCCCTTTGGTTTTTGAAGGATACTGTTTACAAATTATTTACAGAACATTCCTTCGATATTGTATGTTTGACATGATCATGAAACCCAGTTTTTTTGTACATTTTGAAGGATATGGGGCATAGTATAGGGCCCTCTAGTTGGCTGCATATTACAACAGTCTGTACCATAATGCTTTTGTGTATGATTTGTCATCAACATGCAGTCTCCAAGAGCATTTATGAAACTGAGTTGGCTGTCCAAATATATCATGAGAGTCTATAGGTATGTATCTATCTTTAAGATTGACATTTCTTGGCAATTCAAATGAGAAAACTTAAATAGAGACAATTTTGCATCTAATTCTAATTCAAATCATATCAGGACTGAAATTTTCATCTACTTTTATTGTGATAATTTGATTTCCTTTGCCCATTTAAAGAGCTGGAATTGGCAAATTGGTCTTTACTATAGTACACAACACACGGTGACACCAAAATACTATCATGAATCTTGTGTCTCATTTGCATAGCTTCAGGGTACAGTTATGGACTTCAACCATAATGTGCATTGAAGGTTTTAAATTTAGTTATTTCTGGAGTATCTTGATTTTCCAACATTTTGTTTCTTGACTATTCACATTTTGGGTTGACTCTGCATTTTCCTCTTTTCTCATTTAGATTAACTCTTTGTTTTGTACGATGATGCTTTGTCCATTAATGCTCAACATGAGCTTTGATTGAAGATGCCTTTGCCAATGGAATAATTTAATGCTTTGTGGGATATTGAAGCTTGTACCACTCACAAGGTGCTCTTGCTTTAACTAGCATTACCCTTGGATGCTTGTTCATTTAATGCAGCATAAGCCATTTCCAAATGTCATTAGTCTGCTAATTTAATGCTTTGTGGGATATTGAAGCTTGTATCACTCACAAGGTGCTCTTGCTTCAACTAGCATTACCCCTAGATGCTCGTTCGTTTAATGCAACATAAGCCTTTTCCAAATGTCATTAGTCATTAAATAAGAAAGGAATATATCATGCACAATGCTGGATTTTTAGGGCTTGTTAAGTTTATTTCCTTAGTACATTCAAACTAAAATTTTACCTATGGGAGTGAAGACCGAAACTGAATTTGTTATGTTGATTTCAATTTTGAACTATACTTGAGGTTGTTAGATGATTTTCATAGGTGGTAGAGTTTGGCTTCCCACCCACCAATCACATTTTAATTCAATTGGGAGACTTGAAAACATGATTGACAATTTCATTTTGTGCATATTCTGCAATCATTGCATTCCATGGACTTCCACTCCCATTCAATTCTCTATCACACATGACTGATCGATGAAAATTGTTTCAAGGTCTTGGAATGCCCATATTTTATTTTAATGTGTGTGGCTTATAAAAATGTCAATGTGGAGAACATACTGTGTTAAGGAATTCTGTTAAATAACTCATTGCCTTGTTTACATGTTTGCAAAAAAGCACATATCTTCAATGTTGAATAATTATTGCACTTCAGGGGCACCTTGCAATAATTACATTTGATGAAAAAGAAAGTTTATAGGCATTCTTTTACCTTATCTTTGTTTACATATTCACAATATCATCTTCATGACACTTTATGTTGTATTTTCCTAAGCACTATCACATTGTCTCTTTGGGATCCTTTGTACATGATTTGGTGTATTATTTTGTCTTTAATTAGGATTGTTGTTTGGAGATTACAGTGTGGAAGAGTGTGCTCGTTACTTGGAGACAATCAAAAAAATAAGAACAAGCCAGCTAACAGTATTCTGGAGCATACTGACAACAACTATCTATCACAAGTATTCTTCATACTTCTGTTGAATAAAAGTTGTACACTATTCATGTAGATTTAATAAAATGATTTATGTTTTAATTTCAAAATTTTAAACATATAATGGTCATTTAGATTTTGGAGGGAAGTATTAGTTTTAGACTTGAACCTTTCAACCCGATGACGATTGAATTGGTTATATTGTGAAGTCTTATATATGTAAGAGGGAGCCACTATTACAGATATAGAAGAGGGAGTCGGGTGTATGGACCGGTGTAATACCATAAGCAATAAAACTTCAATTTTTGTAAGATTTCCTTGATTCTTTGGAGTCTCATATCAAGTTGGTTTTCTTTATTAATGCATTGATAGGAGTTATTAACCATCCACATTTCTAATTGATGTTTTCCACATTGTCTTAAACTTGCTACCGCACCAGTTGCAGAACCAGTGACTTCTTTTAACTATTTACTTTTTGCAATAGAATTTAAGAATAATGGAAATCATTCCATGAGTATGGGGGCTCGATATTCATGGAACAATCAGAATTGACTACATGTATTATAAGTTACTAACCAGGCACATGCAGGATTAACACAAGATAGGAGTGATCTCAGTTAAACAACATCATGAGAATTGAACTATTCATCTAGGACTCCATATTTTGCATGCATGTCTACCAGGATAGTTGCAACTTAAAAATATATATTCTCTCAATATATCTATTTTGTGCATATCCAACAACCATGGCTTTTGATGACCACATTACGTTTAGGCATCCTATCAAACAGTTCACATGACTTATCTATGCTTCCATTTTGCAAGCATGCCTCCCAAGGCAAATGCTACTACTTCATCTACACCATCTAACATAATCCTTTATGCTTTGATGGATGCCTATAGCATATCCCAAAACTCTCATTCAATAGTTATGAGATGATCAATCAAGAGGAAACAATTGAGAGCTTAGAGTGACACAATTTTTAGATGATCATACGAAATGAAATGGGCATGTGAGTAGATAGAAACTAGAAAGACATTGTGTATAGATGAAGGCATGAAATGGATGGTTTTCAAGCACTAAGCATAGACACTCAATATTTAGTACATATCATCATTCGAGATCAAATGGATGTGTGGGATTATACGCATAGTGAATAATAAAGGAGGGAATTGAACCCCCCTTGAGGCTCACACTTGTTGAGGTCCACTTCAGCAATGGCCCTTCCTGTGAAATTGCTATCGAAAACCTTTCTAATGAGATAATGTGTTATGAGCTCTTCATCAGTGGGATGGAACGTGAATCCAGGAGGCAGTTGTGCATCACCCATATCATGATTGTAACTAAAGTTAAGAGCCTCTATTATTTAATTCTCTTCCCTATCATCCATATTCATTTCCTTTGCTATTCATGCTTCACATGGGAGTCTTTTTATATGATGATTTATTGTCAGTCATGTCCATTTACTACCAAACAATTCATATTCTACAAATTCGAGACGCTAGAACTTTTGTGGATGTGCAGGCCATCAAAACATACTGTAGGGAGGATGACGAACTTATTCTCAACTGTCAGACTCAAGCAAGTGATACAAATTTTAGAATCTTAACATATGGTTGTTCAAATTATATACCTCCTAAATGATTTCCTTTTAGCGTATAACTTGTTGTGCATAGTTGCCAAGTTTTCTTATTGTATCGGGCATATTAATGAAGAAGCATATTAGTTACTGTCGATGTTTTTCAGGCATTCTATAAAATAGTTCACATCCCTGCATATGATATGACATTTTGCATGCATCCTGCACTCTCTCAACCAGTTGATGATGGATTATGGAGAGTGATCTGAAACGATGATGCTAAAAAACACACGCAATCAAATCCAAAACGAACTTGCATTACAAATGGATTGTGGAAATCTGATATTGTTAATTTTGCATGCATGTCTACAAGGACAATCACAACTTAAACATATAAATATATATGTTTAAGTTGTGATTGTCCTTGTAGACATGCATGCAAAATTAACAATATCAGATTTCCACAATCCATTTGTAATGCAAGTTCATTTTGGATTTGATTGTGTGTGTTTTTTAACATCATATATATGTTTAAGTTGTGATTGTCCTGGTAGACATGCATGCAAAATTAACAATATCAGATTTTCACAATCCATTTGTAATGCAAGTTCATTTTGGATTTGATTGTTTGTGTTTTTTAGCATCATCGTTTCAGATCACTCTCCATAATCCATCATCAGCCAGATGAGAAGGTGCAAGATGCATGCAAAATGCCATATCATACATAGGGATGTGAGTTGTTTTATAGAATGCCTGAAAAAAATTTTACACCCAGGCGTTGGTAGAAATTTCTACCTTCATTGGTCAAAATTTCTACCTTCATTGGTCAAAATTTTTGACCTTCACTGGTCAAAATTTCTACCTTCATTGGTCAAAATTTTCTACCTTCATTGGTCAAAATTTCTACCTTTATTGGTCAAAATTTTCTACCTTCATTGGTCAAAATTTCTACCTTCATTGGTCAAAATTTCTACCTTTATTGGTCAAAATTTCTACCTTCATTGGTCAAAATTTTCTACCTTCATTGGTCGAAATTTTGACCAATTCCTGGCATAACTTGCACCATGGCTATGGAAGTTTTTCGACCAATGTATTGGTCAAAATTTCGGCCAAAAAATTTCTAACCAATGGGTTGGTTGAAGTTGATCGAAGTTTGGTCAAAAATTGGGTCAAAATTTCGACCAATAATGGTCGAAAAATGGTCTCAAATGTACTAGTGCTATCAAATATTTATAGAGGACAACAATGAATATGTATTGTAATGAATATTAAGAATATCAATCATGGCTTCAACAATTGGTGTTCATTCATGAAATTTACATCCCAATATTTCTAGTAGGATCCAAAGCCTTCGACTGAGGCTTCCTCTATAAAAGAGGTATACCCACCCTTTTATTTTTGGTCTGTAGCTTGATATTTGTTTCTTTTTTTATTTTTTATTTGTTCTTATTATGTCGCTTGCATCCCCTATTGATTGTTCTTTGTCTCTATTTCAAATGGATATGGCTATAGTTGTATTTCATGCCCTAGGAACACAAACCATGGTATTTAGGGGTAATATTAAACTTGAAAGGTGGAATAGGATCCTTAATCCTATGGATGATTTGTCTAGGGTAGTGGTTAGGAGGTTTTTAGGTGAGCATATCTTCAATTACAACTTCATTTGGCATACTAATAGTTCAGTCATTAGGTCCTTCATTGCATGTTTAGCGAGGGCAAACATTTATCATACTAATATTATCAAATCTTTGCAGACCCTACATGGCTAGAGGGTTTGGACAATGTAGTCCTTAGCATAAACTATTAGTTGAGGATTCCCCTTCCTTAGGTCTACATGAATCATGCTCCAAGAAGTTTAGGGTTAGCAAATGTCTATAAGCATCCTATCCTGCCTATTAGGGATAATGTTCTATTTTTTCAGGCATGGCCAAAGATGAAAGCCAACATCTTCTTCCTTCTATGCTAGAGAGGGATTGTGGAGGAACATAATTGAGAATGGCTTCAAAATTATTTGAATTTGTACTCGGCATACATTGAACTTGTGGTGGATTTGGATAATCTTAATAATGTAGAGTTGATCCTTCCAAATCTTTTCAAGTCAAGCAAAGAAAGGACTGCATATGTTATTCTCTAGGCAGTCAGGTTACCGATTTTAAAGGAAGCTTCAGAGATCATTATGGTATGTCTGAAGATGGAGGAGGATGAGGATTAATGTTATTTTGGCAGTAGTTTTCATATTGATTGCAACTCCTATGTTTTATACTAGTAAATTGCACTAGAAGGAGTAGATTTTGTTTTGGTAGATCTCCCTTTATTTTTTCTGGGATCATTAGGATGTTGCTTAAAGCATAGAAGGATCTTTTTGGTTAAATAGAGGGTAGGTTTCTTCCAAGGTCCCCATATGTAAGGGGTTTTTCATTCTTGTTTTGTTGCACTCCATTTTGTCTTGTTGCCTCGGGTTCTGCAGTTATTTCAAGGATGAAACTATTTTATGTGGAAGTTGGGATCCTTCCTCTATAGAATGGGTTGTACGTTGGGTAGATTTTTGAGTTGTCCTAGCTTATTAATCTCCCTATGTAGTTTTTGTCATTTGTAACCCTCATAAGTTTGTATATTTTTCTATTTTACTCTTCATGGATTGTTTTTGTTTAAATATGAGTTGTATTGGTAATGGTAATTTAGATATATATAATGAACCCTTGTATAGTTTTGAGAATCATAATCTAAATTAATCCTATAAGATTCGGTCACTATGATTTGGGTATATCAGGTATAAGCATCAAAATATAAGCATCTAAGGTTAAACATTGAATCTATCAAACACAATTTAAGGAAGGAGACAAATTCAAAGTAAAATGTTAAAGAGCTTTAACAAAAAAAATTGTCATATATTTCAAGATCAGAGGAAACTGTAGCATTTATCTTCTCTTTTCAAGCTCAATCTTGTTTTGATGTCCTTTGCAATATTCCATTAAGCTTCAAGGATAGTTTTCTCAATTGATTAACGAGGGAAGACAAAAATCAGATAGAGTATTAAACAATAATCCAAATAGTCTGAGAGACAAAATATTAAGCATTGGTGGATCAAATGAGAAAGGTTAATTAGGTTTTTTAAATACCTACTACTTTATCATATTTATCATAAAGCTGCCCATATTAGATATAAGGAAATCCAATTAGGAAAATAGGGCTAACTAATTTGATGTTTTTATTTTATAAATGAAACTAATGTTATATTTGAGTTTCATTATTTATCAACAAGGAAGGTGTAACCTCATTATCCAAGAATATAGTACAATATTGGTTACAAGGAAATGAAGATCAGATCATCTTTGGCATTTCCTTCCGAGCCTTTGAAATGCAAAGGTCTCCTTGATAAAGATCTATATTTTTGGCAACATTTAGATATGAATCTTATCAATTCAAATGTATATAAAAATAAATAAAATGATAACTTTGTAAAGACTGGGGTATGCTCCTTTTAAACATGTAATAATAAAGGACTATGGCCCCAGGCAAGACTGGAGGTTTTCTTCTCTGTTCTTTCCTACCAATGCCCATTTGGATGGAGATACTATATTGTTATTTTTCTATTTTAATTAATATAACTTACAAGGCTTAAGTTGTTTATTAATAAAAATAAAATAAAAAATTTAAAACTATTTAAATTTTCTTAAACTTAAAAATGAAAAACAAGATAAATTAATATTTATAATTATTAATTGATCAAAAATAAAAATTAATTGATTTAAAATTAATGTAAAAATATATAATATTTTTAATTAATAATAAAAGATTAACTATGCCAGGATAGGCGTTTAGTACCCTATGATAAAAAAAATTGGTAAAAAAACAAAAGACAAAAAACAAAAAATCAAACTTTAATTCCATGAATATTGTAAGGCTTGGATTGTTGTCCTAACCTTTTTTTTTATAGATAATGGGTTGAAGCCTAGATTAATTAATATTATTTTATATTTGAAATTATTATTATTATGCGTTAAGTTCAAGCCCAAGACCACCTAGCTAAGGCTCACAATTTACCATTGTGTTGTAGGATCTAGCCTAATATGTTTATGTTGTCCTAACCTTACTTGGTCATTATATGTCATCTGTAGACCACCTAACATCAATTAGATATAAAAAATTGTAAAATACATTGTCATCACACAAAGATTTTGTTAAGAAAGCTCTCTAGGGCATCAATTTTTTCCCAGGATATAAAACCATTTGACACAAAAACATATTAATTTAAAAGCTTTGTCAATGCCCTTTATAACACCAATATATCTCAATTTTTGGATTGTTAAAATCTTTGATATCAAGAAACCCTTATATTCCTTCCTAGAGTTTGCTAGTGATGAGAGATTTGTTGATTTTATGAGAATGCTTGGTTTTCTTGAGTTATTTACCATCGAGAGTTAGGGTTATCTTTTTGCAGGTTTTTGTAGTAGGTATTGCTTTTCGCAAATTCTTCTTTTCTTGCCATTTCACTCAAAATAGTTTTAATTTTATATTTAAAACAATTAATAATAATTTAGGATTTTATAACAATGTGAAAATTTAATCTTAAACATTTAAAACTTTTGAATTTTTTAGAGTTCAAGAAGCTTTGGGAATATGGGTATTGACCTCCTATAAATTATTCTTGCTTTAGAGGCTTTGCAAGCATTGATGCCTAGATCTAATGACTAGTGATAATTAAGTGGCATTCATTCATTCATTATCATGGTGAGATCGAATGGGCTCAATATGTGAATCACGACTCATGCAACACCTACTGGTCAATGAGTTTGATGAAAAAATTCGATAAATGAATCTTGATAGCAATATCACAATTGTTAAACACTTCACTTTGACAACCATGCCTATATCAAATATGCACCTAATCCATTATAATGCTATCAAGTTTACAAAATGTCTCTTAAATGAATTAATTGGCAACCTTTTTTTATAATGAGAACAATCCCATATGCTTTCATAACAAATATCTTGTGAGGAAACCTTTGGGTATCATATATAATTTAAACTTCCCTAACCTTCTCACAACATTGTACTTCTCTCCTTAGTCTAATACTCTAGTGGAGCAATGTGGTAGTATACTACCTCTTTGGGGGCGTCAGGTTTGCTAAGTTAATATGATGTAAGCTTACCTAGGGCTTCGTCATTAAGCACAAGTATAGGAACCCTACATATCCAATGGTCATGGGCACTTTTTTCCCTTAAAGATTCTCATAATTTTTTCCAAATGAATCCCTAGGGGTGGTATGTGTAATGTGAATATTATTTATATTTAAATTATGTTTATTTTTAAAAATTCCTTATATTATTAATAAATATAATTTAAATTATAAATATTAATTATTTTATTATTAAATTATTTGATTTCAAGGTTTAATATTTATTAAATTGTGGCTATGATCACTATTTACTAAATACTAAAACATATTATATATATATGACACTTTATAAAGATAGTTATTACATAGTATTAATGTGATTAATAGAAATTATGTGTTGAGATTATAAAATACTTAATTGATAATTAATTTTTTTGATATGCAACTCAATAAATTTGGAATTTTGTTTTGAGTAAAATATGGAGGGTTTTTATTTTCATCAGGAATTCATAGATATATTTTAAGGAGTTTGAGTGCAAATTGAGGTGATTTTGAGTTTGTTTCTAGTTCAATATTAGTTGAGATGACATTCAAGGACATTAAATAATAATGACGTATTGATTGGACAAAAACTCCATTGGTGAGTAAAAAAAGTTATGAAAATGTTCAAAAATGTATTAATATGATACAAAAATCATCGATCATTCATTTAATCATTTTTTTGGGTAACTAATTATTAGTGACCAATTGTTTAGTCATTTATTTGATCAATTATTTAGTCAATTTTATTTGTTTAACCTTGTAATTTTACTTGATGACCAAATTAGTCATTTATTTAGTAACTTATAAATTGAAAAATATTACTAGAATTTGATCACTTTTAGTCACGTGACTAAGATTTTTAGTCTTGAGACTAAAAACTTTAGTCGCATAGTCATTTATTTGCCAAAATTCTACTAGTGAATGTGTGGAGGGATCAGAACCTAAGTGACCCTTGATCTAACTCCTTGTTGTTGCACTAGATGTGTTGCTAGGACCTACTATAGCTATGTTACCAGAATCATTTGTACCTATGGCCCTAACCCAACTAGATCTATGAACTATGGATAGGGATAGATCATAATCTAGTCTCTTTATCTCAAGATGGTCCCCCCACATCCCTTACCTCTAGGAGATACTCCCATTGACTCATCACCATGCCTCTCATCTCCTCTACTAATAAAGTGGTGTTATATTGCAAAAACCAACCCTTCTTCACCTCACCACCAAAGTGGGTGTATTATGTATAATTGTTTGAGAGGTCTTGTGTCCTCCTAAACTAGCACCATACTTGTGATATAGGGAATCTCTCCAAGTGTTGTGGAGATTTACCTATCAAAGGTCGGGACACTAACATATAACCAACCTAAGATCTCACCTCTCCCCATGCCTCTATCCATATCCATGATCTTCATATCATGGATGCAAGATCATCTAATGATCTCCTCCTGTAACCTAGCTTACCCAACTAGGGTTGAGTAATCTCTATGTTATATCTCATGATATATGCCTCCCCTGCATGTTGTTGATCCTCACAAATTGGCTTGGCTATGGGGAGATGCTCCCAAACCAAGATCTATAATACTATCACTCTAGTATCCATGGTCTTCACCCTATGATAGACCACATTTTGCATCTCATGGTACATGTAGGCCAGCATGCACTAACCCTAGCCAAGGTAGGTGATCTTTGGAGTATATCCTTCAGCTGCTTCCCCCAACCATACTAGAACCCCTGCTGACCTATTTTAGGCATCAAGATGCACCTAATAAACCCTACTAACATGCATGCTAAACAATGTGTGACACCATATCTCCGCACCAACTCATCCCACTAGATGAATCTATCCAAGATATCTCTATCTCTAAAGACTCACTACATCACCTCGAATTAGAGTCAGACCTGTGAATCAAATGACACTATGACCCCATTTATTGGAGTCCATAGAATCTTGTAGATGTCCTTTAGTATAACTGTCATCTCTCTTATGGAAAGGTGAAATGTGTTTGTTTCATTATGGAAACAGTCTACCAATGTTGTCAAGAGTTTTTTGTTCACCCAAATGTTGGGGAACTCATGAAGATGAGAGAGACCCAATACATCAAGATATGTTACCTCAATCTATGATAATTTTCTCGCCAAGCCTTGTGTGATTAGATAAATGGATTGAAACTCAACAATTGGCAAGTTGACCTACATGAGGAAGAACAACATGAAAACGTAATTAATTGATCACAAAATCATGTTAAACACATTAAAACATGCTAATTGAACCTATCTACAAGTGATAAACAAACTAACAAATCCATCAGAGAGATCAAAACAACATAATTCTAGACCTGGGGGTCAACACCACAAGGACAACATTAACAATGGTCAGGACCAGGAGGATCAAAGGGCGCTCTAGCAAGAGGCAAAGGAGAACAAGATGGCCTATGAGGCAGCTCAGGTCATGCAAGACCTAGCGAGAAAGAACGAGGACTAATCCTCTGCCTGTTCTTTTGTTTCTTTCTGTGCCTTTTTTTGGCTTTTTGTAAGGGCTTTTGCCTTGGTCGTTTCATGTTGTTTCTATTCTTGGCCTTTTCTTTGGCTATTGACTAGGCCTTGTTCTTATTTTCAGCCTTTGAACTGGAACTTTTTTGGCTGGGCTTTTCATGCTTATTATCAGCCTTGTTAATGTTTTAACTCTTGGGTTTCAGGATCCCTGTAAAACTTGTTTATCTAATCAAAAACATAATTCTAGACCTAAACATGCAAAAAGAGCCCTTTATTCTCGTGTGAGGAAATAAAGGCAACACAAATGTTGTACAGGCTCATATAAGCTAGGATTAAGTGTTATACAAGTGGTGAGGCTCGTACGAGGATTCCCACCTACTAGTACAAGGGAAGACCAAACTAGGGTTTGCTCATATGACTAGTGTGTGTTTCCCACACAATTATTCCCAACATGTCATACAAGTAAACACATGGAAAATGTACTCTTGTGAAGGCTTGTATGAGCTTGAACTAGACTATATACAAGTAAATTATGCAAATGACCTAAAAACTTGTAAGAATTTGAAATTTCTAAATGAAAACTTGTAACATTTGACTAAAAAAATTGTTGACTTATGGATGGTGGTTAGGCTATCGGTTGGGCATGATATCATTGAAGCTCAAATCGGTGGTCTTTGACAGGAATTCTCTCTATAGGAGCAAAGCAAATTCATAAAGTGGAAAATGAGAAAATGATTTGAAAATAACCTTTTTGAGCCTTATATAGGTATGATCTAATTTTCAAAAGTGCTCTAGTCAGCATGAAAATCACCTACTATCTAATATGATAGTCATGGATCCATTTTCAAGATTGAAATTAAAATTTGACACTCCCAAACAACTAAAAAAATGTGATTTAAAATTTTGGGACTAGCAAGATTGAATGCTTGTGTAATCCATCTTTCTAACACAATATTAATACCAAAATATAAGCATCTCAACATTTTCTCGACATGGTCAATTTTTTCAACAAAAGTCAACTTTGGTCAAACTTGGTTAAACAGGACCTGAAACCTTGATACATGTGCTACAAATATGCTCTAAATCAATCCCAATCTATTATGATCTATTCTAAATCATTTTGAATCCTCAATTGCATCATTGGATCACATCAATTTCTTTATGTAACCATTATAATGTGTCATCTTTCATTTTTTCTCCCAAGGGGGCAAGATGAATGCATCTCTTGCATCAATTAAATCTTGCTTCAAACTAATCTAATCAAAATTCAAAGTCCTCATTTATAGGGGCATCTCATTACTAGGGCCATATTCGGTTACTCATATCTCATTTCAAGCTATGTATCTGACTATCTACTCATGGATATCTCAAATCTCTAGGGGCATATTGGATTCTCATAACTCACATCAATCCGGTATTGTCTTATCTATTGATTAAGTGATTGACATTCTATCAGTTGTCTTGGTAACTTCATGATGTTCTTGTTATCTCTCAATGGATAGGTATCTAGGTTTTCTACCTATAATCTTGAGGATTACACCTCATTCTGGGGATGGTCCTATGGCTCACAACAATTTTTATCATCTCTCAATGGACATGTATCTAGGTGTTCCACCTACACTCCTGAGGATTAAGCCTTACTTTGGGGATGATCCTATGAGTCATGATTGGTCTTGTCAGTTTTTCAATGGATAGGTATCTAGGTGTTATATCTAGACTCCTAAGAGTTAAGCTTCATTTTGGAGATAATCCTAAACACTTTTTAATGTATAGGTATCTAGTTGTTCTATCTAGACTCATGAGGGTTTAACTTTGTTCTAGAAATAATCCTAAACACTTCAATGGACACATATCTATGTGTTCTATTTGAACTCCTGAGGATCAAGATTCATTTTGGAGATAATCCTAAATTCTCCTTAATGGACATGTATTTAGTTTCTCACCATCTATATTAGTTGAACTCCTAAGGATTGACTTTTTTCAACCCAAGTTTAGAACCAATTCTACCTTATCTACTAGTCTTCATATCGTCAATCTTAGAATCAATCTTAGTTCTTGTTATATGCTTCAAAATCATATCATTCTTTGAATCAATGCACTGCTTGCACATCAATTCAAAGAGGGGGAAATGTAATACGCCAAAAAGTTTCTCCTAAACCAATTTTTCCCTAATCTCTAAATCAATAATAAAGTCCTAAAATCACTAGGCATTTCTTGACCTAATTGTCGTACTCAATTTGAATATCAATTGCATAAAACCAATGATTTGTAATAATCATTTAACCTTAATAAATTCCTAAATATTAGATATAAATTGGCTAATTAAACCTCTTTGATTAAATAATTTAATATAAAAGTTATAACACTTTTATTAAATTAATCCACCTTAGTTAATTATACATGAAAAGGAATTTATTAAAATCATTTGGATTAAGTTGTCTCTACATATTCTTTATTTGAATTAAGATATTTATATATGAGACAAATTTCAAAAAGAATCTTCAAAATGGGACAAGTTACAAAATTGAATACATGTCATATTCCCACTCCAATGGAATCTCCCAATAACAACCAAATTTCCTCCAATCCTCTACTTGGACTTTTGACCCATTTTCTCTACAAATAGGAAGCTCTCACCTCTCATTTAGAAGATGTAGTTTTTGAGTTAGGATATTATCAAATTGAGCACTCACCATTTGTGCATTCAAGATTTGTTGCATTTGTTTATTATTCTAATTTCTAGCTCAATATTGCATACATTTACAGATTAACTATTCTTGTTCTTCCATATCCTAGACTTGCATTTCATCTAGTTTGATCTCATTCTATTGTGTGAAAAATATCAGAAATAAAGATTAATCTTGCATATATTTTAGTTATATCTCTTTGTTTACTTGTTCTTGTAATCACCTAAAAATGGTCATCTAGACTATTAGCCCCCTCCTAAGCATTTTGGCTAAATTAATTAACTATTTGCCTAGACCAAATTGCTAAAAATCAATTTATTTGATTTTAACCTATAGTTTGACTATAATACCCTAAGTCCATGTTTTATTAAAAGAACATGTTTGCTTTTAATTAAAGAAAAGACAACATTCTTCTAAACCACTCAATGTGATACATAAAGTTTTCCTATTTACAAATTAAAAGAATTGACTTTTGTCTCACATGAAAAGTCAACTCCTTTTCATTGCTTGACTTGATCTTGCACATGGACCATGCCAAAAGTAAACCTCCACCCTTCATACATTCCTTGATCTTGATCCAACCTCCCATATACCTTTAAAAGAGAGAGCTCTCTCCTCCTCAAGGGATCCAATTTTTGAGTATTGTTATGTTGCAGGTTTCTTGACAGGTTTTCTTGGGAGTACTTGTGGAAAAATTTTCGCTTCCTGTCTCATTCTTGCATACTCCATCTTAGCTTAGATTCATCTAGCACAGCTTAATTTCCTTTGTCATATCATAGCTCACATAGCATAATTATTAATGTTTGTAACACATTCAGCTTGCTTAATCTAGTTGCATTGTCCATTTCATCTTAGTTTAGCTTCATTTCTTGCATTGCATGTTGAGAGTTCTTTTGGGCATTGCATTTTTGCTCTTGTCTTAAGAACCTCCCATTTCATAGTTTACTAGTAAGGGTTGCATCCCTAAGGCTCATTTGAGAGCTCACTTCATGCTTATTATATATTTCTTGCACTCGATGACTAGGGAGCTCTTTGGATAGAAGGGTTTAGAGAAGTGCACAATTCAAGTGTACATTTTTGGCATTCACCGTGCGGAAAAATGTTTTGGTTTTGCCTCTTAATTTGTACTTTTATCTTGCATTTTCCACTTGTTGTCTATCTTTTTTGTTTCAGCAGTCATGATTATCATATTACTTTATCAATATCATACAATAGTTCTTAGTACTGGTGTGTGATACTTTTCCAATAAAAGTATCATATGCCTATATAGAAGTATATCACACCAACATACAAAGTTCTATCACTCGAGTATAGAGAGAAATATCACATAGCACAGAAGTGTCATACCCCTATACTAAAAGATATCGTACGATATTCTGTTAGCAGAAAACTATCGCCCAACATGGAAAGTTTTGTTGTTTGAGTGTTTTTGTCAATTTTGGGTCTTTGAGATTTTATTTTCATATTTCTTTGGTTTACTATTGTTTAACAGAGGTTTTATTGTAGGTTTTTGCATTATTTTGGACTAACCTTTTGTTGGACTAACATTTGTGCTTGTAGGGTTGCTCTAAAATGCTTGAAATATTACCCTAAAAGAATGCATGTTAAAGCTTCAAATACAAAAAGGCTACTAATGATTGTTTACAGGGCTTCCTAAAAGCATAAAAAAAAAAAAAGTGCTTGTATTTTCCTTATCTTTGTATGTAGCAATATTAATAGTTGTTTATCTTTCATAGGCACCTAAGACTTGTGATTGGGGTCTCTCGATGGTAGGAAAGTATGCTTTTCACCCTTGTGGTGAATCAGAAATCTTGACCCCCCTTTAGCTTTTGAAAGTAAGAGGGTTAATTGAACTTGTTTGATGTGTTTGGGAGAAGCAATTAGGATAGGAGAGTATGCTCTTCACCCTTGTGGTGAATCATAAATCTTGATCACCAAGAGTGGATCCAATCTGTTTTAGTCTAGAATCCTTTAGAGGGCCTGCTCTTGAGAAATCAAGAGGAATAACCCAAGTGGGGACAAGTGAACTCGGCTATTCTAATCCACTCTAAACTAAAGGCTATCAAGGACACAAAACCTTGGTAGATGTAGTGCTTGTCTTCTCTTAGTGTGAGTAATTGTGGATTAGGACCATGAGGAAAATGCTTAAGGTACTCTTGCAACTACAAGGTCTGTTACTTATTGTAAGGCTAGGTGTCATGTAATTGGGTGCAAAAGGAGTGCTACAAATGAAATTCGTTTCTAAACACCCTAGGTTAGAAGATGCCTTATTTTTTGGCTTAACACCTTGGTCTAAGGACTGATCCTAATGGATTACCTGGATCACCCCAAGATTTTACATTCACCATCTATGTCCCCTTGGTTACCAATGGTATCTCCATGGCAAGGCCAATATCTCTCTTGAGTAACCACTTGGTGTGAGGCAAAGGGGCATCAAGTGTGGGCTAAGTTGTTGAGTAATGAACTATGAATCTTATGTAGTTTTTCTTGGCATGTGTTTTTTAATGTACTAGACCCATATAAACATTCTTAAATAATCAAACTATCTTGTTAGCATTCATAGAATTTTCTTTGATATCACAATTGCGTGTTGGCAAGATTGCTTTGTCCATTGTCTAACTGATTAAGACATGCTAAATTACCCTTGTTGTTTTCAAACCTTGTTTTTTTCTACTACAAATTGAGGTCCTATATTGTCTACATTATATTCTAGTTTGAAACATTAAAAAAATCAACCCAAAACATAGGATTTTCAACTTGTAAACTGCATTTTCTACAATTCACTGGCCCTTTATTGCATTCCCTTTTGATAAATATCATAAAACATTTCATACCTGAGAAAGTATCATCTTCCTATTATAAACTCTATCGCCTAACAGTAGTGAATTATATCGCACTCCTTAAGGAAAACTATCATCTGGCATAAAAGTATTGCTCAGTTACTGTAATGTCTATCCTACAATATATTTTGTTGATCAAATATCACTTTCTTATCTAAGAAATATTGCCTAGTCTATATTAGTTCCAAAAAATATTCAAAGTTGCATCTTAGCTGGTTTAGGGGTGTCGTCACTTCATCTTACTTGAGTCTTGTAAAAAATCTTCATGTTAGGCACTATTCTAAGTTGAAAAGATGGGTCTATTTCATCATATGTATTCTCAAAATGTCGCCAATGGTCACTTGTCAAAATCTAGTTACCTTTCTATGCTAGCTACTCGCTATCAAGCTTCTTTCTCACTTTCTTGGCTCGAGTCATTATTATTGTAAATTCTTGAGCATTCTTGACAAGCCACTCACTCATTTTATCTTTGGCAAGTGCTCATTCTTGACCTTATGAGCTTCAAAACTGAAACACTTTACCTCATCTTATTAGACAAATATATACTCTTCCATGCCAGTTGTGACTAGATTCCAAGTCAGTTAAGGTAGTCATCCTTATTTCATCTTTGAATAATTGGAACTCCAACTAGGCATTCTCATGAACAACCTTGTGTGGAGGAACCCATCTTTGATAAGTTGTAGGTGGCTAATACTTGGAATAACCCACTCTATAGCTTTGAGAACCTATTTGAAACACCTAGGGCTGAAGATAGTGTATCACTCACCACGCATCTTGAGGAGAGAAAACACTGCTTAGAAGAACAAGCACGAGAAAATGTAAGACTCAAAGAGGTCATATGTATGGCCACTAGAGACAAAACCTATCATCAAGTTGAGGTTGATGCTCATGCATGTAATGATGAAAATAGGCATGGCTACCATAGAAACCCCTTTCACAATATCCCTCTTGGTGGCAATCATGGAAACATTACACCTCCTAAAATTCCTAGGGTAAACACAGGAGTGTGTCCTTCACCATCTAGATGCTCACAATCACATCACAAAAGTGAGACCAATGATGAAATCACTAGTAAATACTTTGTGAGATTTCAACAAGATGAGGTTTTCCAAAGGCTCATGCTCAAAGCCTTGGAACAAAATAGAGACCAATATTTTCAATACATGGTAGCTAAGGGATGAAAACTGCCTCAAGATTTTGATGTGAAAAGAATCATCCAAAAACACAAACCTACTAAAGTTGAGATCTTGACAGAGGAAATGCAAGAACTCAAAAATAAACTCATTCAATTGCAAGTTTCCAAGGAACAACCCAAGATCTCTTTTGTTGAATCGATAGGTGCTCTTCCTTTTGATAGGAGTCTTTACATGATCCCATTTCCTAGGTATATGGAGGTTCCCAAATATGATAAATATGATGGAAATGGAAATCCTCGTAATCATGTAAGACATTTTTATGCTCTTAGCATGGACTTACCTTATGAGGTTATTTCCTAGGAGCCTAAGGGGCCAAGCCATGGAATGGTTCACAAAACTATCCCCTCCTCTCAAGTCATTTGACAAACTCACACAACACTCTATCCAGCAATATTCTTATAACATTCAACATCCTATTACTACGTTGGACTTGTGCAACATTAAATAGAAACAAGGTGAACCCTTTGCAACATACCTCCAATGACAGAGATCTTTACACTCTAGGTACCCTTGGAAAATTCTTGAGACTGAGAAGATTGAAATTTTTGTCAATACACTCGTACCTAAACTCTATTATGACCTTAGGAAACAATTGTTCACATCCTTCAAGAACATGGTTGAACGTGCATATTGCATTGAGGATATTGATTTTAGAAAAGGTGACACTGTGATGAACAAGGACAAAAGTCAATGGGAATGGAAAAGACAAAACTATGCCTTGGAATAAAAATAAATATGTTGTAAATGATGGAGTGGTAGATGCTCCTAATACCAAGGAGTCAACCACCTTTCCAATGCTATATATTCTATAAGACAACAAGAGACTTCAAAGTCTCAAATGTTTGATAAAACTCAAAAATATTCTAAGCTAAAGGTCTTGAAGACCTTGGTTGCAAATAAAATTTTCATGCTTCCAGACAACTCTCAGCCCTATGACCCACTCTTCAAACCTCATTGGTGGATAGAGAATCATTTATGTAATTATTATAGGAGCAAAATGCATACCACTGATAATTTCTTTAAACTCAAAGTAATTATTATAGGAGAAAAGGGCGTAACACTAACAATTTATTTAAACTCAAAAAAAAATTTCAAGACCTCATAGATGGAGGCAAAGTCGTAATGGAAGGCTTAGTAAAAAAATCTAATCACAAAGCCTTCAAACAACTGTTACATAAATATGAAAAAGGGGAATCATCCAAGGCTAACAAGTAAAATCATGATGCAAATATCAACTAGACCTACACTGATGCTGAAAATGTCATAAACATGCTAGAATCTATCGACCATATTTGCATGATGGGTCCCAAATTTTACAAGGAACCCAACTATGACATAGATGATGAAAGAGAACATGTGATTCTCAAAAAAACCATGGGGACACTAGGCCAAAGGTAGTTCTTAGGGAGGTGGAACCTTCCTCCTCACATGGTGAGACACTAAATGTTGTCACTAGGGAAAATCCAAGGTTGTCCTCAAAGTCACAAATGATCGCAAGAATGCTTCCTCATCCAAACAAGCAACTACCCTAGCTATATCTAGCTACGATCATGTCAATTAGTTACAAAGAACCCCTAAGAAAATTTCCATCTTTGAGTTGTTAGAACTATCTCCTTTGCACAAGGAAACTCTCAAAAAATCTCCATGTGAAGCCAATTTTCCCATGGATATTAACGTTGAGTGGTTCCAAGATATGGTGAATCGCATATCTTCACCTCACTATCTCACATTCTCTGAAGAAGATGAAAAGTCACTCAGTCATCCCCATAACCTCACCTTACACATCAAAGTCCAAATATTTCGTACTTGCATCCATCAAGTCTTGATAGACAATGGTGTTGGGTTAAACATCATCTCCTTCAATGTTATTCAATAGCTAGGCATGTCTAAATTTGCTATCAACCCTAGGAGGAAGATCGCCATCAATGCCTATGATGAGGTTGAATGACCTTCTCAAGGCCTTATTATGTTGTTGATTTGTGTGGGTCCTATTTAAAAAGATGTGGTCTTCCAAGTTTTAGACATCCCACTGGCATATGCTTTTTTTCTAGGAAGACCTTGGATCCATGACATGCAAGCAGTGTCTTCAATGTACATTCATTGTATCAAATTCCCTTTCAATGCTACTAAGATAGTTATTGCAGGAGATAATTTAATGTCTATCAACAAATTGTATGTTGTCGATACATTAGTCCCCCACAAGCACTCTTCTTGTGAGCTCAAACCATCCCTCGAAGAGTGTGAATAGAAATTGAAAATAACAAGCCTTGGTATGGGTGAATATACTCTAGACTCTATTGTTTCCTTGTCGATTTCTCCTAGATCTTATGAGAAACCTTTTGAAAAAATGAAGCCCTTAGCTTCTTCTATGACCATTTTTTGGGACCTTTGTTCAATCCTCTATTCCCTTAGAAGCATAAAAATAAGAGCAAATTATAAGAGATTGAGTCTAGAGGGAGGAGGAATATGTGGAAGAGGTTATAGTCACTACTCTTATTTCTCCTAAGTAGCATGGAAAGGGCTACAATTTTCTAAAAGACATGGGCTATCATGGCCAAGGGTCCTTAACTGGTGATAAGAAAGCTCTCATTGAGCCCTTAAGTCATACTGAGGGTTGCAAAAATAGAGATATTGTTGGCCTAGGCTTTGGGCTAGAGGATGAATTACCAAGGTTCAATAGAAGGGTTCCCATGTTTAGTGAATCAGAGGATGATTAACCACCCTTTGCTACTACTATTCTACAAGAAGAGGATTACATGTTGCCTACTTCTCTCCTTTGGGGAGAAGAACCAATACCCACCTCTAATGATGTTGAGGCTTCCACCTATAGACAACACCAATCAGATGAATCTGATCACAAAGATCCTAACAAAGGAAGGATAAGAGAAAACATTACTTGCTTGATAGCATGGAACTAGAGTATAGATTCTGGTGAATACAAATGGGAATCTCCCTCAGATACATCTTGTGAATTTGGAGAAGATGTCATCCATGTCTATGCTACCCAACCAAACATAGTTGAAGAGTCTAGTCTAGAGTATAATGATTTTGGTTCGCAATCTACCCTAATGGATCATGTTGGTCCCTCTAGGTCTATTCTTGATTTGGATTCCTTTGGGACTTTTACTATAGGCTCAACCTCTCATGTTACTAGAGATGAATCCTTCCACATCAATAATCATGAAGCCTCTACCTCCCTCTCATTGCTCCACCATGATCTCATAGATTGGTCTGCTCAACACCAAGGACCAGAACTATCATCTTTTTAGAATGACTATGGAATCACTTGCTACCTCAATACCATTGAACCTATGATATCTTCCCCTAGAAAACCCAATTTTAACATGACAAAAATAGATATGAGACACCTTATTTGCAAAATCAAGAGAAAAAAAAAGCATTTAAATGGCGAAAACCACTTTGTGGTAGTGTCCGAACCCCAAAAAAGTAAAAATAAAGATGTATCTAAGGGTGAAAACCTCTTTGAGGCACCTTAAGATGAGGTACTTAGTAGTCTTCCTAGTTATTTCCAAGATACATATTCAATTCGTATTGAACCTATGCAATCTATTGATCTGGGTACAGAAGAATCCCCCAAAATCATTCATGTGGCTCAATCATTAACATCTAGGGAAAAGAAGGAATTTACTAAATAATTCCAAGAAAACAATATCAATTTCACATGGACCTATTCAAATATGCCTAGCCTTGACACTAATCTAATCATGCATCGCCTATCTATTTCTCCTAGTTTCAAGCCTGTTAAGAAAAAGTTGAGAAAAATGTATCCACATGTGGCTCTCTTGGTTAAAGCAGAACTAGAAAAGCTCTTAAGTGCAAACTTCATCCAAGCTACTGATTATGCAGAGTGGATCTCCAACATTTCACCTATGTCCAAACATGACAAGTCCATTCATGTGTAGACTAATTTTAGATCCTTGAACAAAGCATGACCTAAGGATGAATTTCCACATCCTAACATAGATATGATAGTGTATATGACAGTGAGTTATGAAATTTATTCTTTAATGGACGGCTTCTCAAGCTACAATCAAATCAAAATCGCCCCTAGAGATCAAGAAAAATAGCCTTTACATGTGCATGGGGCACTTTCTATTGGAATGTCACGCCCTTTGGGTTAAAGAATGTAGGAGCCACCTACCAAAGAGCCATGACATGATACATAAAAATATAAAATACTATGTTGATGACACATTGTCCAAATCTAAAAAAATAGATTCACATCTTGATGACCTGAGTGTGATATTGGACCACATGGAATAGTTTCAACTTAGGTTAAACCTTTAGAAATGTGCCTTTGGTGACACATCAAGAAAATTCCTAGGCTATATCATATCTGTGAAAGGCATTGAAGTTGATCTAGAAAAGGTGTAAGCTATCATGGAAATGCCTTCTACTAGGAATATCAGTCAATTAAGAAGTCTTCAAGGATGTCTTCAATCCATTGGGAGGTTTATTTCTTAGCAAGCTAATAGAGAAAAATCCTTCAACAAGAACTTGCACAAAGATTCCACTTGTATCTGGAATGAGGAATGTCAAGCAAACTTAGATCAAATCAAAGGCTATTTGGCTGAACCTCTAGTATTGATGCCACCTGTTCGCTCCTAATTTAATAGTTTTGAAAACAACCAAGAAACTAGACCAATGCATCTAACGCTAGCAAATTCCTGTGATGGATACACTTGACTATAGTCTTGCACCAACTATAAGGCATAACTCCTTCACTTCAGGCTCTGCAAGACCTAGGCAGGTTAACCTTGATGTTCTAATATATGGTACCAGTGTAATTAAAACATAAATATGAACCTAATAATAGTAGATGAAACCCTTTTGTCTTCTGATACTTATGCAATGACATAGGAATGAGATAGCTACAAATCATAACCTATGAACCCATAAGCTAATGGAGGGTTAATTCTTTTTAGCCCACTACAAAAACATGAAAAATTGAATTGATTTGATTAAAACATTTTGTGCAAATAAATTTCACTCCAGGTTGCATCTGATTTAGTGACCAGTGCCTTATCCATTAAAACAAAGAGTCGTTACTAGCAGGATGACCTAACTTGATTGCCTTACAATTAAGTTTGTCAACTAAAATCCCCCAAATCCCTGTTGGAATTAACAAGTGAGAAGATACACTTCTGAGAGGCGGGGGGGATGAATCAGAAATAACTAAATTTAACCCTTTTAAATTATTTTAACTAAAACCATTCACATGCATCCAATCTATCTAATGAACTTGAAAGTAAAGACATGCCTGAAAATAGATAACACAAGATTTGGTAACTCAAAAATGCCCCAAAATGAGAAGGTAAAACTGGGGTGGGGATGACACCCACAAAATATCACTGCAACAATGTGTAACTATTCAAGGTTACAATGTTTGACCACTTTCAATAGTCTACCTTATGAAAGGCCTATCCTGTTAAAGATTTTACACTTTGTCAAAAGTGACCTAGTTAAGGGATTTCACTACCCTGCTAAAAGTAGGCCTGGTTAAAGGACTTTAATACATTCTCTTGGAATGCCACCCTATTAAAGGATTTACAAATGGTTGCTAGGCCAGCCTAAGTCCATAGGATTTCCATATCTAATACAATTTCTAGAGAGTATTAGAAAGTCTTTAACCTGATAGCTTTGCAGTCTCTAATTGCTAATTCTAGATCCTTGTTCTACTCTAACTAACCTGATCCTTTCTTGATCTGTATGTCACTCTGCAATATTCTGATACTCTATTCTTCAATAACTAAATGTTGCAATGTTACAATTTTGCTATAATTCACCCATACACTTCATTCATCCACACATACAATGGGGTTTCGTTCTCCTTTTAAAGATTTTCGAAGACTTGGGGTTAGGTATGAATCTATGATCCATATTCATTCTTCATTTTTCGCTCATTCCTTGCACTTTTCTTATTGGTTGCATGGCTTCTTCATTTTTCTTATTGGCCACATGCTAATTGCATAGGTAATGCAAAAGATTCATTCTTATCTTTAAAATCCTTCAAGATTTATCCCATTTCAGCTCCAAAAATGGTTTACATCTTAGTTTGTGAAGGCACAAACTCATATACTGATTTCTACTCAACACCTACTAGTTGTTGATGCTCGACATATAGAAAAACTAGCTCACTTAGCTCCTATAGTAGTTTTGTTTCACTCAGGATCTATAGTGACTTGGCACCTTATACTTTTCTTGACACTTGAACTTCACTCAACACTTGAAGATTGCTTGGCTCCTAAAGTTCACCTGGCACCTATTGAATTTACTAGCTTGGCATACACTATAGCTCAGTATCAACTATTTACTCGACATCTATACATATTTTACTTGGCATGTGTTACTAGCTCGACATGAACTTAGTAAACATCTTAAGTGTGTTGACACAAAATAGTCAAAACTATTTTTAGATTCAACAATCTCCCCCTTTGACATGTGTGTCAAAAATACTTAGTAGTATATCAAGGTCTAATCTCCTCGAGTGAAATATGCATACAATTCAACATATACACAAAACTTCAAAACTTATCAAAATTTTGTATACCTCAAGTCTGGTAGCTCCCCTTGAGCTGATGTGCCATTACCATTCCTGTAATAAAAACTCTTGTTTTGAATTTGTTTGATACTCTTTGCCTTTGTTTCTATATCTTTGTATCACATTTCTACTTCATGTACTCTGTATCTATTATTATCTTCCATTCTGTATCTACAACTCCCCCAAAACATTATATCTCCCTCTTAATTATTTCTCCCCCTTAACTATATCTCCCCCTTTTTGACACTTATGTCAAAGGTTTCTAAGGGTTGAGACCATATTTTGCCAAAAAATGTTTTATTGACCTCCATAATCATCTTGAGAGAAGCATCCCAATTATTCAAGGCTATCTCCAATGACTTATGCTAGATTGTTGTCTCTATTGCAAGATGAATAATGCCTTCTAAAGTAGAAAGATTTGGGTCTTTCTTTAGTACATTTTTTTCATAGGCTTGTTGCTTATGAAGTACTTCTAGATGTAGAGTTATGGAGGATTGAACCTACATCAATCTGGCCTTGATATTGGCTTCCTCTTCTATCAACATAGCTAGCTCTTTCTGTGTGTGAAGCATTTGGGCAAAATGCTTCTCACTCTGAGCTGGATGTTTTGGGAGTTGAGTGCTAGAAATCTTTAGATTTCACTCCAAGCTCAGTATCCTTTGGCTTGTTTCTTGTGTGAAGTATGAGAAATCACACAACTTTTTGTACAAAGAGAATACATTCTCAAGTACTTTCTTTACTTTTTCAAGCTTCTTTGCCAATTCAACCTATGAAAGTGCTATTTCACTTGATATTTTCTCATTAAATTTTCCTTGAAATTTCTTCTCAAACCATTCCATGAGTTTCACATTGGTTTCCTGGTCTTCATTTGTCACCTGTTCTATAATATCTGTTAGTTGTTCCAATATAGACTTGGTTTCATTAGGTGTCTGCAAGCTGAATGCATCAAGAAACATTTCTTTAATTTCTATTAATGCTTACTTCTACTTATAGTCATTTATGAGTATCTCTTGCCTCTTCTTTCTTTCTAGTGCTTCTTGCACTTCATTTATCTATTGGAGGTTCATGGTTCTTGAGTCATAACTTGGTATGACTATTTCTTCATCAATAGCAGGGTTTCCATAGTGAAGTACCCATGCAATCTTGGTAGAGCTTAAGCCTGGTACTAAAATTTGCAATGGTACTGCATCAGTGCTTGGCTTCTTCTGAGGAGTCCCTGAGGTAGGCAAGTTTACCAACATTTGTATTGCCTCCTTCTCCTTAGGGGTCTTCTCCACTTCTTTCTCCTCTTGTCCACGACCTTGATCAATGATGACAATTTGAGGAGGTGCACCTTGGGTTTGTGCTATAGGAACAACTTGTCCTATTTGTTTCTTTGTTTGCTCCTTAGTAGTTGCTGTCACCTTTATTGTAGAATCAACCTTACCAATTTTGTCTTGTTATCCTTGCTCTTTAGGTTGCTCTGTTGTAGCTATGGGAGGTTGTGTAGATTTTTCTTGTGTGGTTTCCTTCTCCCTAGTTATTTCTGGTAGAACTCTTTATATTTCATCAACACTCACCAAAATAGGATATGTGCAAAGTTGTGCCTGTAATGTTGATTGGTGAAGGATCTTTTTGAGATCCTCTACAGTCAATGGATTGATATTTTGACAAGATTTGTTAGGAACATCCTTCATAGTTATGGTATCTGCAAGTGTAGAGATGGCATGTGGAGGGCTAGGAGGTGGTATTTGTGTATCTTGCACACTCTGATCTATTTGTTGCTCTTTAGCTATTGCCATTTCTTTTTCTTTTTATGTTTCCTCCTCCACTATTTTATCTTCCTTCTCTTTCTTACTAGCCTCAGCCTTATTTTCATCTTCATCCTCTTCAGTGTTTTGTCCCTCAAAGGGATCTTCTTCTCCATCCTTGACAATAGTCAAGCCATACATCAACTTCTACATTCTTGTTGATTTATCAACAACTTCTTCAATTTTATTCTGCAGGATGCTAAAGGCTCTATATTTTGGTGCAAACATGTTCCCATGTTTCTGATTCACCCTAGTTATTTTAACTTTAGTCAATTCTAGCATCACTTGTGCTAATGTGGACTGTCTTATTTCTTTTTCCATTTTTAAACAATAATGCCACTTATTTTCAAGAATTTCATATATCTCTTTGGGCATTGCATTGTCTAATTCAAGAGGAGTGTTCTTGAATTCTGCCATCATGGCATATACTAATTCTTCAACTTTATTATAATCTTCTCTACTCAATTTATTAAAATCAATATTTTTCAATTCAGAAAAATCTGCATTCTTTCTAACACTATCACAAATTGCATCAATATTTGAATTAGGAGCATGGCTTACCACTCTAAATTGGCTAATATCTTTAGATTCTATACTTTCCTCATCATCTGACTCTAGTTGTGCAATATATCTTCTCTTTGGTTTCTTTTGCATAGGACCAATCAACTCAGTAGCCTTCTTCTTCTCTTTGTCTTGTTGCTTGGCCTCTTGAGTTGACTCTCTTATGGTGGCTCTTGTCATTGGTATACTTGGCTTGGCTTGGGTTGGCTTTGCAACCTTCTTTACTTTAGGCTAAGCTTTGGCCTTTCTCTTTTTGGGCTCGGCTTGAGCTGGTGCTTCTTTGGCTTCTTCTTCCTTGGCACCTTCTTCCTTTTCTTCTTCCTCGGTAGCTTCTTAACAAGCTTATATTTCTTCTTAAAAGTGGAGGCAGTCTTCAACTCCATATCTACTTTGGATCTCACAACATCATATGTTCCAAAAGGTTGGGCACTCTTATCAATTTCTTTTGCAAGCAATGTTGTGATTGTTGTTGATGCTTCATCAATGTTTATCTCATATCCTAATGGTCTTAGCCATTTAGCCCTTGGAACTGTTGCTTGGACATAAGTATGATCAATATCAACTAAGAAACAAATATGATTTATGTGTTGTTCCACTAGGGAAACTAGTATCCTTAGTCTTTGCTTCATGGATTTCTTGAAATTCTCAAAGTAACTAGTCATTAGAGAGTCAAAGTTGTCTCCCATTTGCTTAATGTACTCATTGATTTGAGTAATAGTTGACTTATCTAATTTCCAATTTACTTTACCAAAAGAGGGAAATTCTTCCAGAACATAGAAAAATATATAGATCAAAACTGATCCAAACTTACACTGAGCTCCTTTTGATCTTCTTATTGCTCCCAGATTCTCCATGATCTGTTGTAATAGCAATTCTACTAGATCATATGTATGATCCTTCTTGACAATTTTGTAGGCCACATCCATAGCAATGCACAGAACACTACTCAATCTGCTTGATTGATAGAATTTTTGAGATATAACTCTTACTACAAAGTCTAGAAGGGAATCTATGATTGTATCGATGGTCATGCCCCTTTTATTCCATTTTGCCCCAGTGTTCTTTTTAATAGCTTCCTTAGAATCACTTCGCAGGGTCTTGTACTGATCTAGGGTTGGAAAACCTGTAACCTTATGCACGATTCTCTTTGTTATATTGATAGGCCCTCCTTCTAACCATAGATAACCATTATGTATTCTACTTAGGACAATTCTTATCCATTCAATTTTGAAAACTGTGGGGAAAACTCGGGCATGGGTTAAGCCCTTTCTTTCAACTATTTGAAATTCTTCCTTTAGCACTCCATTTTCAAATAGTTTATCATATACTTGATGAATCTCCATGTCTCCTACTACTCCTACCTTGCAATTGTAACATTTCCTAGCATCTTGCACCATCACAACTTTGGGTAGAATAATGGATAGTGCACCGACAGGGTCGTTCTTATATGCAACTTCTGGAATCGTCACAAAATTTGGTTGTTTAACCTCATTGCTGACTAACTAAACCTTGAAATCTTCCTTTTCCTTAGGGTTTTTAGAACTAGAAGCCATATTGCAAATCTAGGGTTTCAAAAGAAATTAAACTTTATAACTGCACAACTTGACACTTGAGGAATACCTTAGATCGATGAAAATGGTGTTTGATCTTTGTCAAAATCTGTGCAAAAGCTTCAATTATTGTTCATCAATCACTCCTATGCTCTTCTCATTCTTGCTCTACATTTGCATGATGAGAAATGATCAAAAAATTGACCTTATACTCTTCAAAGCATAGCATTAAATGCTTAGTGCATATACAGTTGTACATTCAGCTCCTTAAATATTTTAGCATAACTCAGCTTCCATTGCCAAATCGATTGTGACCAATTACTCGGCTTCTACTAGTAGCTCAACATATACTAACATTCACTCGGTATATAAGGACAACTCGACAACACTAGTGAAAGCTTGAATTTCAACTTTGCATCTCTAATCATGCTGATCTCTTCTTTTCAGTACTATCTTATTTAGGAACTGATGTATGATAAAGCTTAGTAAATCAGTCCCTTATTCCTTCTATCTACTTAGTTTGATGAAGTTTGATCACTTAACCTATTAGGTGAAGTGATCCCTTCATTTGATGAGCTACATTCATCTTTCTTCCTCCATGTCTTATTCATTTCTCCTTTGATGTGTTCAACATCTACCTTCTCTTTTCCTTTGTCACTCTTTGAGTTGGGTGCCTTTGACCTTGCTGGGCAATTCTTGCTAATATGACTAGTCTTTAAGAAACTAAAACATGTGGTTTGACTCAACCATCTGTTGTAGTTTCCTCTAAAATACGTCCTTATGTAATTTTCAGAAATGTGTCCATATTCTTGACAGTAATGACAGCTATACCTGGTGTTGTAATCCCAATTGTAGTGATGTCCATGGTTGTTTCCCTTTGCAAGCTTATTAGGTGTCCATTTAGGCTTTGATCTACACTCAAAAGCTCTATGTCCATACTTATTGCAATTGTAGTAGCGACCTTCAAATTTTGGTGTTTTGACAGTCCTAGTTCTGTAGTTATGTGCTTGATGTCCTTGTTTTTTGCACTTATGACAATAACTTGCATTCTTAGGCTTCTCATTTTGATGGGCATTCTTGCTTCTGCATACATTAGATTTTTGTCCCTTTTTACCATAGAAATGATAGGTAGGTATAGTGTTCTTACCTTTGTTACTCCTTTCTTTTGGAGTCTTGGAGGATTCTCCTTCTTTAGTGCTCGTGTAACCAAGTCCTGAAGTGTCATTGCTTGCCCTAGGTGATTTTAGTAGCTATTAAAAGTACTTGATGGCCTCATTAGATTTTTTGAAGCTCTCTGCAACTTCGTTTTCTCTTTTCAAGTCATTTTGTAGTTGTTCATTTTGCATTTTTAGTGTAGAGATCTCAATGTCTTTCATATTCAACTCATGATGTGCATTCATCATCTAGCTTAAGGTGTCTAGCTGCATGTTGGAAATTCTTTCAAACTCAATTGTCTTTTCCTCTAGTCTATTTGTAAGATTTCTCTTGTCATCTTCTATCACAACTTTTTCTTCAATGGCTTTTTTCTTCTATTCAATCACTTCACAAAGCATTATCACTTGTGATTCTTGTTCAAGCTTGAGTATTTTGATTTCTTCTACTTGAGCTCTATTCTTCTCCATCAGGTCTACTATTTCTACATCAAACTCTTTGAAATCTCCATTTGAAAATAGATTTGAGGTGTCAATCTCCTTGTACTACATGTCATTCTCAGCTATGACAATCTCTTTTCTTCTTTTTAAGGATTTTCTCAGTTCTCCTCTAGCTTCTTCCAAAACATGTAAAGCAAGTTGTATGTTAATCACTTGATTCTCTATGATCTTCCCAAGTTTGTAGACTTCCATTTCTAGATCTTTTCTCCAAGCTATAAAACTCCTTCTTATGAGAACTTAGCTCTGATACCAATTGTTGGAATTAACAAGTGGAAAGATACACTTCTAAGATGGAGGGGTGAATCAAAAGTAACTAAATTTAACCCTTTTAAATTCTTTTAACTAAAACCATTCACATGCATCCAATCTATCTAATGAATTTTAAAGTAAAGACATGCCTGAAAATAGATAACACAAGATTTGGTAACCCAGAAACCCTCCAAAATGAGAAGGTAAAATTGGGGTGGGGATGACACCCACAAAATATCAATGCAGCAATGTGTAATTGTTTAAGGTTACAATGTTTGACCACTTCCAATGGTCTGCCCTATGAAAGGCCTATCCTGTTAAGGACTTTACACTGTGTCAAAAGTGACCTGATTGAAGGATTTCACTACCTTGCTAAAAGTAGGCATGGTTAAAGGACTTTAGTACATTCTCTTAGAATTCCACCATGTTAAAGGATTTACAAATGGCTGCTAGGCCAACCTAAGTCCATAGGATTTCCATATCTAATACAGTTGCTAGAGAGTATTAGAAAGTCTTTGACTTGATAGCTTTACAATCTCTAATTGCTAATTCTAGATCCTTGTTTTTCTTTAACTGACCTGATCCTTGCTTGCTTTGATATGTCACTCTACGATATTTTGGTACTCTGTTCTTCAATAACTAAATGTTGCAATATTGCTCTATTCTTCTAAGTCTTTTCACACTTCCCTCTGAATTTTTTTATAATTCACCCATACATTTCATTCATCCACACATACAATGGGGTTTCGTTCTTGTTTTAAATATTTTTGAAAACTTAGAGTTAGGTATGAATATACAATCCATATTCATTCTTCATTTCCTGCTCATTCCTTGCACTTTTCTTAATGGTTGCATGGCTTCTCCATTTTTCTTATTGGCTGCATGCTGATTACATAGGTAATGCAAAAGATTCATTCTTATCCTTTAAGATCCTTCAAGATTTATCCCATGTCAGCTCCAAAAATGGTTTACATCTGAGTTTGTGAAGGCACAAACTCATATACTAATTCTTGTGTTACTCGACACCTACTAGTTGTTGATGCTCGACACATATAGAAAAACTAGCTCACTCTACTCCTATAGTAGTTCTGTTTCACTCAACATCTATAGTGACTTGGCACCTTATACTTTGTTTGACACTTGAACTTTACTCGGCACCTGAAGATTACTCAGCTCCTAAGGTTCACTCGACACCTATTGAATTTACTAGCTCGACACACACTGTAGCTCAACATCAACTGTTTACTTGGCATCTATAAATATTTTAATGGCATGTGTTACTAGCTTGGCATGAACTTAGTAAACATCTTAAGTGTGTTGACACAAAATAGTCAAAACCAGTCTTAGATTCAATAATCTCATTCTTATGAAATATCCCTTCCATACACCCAGAAACCCTATCAGTACATTGAAGCATTTACTTGACTCCTTGAATCAAAAGAAATAATAGTTCTAACATGCAACTCATCCAAGCTACCTTAAATCAAATGAACCTTATTCATTTTCCCTTAAAGTCAATAGCATATGAAGAATTAGGTGACAAAATAAGAGAACACAGATAGTTCATTGGAAATCCCCTTTTATATTCATCCTTGGAAAGACTGAATACATCAACTGGTAACACTAAATGAAACTCAAAATACTTCACATGATCTAGCATCAATTTCCAATATCTCAGAAAAAAATACATGAAATGAAATGAAAATCTACACAGGAGTGGATGTGTGGCCTTCACTACTAGAGCATAGCTCAATAGACAAGAAGTAAAACCATCTACATCCTTGGTTTCATAGTAGAACAATGGAACCCTGTTGGTATCATAAATAAAATTGCCAAAAACTTCAAAGAAAGAGAAAGAGAATGATATAGGAGAAATGAATTCCCAGATCCAATCTACATCTAACATGTGTCCACTTGAAAAACCTTCTCAACAAGTTAAAAGCATCTCTCTAATCTCTCCCCTCAACCACAAAATAAAATTCTCATCATTTGGCCTCTACAAGCACAAAATATTTCAAATATTTGATAAGAATCATCACTAATCTAATGACTGATTTGAAATCAAGACTACAACAAAAATCAATTGAAATAACCTCTAAGGGCATGAAAACCCTTTCAGAATTCATTTTACGCTTCAAAAAACTTCAATGTTTGCCCCCAACTAATTTTGGTGCTCCATGATAAATCTGCTCATTCCACTGAGAATGCCCCAGAAAACACAAATATGTTTGCAGAGAAAATTGGTGAAGACCTACTCAAAAATTGACCTCAAAAATGGATATTTCATCTCTTCTCCATTCCAACGGTATATTGAAGTGCCTATTTTGGACAAAAAATGCCCCTATGGTGGCCATTTAAAATTCAGGCTCCTGTTCATGGCTAGAGAATTAAAATGAAAAAGTTAAAAACTTATATAGTTAAAACTATATAAAAACTTTAAAATCATTTGAATCTTTCATCCTTTTGAAAATTCATGCGTTGATGATCTTCTTTGAATTTTACTTTATATTTTATATTTATACTCTCTTATTTCTCCCTTTGCCACTTGTCAATTTCCTATTGGCCATAATATTTGAAATATTAATTAATTAATATTAATTAGTTCTCTTAATTCCTCCATCTCCAATTTCTTGTAGCACTAGAGGGCTTTCAAATCTTGCTTTACACCCTTACATTCACATGAACCCCGTAGCATCAAAACCTTTGAAAAATTACCTTTCTGTTCTTATGTTGTCTGTCCTTTACGCTCTTGTGACCCCTTTAAAATTTTGTTTTACGCTTATACGCCTTGAGCATAACATCATAACCTTCACATTTTTTCCTCTTGACCTCACACTTCTCGTAGCACCATAGAGCTTTTCAAACTTCTCTCTGGTCATACGGTTGGTCTTTATTAGCACTTCACAAGTCAAAATAGTTTGACTTTGGCCCCACACAACCCCTTCATAGGTCGGGCCTACCACATGGCCATGTCTTAAAGACAACATACAACCTGAGCAGTTTGGTATTTAAAAATGTATGAATACGGCCATAGGACCCATGTGGGATAAAAGGCATGAAGTTATGTTTGCAATGATGTCTGCTGATTATCGGTTGCCATCATCATCAAACATGCATCCTCCCTCTAATTTGTGACAATGATGGAGCTCATGCCAAGAGACAGTGTGGGAGACTTGTTTAGCAAAGTTGGGGAATAGTTGGATGAATAAGTGATCAAAAGCTATGCTTGTGGATCCTCCATTGGCATGTAATCCTTATGCATGGTGTTACTCCTTCTGAATTGTGCTCCATGTATGGATTCACTCTGCCTTCACTTGCTTATTCATCTTTAGATATATATTCATCGTTATCACCTACTTCCCCAGTGAACCAAGAAACTGCATGGGGGATAAGTTTGTCCTTTATTGTAGATCCAATCTCATAATCTTGCTCCATCAAATCTAATTTTCTCTAGCATAGACACCCATTCATTCAACCACCTATCTATTTCCTTTTCTAATGCTTCCTGCAAATTATACTTCTCATTCTCCATCTCTGTGCAAGATTCCATCTCTCCCCTGCCTCTATTTGTGTTGGCTGATTTAAAGGTAGCTCACGTGTTCCTCCATGTTATGATGCATTAGCTCCTCATATCATTTCTTATTTTATATGTTTTTAGAATTTTGGTGGAACTCCCCTTCCTGACATATTCTTTCCTTAATGTGTGCTTCATCAGCCTCGCTCTCTTTAATATCAGCGGCTTCCTCTTTTAAAACTATGGCTTCCCTTAGTTTGTTGAGTCAATCTTCTTCTTTTGACCAAGGCTTCATGCTTTGATGGCATCCTTTTCTTAACATGTGGAGCTCCCTTGCTCTTTGAATGTGTGGGTTCCTCCCTTCATGATGTTGCCACTTCTAATCATGTGTCTCCCTTGGATGGTGTGTTTCTATACAACAATTCATAGAGGAAAATGCTAGGGGACCACCAATTGCTACTAATCCATGACCCTCCCCATTTATAATCTCTGGTGCACCACATTCATCTATACCCACAAATGAATTTGTTCTTAAAAAGCTTCTTTGATGGCTTTGTTTTGGAGATGGAGAAACTTGAGTAGATGGGCATTGCTTGTTGGGCTCAGAGCTTAGCATTATGCTTAGAATAGGCCAGCCTCTTCTTTGTTGAATGGAATGCTACTTTTTCTATTGTTGGTTATGAGAAATGTGAGATTCATTTGAGTTTGGTACAAGTCCTTTTGAGAGATCAAAATCTATTAACATAATGTACCCACTGCTTTGCACAAGGATGTTTTCTAGTTTGAGATCTCAGTAAATAATTCCCTCAAAGTTTCCTTTATCCTCGCCTAGCATGCCAGTATCGGTTCCATTGTGGGTTAGTGGATTTCGAGGCACTTAAAAATAAATTTAACTCATCAGACATCTTTCTCATATAGAAACTTGATCAATTTAATCCACCTCCATTGATCAATCAAAAGCTTGGAGTTCTAAAATCTCAACAACCTCATATTGGGTCTGAATCTTCTTCTTATTAGACAACAATTTTATTATTTCAAATAATCCATCAAGTTGATGCAATCAGTTGGACCCCAAAGTAGGTCTGGCTAAAAAACATTTCATTTTCAGACAACTAAAATCTCAAAGTGGCCTACTGAACATTTTGCACTGATTTGAATCAAAATCCATCACCGAACTACCAATTCAAAACCCATTTTATCACTTTCTTTTAACTATCAACTTGATGCTAGAAGGTCCTTTGGTGGTCTTTAAAAATTGACACAAACACCTAATCAGGCTCTAGAATTGAACATATTGATTCTCTATTTCGTAATCTTTTACCCTGTTGAATCTCATTTCATGACAACATCAGGGTCAAAAGATATTGACCTCCAAAGTTGCTTACTTAAAATCTCCTGCACATAAAAATGTCAAAAAACAACAAGACGCTTTTGGAATTGGCTTTGAAAACTGGGTAAACTGACACTTGAGAGGGTGAAAATTAGGGCATTGGTTCACTATCATGAGGACAATATGAATCTATGATTAGGCCTCATGATGAATAACAGGACACAAATGGAAAATGGTCAAAGTGGGTTACTCAGAATTCGCAGACTGGAATCACTGATAGAAAAGTATTTTCTGCAAATGGAATGGACTTGGGAATGTGTGCATATAGATTCCTCAAGACTTGAAAAATCCATTCAATCTTGTCTACCACAAATTTAGAGTTATAACATCATGAATAGGGGTACTGATCAATCTGCATTTCATGACACCAGTAAAAAGATACAAATTACATTTGAAATCGCGTTTGAAAACTGATCAAATGGATTCATCATAAGCTCAAAATTAAAACATAGTAAGCCTTTAACTCTAAAATGCAATGCAAAAGAAAATTTCTCATTTTGGTCAACTGGGTCAAAGTTATAATAGGTCAAATAGGGCTTCCCAGAATTTAGAACAATTCACATTAGCATGACAACAACAAATGACCAACTTTGAGGGATTTGAAACCTAGTCAAATGAACCCAAAATGACTCAAAATCTAAAATGCAGGCTCTCTGGTATGGACACTAGACATTCCCAAAGTGGCAAGTCATGAAACATTACTTGGTGTGAGATATTTAGTTGCAAACATGGCCTCCTGTCATTGTTTGACACTTTGGCGAAAATGCAAATTTGACAATTGCTCAAAATGGGACTTCACGAAATGGCTCAAAATGGAAATTTATCCTCATGGAACACATAGGCATACTGAATGCAAGGTGCTAGAAGCATTAAACACCTCTTGGGGCTCAAAAGTATAGCTGGGTACATATGCATTTAAAAGCGTTTATAGGGCTTAATTTCTTCAATGGTACTCAAAATTAGGGCTACAATTTTGAGCATCAATAGTGGCTCTATCTTGGGATGCATGTCTCTTGTAGGCATGGCAAGGATTCAGATCTTTGGAAGAAGTAGACCATTCACAAAAACTTCTCTTGAACAACTTTATTGAAAGCAAGAAATAACTACCTACTTATGTACAAACGATGGCCTCGGGCCACTAAACTTTCTAAAAAATGTTTACCTCTATCGAATACCTAATTCTCATTAACACTTTCTTGAGGTAAACTAAAACTCTCATTCATATCATTTTCACCAATTTGACACACATCTTCAATTTCTTCAATTGGAAAAACAAAATCATCACCATTACTTTCATAGTGCATGTAAAAACTTGGTATAACTTCAACCTCTTGCTTACTGTGAAAAAGAACATTAGCCTGTTCATGAATACCAACATCAAGCTGAAATTTATCTTTCTAAACTAACTCATGAACATCATTAATAGAGAATACAATGGCCTTATATTCAACTTCATCAAATAACTTATATGTATCGCTCATACCTTGACTTTGCATCTCCCTAAATGTTGCTAGATGGATTTCAAATGAGTAATTAGATTTATACTCACACATAACATCATCACCAAAATATGAAATCATTCCATAACCTCCTGGTGTATCTTCACAATTGAACTGCTGATTAGTTTTTTCCTCATATGAATCATCATAAAACTTACTATGAAGTGTCAGCTTCTCTTCAAAGATAACTCCATCAAACACCTCATCTTCAAGCTCACAAAATGCAACATCATTAAAAAATTCAATATCACATATGGAAGAACAATATTCTAATTTGTTAAAGTAGTATGACAGTGTATCACTATTTGCATCTAGCCCAACTAAATCTGAAACTTTCATGTCTTCTTCAAACAATGAATTGATAACTCCATGCAAGGATCCTCTTTGAACATTTGGACAAAAGATGGGCTATTCATCATCACAACCTTTATCATATAAGGCATTAGTATACACTTTAAATTCACTACCCATTTCATCCTCATGGAGACTTTTAGCATATGAAGAAAAGTCAAAACTATATGAAGACTCACTTTCTATTTCTTCTACCAAACATATAGTGTCGATAATTACATTCTCTTCATTATCTTGTTTAGGATAATTATTACAAATAGACCATGAATCATTCCTAAACCCCTCACTACATACTAAAAAATTATTGTCTAATGTAGAAACACTTGACAACCCTTCCTCAAAATCTTCATATTCAAATTCATTAACATCAACTGGATTAGCTCTTTTCTATCCTTTTCTTTCTAGTTGTTCATTTTTTGTCTGGCTTTTTGTCCTGGCTTTTGTCTGTTTCATTTATCAAAAAATAGTGTGTCCTTTCCTATGGCCTTTGTTATTCGACTAGGCCTAGTTCTTATTATTAGCCTTTAGAATTGTTCTTTTTTGGATGGGCTTTTAACGCTTATTATCAACCTTGTTTATGTTTTAACTCTTGAGTTTTAGGGTCCCTATAAAACCTATTTATCTAATCAAAAACATCAACTAGATTCAACATTTCTTTATATTCATACCTTGAGAAAAAATCATTCTCAAAATATTCATTGACCAACTAATTTGTATAATACAAACACTGAGATGCATTTTCTCTTTCAAATTCTAAAAAGGAATTCATACCTTTACCTTCGTATGAATGTTCACTTCCATCATTGCTTTCTTCTTCCCAATTTGCATCAGATTTATATAAAGATGAACATGTACCACCATTATCCTCTTCTTGAATCAAATGACAACTCTCATCATTGTCTTCACATGATGCTTCTTTATAATATGTCAGATCAACAACTTTATTGTCATCACTTGAAACATGATTTTCAACTTCTTCTTTCTGATATTGAGATGAATATCTTCCAACTTTAGATTTTATAACATTCTCAACATGATGCAATCTATGAATAAGAGAAATCATTTCTTGCATTTTTGACTAATCAAGTGAATCCACCTTATCATCCACTACTGAAACATTGCAGACATGTGTGCTTTGTTCTTCTGATTGTGACTGCGATGAATGTGACTCACATTCTTCATCTTGTGTTATCTCTCCATGGAATGTCAGATCAGAAAAATCAAACTCATGATCAGAGAGATAACTTTCAACCTCCTCACTTGCACAAGACTGAGATCTAGGTGCAACAACCTTATGTTTTGAAGCATTAGTTACATCATTATACTTATAATTATCATGAGAAGAACTTACTGTTGTAACTAAACCTTGATTCATAAAATCAACATAGTACTCAACCCTATCAAAGTTTGAAATACATCTTATTGTTGTAACATCATGAACATATGTGTCTTCATTTGCAATAGACTCATTTCTCTCTACACACACACACACACTCTAATTTGAAATTTCAATCTGATTATACATTACAACAGGGGTGTTGACATTCTAATTTGGAATTAAAGTGTCAACACTATGTTCCACTTTTCTTTCATAACCATTATACCGAAAATCATTCATAGAAAAATGACCTCTAATCAATCCATACTTCAAATTATTACCAATATCCCTAGCGGTCATAAAAGCCTGATATAATTTTTGTGGTTCTTTATCCCTTAGTAGACAGTTCATTTTCTTATAAAATACATCAAAGTAAATAGCTAGACACATTTGATCATCGGGTCTATAATTCTCAGGGATATCATTCAAAACTTTTTCAAATCTGAAATTGAATTGAGCCACAAGTTCATCACACTTAACATGAATCTTCAAGAACTTATCATAAGAATCAGATATGCTTACTCTTTCTCCAAATTGCTCCATGAAGGCAGAATGCACCTCAGCCCAAGATGAAATAGAACCTACTGGTAGAAAAGAAAATTAGTCTCTAGCATCACCTTCCAAAGTTTGAACAAATAACTTCATATGCACATCCTCATGAGCAATCTCATAGTCACCCATCAAATCACTAAACAACTCAATATGATGACTAGTTGAAACAAGATGGTTCCCACTAAACTTAGGCAATTTATTTATAACATCATTAGGAATGACATTTGGGAAACCATAGATACCATCAAAACATAATGACATGTATCTCTTAGTAGAAATAGATCTAAAAAATTTACTGACATGCTACATACTAGATTAAAGGAAACTTGACATTCTTCGAAGATTTGAAACTCATTCACCAATAACAAATCTTAGATTCACAACTTGCAACCGATCTATACAACCTTCTACCAAATAACTCTATTCACATACACTTCAAAAACTTATATACAAGCTAAAAATCAATCCAATAAAGTGTATGAAACTTTTCAAACTATTCTCCTCCTCCTAGTGCTGAAAATCACTTGATGGAGAACACACACATATACCTCTTTCTTTCATGAGAAGAATAACATCATGAAAAATAAAATACCTCAAGTGTTGATGCTAAAACCACTGATCTGTTGATTTGGTACTGGTGCTAATCTCAATTCCTCACACCACTAATCAAATCCTTGTAGAGCCACCATCTCCTTGAGGAGAACTAAATGAAATTATTTCTATGATTCATTTTTATCATTCAAAAACTCTTATGATAGCAGATCAAACAACACTTTGAAACTCATCAGTCAAGAACTTATATATCTCTCTTCTTGCTTAAAACTTAACATAACTTTCAAATCAGGCTAATTCAGCTAAAAACTCTTGAAAACATTTATACAGGACCAATCTACACTAGTACAGAGATCTTTTAGAGAGTTGCCACTCACAATTGTGAGAAAGATTTAAAACATGATTCATAACATGACAAATTTGAACTGGATTTTCAACTTGTAGAATTTGCAAAACTTTAAACACCTAGAAGAGATAAACCATCTTTAAAAAATTTTGACTCTGAATTTAGAATAGTACTTTGAAAACCACAATTGGTTGAACTGACTGGAAATAAAACTTAGTAACAACACAATCTACATTCAATCCTTCAAAGTTACTATTGTCTTGAACAAAACATCATTGGGGTGCATGACATTTTGAATAAGAAAACTGGAAAAACACATCAAAGAACTTACTCTTGCAACTTTTTCATGCACTTCTCCTATTGTATTGAATCTTCTTTTTAAATTATCAAGGTTTGTCTATCATTCAGATTCAATAAATTCCCCAGCAAAGTCACCATTTTGTTGGCTCTCGATTTAACAGTTTTGAAAACAACCAAGAAAACAGACCAATGCATCTAAGGCTAGCAAATTCCTATGACATATACACTTGACAATAGTCTTGGGCCAACTATAAGGCATAACTCCTTCTTCACTTCAAGCTTTGCAAGACCTAGGCAGGTTAACCTTAAGGTTCTGATATATGGTACCAGTGTAATTAAAACATAAATTTGAATCTAATAACAATAGATGAAACCCTTTTGTCTGTTGATACTTATGAAATGACATAGAAATGATATAGCTACAAATCATAACCTATGAACCTATAAGCTAAGAGAGGGTTAATTCTTTTCAACCTACTACAAAACATGAAAAACTAAATTGATTTGATTAAAACATTTTGTGCAAATAACTTTCACTCCAGGTTGCATCTGATTTAGTGATCAGTGCCTTATCCATTGAAACATAGAGTCATTACTAGTAGGATGATTTAACTTGATTACCTTACAATTAAGTTTGTCAACTGAAATCCCCCAAATCTCATTCTTATGAAATATCCCCTCCATACACCCAACAACCCTATTAGATCATTGAAGCATTTATTTGACTCCTTGAATCAAAAGCAACAATAGATCTGACATACAACTCATCTAGGTTGCCTTAAATCAAATGAACCTTATTCATTTGACCTCAAAGTCAATAGCATATGAAGAATTAGGAGATAGAATAAGAGAACATAGATAGTTCATTGGAAATCCCCTTTTATATTCATCCTTGGAAAGACTAAATACATCAACTAGTAACACTAAATGAAACTCCAAGAAGTAATGGGCTCTCAAAGGTCAAGTTTCAGTCATAGCCATGGCTAAGGGCTTTCTATCCTTTGACTTCACATGTTTGGAAGATCTTGCTAACATTTTGTATGAGGGGTTGTGGGTTGTAGGTCATTCCACTTTGGTTCTCCATTAGTGGTCATGAAAGTTGAATTTGAATAATTCTTTCTTTGTGCAAGCCCCTATCTGGGTAAGGCTACCTAAGCTTCCCATAGAATTATAGAAAGAGGATGTCTTTGTGGGGCTAACCAGCTCTTTTGTGGAGCTTCTCTCCATAGATCTGATTACTGCCTCTAAAGACACCTCACTTATGCCCATATTTGCATTAGGGTAAGGGAAGGCACTGATATGCCAAAAACTGTGGCATTTCATTCCAAACTGGGAGTGCATGTTCAAAAATTGATGTATGAGATAGTGTCATTCACATGTTTCCTTTGTTTCAAATCAAGACACAAGGCATATCAATGCCCTAGGGCATAAAAGATAAAAAGTAAATCAATTGGTACTTCTATTAAGGGGAAGAAAATAATCTGGAAAAAGAAAACTTCAAAGCTTTCCAAGAACTAGGATGACATTGTGGATAAGAAAAAAGTCCTTTGACAGGAAGGAAAGCAAGATATTGAAAGTGATAAAGGACCTATAGTCTTTGATAAGGAAAAGAGTAATGGCCCTGGCCAGGAAGGAGACCAGAGAAAGGAAAGAGATATAGGACCAAATATGTCTGAAGGAGTGCTAGATTTTGAAGGTGATAAAGGACTTATAGTCTTTGATAAGGATAAGAGGAATGATCCTGGCCAAGAAGGAGACTAGAGAAAGGAACAATTTATAGGACCAAATGTGTCTAACATTGAGGGCCAAGTAGCTAAAGCTATAGATGTGGTAGGAAATTATTTGCAAACTGAGGAAGAGAAGGACATTAGAAGGTCGGAGACCCCCAAGAAGGAGATTTTGCTGAAAATAACTTTGGGAACCTCAAAAGTTGATGGCCTCCCAAGGGTGGAAGAACTCAGCCCAAGAGGTAGAATCTTTGATGATGGGATTAGTCAAGCTGGTAATGAATAGGTTCTACCTATTTTTCCCCTACTAAATCTATCTATTTCCAAAGGTCTAGGGATGAAGATTTTTGAACTTATCAAAAATTATTCCCCAAAATAGATTTCAAAATGGGAGGAATGGATTAACATTTTCTCTCAAGGGGGTAAAGGTAACTAGAGTACAGTTAAAAAGAAGAAGAACCTAAATCAAGACCATCCTCCACTATCTCCAGTGACAACCAAAAGCAAAGTCAAGGCTAATGTTGGGGTAAACATCAAGTCTCTAGGTAGGAGAACCCTAAATTAGACATTACAAGATGAGACCAAAAAAAACTTGGCAGATGGGAGGTAGAGAACCATCAAGGATTACTCTAGAAAAAAGAGATGAAGATCATATCTTGGAACATTAGGGGCCTAAATGGTGCCCACAAGTAGGAGATAGTTAGGAATTTTATCACAGACCAAAGACTTGATTTTTTACTAATCCAAGAAACTAAAATGTGAAAAGATGTGGTTGGCAAGCTATCTTTTAGCATAAACATGAGTAGTCAGGCTACAGATTTAGAGGGAGCTACATGGGGGATAACAAGGCTTTTCAGATTTCTTGAGTTTATAACGAAGGTAATGCTCTCTTATGTAAGGTCTCCCATGTTCATAGTGGTGACTCTTGGTTTATTTTAAATCTGTATGCTCACAATACTAAAAGACAAAGAATCATCTTTTGAGCTAAGATCCTTGATGTTATTCATAATTGCAACATAAAAAAGAGGTTATTTTGGGGGATTTCAACTCCCCCCTTATTGATGATGAAAAAACTAGAGGGCTGGCCCCGAATCAGGAAAGTAAATTAGATCTTTCAAATTTTATTAATAATCTACCTTTCATGGATGTTGATCTCTCGGGGGATAGTTTCACTTGGTCTAACATGAGAGTGGGTGGGGACTACATCCAGGTCCATCTTGACAGAGCCCTAATTTCCCCTTATCACTCTTGTAGACTTTCCCTTCTCCCTAGAATTCATTTAGACCACTCTCCCATCTTGCTCTCCTTGAGTTCCCTGACGGTTAAAAGGAATTTTCCTTTTCATTTTGAGAATACGTGGCCTTCCCATCCGGATCTAGAAGCCAAGATTTCTTCTTGGTGGAACATTGAGGTGGAAGGGATTGTAATGTTCAGGATTTCCCAAAAATTGAAGAATGTGAAAAGAAACATTAAAGTTTGGAATAAGTCAGACTTTGGGCATATATTCCAAGAGAAGGATGAGAAGTTAGACCAGCTTCGTATTTTCTAGGAAGAGATTTAGTTGGAGGGATATAATGACCTGAATAGGATTGAAGAAAGGTCAATTCTATCCCATCTACAAAATATCATTAGCTGGGAAGAACACTTTTGGAAGCAAAGATCAAGAGTTAATTGGCTCAAAGAAGGGGACCAGAATACCAAGTTTTTTCATTTATCCACCTTAAAGCTTTGGGCTCATAATAGGATTTCAAGCATCAAAAGGGGGTAGGCCTTGTTTTCTAAGGATGATGAGATTGCGGATGAAGCTATGAATTTCTTCTCTTCTCTTCTTTCTAAGGATCTTTCTCTCTTTTTGAAAAATCAAGAGGACATCTTAAATTGTATTCCCTCGATGTTGCAGGATCACCATAATTCTATGTTGAAGGCTATTCCTTCTTCGCAAGAAATTTATCAAGCCCTTTCTTCTCTTCCTGGTGATAAAGCTCCTCGCCCAGAAGGTTTTTTGACATTCTTTTTCTAGATATATTGGGAGGTGATCAAAAGGGATGTTGTGAAGGCTATGTAAGAATTTTTTGGAGCAAGTAACCTTTTGAAAGAAATCAAAGCTACTTTTCTGGTACTTATTCTGAAAATCCTAGGGGCCAATTTGATGGATAAGTTTACACCCATTAGCCTTTGCAACTCTTTCTATAAAATCATCTCAAAAGTTTTGACTACCAAGCTTCTTAGTGACCTTCATCTAGTTATCTCCCCACAGCAAATTGGCTTGGTTCTAAGAAGACAGATTCTTGACTCTATCATTACAGTCCATGAGGTGATTCATTCCTTGGAAGTTGGGAAGAGAGAAGGATTTTTGCTTAAGTTGGATCTGTCTAAAGTTTTGACAAGGTGGACTAGAATTTCTCGTTGGCTATCCTTTAGGCTTTCAGCTTTGATGCCCAGGTTTGTAGATTCATCCGTCAGCTTGTCTCCACACCCTCTTTGTCTATTTTGGTTAATGATTCCCCCTCAAATTTCTTCTTCCCCTCAAGAGGATTGAGACAGGGTGACCCTTTATCCCTTGTTCTTTTCATTATTATGGTGGAGTGCTTGGGAAGGTTAATTCTAAGAAAAAGATAGGATGGGAGCTTGCATGGCCTCAAACCTTCATCTAGGCAATCCTCTTTCAACCATCAACAATTTGTGGATGATACTATCTTGGGTGGAGAAGCTTCGGTCCAAGAGTTCTTAAAGGCTTGCTAAATTCCTACACAAGTGTTTTAGACTAGGCTATTAACTAGGATAAAAGCTCAGTTTACTTTAGTAACACACCTTTGGTGAGACATAGGAAAATGACTCTATCCTGGGATGTGGTGTTGGGTCTCTTCCAACAAGTTATCTTGGTATGCCATTGGGGTCCAAACCTCTGGAATCCTTCTGGAATGGTATCATAGATAGATTTAATAAGAAGTTGGCTGGTTGGAAAGTAGCCACCCTCAGTCAAGCAGGTAAATGTACTTTGGTGAAATCTACCCTTCAAAATTTCCTTACTTATGCCCTCAGCCTCTTCAGGATCTCGGTCAAGCATGCTAATAGAATGGAGAAGATTCAGAGAGACTTCTTGTGGATAGGTGTTGAAGATAATAAGAGATATCATCTTGTCACTTGGGATCATGTTTGTCTCCCTAAATGCTATAGTGGTCTTGGCATTAGAAAAATTAGACATCTCAACAATGCTTTGTTGGCCAAATAGATATGGCACATTTTTTAGAGCTCAGGAGAATGGAGGAACATAATGATGAAGACATATCTGAGACGGTAGTCCCTTAGTTTTTTTCTTAGTGAGGTTGAGATACCTCAAGGATCTTACATATGGAATGGGATTTTAAAGGCAATTTTTTTGGCCAAGTCTAAGGTAAAATGAAAAGTAGGCAATGGAGAAAACATCTTTTTCTAGTAGGATAATTGGTTATGATAGGAACCCCTTATTGACCACCCTAACTATGGGAGATGGGTAGAAATATGTCTAAGAAGATTTGGTTTGAAAGTTAGCAACTACAGAGCTGGTCAAGGATGGCAAGACCTGTCTCTAGTCTCCTAGGACCTTAAACCTTTGATGATTACTCTAAATTTAATGATCCTTAATAACAAGAGGGACAAAGTCATCTAGGGAGACAACTCAAATGGACAATACTCTATTGCTTTAGGTTACTTCTCGATGTGGGAAAGAATGGAGAAACCCATCTAGGCCAAGGCTTGGATTCCTGGTCTTACCCCAAAAATAAACATATTCTTTTGGTTGCTTCTCCAAGACAAAGTTCTTACCTTAGATAACTTGGCAAAGAGAAGTCAAATTATCCCTAATAGGTGTAGCCTTTGTAAGCAAGATTTGGAGACGGTTAACCACCTCTTTATTGATTGTCCCTACTCTTTTGAGGTTTGGAATCTTTTGACCAAGGACTATGGGTTTGGTGCATCTCAACAAACATCCAAGAGTTCTTTGGACAATGGAATAGTGTGCACATTAGAATCAAGACTCAAATGTTATGCTCCTAGTCTCTTCTACATTATTGTTGGGGAATACAGAAAGATCAAAATAATCGTATCTTCAGAGACAAGGAATCCCCTGCTTTTGTTATTGCAAAAAAAAATAGAAGGTTTAATGAAGGAGAATTTTGCAATTAGAAAGGGAGGAGATATAGAAGAAGGAGGAGACATCATAGAAAAGAAAAAGGATAGGGATAGGAAAAGATAGAATGCTAGGTGGCTTCTTCCCCCTAAAGATTGGCATAAAGCCAACTTCGATGGGGTAGCCAAAGAGAATCTTGGTCCTACTGGCTATGGAGGAATTATCAAAAACAGTCATGGGGGTGGTGTTGTGGCTTTTTCCTATTCTCTTGGGACTTAGTTAACCATTTTTTTGAGGCCAATGCAGCTTGTCACATTGTTAAACTAGCCCTAGCTTCCTGGATCAAGAACCTTTGGCTAGAGGGGAATTCTTTAAATATTACTAACTGTTTAAATGGTCAATCATTGCCCTCTTGGACTATTGTGAATGTGGTGGAGGAGACAAAATCTAACCTGGGAAAATTTAAAAAGGTCCATATAAGCCACATATATAGGGAGGCCAACTCAACCACGCACTAGTTTGCAAATGAAGTGGTAATCAAAAACACAACGATGATGTGGCATAATAGTGATAGCTTTTTGGGGGCTATGAAAGATTTAATATTATTGGATCGTATCTAGGGAAGTACGAAGGCAGTCCAATTATAATTATAGAAAGATTTGTAAGATTGCACGTCAGACAAGGCATAAATGAGAATCATGCGAAGTTATTTACTTTCCATCAAATCATGTACGTGTGGCATACTTCATGGATCTATTTGACTTCTACCATTTTATTTTCCAAATGTAAAATATTTTTTGGTTTTTGAAATTTGAAGAAAGATTAAGTTTGTGAGAGAACAAGGAGCAAGTGTAGGTCTTTCGAACCAAAGGACATTATGCTTTAGGGAAAGAACCAAGAAGGAGCCAATGGGGAAGGTGGAAAACTAGAGGAAAAACTCGAAGGTCTGGCATAAGTTGGAGAAGGGTGGCATTACGAGATTCATAGAAAAAATCCATGGTTTCAATAATGAGGTCACCAAGACAATGGTGAAATCTTGGAAGGATGAATGAGTTAAAATTGATGGGGTTACACATCAGGTTAATGTGGAACTAATCACCCAGGTCGCGAAGATCTCCTTGGAGGGGATAAAAAATTTCAGAGACAAGAAAATGTTAGCTAACGCAGTTAAGGAATTTATGAAGGATGATGATGAAAGGAAGAAACTTGTGAAGACTGCGACATACTATGAAATAGAGTCCATTAAAAATCTTTAGAGGAATGTCTTAAGGGTAATTACTGAATATATATCTCTAGATACTAGATTCAATAGGGTCAGAACCCATCACTTCATTTTGTTAAAACACTTTAGGCATGGAATAAAGATTTCTTTTCCTTTTTATCTTTTCACTTCCATGAGCAAGGGCATTGAGGTTTTTAAAAAGAAACACATTGTTAACCCAACCCTTCATGAGGGTTTGCTCCTTCTAGTATATTAGTACTTAAAGAATGAAACCAGGGGAAAATCCCTCGATGAAGTTGGGAATTTTTCCAAGGAAACTAAGAGCTTGGATTCTGAGCAAGTGCGAAGCATAAATTTGGAACATGAGGAAGCAAAACCATCTACAACCCTGGTTTCACAATAGAACGCTGGAACCCTATTGGTATCACAGAGAAAACTACCAACAACTTCAAAGAAAGAGAAAGAGAATGATATAGGAGAAATGAATTCCTGAATCTGATCTATATATGACATGTTTCTACTTGGAAAACCTTCTCAACAAGTTAAAAGCATCTCTCTAATCTCTCCCCTCAACTACAAAATCAAATCCTCATCATTTGGCCTCTACAAGCACAAAATATTTCAGATATTAGATGAGAATCATAATTGATTTGATGCCAAATTTGAATTCAATATTACAACAAAAATTAGTTGAAATAACCACTAAAGACATGAAAATCCTTTCAGAATTCATTTTATGCTTCAACAAACTTCAATATTTGCCCCCCTCAACTAATTTTGGGACTCCATGATAAATTTTGCCCGTTCCACTGAGAATGCCCTCGAAAACACAAATCTGCTTGCAGAGAAAATTGGTGAAGACCTACTCAAAAGTTGACCTCAAAAATCGATAGTTCATCTCTTCTAAGTTCCAATAGTATATTGAAGTGACTATTTTGGACAAAAAATGCAACTGTGGTGGCAATTTGAAATTTAGGCTCTTGTTCATGGCTAGAGAATTAAAATGAAAAAGTTAAAAATTTATATAGTTAAAACTATATAAAAACTTTAAAATCATTTGAATCTTTCATCCTTTTGAAAATTCATGCATTGATGATCTTCTTTGAATTTTACTTTATATTTTATATTTATACTCTCTTATTTCTCCATTTGCCATTTGTTGATTTCCTATTGGCCATAGGATTTGAAATATTAATTAATTAATATTAATTAGTTCTCTTAATTACTCCATCTCCAATTTCTCGTAACACTAGAGGGCTTTCAAATCTTGCTTTACACCCTTACATTCACATGAACCCTGTAGCATCAGAACCTTTGAAAAATTTCCTTTCCACTCTTATGTTGTTTGTCCTTTTACACTCTCATGACCCTTTTAAAAATTTATTTTATGCTCATATGCCTTGAGCATAACATCATAACCTTCACATTTTTTCCTCCTGGCCTCACACTTCTCATAGCACCATAGAGCTTTCCAAACTTCTCTCTGGTCATATGCTTGGCCTTTATTAGCACTTTACAAGTCAAAATAATTTCACTTTGGCCCCACACAAACCCTTCATAGGTCGGACCTACCACATGGCCATGTCTTAAAGACAACATAAAACTTGAGCGGTTTGGTATTTAAAAACATATGAATATGGCCATAGGACCCATGTGGAATAAAAGGCGTGAAGTTATGTTTACGATGATGCCTGTCGATTACTAGTTGCCATCATCATCAAACATGCATCCTCCCTCTGATTCATGACAATGATGGAGCTGATGCCAAGTGACAGTGTGGGAGACCTGTTTAGAAAAGTTGGGGAATAGTTGGATGAATCAGTGATCAGAAGCTACACTCATGGATCCTCCATTTGTGTGGACTCCTTACGCTTGGAGTTACTCCTTCAGAATCCTACTCTACATATGGATTCACTCTGCCTTCACTTGCATATTCGTCTTTAGAGATATATTCATCATTATCACCTACTTCCCCAGTGAACCAAGAAACTACATAGGGGATAAGTTTGTCCTTTATTGTAGATCCAATCTCATAATCTTTCTCCATCAGATCTAATTTTCTCTAGCATAGATGCCCATTCATTTGATTGCCTGTGTATTTCCTTTTCTAATGCTTCGTGCAAATTATACTTCTCATTCTCCAACATCTTTGTGCAAGATTCCATCTCTCCCATGCCTCTATTTGTGTGGGCTAATTCAAAGGCAGCTCACATGTTCCTCCATGTTATGATGCCTTAGCTCCCCATATCATTGCTTATTGTATATATTTTTAGACTTTTGGTGGAACTCCCCTTCCTTCCTCACATATTCTTTCCTTAATGTGTGCTTCATCGGCCTCACCCTCTTTAATATCTGCGACTTCCTCTTTTTAAAATTGTGGCTTCCCTTAGTTTGTTGAGTTGGTCTTCTTCTTTTGACCAGGGCTTCACGCTTTGATGGCATACTTTTCTTAACATGTGGAGCTCCCCTGCTCTTTCAATGCACGAGTTCCTCCCTTCACATTGTTGTCTCTTCTAATCTTGCGTCTCTCTTGGATGGTGTGGTTCTATATAGCAATTCATAGAGTCAAATGTCAGGGGACCACCAATTGCTAGGAATTCATGACCCTCCCTATTTATAATCTCTATTGCAATGCATTCATTTGTACCCACAAATGAAGTTGTCCTTAAAAAGCTTCTTTGATGGCTTTGGTTTGGAGATGGAGAAACTTGAGTAGATGGGCATTGCTTGTTGGGCTCAGAGCTTAGCATTATGCTTAGAATAGGCCAACCTCTTCTTTGTTGAATGGAATGCTACTTTTGCTATTGTTGGTTATGAGAAATGTGAGATTCATTTGAGTTTGGTACAAGTGCTTTTGAGAGATCAAAATATATTAACATAATGTGCCCACTACTTTGCACAAGGATGTTTTGTGGTTTAAGATCAAAGTAAATAATTCCCTCAAAGTTTCCTTTATCCTCACCTAGCATGCATGTCCCGGTTCCATAGTGGGTTAGTGGATTTCGAGGCACTTAAAAATAAATTTAACTCATCAGGCATCTTTCTCATATGGAAACTTGATCAATTCAATCCATCTTCATTGATCAATCAAAAGCTCAGAGTTCTAAAATCTCAACAACCTTACACTGGGTCTGAATCTTCTTCTTGTTAGACAACAATAATCTTATTATTTCAAATAATCCATCAAGTTGATGCAATCAGTTGGACCCCAAAGTGGATCTAGCTAAAAAAAAAATCATTTTCGGACAACTAAAATCTCAAAGTGGCCTAGAGAACATTTTAGACTCAAAATCCATCATCGAACTACCAATTCAAAACTCATTTTATCACTTTCTTGCAACTGTCAACTTGATGCCAGAAGGTCCCTTGATGGTCTTTAAAAACTGACACAAACACCTAACTAGGCTCTAGAATCGAACATACTAATTCTCTATTCCACAATCTTTTACCCTGTTGAATCTCATCTCATGACAACATCAGGGTCAAAAGATATCAACCTCCAAAGTTGCTTACTTAAAATCACCTGCACATAAACATGTCAGAAAACAACAAGACGATCATGGAATTAGCTTTGAAAATTGGGTAAACTGACACTTGGGAGGATGAAAAATGGGGCATTGGTTCACTATCATGAGGAAAATATGAAACTATGATTAGGGCTCATGATGAATAACAAGACACAAATGGAAAATGGTCAAAGTGGGCTACTCAGAATTTGCAGACTAGAATCAATGACAGAAAAGCATTTTTTGCAAATGGATTGTACTTGGGAATGTGTGCATACGAATTCATCAAGACTTGCAAACTAGCACACTCAAAGTATTTTTAGAGTAGAACATAGTGGTACAATCCATTCAATCTTGTCTACCATAGATTCAAAGTTATAACATCATGAACAGGGGTACTGATCAACCTGCATTTCATGACACTAGTAAAAAGATACAAATTGCATTTGGAATCATGTTTGAAAACTGATCAAATGGATTTGTCATAAGCTCAAAATTGAAACATAGTAAGCCTCTAACTCTAAAATGCAACACACAAGGAAATTTCTCTTTTTGGTCAACTGGGTCAAAGTTATAATAGGTCAAATAGGGCTTCCCAGAATTTAGAACAATTCACATCAGCATGACAACAAAAAATGACCAACTTTGAGGGATTTAAAACCTAGTCAAACGAACCCAAAATGACTCAAAATATTAAATTTGGGCTCTCTAGTATGGACACTAGACATTCCCAAAGTGGAAAGTCATGAAACATTACTGGGTGTGAGATATTCAGTTGCAAACACAACCTCTTGTCATTGTTTGACACTTAGGCAAAAATGCAGATTTGACAGTTGCTCAAAATGGGACTTCACGAAATGGCTTGAAATGGCAATTTATCCTCATGGAACACATAGGCATACTGAATGCAAGGCGCTACAAGCATTAAACACTTCTTGGGGCTCAAAAGTATAGCTGGGTACAAATGCATTTAAAAGCGTTTAGAGGGCTTAATTTCTTCAATGGTACTCAAAATCAAGGCTACAATTTTGAGCACCAACACCACCCATACTAGGGAAACCTTTGATCTTAAACATCTCAGCTATAAAATCTACTCTAGGAGCATTTCTAGCACAAAGTGATGAGACTAGAAAAGAACATACTATTTACTACATTAGTCACACTTTGGTGGCTTATGAAGTGAATTACAACAACATTGAAAAGGCTTTCCTTGTAGTGGTATTTGCATCACAAAAGCTTAGGCACTACATGCTTGCCTATACAGTGCAACTTATTGCAAAGATTGATCCCTTCAAATATTTACTAAGGAAAGATGCATTGATTGGATGTCTTGCTAAATGGATGATGATTCTCTCTGAATTTCACATTCAATACGTTGAATGCAATGCTATCAAGGGACAACCATAGCTAATCAACTTGTTGATTTTACATTACACGATATTAATCCTATGCAGATTGAATTTCCTAATACTTCCATCATGTATTTCACTAAAAGAACATGGAAGATGTTCTTTGATGGCTCTCACACCCAGAATGTAGCTTGTGTAGGAATCTTGTTTGTCACCCCTCATGGGTATACAATCCCTCAGTCCTACAAACTCTTGTTTCCATGCACTAACAATTTAGCAGAGTATGAGGCCTTAACTAATGGGATTAAAATGGTTTTAGAATGGAGGATCACATAGTTGCACATCTATGAACACTCTCAACTTCTTATTAACCAAGTTAATTATTATTATCAAACCAAAGATGACAAGCTTTTACCATATAATAAATTCATAAATTCCATAGAGAACTACTTCACATTTGTAACATTCCAACAAATTCCTTACGTAGAAAATAAGGATGTAGATGCTATGGCCACTCTAGCATCTCTTCTTCAGTTACAAGAACATGAATCATATTTTCAGTTGTTTGTGGAAGAATTATGTCTCCTTGCATATGAATCCTCAACAATCAATTGATCTACACTGTTTTCAACCATGATTCCTCTCGCTACTCCACCATTTTCTCCTATTTGCATGATAAGATAGTTCCTAAAAATCTTATGCATAACAAAAAATTCCAACTTCTCTGAAATGCCTCTCACTACACTCATGTCTCTGGTGATTTGTATAGGAAGAGTCTAGATGAAATACTTCTTAACTATTTAGAACTAGAAGAGTTTAAAAAGGCATTGGTTGAAGCCCATGATGATATTTATTGGGTAGACTTTAATGGCCTTGTACTTTCTCAAAAACTATTGAGGGCAGGTGACTATTAGCCAACTATGTAGGTTGATGTACTCATATATGCTAAATCTTGCAAGAAGTGTCACCTACATGGTAACTTGATTCCTACTCCTGTGTGTGAGCTCATCCCTTCTATTACATATTGGCCTTTTCAACAATAGGCCTTTGATTTGGTGGGAAAGTTTCATCCAAGCTCATCTAGTCGGCACAAATTTATTATTATAGCAACTAAATTTTTCACAAAATGGGTTGTAGTTATACCTTTATCTGTTTCTATAGGAAAACATGTTGCCTTGTTTATTCTCAACCACTTATTTGTCACTATGGAATCCCATCCTCCATTGTTATTGATAATGGAGGACGATTCAAAAATAAGGACCTTAAACAACTTTGTAATAAATTCAAGATCAAACAACACTTGTCCTCAATATACTATCCTTAAGGGAATGGCCAAGCTGAGGCCTCCAACAAGAAACTACTCAATATCTTACACAAAACGGTCCACAAATTAGGTAGAGATTGGCACCTACAGATCAATTTGACACTCTAGGCTTACATGACCATTATATGTACTCCTATGGGGGCTATACCCTTTTCACTAGTCTATGGTTCTGAGGTTATCTTACCTTTAGAAGTTGAGATTCCCTCCTTGTGAATCTCCCTACATGGGTTGATAACTGATGAAGACAATAGGGCTATGTAGATACACAAGCTAGAAACTCCAGACGAGCAATGCAAGGCTTCTTTTGATCACATGAGGGTTTATCAAAAAAGGATGTCTACTACTTACAACAAAAAGGTCCATCCTTGAGAATTCTAGGTGGGTGAACTTGTTCTTCAAAGAAACCTTAAGAATCAGAAAAATAGGGGAAAAAAGGAAAATTTGAGCCTAATTGGTTGGGTCCTTGCATCATTATAGAAGCATTTGGGTTTGGTGCATATCAACTCTCTAATCCTAAATGGGAATAGCTTGTTGAGCCTATCAACATTCTACATCTAAAAAAAATGTATGCATAAGGCTCTTTGGTCTTAGCTTTCTGTATATATCTTATTATCCCTCTTAAAAATTAGAAAATGTCCTTTAAAAATGATCATCTTAGTGAAAACCTAGCAATATGCACTTTGATGCATCACCAAAAAAATACAAAAAAAATGCTAATAAAAAAATTCCAATTGGTGAAAACTTGGAAATGGGTGCTACTTGAGATCCTTGCACCTTTTTTTATCAGTCTCACTCATTTCACAACATATTTACTAGCTTGGAATTTTCTCTTGTCCTCGTCTCAAGGGCACATCTTCTTATATTATTAGGGTCTTTTTGTGCCTTAGGGTTTCTTTGGCAAACTCATGCAAAATAATGTTTCTCAACACTACCCCCCCTTAACATTGAGTGTTTCTTAACACTTGGATACTCTACCAACAGTCTAGGATGCTACGATATTTCTCACTATCAAATGTGAGTCTTAAAGGAATAGCCAGGTGACTTACACACACACTTAAACATTAAACTTGCTGAGCTATGACGAAATTTATCTTCTTTGTGTGTTGTCTATGAAATTTTCTTTGTTGAGTGTTCCCTCCCTAATAGGCTTTCGAGGATGTCATGGACTAGAAGGCTGGGGGCATGCGACATGTTTTACTTGCTTTTTTTCTTTTGGGTATACTTTTTTAGTTTAAGGTGTTGAGAGCCTTTATGCTTGTCCTACTTGACACTTTTGGCTTGCAATGTATCATCCTTATTTACTTTTTCAAGATTGCACTCGAGGATTATCTAGGCACTCGTGTCTTGATACAGGTGTAATCTTACTATACTTAACTTAGGTAATCTAACTGCATTAGTCATCTTGACCTACATGTCTTTGATTCTTAGGTTAGATTCCCATATTCCTATCTAACATATGTCATATTCATATTCTCATAGTTATACTAGTGATGATTATGTAATCTTCTAATGTCTGTAATAATGTTCAATGATGAAATTATAGTCTAAACATTTAGTGTCCCTTGTAAGTAAACCATTTTACATACTAGCTTGCATTATAGCCTCATTATAGCTTAGTTTTTCACTTTGCATATTGGGAGAGCTCTCCCTTCATCTTTTCACAAATGTATCAACTAACTGCTTTCATCTCTTCTCACTTTTCTTTTAATCATGTGTTTTGCTTCTTGTCGACCATGTCTATTTTCTTGCTTCATCTATACCCATCATCATAAGGGGCTGATCTAACCACCACATCTAATCTATCAAAGTATCACATTTTCAAAACATGAGTCTACATCATATACATGAGAGCTAAAACTATCCATGAGAGAGATCCATGAGCATATAAACATGAACATATATAAACATGAGCAAAAATTGAAACATCGCATGGAAGCATAAATACATGTGTTGAAATATCCATGTACGACATCTATCACATAAGCATAAAAATGAGAAAAGTACACAAATACATTGATCAAATCTAGTATCTCATAGATATCAAGTATCTCAAAGTACATATACAATATGAGATCCAAAATCTAGATAAATGTCTCAAAAATATATAAGGTACAACAAAATGACACAATGACATCATCCTAGACCTACTTCTAACTCCAGGATTAACTCTCGCCCTCTTGGACTGGTGGTGGTCATGGAGGTGGAGTATGTATCCTATATGGTGTCTATACGAAACCCTCTAATCTCCCTGCCCACTTTGTGTAGTCAGTTAGTCCCTATTCTAGAGGCACCACACCTCTGTATGCAACATTATAGTAGGAAGCTCACACTCCATGATGCTCTAACTCCTACCTCATAGCATCTTGCTCCCTACAGAGCTCCTTGCTTTATGCCTACTCATTTATGATTTTTTGATCCCCAACAACAATGATAATCCATGCCACATGTAAGTCTACCTCTAGGGCCTGAATCTGAGCATCTCAATCACCCTCTCCTTCACCCCTAGCATGCTTCTCCTATTATGGTTCTGCTCACTCCACCCTCCTACATCTCAATGGATGTTCCTCCTCCTTTGACTCCTCTGACTCCTTCAACTCCTCCTCACTCTCCTCCTCTCTAATGGCTTGATCCCACATCCATCTCACCCTAGAAAATCAAGAACTACTCCCAACCCCCATCTACCTTCCACCCTTGCCTCTACCTCCTCCTCCATCTCCTCCCTACCCCACTACCATGGGTGGTGCATCTTGCCTAGTAAAATGGGGGAAGGGGTACTTCTACATTCATATAAGTATGTTAGTTCTACCCCTACATCTATCAAATTTAGGTGGTAGTCCCAAGGCTCTCACATTAGTGTTGTTGTATCCCTCATGGTCATTTAATAGTCTAAAATGGGTAGACATCCTTGGTCTTCCTCTCCATGAAAGTAGGCATATGTGGTGGTCTCCAGCGAGATCACCTATCTTTGACTAAACTATCTCTAGACTTGGCTGATAACAAATTGCTCCACTATATCTATGTGTCTCACCAGCAGTGGTCAGATGTATCACATGTACTTGAGCTCCCATGCATCTGATAATCTATAACATGGTTGTATGGCTACCAAAAAAAAGAGTTAAGGTCATCAAATAAGTGTCGATGATAAGTAACATCCTTGGTGTGGCTCAAAGGGATGAATCTTGTGTACTTATAGATGAATGGCTTACTCTACTCACATGGCTACATCTATGGACGTATAACTACGATATGCTCTCACACCCATATTTGTGCTACAATTTTGCCACATGCCTAGGTCCTATAATCTCAATACACGATCTCGTGAATCTCATGATACATGTCTTCTAGGATGGAGGGTCCCCATGCCATCCATCTCGCCTGACCTATCAAGTCTGCAACTAGTCGATCCCATCCTAGAGGGAAGCACTTCTAGCCCCTGTCGATGACTAAAGCTTGGAAAACCAATGAGAAAATCAAAGAAATGGATATTGACCACCATACTCATCTATTAACCTCTCCTAGCTCAAGTATCAGTTTAGGATGGTGATATCCTCGAGCAACTATTAAACTACCAACCTCCCCTTTGTTGGGGTTTGATCATAGTAAACCTATGACATAGTCAAACTCATCATCACACCTCATATGGAAATTAGAAACTTAAAATGGACAAATCTAAAAATATAATGATTATACTTACAAGGTCTCCATGGCATGGCACATGAAGGATGCAATTTATGTCCTCCAAAGTAATTGTGGCCTCGTCAGTGGGAAAATGGAATGTGTTATGCTCCCTATGCCACCACTCAACTAAAGCAGTCATAAATCCATAGTTTGCCCGTATATGGGGCATGTGTAGCAACCACCTGAATCCCATTTTTTCTATAGTTGTCTTCTTTCCATCCTCTAGATGACGGAGGACACAAAACCCCACCACCTTGGGGGCTCTAATGAAAAGTGCAGGAAAGACAATCTAAATAATTGAGTCAAGAAAACATGCAAACATTAGTATCAGCTATAAACAAATCAAGAACATCATAAATAAATAAAAATGATAAAAAACAATAAGCTCACACTTAAAATCTACTCCTACATGCAAAAAAAGCTCAAAAACTAACTAGGCAATACTTTTTCTATAAGAACACGATACAATTTTCTAACTAACTTTTATGCGATACTTTTTATAGTACCTATGTGATACTTTCATTGCATGTGATAGTTTGGACCATGTTGTGTGACATTTGGGTATGTTTGATTCAATAAACATTTGCATAGCATATGATACAATTTGGAAAATGGAAGTATCATGTGATACTTCTCAAAGTAGATGTGTGACACTTATAGTATCACAATGTTTTTTCAAAACCTTAAAAAGTACATTAAAAATGTGTTAAAATGATAAAAAAAAATGTGAAATTTTTTAAGACTTACCAAGGCCTTGTACTTGGGTGGCTAATTGTGCAACCGGTTGTGCTTGAAATGTTGCCTATGCATAAAAATGCATGTTAGAGCCATGATCTCTCTCAAAATCACTCAAGAGCTCTCCAAAATCAAAAAAGACCAATAAATTGAAAATACCCTTGGATCCCTTATATAGTCCTCTGACCTCATTTTGACTCAATTTTCAAATTGCTCAATATTCTGCAAAAATTGCACTCCTGGCTAATTTTGACACCTTGGATCTATTTTTGAGATCAAAATCAAAATTTGAGTTCATCTTGATAGTCAAAATTGCATTTTAGAAATTCCACCTTTTCCTATGCAATTAGCTAACCTTTTGAGGTCTAATCTCAAATCTTCCCTAGGGTATCTTCATTTCTCCATGTCTTCATCATTTCTACATTCCATACCAACTTCAATCCACATATTTCTCTTCTAAATCATATTTCTATTTGACTTGACCTAATTTGCATACTTTATCCTTCTTGTTCAATTCTAGTCAAATTGGGGCATTCTATCACTTCCTTATGGTCACTCTTTGGTTCTAATCGCTTATATGTCATCATGGACTTTGCTATATCTCAATTTTCTTATATCTTTCTTATTTCTACATTCCCTTTACCTCATTTTGATTTTGATCTTGATGGGGCAAAAATACTCTATCATTACTTACTTGCTATAACTATCTATTTCTCACGAGCATATACTTGATTCTTTTATTCTCTCTTGATCTATCTATTTTTCTTGATGTTAGTACTCTTGTTGAGTTCTGATATCATCTCTCTCCTATTGTTCAGTACTATTGCTACCAAGATGTGCATTCTATTTATTGTTGTCTACTTGGCTTCTATATTCTTTGACATCATGTGTTCCTAGATTGATCACACATTAGTCAAAGAGGGGAAAATATAATCACCTAAAAATTGTAATCTAGACCATTAGCCCCCTTCTTAGCATTTTGGCTAAGTTAATTAATTATTTTCCTAGACCAAATTGGTAAAAATCAATTTATTTAATTTAAACTTATAGTTTGACTATAATATCCTATGTCCATATTTGATTAAAATAATTTCCCCTTTTAATTAAATAAAAGACCTCATTCTTCTAAACCACTCAATGTGCACATATAAAGTCATTTTCCCATTTACAAATTAAAAGAAAAGGTTTTTTTCTCACACGAAAAGTCAACTCCTTTTAATTGGTTGACTTGATCTTGCACATGAATCATGCCAAAAGACCCCCACCCTTTATCATATATTCCTTGATCTTGATCTCAACCTCCCGTATACCTTTAAAAGAGAGAGCTCCCTCCTTCTCAAGGGATCAAATTTTTGAGTATTGTTATGTTGCAGGTTTCTTGACAAGATTTCTTGGGAGTACTTGTAAAGAACTTCTTGCTTCTTGTCTCATTCTTGCATACTCCATCTTAGCTTGGATTTATCTATCATATATTTATTTCATTTGTTATATCATGTAGTGCTTCTCATGTTTGTGGTCTATACCTTGTTATATTTTGATCTAAGAGATACTTGTTACTCATGTTATTTTACTTTGAGATGACCTCATGGTCACATATTATACATTGAATTCTAATATCATATATGTTAGATCACTATGTTTCTCAGTTGATCATATTTGTATGATGATGCCATTTTGAGATAATAGTATGTTTTGTGATGATATATGGTTGTCTGGTATTTGGATATATTCTCTTATTATGTTATATGTTGGATTTCATGTTATGGTTAATTACTTCATTCTTGCTTTGTTATGTTTTATGTGAAGTGAGTGATGTGAATGGATGATTTTGGTATATACTTAAATAAATTATCAAGCTAGGTTATTTAATGCATTTATTTCTTCAGCTATGTTATTATATGCAATTGCACTTGATCATGTATTTAGTGTGCAGGATTTATATCCTTGGCAGTAGCACATGGAGATAGTTATTCAGATGTTCATATTTTACCAATGTCATCCCTGTATAGTTTATGTATCTTATTTAATTATTTAAATTAAACCTTCTAGTGATTTAATTTAATCCAAACTCATTTTCATTATGTGATTAGACCTGTGAGTGTGTCTGTGCATTTAAAGGTTCGCATTTGTCGTGAAAGTTTTAAAGTTTTTTGTGATTTTGGTTTAAGGGTTTTTGGGCTTTATTTTGATTAATTTTAATTCTCAGTAGCTTTGTCGTAGATGAATTTTAATTACTTGGAATAGCCTATTTTCATTTGGGTTTAGTCAGAGTCTAACTAGGTTACCTAGTTATTTACCCTAATCAATTATTCACTTGAAAAGTGAATAAGTATCCAAAGAGGAATTATATTCCTCAATTCTCACTTTCTAAAATAAGAAAATTCAGAGTTTTTTTCAAATCCTCTTCTAGAGGATTGTATTTATGTTTATTGTAGGAGCTAAGGGCATGAGATCTTCACAAGATTGATCTTGTTAGATCCAGCTTGGGGAGACCTTGGATTGTTTCAACTTTCAGTAGCTTTTGTAGGATATTTATTTTATTTGGTTGATTCTCGTTTTGACCCTTTTGGCTGTCAGGTAGGGCTCTCCCATTTTTATGTTTCAACTCTATTTTTGCTTCCATTTCTAGTAGTTCTATGTTAGGAGGCTAAGAACTAGTGTTCCCCTCCATTTCTGATTTTTGGTTCTTCCTAGTTGGTTGGGCATGAACATTTTCCTGATTTTCAGGATGAGGGTTTCGGGTTTCACATTGTTATGTTGGTCCTTTTTGCATACAATGTTCAAACCTAATTTTTTTGGCTTTTGTGCCATAATACCAAATGGGTTTTAATTTTGAAGTTTTTGAGTTTTGAGGTTTTTCACCTCGATTTTTGTGCCACCCAATTTTCTTAGGCTTTCTTGGCATGATGTTGGTCATGGACTTGGATTATCTGCAAGATGTCAGTCAGACCACTATTGCACTTTTAGGTTGCATTGGGATATGTTCCTCATCTATACTCCTGAGCTTGTATTTTGTTGAGTGTTATTTTGCTTATGTTCTCATCCAGCCCTTTTTTTATGATCTTTATGATGGTGGTGTGCCACACATGAGCATGTGTGCATGTGCATTTTTCAAGTGACTTGTGAGACTTGAACTCCTATTTTTATTTTGGTTGATTTATGTTCATTGGGGTTGGGTAATAAAATTAAGATAATAAAATGAGATGCCTGTTTATTTTATCCGAGGGCAAGTGTCTTATAGTTTGATTCTATGAATACTCAGTGATGATCTCCAAGGGAGCGCCTTGATATTTTTTCCACACTAGGTTATCTTGGTATTCCCAAGTGTATTAATCTCCACTATAGTCCCTACATAGTGACTCATAGAGTGTCTGACCAGGACTTGATCAACTTGCATTATCTCATGATCTTTGTTGCAGTCCTCTTTATTGTCAGGCATGAGTACTAGCCATGGACATTTTCTTTATTTGTGTTTTTTGTTGGATCAATATCTCCATCAACATAGTGGGAGTGGACCTATAGGTTCCACATGGTTGGGAGGCATAGTTACCTACACCACTGCTAAGGACCGGTGTACAAAGATGGTCTATTTTTCTAGTGCGACCGGTGCTTGATGTTTCACTTGGTATATTTGAGATGCTAGAGTATGCTTCCTTGTAATTTATGCTTTCATTGGAATGCTTGGATATCATGTTTAGATGATGTTATTTTATTTGATTCATTCCTTATTTATGATGTTTAGCATATGATTAGATGATGTGATTCACTTAGTTGGAGTATCTATTGCTTTACTCTTTTAGCATGCTAGATTTCTTTGTTCTTATGATGTTATTATGTTATAGTAGTGACACCCTCATAAGACAAATCTAGCTATCTAGTTTACAGTTTACTATGTTACACACAGGGGATGGCTAGGGCCTTTGAGGTCTCATGATGCTATTTCGATTGGGAGGAACCACGCAAGAGTTTTGCAATTTTGTACATTGTGATGTTTCTTTTAGTATGTTTTCTTTTACTACTATAGCTTAGATGGTTAATTGTGTTTCCATCATGCTTCTCTTGAGTTTGAGTCTCCAATCCTCAATTTTTGGATTTGATACTCCCTAGTGTGGAGGTTCTAACTCTCTATTTTATCTCCTTGAATGTTTCTTGTATTTCCTAGGTGATAGTGTTCAAGCATTGGACAATTCTTGTAAATTATCACACACCCAAAGAGGAAATATCATGTGATACAGGAAAGTATCGCACACCCAAGGGGAAAATGTCATGTGATACTGGAAAGTATAGCACACCCATTAGAGAAATGTCGTATGATACTAGAAGAGTATCTCACAACCTTAGAAACTCTATCACTTGGTCCCTAAAATTATTGCATGGCCTTTTGAGAAATTCCATACGATACTAGTAAAGTATCACCCAAGTTGTATGGAAGTATCGCCTAGGTCTATGAAAAAACCTACTAGGGCAACCAGCAGGCACTTTTCAACTTGATCAAAAGGTTTTGAGAGGTGATTGGGATACCCTTTACAGATTTCTCTAACCCTAGTGTCTGACCTTTTAAATCTAGGATGTTTCAAATTCAAATGGGATTTATAACTTTTGTAGTTTGTCATTTTTGTTTAGTAGTGGTGTTTGGATGTTTGTTTAATCTTCCATTGTGATATTTGTGATCCTTGTATGATGATTTTCATGTGCATCCATAATAGTTTTTAAAAAATATCTTGGATTATATTTATCTTTTTTCCAAGGATCTCCGAGCGGGGTATTACATATCATATCTCACATAGTCTAATTATAAATGGTTGTAACACATTCAACTTGCTTAATCTAGTTGAATTGTGCATTTCATCTTAGTCTAGCTTCATTTCTTGAATTGCATGTTGAGAGTTCTTCTAGACACTAGTGTTCTTTCTCTTGTCTCAAGAACCTCCAATTTCATGGTTTACTAGCAAGGCTTGTATCCCTAAGGCTCATTTATGAGCTCACTTCATGCTTATTTTATGCCTCTTGCACTCCATGACTAGGGAGCTCTAACCCATCATTCGAGTGTTCTAATCTATGGGACATCTTGGATAGAAGGGTTTAGAGAAGTGTACAATTTGAGTGTATAGTTTTTAGATTAAATTCACATCTCATATAGCTCAAATCTCATATATTTTCATAGAAAATACTAAAAATATATATCTTAGCATTGCATGAACATTCTTGTACTCTCAAAATCCTTCATTCTAGAATTGGTCTATGGTCATTGAGCTCTTTATTTTGAGAGAAAACATTCAAACCCTAAGTAGATAGAAGGAAATAGGTTAATTTTCTTGGATCTTTTGATATGGACAATCTCATGTTCATTCTCAAAAAAACTCTACATGCAATGACTATGCTGAAGTGTGTGTAGCCCATTTTGCCACATACAATATTATATCCCACTTCCACTCTGGAATGGAATGTGGTTGCAAAAGACCCACATGATGTTGATGCTCTACCTTCACTCTTTTTTACTCAAGATATTGAGCAAAAAAATCAACATCTCACCTCATCCTTTCCCAAAAGTATAATTGTCTAAGGTTATCATGCATCATCTTGACACCAGGATGTGTGAAATATGGTGCACATTGTGCCTTTGATAGTACTAAGGATTGAAGATCTCTTGACACTAGCACATAAATTCACTCTCACTATCGTAATAGTCCATTGGAATCCAAGGAGTAAACTGAAAACTACTCCTCAAGGGTACATCTAGACTCAACCTTCACTCTAACCTCCTAATACCATGTGTCACTAGGAAAAGCCTTGAGAATATGGTTACACAAATCCACCCCCACTAACATAGCTAATATCTCATGCCTTCTCCTACTGAAGATAGTTGTAACAACATTCTCCTTCCCCTTGGTTTAATGAATATCAAAATTGTACTCAGTCAAAAACTCCATCCAATAACATTATCATGCATTCAGGTTTGAATGATTAAAAATATACTACAAGCTTTGATTATCAATACGTAACTCAAACCTTTGTCCCAAAAGTAAATTTCTCCAATACACAAGCACATGCACAACTATCACTAACTACAAATCATGAGTAGGGTAGTTTAGCCAATGGTCCTTGAGCTTTCTAGACTCATATGCAATCACTCAACCATCATACATCAACACTACCCCCATACCCTTGAATGGCACATCTATGCATGCCATGAAATCACTTGTAATATTAGGCTATGTAAGACCTGATGCACTAGTCAATCACTGCTTAAGAGCCTCACATGTTGACTCACATTGATCAGTCCATATATACTTCTTCCCAATCTACTGGAAAAAGTGATAGGGTGAGCCACACATGACAAAACCTTCACAAATCGATGGTAGTAACCTGCAAACCCCATGAAGCTATAAACCTCAGGAATACTAGTGGGTGTTGGTCAATGCTAGATAGCTTGGATCTTAGCAAGATCCACTACAATACTATTACCCATAATGATGTTCCCCATATACTTCACCTCAAGTTAGAAGAACTTACACTTACCTAAGTTTCCATACAATTGATGACCATGTAAGCACTATGATGTCTAGCACAAATGGACCTCGTGTTCCTCCATAGTCTCATAATAGATATGTTGGAATTATTTTTGTTATTACACCAATAGCTCAAGCTATTAATGAATTTTATAATAGCCAAAGACAAGGATCCATGGCAGGTGGTTAAGCACATGTCACAAATCCATCGGTCTATGTTGGATAGAGGTGATGCATCGACCTCCCAATAATACCCTCTTAGCATGACTTGAGGGATTTGATTCCATAATCCAAGACTCTAATTCCACTTGTTGGAATATGAACACCACTAGGAGGGGTGAGTAAGTGATTTAAATTACTGTTCAAAGCCTGAAACAATCACAAGTTATAAATTGAAGGAAAATTAGTATGTACTAATTTCAATGGTTTAGAAGCAAAATGTTTTTTTAAAAGAAAAGATGCCTTTTTTTTTACACCATGTTGACACCCTTCACAAATAACATTCTTTGGCTTACTTGTACATGGCATACCTCTTACTTTCTTATGCTTACTAAATTTTACCAACTTGTCAAAATTCAAGTGCCAAAGTCTTTTGTTCCATAACCAACTTTCATTCACCTATCCCATAAGACAAACATCTTCATGATTGTTAGAATTTTTGATATCTTTTAAATTGTATACATTCCCTTTATATCTTTTACCTGATGCAACCAACTATCTGGATTTTAATTTGATTTGACAACCATGATCATCAAAAACAACTTCACATCCATGACCACAAATTTTACTAACACCAAGAAGATTGTACTTAATCCACCAACATAATACATATCATGAATGGATATTTTGTCACTAAGTATCAAAGAACCCAAACATTTAATTTTCCTTAAAGAATCATCACCAAAACTAACATTGCCACCTTTGTAGTTAATCAATTTGTCAGACTTCTTTTTATCTCTTGTCATATGTCTAGAACAACCACTATTAGTTATCCACACATACTTTTCTTTAGAATGTAGAGCGATTTGAACAATCATAGACTTATTAATCTTAGGCCTACATACCTTAGTCACTTTAGTATCAAATACTTTATCAACTTGTAGACTAGCATAAGATTGATCATTCTAAAATGACTTAGTTCTGTAATTACTCATAGCAGGACCAAAGAGATTGCATTTGTAACATCTTAGACCATTCATTTTAGGAAAGGAATAACCAAAATGAAACTTTAAATACCTCCTTGATATGTATCTACAGTTACTTATTCTTTGTTCATATTGGTGACACATTAAGCAATACCCACCAAAGAAAGAAGTGAACATATTTGAGTATCTTTTACCCATGAATGAAGTGCTTGATAAAATGATTTGTATAATTATAAATTTGATTAAAATCTGCAGTTGAAGTGGTAGTATTATGATTTGTATCCTTACTTTTATATTTAAATATCTCAAATAAAGATTTATCTTTCTTGTCACTAGAACATTGTCCAAGTTCAAAACCAATTCTTGTTAGATCATCAATTCTTCTTCTTTTCCTTAACATATCATCAAAATTAGTGTTCTCATAATTTTCTAACTTTCTTTTATATGATACTACTTCATTCATTAACCTTGTACGTTCTTGATCTTTAGAACTTAACTCTTTCTTAGTGACAAAGACAATTCTCTTTTGTTCCTCAAATTGTATTTTCAATTCTATAACTTGTTGATTTAATTCCTTAGTTTCTTTTTCAAAGTTTTATTTTTCCTTTAAGAATTTATTTTCTTGAACACTTAAATTCCTTTTTAATTCCTTGATCTTTTTAAGTGCATAAAGAAATTCACATTCTGAATTAGCCTCAACAAGTTCAATATCATCATCACTATCTAATTCTTGACAAGTAGTTTCTATAGCCATGAATAAAACTTCATTTTCATCACATTCAAAACTACTAGATTCACTATCTGATACACTCACAATCAAATTCTTCTTCTTAAAGAACTTCTTTTTGTTATAGAATTTATTTTTACTTGATTTCTCTTTCTCGTCATCTACATCATCATGACTATTTAAGGACATTTAGATGCAAAGTGTCCTATTTTGCCACAATTAAAGCATTTGAAAGGAAGTTACCTTTGTATTTACCAGCTCTTTTCTTTAATTTCCTTGATAAATTATCTTCAAGATATTATGATTCTAAAGAGACTTTGTTTACTTTCTTTTCCACCTTGAATGTTGCTTCTTTCCTCATGGACTCCCATTTTCCAAACTTTCTCATTTCATAAGCTGCAAATGCTCCATTAATATCTTCCATTGTATAGTTTTTAATATCTCTAGTTTCTTCTAAAGTATAGATATTATAATCAAAATTATCAAGAAGAGATCTCAAAACTTTCTTTACAACATCAATATCATCAATTTTTTACCAAGTCCTCTTATGCCATTTATGATTTTATCTATCATAAGGACATGGTCTTCTACCTTTTCATCATCACCCATCTTAAGGTCTTCAAATCTTGATCTCAAATGTCTTATCTTGGCTTCTTTAACTCTATCATTACTATGATATGTGTTTTTCAGTTTTACCCATACTTCTTTAGAAGAACTGCAATCCATTACCTTAACAAAAACATCTTTAGATAAACTATTAAGTCTAGCAAATGTAGCTTTCATATCAATTTCACACTTCCTCTTTTAATTGGGATCTATAGGTAAAGTATTAGGAACTTTATAACCATTAACAATTGAAGCCCAAACATCAAAATTAATAGATAACAAATATGTGTTCATCATTACTTCCTAAAAAGCATAATCCGATCCATCAAAAATAGGAACCTTTGAAGAACTATATTGAGTCATAAAAGATAAGTATTCCACTCAACCAAAATCTCCTTTCTCTAATACCACTTTATGGAATCACTATTGACGTTACAAAAAAAGATTGAGTTGTCAATGAACATTACAACAACCATAGACAAGGATCCATAGGAAGTTATTAAGCACATGTCACAAATTCGTCGGTCTATTCTGGACAGAGGTGAGGCACCAACTTCCCAACAAGATTAGTATGTCATCCATAAATATAAGGAAAATTTGATTGAGGTGAGTGTTAAACGCCTCATTCATCAAACTCATAAACACTGATGGCACATTGGTCAACCCAAAGGGTACAAGTATGAACTCATAATTTCATAATGTGTACAAAAACTTATCCAATGAATATCAATCTCATGGATCTGAAGTTGATGGTATCCTGACTTAAGGTCAGGTCAATCTTAGAGAACACACTCTCTCCCTTCATTTGATCAAATAAATCATCAATCCTCAACATGGGATACAAGTTATCTACTATCATCTTATTCAATATCAATAGTCAATGCATAATCACAATGATCCACCCTTGTTCTTTACAAAGCTTATGGGTGCACCACACAAGGACACACTAGGATAGATATGGCCCTTGTCCAACAACTCCTCTAGCTACAATTGTAGCTCACTCAACTCTTGAGTAATCATGTAGTAAGGCTCCTAAGAAATAATTTTTTTCCTAGGATGAGATTGATACAAAAGTCAATATTCCACTATGATGACATACTCAATATCTCATCAGGAAACACATCTGTAAACTCACGGTGGAGTGGGTGATTTTCAAGCAACACCTCTCAATTCTCAACCTCTTCTAGGTCACTGATAAAGTTTGCAAACAATTGAAATCCATTTTGCACACTCTACTATAGCTTCTTAGCTGAGATTATCTAAAGTGAGACTAGTATATGGACCCCTACAAGCTCAACCTATCCATTTTTCTCATCAACATCCTAAACCAACTTACACTAGAAATCAATACTCACCTAATGGAAGGCTAACCAATCCATATCCAACATGATGTCATAAGTGTAGGACCAAAAAATGGGCTAATATCTAACATAATATGAGAAAATCTCAAACTCAATGAACATACATTGATACCCTTTAGTCTACCATGATAGCCAAATAAACAAAGAAAGCAACACAAAGTTAAAACCCCCTCTTTCATTTGTAGCTCCCATGTCCTTCTTTCTTCTCCATTTGATGTAGCTCCAATTTCCTATAACGCACACAATTAGAGAGAAAAATCCTATGATATGATAATGATATACAAATACTAGAAGAAGTGATTTTAAGCTTGAGAGACCAAAGACCAAGGGACCAAAAATGAGAGGAAGTATGCTCAAATTATAATCAACATGCAAGATGAGAGCATTGGACTTGTCACCTTGGATATGGGACTTGGAAAGATATTCCTTTAAGAATCCATGACACATATGACACAAGATGCCAAATGTAGGATTGTATGATGCTTGGAAGTCAAACATGGCTAAAAATGGAAGAGGATCTATGATGCGTCATGTGACACCTCAAACCCACTTAAAGCCAAGAATTTATGACAATGGAAGCCAAATATAGTCATGCGTAAGGAATAAGAATATATGGATTATGACATAACTTATCCAAGTGTATATGGAGAATCTATGATGTCTCATGCCCATGTGTCATGATGATGTCAAGATTGTGCCAATATTATGCAGAATATTTGAATTAAAAATCCATATATCCACACAAATGGAAATTAGTAAAATAGAAATTAATGGTGAAAAATATGACTTAGGAAATTTATGAATTTCCATGGTTTGCAAATGATGAATCAATTAATTAATATAATTAATTAATTGAGGATGTTAGTTAGGAAGAATAATTAGTAATGCAAGCTAGAAATGATTGCGATGACATAGGATTAAATTATGGTTCATTTAATCTTATAGAGAAATTAGCAGATGATTGGCCAATTTGATTAGATAAGTGTGACAATATACTTTGATGAAAATGTGGATTGACTCAGATGATGACAAGTAGGCCAAAACCATGGTCAAATTGATTGATTGATTAAAATTGATAACATGCCAAGGACACATGACATGAATTAAGGACACATGACATTTAACTGATATCATAAATGCTACAAGATCAAGATTGATTGATATAGTTGATCATAATAACATCAATGGATGTTTTCAATGTTATTAAAATGGTTTAATTATGTCATGATCTAACATTGAGGGACTTGACAATGTCCATGATCAATGACAAGAATGATGTTTTGACCTAGCACTAAGAACCATGACAGTACTAAGGTCATATTGATAAGTTTGATAGATTGATAGGTTTCTAAAGCACTAAAAGCCACAAAAATGCCTAGGGTTGGATAGATGGTGATTGATTTAAGGTATCTAGCATGTTTTGGGTTGGTTATGGTTGATTCTAGGTGATTTTGGGTTGATTTTGAGTGATTTTGAGTTGATTTGATATGATGTGAAAGAAGATAGAAATGATGAAGTATGACTATGCTATGATAGTACCAAGTATAACCTAGGTGCACTTGGGAAGCCCAACTATGCTCTGAAAGTGCAGACAATGCCCCAGAAGGCTCTGGGGGCCTAAATCAGATTGGACTCGAAATGACCTGAAACTTTGTGTGCATGCCAAAAATAATAGAAAGGGTTCATAACATGGGAAATTTAGTAAAAACATGATAAAATTTGGCTGAAGTTGGTCAAAAAAGGTTAGACTAAGGTGAGACTTGGTGGAAAGCCACAAAAGGTTGATAGACATTGTATCAAGATGCTGGAATGCAAGATGAAGATTATTTGGTGCATCAAAATACAAGATCATGGTGGTAGATGAAGAGATGAATGATAGAAGACTAAGGAGATGAGATTAGGACCAGTTAGAATGAGGATCAATTAGAATGAGGACTAGTTAGAATGAGGTGAAGACTTTTTCTTTTCAGATGTGCACTATATGTTATTGGAGCTTTATTTTGATATGGTAGATTGAATGCAATGCATCATGGCTAAAGGGCCATAACACAAATGTAAACCTTTTGTGTAAACAAGCATTATGCAGATAAAAAATGGCCTTGTCCTTCCTAAGGCATAAATACATGTCCCAAACTCTCAAAGATACATATTTAATAGATAGAAAAATAAAAGATGACCATGAACCATCCCGACCACTCTCATAGATCAATTTATATCATCGAGTGGCATTGGAAGATGATTGAAAAAAAATAAAGAAAAAATAAATCACTCACTAAACAATGTGAGCCAAAAACTATTCTTGTCTATTATTACTTGTTTTTTAGTGTTTTAGGTTTGTAGATGGTTTTTGACAAGTTGATTATGTGATAGGTTTGTTTGTTGATTTAGTTGATAGGTTTATAGTGACACGTTGGATTGATTGTTAGTTCACCTTGCTCAGATAGTGTGATTGTCATTGAAGTGCAATTATTTAAGTTTCAATCTGCGAAAGTGCGAGCATTTATGCGAAACGGTGATAATCTACAGTGAGTATTTACAAGGTTTATTATAAATTTTTGGTGGGTGTTGTGATTCTTAGGGTTTTTGAGGATATCTGCTTCTTTTGTGTTACTCATTTCTTCAAGACATTTTACAATTTTTTGTGCTTATTTTAAGACATTTTATGATGTTTAGTATTTTTTAAGGACATTATATGATTTTTAGTGATTTATTCAGGATATTTTATAATTTTTTATAGATTTTTAAAGACATTTTACAATTTTTAGTATTTTTTCAAGACGTTTTATGATTTTTAGTGATTTGTTCAGGACTTATAATAATTTTTAGAGATTTTTTTAGGATATAAGGAGTGACAAGGGTTAGCACCAATTTGTTATGCAATAAGTCCAATGGACAAAGAGTGCTTAGGGATCTACCCCTAGTTCAAGTTTAAACTCATGCAAATATGCCCCCAGACAAGACACTAACTATGTACAAAGGCCAAGGACAGAGTATGTACAGAATGGTGACTCTTGGGTAAGATAACAATGGATGTTAACTAGTTCATGGGGCATGATCAAGGATTAGGGATGTCTTGCAATACGAAGCATATGATCAAAAAATGATAGAGGGGAAAAACCAAATGGAGTCCTGGTAGATGAAGGAGCAATAACTAATTACACATGGTGCCTGTGTGCCAGGTTTTCTCCATGGTACTTGCCCAAAGCACCTGTTTTCCAAGTTTTCACTTTTGGACAAAAAATTTCTCTTGACTCATGCCAAGATGCCTGTTTTCCAAGTTTTCATCAAGGCATCCATTTTTTCATGACTTTTTTTTCACTTTTTTCTTTCTTTTTGTCATGACTTTTTTCTATTTTTTTGATATTTTTTCAAGACTTTTAGATGGAATCATGAATGTTGTTGACCAATGCTAAGAAAAAATATGTTGTTGATGCTACTAGCTAATAATATATGGACCCATGACTAACCATAACTATGCAGGGTTCATTCCAAGTCTATTGTTAAAATCAAACCACTAGAAAGGCCTCAAGATATACCATCATGTACCGTATGTAAGATAGTGTCTACCTCTTGTAAATCAAGGCATCAGATCAAAGGATTCTTTGTATGGAGTGTCACCAATGATGGCATAAACAAAGGCTTTTTGGATAGAGGTTTGAGTTTGGGTGTTGGACAAGTTAGGTAGTTTGATATCAAGATAAACAATTGGAGATAAGGAAGGGTTGGGAGGATTAAGACTAAAGACTTCCCACATGAAGACTAGTCAAGAGAGCTCAAAAATATGTCGTGGTGTGTTAAGCACTAGAACACTAATATTTATGGCATCATCTTTTGCATTTTGTATACCTAGGAGTTGCTTAGCTTTTTCTTTTTCATGGTCTAATGACACCTTTTGATTTTCACCAAGAGACCTATGTGTGTTATTTTTTTCGTTGCTTTCAATATTGTAACTAGAAGATAGATTTGACTCCCCACAATATGCCAATGTGTTTACTTCAAAAGAAATTCCTTCTTTATGATTGTCAATCATAGTGCCTTCATAGATTTCAAATTCTATTACAAAAGCATCATCATTGTTGAATTTATCAAAAATTGGTGATCCATGCTAGTCCCAATCCAATCATTCAGGATAACTTGAGGGGATGTCATCATTAGTGTTGAATGGTCTTTGGTTGAAGGTAGATATATGGTTATCTAATTTAGTGGAATTATTGGGGTTAACAAAGACATGGTCAAGTTTAGAAGGATTATTGATTTTAGGATGGGTGTCCTCATATGCCTTTTTATCATTCAAAAAATTCATAGTCTCACATGCAAGTGCCTTAGTACTTGAAGGACCTATTTGCAATGGTTTGAACCCAAACCCCGAACTAGGAGGTCATCCTTTTGTAGTGATGGGTTCAATTATTCCTTGTTTTTGCATGATAATAAACCCAAGTCCATTTTGTTAGGATATATCAAAGTGGGTTCTTGTTCTGCTTTTGCTTCCTCAATAGAACTAGATTTATTATCATAGACATGTTCTTAATGTAGGCCATCACCATTGAGAAAATTGATAGAAGTGTCATTTTGTGTACTGATCTCATAATATTGTGCTTGCAATAGGTGTGATTTACCATAAGATTGGGGAGAAATTGGTTACTCCCTAATGTGGAATACTTGAGACATAAAGTATTCTCCACACCTATTGTCTCTAATCTTCATCTTTTCCTTGAAATTACTAAGGAGTATATCATCATCCACATATTTAGAGGAATTTGTGGGGTGTGCTTCATTATTTGTTGGGACTTGGTATGCAGTATCATCTCTTAGATTAACACAAAACTAGAAAGGATCTAGATCACTAAGGATGGTAGCCTCCACATTATTGTAGGAAAACTTTAGACATTGATGATATACAAATGGCACAACTTCCATAGCATGGATCCAAGGGCATCCTAGTATCATGTTGTAATTCATTTTGATATCTAGGACCTAGAACAATGTGTCTTTAGTAGCTAGACCAACTCTTATGTGTAATATGATGATGCCCTTGGAGAAGTGTTGGCCATCATCATATGCCTTTATTGTGATTCTACAAGAGGGATCTACATCTTCTTTAGAGTAACCCAGACCCTTGACAACCGTAAGGGTATAGACGTTCAATCCTAATTTTCCATCTATCAAGACGCATATGACCTTGGCATTGTGGATAAAGACTTTGAGGTGAAGGGGGTCATTGTGGTTGGGTTTGTCCTTAGGAGTATCCCTAGGGGAAAAGGTGATATGCTATGATGCCAATAGGTTTCCAACCATGGCCTATAACTTGAAAACATTAATGTTATCTAGGACTACTGACTCTTTTAATGCTTGGTCAAGGATCTTTTGATGTTGGGGGGACACATGCAATAGGTCCAAGATGGATATTTGTGTAGGGGTTTTACCAAGATATTCTACAAGGTTGTAATCCAAAAAAGTGGGATCGACAGGTTTACCAGGAGTTTTAGGTTTAGTAGAGATGTTAGGTATAACTGGGGCCATAGGACTAGAAGGAGCTCTAGGTAGAGTGATCTTGGTGCAGCACATAGTGACAGCACAACAAGGGTCCTTAGCCTTTAAGGTAAATTTGAATATGTGGGAGTCAGACTCATTGAGGCAATTGATGGTGTAGTCATATCCGCATGTGTAATTCATATTATCTTGTGAGCTTGAGTTTAAACTAGAGGCTTTTCCTTTTTCATGATTACCTAAAGGATCTTTAAAAATAGTATGATCATAATTGGATGCTAATAGTGATCGATTGACTGTGGTCACAGTTTCATCAATTAGGTCTTGTATTACATGTTTTAGCTAGAAACATGATGAGGTCGTATGTCCTTTGGTGAGGTGGTAATCACAAAATTGTTGTCATCCCACCAATCTTCTTTAGTTAATGGCTCATCTTTGATTAGGAGTAACTGCAAGAAGTTATTACTGAGTAATTGTTGTAGTGCAGTCTCAAGAGGTATCCCCAAGGGTGTGTATTTCCTGTCTTTGGTTCGAGGATGTCTCTAAGGTCTATCATGCATGCAAGTCTTAGTTTTCTATTGTTGAGGTGGTGTTTAATTGGGAGTTTGTAAATTTGTAGGGTTTGCAGTTTTTAGAGTTAGTTGAGGTTGTGTTGCACTAGTTGTTCATGCATCCATAATGCCATCATTGGTTACATTTTTTTTTTTGGAGAAAATTTTTTCCTTGTCATTAGATGAGTTATTGTTAGTGTTTTCTTTGTTTATTTTGATGATTCCCTTATGGATAAGAGCATCTTCAATACTAGCCCCTTTTTAATCAGTTTGGAAATGGTGCTTGGACATTTGATCTTGAGTTTGTACATTAAGTCAGGGACTAGGTTTTCAATGCACAAGTTAACATGTTCTTCAAGAATGTTTAGTGAGCGTTGACTGACTAAGTTTATCTAGCATAATAAGAATGTCATAAATGGTTCTCCTATCTTTTGTTTAGTTGAGCACAAATTAGAAAGTGTCACCTCATTTGTAATGTCGAAGGAAAATTGGGAGATGAGTCTTTCTGCTAGTTTTGACCAAGATTTTATGGTATCAAGAAGTTTGGAGCACCATTCGAGAGTGGTCCCACCTAGAGAATGAGGAAACAATCTAATGAGGTAGGTGGGCTCATTACTAAGTTCGATACAAGAGGCACAAAATTCCCTGATGTGATCAACAGGGTTGCCTTTTTCTCAGTATTTTTTTTAATCTAGGTGCCTCAAATTATTTTGGGAATGGAGGCATATACAGACTTTTATCAAATAGACTAGGACATAAGTCCCTTTCTCTATATAGAGCTTGTTTCTTCTTGACTCCCAATGCCTCAACTTGTTTGGAAAGTTGTTTGAATTGTTGTAGTAACTCTTTGTTAGGGTTTTGCATGATAGTTTTCTCTTCAAGTCTTTTATATCTATGAGTAGATCATTTGCTATGGTGAGAACTATGTCTACTCAGTTCTGACATTTCTATCTATGAAGATCAGGTGATGTGTCGCTAGGTGGTGGGGGTATGTTAGTACCTTGAAGAAAAAAGGTTCCTTGTTGTGATACATGTGGTACTTGTCATGATATTTGTTGTTGTACTTGTTGCAATATTGACTATGATTGTTGGCCCATGTGTTGTTGTTGCATCACTTGTCATGGTAGTTGGTGTACCATTTGTTGTGGTTGTTGTTGAGATACCTTTTTTTGTTGCATGTGAGACCATGTATGTGACTGTACTTGTAGAGGTATCTATTGAGGTTGTTGTGGCATATGTGTTGTCGATAGGCAATTTGTTGCTCAAGATGTCTTTAGTATTCCAATTGTTGTTTTAGTTGATCTTGTTGTTTGGCAAATATGGCTTATTTTTGTTGGAATTATTGTTGATACATTGCATGTAAGTCAAGTGGGTTTACATTTTAGTGTGTGTTAGGGATGTTGGATCCTTTCACCACTTGAGGTTGTTCTTGTGGTTGATGTTGTTTTTGATGTGTTGAATGTGTGTTAAGTGGATTTTGACTTGGTTGTGTACTAGAAATGTTAAGTCCTTTTACCACTATAGGTTTTTGTTGTCTTTGAAGTTGGTTATGCCCTTGAGATTTGAACATAATGTTTGGGTTGTTATTTTGATACCTTTGTGTGTTGGATGTTTCTCCTTGGGATATCATATTGATTTGACAATGAGATGTGTTCCTTTTGGGAATGGGTGAATTATCAATAAGACTCTTCCTTTGTATGTCAATAAGGGATGTTGAAATTGATGTTTCACATGGTATACTCATGGAAGGCTCCATAATGTTTGATGTCATAACATTTGGTAAAGTTAGGAGCAAGGGTGCACTTTGTTGATTTTCCTCCGAAGGAGATATGTTTGGCATCCCTAGAGTACAAGTCCCTTTAGGAACATCTTGTTGTTACATTATGTGATTGAAATCAAGTCTTAATGTCCTATTAGGATATTTAGTAAGAGTCTTGTTTCTATTTATTGATGGTGGTTTGTCAAACAAGGGATTGATGTTGATGTATTCAAATGTACTTTGGAAGATTTCAATGGTTGATTCTTGATGGGATCTTATAGGTGTCATCATTGTGTTTAACAATTCCAATGGTTGTTTACCCTTTTCTAAGTCTAAATTGATCATAGGTTGGATGTGTTCAAATGTGGGAAAACCTTGATGTTTAGACTTAGGTCCCTCCAAGTTTGGGTTGAATTTGACAATTTCTTGGGCTACCAAAAGTTTAAAGTTCTTTTGAAAAGTTTTATCTTAATATTCCCTAGCCATTTCTTCATCAGTGATGTTGTAATCAATGTCAGAGTCATCACTTAGGTGTACAGTACCTTGTTCTGTGTTTGATATGTTAGGGTTGAAGGTACTTGTGTTGGCTTTGCTAAATTCAAAGGAGTGTGTTTGTTCATCCTCAAGAGTGGTTGGTACACTACCACCTCTGGGTGTTATCAGTATGAATATATGTTCAAAGTTAGGGCTCAATTGAACCATTCCATGTGTAGGAGAAGTATTTGAAGGAAACCTCATACTAGGTGTGTTGTGTCATCCCTTGACTGTTGTGATGCTTCAATTTGGTATTTTTTCAAATGTTTTTTGGGTTTTCTTACTCTTCTTTGGTCTTGGATGAGGTTTTGGTTGCATTTGTACCTCAGAAAACAAGGGTTGATATAGTTCTTTGGGTCTCTGAGCTGATTGTGTCCTTGTAAGTGTTGGCATGATATCTAAGGATGTAGATGCGATGGAGGAAAACCTAAATAGACTCTCTACCTCCCAACTATGCACCTAAACTACCAACTAGACTTAGACATTACCAAGTGCACCCTTGGTGCACTTGGGGCCCTGAAGCTAAGCAGTCGATAAATAGAAGGTATGCAGTTGGTAAACAGAGGTGTTTGGGTGACTAAAATGTAGAATGTGAATGATTTGAGTATGTTTAGTTTTTTTCTAGGGTTTAGGGATGCAATGTAAGCTATAGAAGTGTAGATTAGGTTTTTGGAACCTAGAATGAAATCCCTAATTACCAAGTGTTCTTAGAAACTACAACCTGCACACTGAAACTACCAACTATGCACCTTAAGTGTGCAGTTGGTAAAATAGGGGTGCAATTGGTAAAATAGGTCAAATTTTGATAATTAGGATGTAGGTATGCAAGATATGAGTTTTGTTTGGAGTTTTAGGTGTTTAGGGATGTTATGCAACCTAAGGAAGTGCTAAATGAACTAGGGTTTTGATATGCAAGGTGAAAATGTCCTAAGGAAACTATGCAAATACAAATGTAAATAACATTTTGATGGGGACACAACCCAAGAACAAAATGGACACAACAGAAAAGGGAAATTGTATTAACTGAGAAAATAAGCAAGTACAAATAGTACAGAGAAAATAAACTTCAAGACATGCCCTAAGGGCTTACAATACCATAAATCTGGAGATAATTTCTCCTTTTAGTACCTCCTCTCAAACTCCACTCTGAACTGCCTTTTACAATGCCAAAAATCTCCTTAAATAGACCCCGAAGGGTTAAGGACTAGGAGTACATTCTAGAAAGTGCTAGTAGGCATCCACCGACAAAATAGAAGGTTCCAGAAGCTGCACTGGAAGTCGGTGCAAATCTAGAAGAATCCAAAAACGGTAACCGAACTTTCGGGAGGCATAACTTTTGAACCGTATCTCTGATTGACGAACCGTTTACATTTTTGAAAAGATCTCGAAGCGCTCTATAGCGCTATGGATTAGCTTTTCTCATCCCCCACTTTTCGACCCTTTTTGAGGTCATTTAATGCCCCTAACTTGACTTTGAAGCATTCTTAGGAGGTTTCCAAAACTCAAAAAACTGCAATAACTTTCAAACCGTGGGACCTTTTGACCTTATTCTTTTTCTGGAATGCTCAAAATCACAATTACATTCATCTAGCCAACTCGCACCTTCTAGGTCACCAAAATGATGGCCAAATTGCATGCTCCTATTTTTTCAGGATTTTCTAACACACTGATAGTGGAACTGTGAGAGTTGGAACCTTTATTTGGCCCAAAAGGGTATCCAAAAATGAAAACACATGAAATAGAAACTAAGTCTAAGTACATTTTTTTTGGGTGACACAGAATTGCCCTTATACCTCTAGATGCTCCTGCATCACATTTTGGAATTTTGACTAAAGGAGATGAAAATGTAGATTAGGGTATGCAAAATGAAGATTAGGGTTGGACATAGACTTGAGAAGGATGTTAAAGATGTATATATGCAAGGTTGATTATCCAAATGGAGGTATTCTAGTGTTGATAATGATGTTTGGGATATGCAAAATGAGGACAAGTGATCAAGGAGATAAGTTGGTGATAGACAAGTTGATAGGGTTTGATAGGTGAAATGATGCTAGGATGTTTGAACAATGCAAGATGAAAGGGATATGCTACTAGGATAAGTCAAAATGACATTTATGGAGACTAAGAATATGATAATGCTATGACAAGGGTGCATGAGAAGGTTTTGAACTTAGGATCAAATCTTCGAAAAGTATTTTTTCTAAGAGTTTAACCTTGTGAAGATGGACTTTGGATATTGACCAAAAAGAGAAAAAAGACAAAAGATCAAGTTGATAAAGATGACAAGGTCAAATCCATCAAGACATAGATAGAGTTTGACCAAAGAAAAATGATAAAATTGACAAAAGGACTAGTCAAGATCCATCATCCATCAACACTAGGAGATACTCTAGGATTCATACTTTGTTCATATTTTTGACTAAGTGCAAAGATTTTGGGTTCAAAATGACATTTAGGGTGGTCAAAATGATGGTAATGCTAATCAAATATACAATATACAATGGTCCTAAGATGCAAAATGAAGTTTTGGGTCATATGCAGAATGAGGACCTATAGAGGCTTCTAGATGCAGTTTTAGGGTTCCAAAATGCAATTTGGAGGCCCAAAATGTTCATGTAGGCATCCAAGTGCACTCTAACAACACCAAGTGCACTCTAACAGCACCAACTATGCCTATGGTGTGCTTGGGGCCAATTTTAGAATTGTTGTTAATTTCGTGGCATAGTTGTCAGACTAGGTTGAATGTTTGTTGATTCTAAGCTGGGTGATTGCCAAGTTGTTGTACCAGAGAGCTAGGATGTTGAGGATGATGTTATGTTTGGGTAGGAGATGTAGAATGAGGTTATGACCTAAGGAAAGAAGCCCTAAGTGAATACAATAATGGTTAGAACATATAGAATGCAGATGAGGACATGTTAAGATAGGGAGGGCTATCTAGGTACCTAAGGACACTTCTAAAGTCTCAAAATGTTGTCTACAAGTCAAAATTAGGTTCTTAGACTAGCAAGTGTGCTCATACAGTACCAACTATTCCCATGGTGTAGTTGGGGCTAGTTAGAGTGCAGTTGGTAGTTTCAAAGCGTAGTTGGTAAGCTAGGCTAAAACTAAGGTGATTTTAGGGTAGAGGAGAATGCGTTGACTAGGATGAAGGTGCAAAATTATGGTTAGGACACCTAGAATGAGGGTTAAAGTGTGCAAGATGAAGGTTTAGTATGAAAAGTTGCAAGATGCAAATTTTGGGGTTGAAATGCGACGACTAAGGGATGCAATGTAAACCCTAATGAATGCAATATGAATGATGAGAGATAAAAAAAATGGGGGATAATAAGATGCAATATGAGACCTAGAGGGTACAAGTATGATGCTCAAGACATGGTAAAAGCAAGTGGATGCTATGCAAAGATGGAATCTAAGTCATGCCAAGCACACCTAAGGTTACAAGTTGTCATGTTTTCCAAGTTTTGAATACTTTGGACAAAATTTTGCAAAGTTTTGACAAAGGTTATAATCTTTTGACAATGTGTGAAGTTTTGACAAGGTTTGAATAGTGTCCAAGGTGTAAATTTGCAAGTTGTCTTTTATCTTGATGTTTTACACACACAAGACACAATAAGACAAGAATAGTTGTTGTTAAAGTGAAAAGACACACCACAACCTATGCTTTAAGAGTATATCCACTGAATTACCACTTGAACCAAAGCTCAATCATGCTTATCCAAAGTGGAAAACTTAGAATCTTGGCACCACAGGCTCCCCCTTATAGTGCACTCACTTCTCGGGGCTACCAAGATCTATTTCCCAAGGAGCATGACTTCCCAAGGGACTATTGTCTCTACAAAGGACCACGAAAATGTGGGATGTCTTCACGGGCATAGTGACCCCCCTAAGCCAATGGATAAAAAGGTTTTTCGCCTCTAGATAAGGTTTTTAGTATGGGTATTCTATTCAACAAGTGAAAGATAAACTTTCTCAGAAAGTATCCCAACCCTGAGAACTAGGGTTTGACGCACCACAAGGGTACTGGAGTAGAGCTATCACGTAGTAATACCTCCAACATGACATTAACCATATCAATTTTTATATAGTGGCTAGAATGTTGACCTACCTTTGCCCCGTTATCACTTTGAGGTCATCCCTTGGGGCTCACCAAGTGGTGAGTCTTGGGTTCAAGGTAGGCCTCTATATAGAAGTTACACAGATTTCTCTTACACCAAAAATCCATGAATGCCTAGGGGAGAGGATACATCCATGTAACTCCTAGGGTTCTAACAATGCATGGACACCAAGCATTATAGAAAGTTCATTTTAGTACACCAAATGAAGTGTTCTCTAATCTAGGAAATCCACACACATAGTTTATGTTCCCACTTATATTTTTCTCGCACCTCAACCATGGTTTAGTTCTGAGTGTTCTCTTAACTTTGAAGTTGAACTTCAAGTTTCAGTTTACTTCAGCTTCAAAGTTTGAACCCATGTTATTCTTCCATGTGTCATAGAACCTTTTGTTCCCTAAATCAGTCGTAGTGAAGACAAAGTTGAAGTTGAAGCTCAATCAACTGAAACTTCAAATTTAGCTTCGATATTCATTTTACATACTGACACTTGTTTCCATGCAAGTTTTCAATCTTCAAGCTAAAAGCAAGGTGGGTCCCAATAAAAATATCTCCCAAGGAATGTGAGATTATAAATAAAGGATTTTAAGGTGATATGTGTTTAGATATGGCAAGAGTTGGCGAAAGGCTACATTTGTTGTTTCATGATGACACAGAATGTCAATAAGCATGCAGATTTCATGGGCATTTTAAAAAAATCACTCTTGGGGGTCTTTTCCAATGCATGTCACACGAATAAGTAATTATTGCATTAACTTGCCAAATTTGTCTTGCGATTTCCTCTGTCTTGTGATTTCCTTGTCCCTTAAATGCATTCATTTTGCCTTTTTTCCCAATCATTTTTCCATTTGCAAAGAAGTTCCAGCGTTGTTGGGTAGGGAGAACGAATCGCAGGCTATAGCTCTGTCAAACTGTAAGTGTGTTTCCATAACCCTCTATAATTTCATTTGTGTTTACTTTGTTTTGGGATAATTCAGGGTGTATCTTTTAAAACCTATCTTTCATAACAATCATGACATTATTTCGTCCTAAAATGCCCAAGTTTAAAAAGCCATTTTTGCTTATTTCTTTGCCTAAAATTTGCGATACGTTTCTGGTAAATAAGAATTTGTTTGATGTTATTGAGAGAACCAAAAACCTAGTCAGGCCCCATTTATCAAAATTTAGCTAATAGTGGGTTATTGGAGGCCACCGCCTTTCCCGTTGCTTGTTATCGAATGTGTAAACCATTAGGACCCTGTCACCAGGTGCATTAAGAAAGTTTTAGGGGAGGTAATAGTTAAAATCAACAGAACCAGTGTCTATTCAGCTTTTAGAATTCCCCATAAAGAACCTTATGAGCCATGGATGTTCGAAGAAGTAGAGAGCCTGTATGGCGAAGGAAAAAGCAACTATGATAGTAGGGTAGCTCATTCCTAGCTCCTAAAACTTGTAGAAGGGGCTTCCAAATTGCCTAAGCCTTTAACTATTGAGTATTTTATAAAGGAGTTTGCAAACATTGTTCTTCTGTTGAATAAAATTAAGGGGAATGAACATTCTTTTCACTGGGAATCCTAGATGTACTTTTTTATACAAAAAATTGTTGAAGTAAGTTCATTGACTAGTTTGACCTAATTGTCGAGAATTTGCATTAAGGGTTAATAGCTGTCAACAACTTTAGTCCATTTTTCTTATCTTCCTATCTGATTTATATCCTAGTAGCTTCTAAGGAATGGGAAAACCTCCCACATATGCCTTGGGTTAATGAAATGCCCATTTACCAATATTACAGTAATCTTCAGGAGACTGCTTTGTGTAAAGAGTTTAGAAAGCTAAATGATGTCTTTCTAGGAAGGTTGGTCTTTGAACTTCAAGGTCATAAGAATGGTAGGTTGTTCTAAGAAGCCATGCAAGTTGTGAAAATCTACGACTGCTTTTATATTCAATTTCCCATATTCACATATATTAGGATAGGTGGATTTTCTGGTGAGCCATTGAAATTACCTTGTTTCTATTTAGACTCTATGGTTTGATCTAAAGTATGTAGGCAATTTGTCTCTATAATAGAGTCTTTTCAAGTTTCCAAGAGGTCTTCTTCAATATTTTTCTCTATTGAAATTGGACATTATAGATGTCCCAGCCTAAAGAAAGCTATGTTAGCAAAGGAATCATTGGCTCGTTTGTGCCTTAAACCCTTCTCTTCCCTGGAAGATTTTGACTATACAAGTTTTGTCAGAAATAATATTAAGAATGCAGTGTCCCTTGTTCACACCCTGGAATTAGAAGATTATCTGGCCAACTGCCTTAATGAATTTGAAGTTAGAAGGAGATTGTGGTCACACCTAACTATTAAACAAATCATTATGTTTAATGTGGAACTAGATACATGTGGGCTAAAAGAGAAGGATTTTGAAGAGATACTTGACCCATTGTACATTGATCAGATTGAGTGCATGCCCATTCTCGAAATTGACTAGGGAAGAAGGGAAGAAGATGATGTTTACTCCCGTACTAAAGATGTGCTAGCTAGAACTGCAAAGCCAATCAGTGAGATGTCAACAATCATCGATGTGTCCTCTATAACTAACTAGCAATCATTGGAGAACCTGCACAAATATAAAGTCGTGGTAAAAACAGCAAGAGAATTGGTACAATGCATTATGGATGACATTGTAAAATACATAGGTCACCTGGATAAAGCTTCGAAGGAAATATAAACCATTACTAAAAAGGTGGAAACAAGCAATGAAGGCTATGAGAAGGAGAGAAACAACTAGGCAAAGGTAGTAATGTGGCTAGAACACGTCCAAGAATTTGGATTGTAGAAATTCCAAGCCAAATGTCCTTTAGTAGGCTTAGATGAGAAGGCCCTATATGTGATCAAAGATTGTATTGAATGGAGAAACGAAGCATTGATATAGGGTGTGACCGAGATCAAGGAAAAGCTACAAGAACTTAAGATCATACATTAGATAATTCAAAATGACCTTAAGTGGTTTTTAAAGTAGTTCACAGGTAAGGAAGATGACTATGTTGCCCAATCTGAAGAAGTAATCAAGGAGGTTCAAAGAAATTTTCAAGAACTACAGGATAAGAAGGCACCAACTAAGAAGGACTTTTCTAACATAGCGCATACTAAAGCTATGTTGATCATCAATCTAAAGCACTTAGAAATGCATGAAGAAAAAGTAGCTAAACTGAAGAAAGAAAAGGAGATTCTGGAAACAATGATTTACCTATATTGGTCTACCACATCAATCCTTCATTTCAGCCTTTTCGACTGCCTATGAAATGTGGAAAGTGGCAAGGAACATGGCCAGTGGAGATGGTGCTACTTGATAGGAAAGAGCAGTTAAACTTAGTTGTTTAGTTGTTCTTTCTTTTGTCATTTTTATTTTATTGCATTTTGGTTAACAATTATGTTAACTAAGAGACTATTTACTCCTGGTGGGGTAATTTTGGTAGTTGTCCAGCCCCGTGCCTATATATATGTAATAACTAGTATGGTATAGGGGTTAGAAATTCTCCAGCAAATTGATAGACAAAACTATTTTTGTTTGTGATTTAATTCCAAGTTTAGAAGTAGCATTTCAAAACTCTACAAACACAAAGGAAACTCTACAATTTGATTTTGGTCAATGGCTTTGTAAGTAGATACTATTGTCTGCCTATTTAAATCAGTATTTCTAAAGATACTATTTATGTAAAAAGCTCTTAGCTGTGTTTGTTACTGATTTTGAGACTGTTAATTCAGAACTTGAGATGCTATGAGAAGTTAACTTTATTAAACTTGCCTACTTGATTATTTAATTTTCAATTATGGGGATAATCTTGATAATTAAAATCAAGTGGTTTTTCAGCATAAAAGTTTGTTTTGTATTGATGAGATAGAATAAGTTGATTCAATACCATTAGTGGATTGTATTAGGAAAAGGTCTTTCTGTTGAGCTTTTAGATCAAAAATTCTTTATCTACAATAAAGGTAGTTGCACCTGTTGTTATTGAATAAACATTAAGCAAAGAACTCCTTAGCCTTATGTAGGAATTCATTTGTTGGTATACACTTTTTCTCTATTTTGCATGTGAGCCCATATGAGAAAAATTGTTTACTAACAGTCTTTGGCGACTCTGCTGGGGAATGATTAAAATGGTTTTGCCTCATCATGAAATTTTCCCAGTACTTCAACCAAGCTTAGGGTTTCATAATACTCAAGAGGATATCATTTCAGATCTAAGTGCATAGGCTTGAAAACTCAGAACAAGACTAGAATAGTTTACACAAGTTAATCAAGTGCTCGAAAGAGAAGAAGAAAGGGCAGAACTCATTAGAGGTATACCACTTGCTAATGAGGAATTGATAGTTGATAGATTAATCCCAAATCCATTCTAAGTGTTGAATATTGGTCTATATTGTGATAAACTGGCTAGTAAAAAGTATACTCGAAGTGAAGAAAGGAAGGGGTTTATTGACGAGTCTTATGAATTTGTAAAGAGCCTTAATTTCACCCCTGATCTCTCCAAGAAGCAAAAGAAGTCTGTCAAGAGTAAAAGTAGGCCGACTTCTCCTAAGAAATCAACCCCCATAACTGCAAGCCTTCAAGCCCTAATATTACTAGGGACATTAATACCTTCTCATTTAAACATCCAACCTTTGAATTTCATTCCCCCTAGGATTGTTGCTAACTCATGGGCTGCACAAGTAGGTCCCTTGGCTCTTGGAGGTAACTTACATCCACTTCCTAAAGGTGTTAGAGAAGTGTTACCCAAGTTTTATGGTGATGGAAAGAAATCAATTGATGAACATCTCAATGATTTTAATACTGCATGTGCAGTCCTTGCTATTGCACATGAAGATGTGGCCATGAGGCTATTTGTTCAAACCTTAATTGATGATGATGCTTACTGGTTTCATCATCTCCCACAAGGGTCCATTACTGATTGGAATCATATGTGTACTTCTTTTGAAGATAGATTTAAATCTATTGATCATGAACATACCTTGCTACTTCAATTAACCCACTTAAAAAAGGAAGTACATGAACCCATGAGAGATTTTGTAGCAAAATTCAATAAGATAATTCACAAAATTCCTACTGCCAAGAGACCCAATGATGAGAACTGTAAAGGATTCTTTGTTAATGCAATGCCTCTGGACATCATCTTTCACTTAAGGAGAAACATAGTAGCATATGTTGAAGCTACCCAAAGACTGGCAATTGAACTAGAAGATGACCTTTTAGCTGCAGGGAAATGGAAAAAAGAGATGCAGAGTTCTAAAACTCAACCATCTTCCTCAAAAAAATCAGACCTGTTATTTCAAAAGCTCATTAATGATGTGATGACTATTAAGAAGCAACTCCCTAAAATGAATACTCATTACCAAGATATTCCAAGAAAATATCCAAGGCAAAGTAGTTTTTAGGGAAAACAGCTTACATTACCCTCAAGTCAAAAAAATTTACAAATTGAAGCTCCACCTAGCAAAAATAACATTTTTTTTTCATCTTACAAATGATCATGAGGGAAGTTCTTGCCCTGAAAATATTAGATATCAATGACTTGAAGCAAAAAAAGTGGCTTCTACTAATGTAATAATAGAGGAAGAATCTTCCAAGGAACCTGGCAACTCCATAAGCTATTACCTTAAGTATGAATCTGATTTTGATAGGGGTAATGACATCTTATTAACCTTGTAAGAGGCTTCATGATCAATGTTGACCCAAGGGCAAAGAATCGCAGTAGCTGATGTTCATGCTAAAAATAGCACAACTCCTACTCAGCCCAAGGAACAAAAGGGAAAGGGAGAAACTGAGGGTAAGTCATCACTTTTTCTAACAACTACTCCTCACATCTTGAAAAGGGCTAATTTTGACTCTACGTTTGACATTGTTGAGTTTTGTAAAACATCAAGGATACAAATTTCTCCTACAGAATATTTGAGAATGAATCCTCATGAACTTAATAAATTGATTGAATATGGTAATTAGTCATCTCCTAACATAGCAGCTAAATAGATCAATGAAGTCAAGGTTTCGGGAGACAATGAAATAGTTTCTCAACAAAAGAAGGAATCTTCCAAGGGAAAGAAATCTAAGACACAAACATCCAATAAATAGGAAGAGATAATCCAACTAGAAAAAATTAGTCCTGAACCTCCTATAATCACAAACCTAATCCATTTTATGTCTCCCTCTTTCTCCATGGCTTTAAGCTCAGTAACTGCATCATAGATTCAGGCATTTTTGATAATATAATGCCAATAGCAAAAGCAAAAGCTTTAAATCTTCCTTTAACTAAAACATTTGGCAAATGTTATTCCATGGATTCAAAACAAGTGCCTTTAATAGGTCAAATTAAAGATGCCCAAGTGTCTTTAGCTACTTACCCTTAAAAAAGAATTAAGTTCACCATCCTAGTAGCAGACATTCCTACAAGTTATGGTATTCTTCTTAGCTAGACTTTCTGTCGCAACCTGGGAGGGGAAGTTAAAATGGATTGGTCCCAAGTTGTTATACTTGTGGGGAATGAGAAAGTAACCTTTTTACCTAAAGAAAAATCCAAATATACAGTCTTTCCATCTGATGACTCCAAATCTCAAATCCTTTATCAAGAGACTAATTTTGCTAACTATTTGATCTTGTTTGAAAATGAAAAAATAGGTAAGAAATCAGCAGTAGAAGATTCACTATGGATTATTGAGTTTGATGGAAGTTGTTGTTCAAATGGATCTAGGGCTGGTGTAGTACTGATATTACCTGATGGTGAGGAATTCCCTTCTTCTTATAAACTTTCCTTTGAGAATACTAATAATATAGCAGAATATGAAGCTTTACTTCTAGGTATAGAAGAAGCCAAGAGGAGAAATATCAAACTGTTAAAGGCAATAGGAGATGCTAAATTAATAGTGAAGCAAGTTAAATACATGTTCTCAATGAAGAATCAAAAGTTAAAGCACTATATAAATCATGTATGGGATGAGATTGAAGGTTTTGATGCTTTTGCAATTGAAGCAATTCCTCGAGAACAAAATGATAAGGTAGACTCCTTGGCAGTATTAGCTTCTTTGTTAATTCCCCATCCTGATTTCATTAATAGAAAGTATTCAGTGGAGATCATTCACAGGCCAAGTGTCCTTGATAATAAAAATTCATGGCAAGTATTTAAAGATGATGCTCACATTAAGGTTTTCTTGCAAAGTATTGAAAAATTCTGCACTAACTATTTTGAAGGTTTGGATGTTGAATGTAGAGAAAATTTGTCCTGATCTCACTGATGAGGGTGATGTGTTACAATTAAAAGGGAATGTAATACCCAAAGGCTTGGTTGAGCTTGAAAAAATCTTTGACAGGTGAGATACTTTCTTAACTCAAGATTCAATACCTAAAGAAGATCCAAATGTTGATTATGAAAAGGTGAATTTAGGAGATAAACATGATCCCAAAATTATCAATTTGAGAACCTATTGTGAAGAAGGTGAAAAAGCTAGATTCATCAAGCTTCTTACAAAATATATAGATGTCTTTTCCTAGTCTTATAATGACTTAAAAACTTTTAGAAATGGTCAATTCAAGAACCATATTACTTTGAAACTAGGTACCTCTCCTTTTAGGAAAAAATTGAGAACATATAATCCAAAAGTTTCTAATGCAATATTTAAGGAGATAGATAAAATGATTAAAGCTCACATTATCTTTCCAATTCATCATTCCACATGGGTGGCAAATATAGGTTAGAAAGAAAGATGGAAAGATATGGATTTGTGTTGATTTTAGAGACCTTAATCAGGCAAGTTTGAAGGATAATATTTCTTTGCCAATAATGGATCAAATTCTTCAAATGGTTGCTAGTTCAAAAATGATGTCATTCCTAAATGGTTTCTTAGGTTATAATCAAATAGAATTTGTTGAAGAAGGTCAACACAAAACATCATTTACAACACCATGGGGCACCTTTTCCTACAAAAGAATGCATTTTGGCTTAATAAATGTTGGTGCCACCTTTCAGCGAGCTATGAATTCAACTTTTGGTAACTTATTGGATAGGTGCATCATGTTGTATCTTGATGATATGACAATATTTTCAAGAAGACAAAAGAAACACCTGAAAGATCTAAGGAAAGTGCTCCAAAAATGTAGGGAGCATGGAATTTCATTTAACCCTAAGAAATCAATTTTTGCTATGATAGAGGGAAAGTTACTTGGGCACATGGTTTCAAAAGAAGGAATCAAAATTGACCCAAAGAAAGTAAAGGCCATTCAACACCTGTCAACCAAAATGGTGTTAAATCCTTCTTTGGATACATCAACTTCCTAAGAAAATTCATACCTGATTTTGCAAAGACTGTTAAACCTATGGCCAAGTTGCTCAGTAAAAAGAAAAATTTCAAATGGGATGAACCAACATCAAAAGCATTCAAGGAGGTTAAAGAAGCTATTGCCAAAGCTCCAATGCTTTTTCATCTTGATTTTAAAAAAGATTTCATAATGTATTGTTATGCATCAAAACATACTATGTTAGGTATATTGCTTCAAAAGAACGACAAAGGAGAAGAGATGCCTATCTCTTTCATGAGTATCCCACTAAAGAAACATGAGCTTAACTATTTTTTGTCTGAAAAACAAGCCTTTTCTATTGTGAAAGTAGTAAAATACTTTTGGTACTATATTTTGCATTCACATTCTGTAGTGTATGTGTCATCCATTGTAGTCAAAAGTATTCTCACACAACCAGATGTAGCAGTCAACAATTGAGCAACATGGGTAGAAAAAGTCCAAGAATTTGATTTGAATATCTGACCAACTAAACTAGTTCGAGGACATGGATTGTGTAAGCTTATTGTGGAAGGTGAAAAAGAAGAACCTTATCCCAATTGTTTGTTTTTTGGCCTTAAAGATGAGTGGTTTTCAGACATAGCTTATTTCTTGACATATGGGAGATGTCTTAATCATTTGAAAGGAAAAGACCAGAGGACTCTTCAGCTTAGAGCAGCCGAGTTTGTCATTATTGATGATATCATATACAAAAGAGGTATGGATGGTATGTTTTTAAGGTGTGTTGATACTAATCAACAAGAAAAATTATTGAAAACTTTCCATGATGGAGCCTGCGGTGGTCATTTTTCATCAATGGTGATAGCCTTTAAAATCCTAAGAAGTGGTTACTATTGGCCAGTTATGTTTAAAGCTTCCTACCATTGGGTGAGAAATTGTCAAAGATGTAAATTGTTTACCAGGAAACCACAGTTAGCTGCTCTGCCTGTAAAATCGGTGATCATAGAAGAACCCTTTCAACAGCGGGGATTGGATTTTATAGGGCCTATTAATTCAAATTCAAGCACAGGACATACACACATCCTTACTACTACTGATTATTTTACTAAATGGATGGAGGTAGTTCCTGTTAAAGCAACAACATCACAAGTAGTGTGTAAATTCTTGATAGAAAATATTTTGACCCATTTTGGTACTCCCAACAAAATAGTGACAAATAATGCGCAGAATTTTTCATCCTAGGAAATTCAATTGTATTGTTATGACCATGGTGTCTATTGTCTCATTCTTCGGATTACTTCCCTCAAGGCAATGGACAGGCAGAGTCCATGAATAAAAACTTGGTCAATATTATGAAAACACTAGTGGATGAAAAAGGAAAAGATTGGTACAAGAGGTTATATGAAGCAATTTGGGCTAACAGAACTTCACCCAAAAGAGCTATAGGCATGACATCTTTTGAACTGGTGTATGGAGTTGAGGCACAATTGTCCCTACCTTTGGAGCTAGCTACACTGAATTTGCAGAAAGTAATTGAAGATGAAATGTTTCAGTCTTCCATTGAAAAGAGAATACTATATCTCCAAATAATAGAAGAAGAAAGAAGAGAGTTAGTGGATCATATCACAAACCATCAATCAAGGGTCAAAAGAATTTTTGATCGAAAGGCAAGGCCACAAAAATTCATGAAAGGAGATCAGGTACTTCTGTGGGACAAGAGGAAAGAACCTAAAGGAGCCCACACCAAATTTGAGAGCTTATAGAAAGGCTCGTTTGTGGTATATGAGGAACTAGGTTCAAATGCCTTCAAACTACAATACCTTAATGGAGATGATCTTCCCCTATCCTATAATGGGTAGGACCTCAAGTTGTACCATTTTTGAGTCTATTTTCTATCTCATTGTAAATACCACTTTTTTGGGTTCTGTTATATTCTTGCTCTATTCTTTGTGTTGTGTTTTTGTCTTTTTGAGTTGGTTTGCAAAGCCAAAGGCCCTAGGTTCATCCATGATCCTCCTAGTCTCATTCCCCAGCTAGAGCCAATTGTTACCACTTATATTTTTCATGCGCCTCATCCATGGTTTAGTTCTAAGTGTTCTCTTAACTTTGAAGTTGAACTTGAAGTTTCAGCTTACTTCAGCTTCAAAGTTTAAACCTGCATCAGTCTTCCATGTGTCATAGCCCCTTCCATTCCCCAAGTCATTCGTAGTGAAGGAAAAGTTGAAGTTGAAGCTCAATCAACTAAAACTTCAACTTCAGCTTCGATGTCGATTTTACATACTGACACTTGTTTTCATGCAAGTTTTCAATCTTCAAGCTAAAAGCAAGGTGGGTCCCAATAAAAAAGTTTCCCAAGGCATGCGAGATTATAAATAAAGGATTTTAAGGTAGTACGTGTTTAGATATGGCAAGAGTTGGTGAAAGGCTAAATTTTTTATTTCATGATGACATGGAATTTAGTAAGCATCCAGATTTGATGGGCATTTAAAGAAAATCACTCTTGGGGGTCTTTTCCAATGCATGTCACACGAATAAGTGATTATTGTATTAACTTGCCAAATCTGTCCTATGATTTTCTTGTAAATCATCCCTTAAATGCATTCATTTTGCCTTTTTTTTTCCAATCATTTCACCACTTGCAAAGAAGTTCCAGCGTTGTTGGGTAGGGAGAATGAATCATAGGTTGTAGCTCTGTCAAACTATAAGTGTGTTTCCATAACCGTCTACAATTTCATTTGTGTTTGCTTTGTTTTGGGATTATTTGGGGTGTATCTTTTAAAACCTATCTCTCATAACAATCATGGCATTATTTTGTCCTAAAATGCCCAATTTTGAGAAGCCATTTTTGCTCAGTTCTTTGCCTAAAATTCATGATATGTTTCTGGTAAATAAGAATTTTTCTAATGTTATTGAGAGAACCAAAAACACCTAGTCAGGCCCCATTTATCAAAAGTTAGCTAATAGTGGGTTATTGGAAGCCACTACCTTTCCCACTACAATCACATGCCCAAAACATGTTATCGAATGTGCAAACCATTACAACCCTATCACCAGGTGCATTAAGAAAGTTTTAGGGGAGGTAATAGTTAAAATCAACAAAACCAGTGTCTATTCAACTTTTAGAATTCCCCACAAAGAGCCCTACGAGCCATGGACATTTGAAGAAGTAGAGCACCTATATGCCAAAGGAAAAAGTAGCTATGATAGTAGGGTAGCTCATACCTGGCTCCTGAAACCTAAAGAAGGGGGTTCTAGATTGCCTAAGCGTTTGACTATTGAACATTTTAAAAAGGAGATTGCAAACATTGTTCTTCTGTTGAATAGAATTAAGGGGAATGAACATGCTTTTCATTGGGAATCTTGGATGTACTTTTTTATACAGAGGATTGTTGAAGGAAGTAAGTTCATTGACTGGTTCGACCTAATTGCTGAGAATTTGCATAAAGGTTTAATAGTTGTCAACAACTTTGGTCCATTTTTCTTATCTTCCTATCTGATTTATATCCTAGCAACTTCTAAGGATTGGGAAAAGCTCCCACATACACCTTGGGTTGATGAAATGCCCATTTGTTGGAAATCTGATTGAAAAGCTCATTGTTGTTGAAGATCAAAAAAGGAGATTTGATGTCAAACCTGCTATTTGTAGGACTGATATTTTCTTATAAGATTCAAGCACTATCACTTAGTTGATTGATGAAGAGGATTTGATTAACAAGATGTAACAAGAGAACCTAAGGAAAAGGTTGAGTTATGATGTTGTAATGAAGTGCAAGGATTAGCTAAGACAATGGTTAAGTAGTGTATTGATAACATACTCAAAGAGACAGAGGATGGTCACATTTAGACATATTGGAAAAAGAAGTTGTAACAAAGTTAACTGCAAAGCTTTAACCTTGATCATCAGTTGAAGCTGAGAAAATTCTTAATAGAAGCTGAGTAACAGACATTTTTAGTTAGTGCCGAGTGATCTTCAAGTGTTGAGTAAAAGATTAGGTGTCAAGCATTAGAAAAAAAAATTCAGTTGGTGTCAAGTAATCTTCAAGTGCCAAGCATTAGGAAAAACATAGTTAATGTTGAGTAACACAGTACGTGCCGAGCACCAGTATTTCAATAGTGCCGAGCTACTGCATTATTTCAAATAACAAAGATTCACCAATTCCAAGCTAACTTAGTGGTTACGTTGAATTTTTTGAACAAGTTAGAGGATAAGGATGATGAGTTGTTGGCACAGAATCCTATGTAAACCATTTTTGGGTGAATTCTAATTGATTATTCAAGAAGCTTCTAAAAGAAATAGAATATGGGTTAGATGCAATGAATCCTATCTAATACATGCGAATTGAAATTGAAGAAAAAGATGAATTGAGCAGGAAAAGGAACTCCAAGACTTCTATTTAAGAAGTCATAAACCAAGAAGAAGAGAGCTGCTAATACTATTGCTACAAAAGTGTCAAATTTGTGAAGTGATTGAAATAGTGTCAAGAAGGAGAAGGAAGAGCACAGAGGCTCTGCTGCTACAAGTGGTCATGAAGAGATGATTGCACTGGTACATTGAGTATGCAGACTCAAAAAGACAAAGCTTGAAAGACAAGGCAAGCAATTAAGAGTTGCAGAGATAGAAGGCCAAACAAGGATATGAGTAGAGAAGTGATCTGAAATCTACAAGATAAGTTGTATGTTGTAGTCAGGTCAAGATTTTCTAATACTCTCTAGCAATTGTATTAGATCTAAAAATCCTATGGACTTAGGTTGGCCTAATAGCCATTTGTAAATCCTTTAATAGGGTGGCATTCCAAGTGAATGTTCTAAAGTCCTTTTACTAGATCCACTTCTAACAGGGTGGTTAAATCCTCTAACAAGGTCACATTTAATAGTGTGTGTTGTAAGTCTTTAATAGGGCAGGCCTTTCACAGGGTATCACTTCAGAAGGGTGAGAATTGAGTAGCATGTTACTAGTGGTTTTTCCCAAATTGGGTTTCTACGTAAATCATCGTGTCATGTGTTGATTTCTTATATGTTATAATTGCATGTTGATTTATAGTAACTTGCTAATTAGACAAGTTAACGTTTGAATGATTGAATGGACTTATCACACTCAATGAAAAGTTTGAAAGGGACATCTAGACCTTGAATAACTAATTCACCCCCCCCCCCCCCCCCCCCTCTCTTAGTTATTCTAAAGCAATTCTAACACCATTTACCAGTATTTCAATGATCTTCAGGAAACTACTTTGTGTAAAGAGTTTAGAAAGGTAAATGATGTCTTTCTAGGAAGGTTGGTCTTCAAACTTCAAGGTCATGAGAATGATAGGTTGTCTGAAGAAGCCATGCAAGTTGTGAAAAACTACGGCTACTTTTATATTCAATTTCCTAGATTCACATATATTAGGATAGGTGGCTTTTTTGGTGAGCCATTGAAATTACCTCATTTCTGTTTAGACTCTATGGTTTTATCTAAAGTATGCAGGCAATTTGTCTCTATAGTAGAGTCTTTTCAAGTTTCCAAGAGGTCTTCTTCAATATTTTTCCCTATTGAAATTGGACATTATAGATGCCCTAGTCTAAAGGAAGCTATGTTAGCAAAGGAATCATTAGCTCATTTGTGCCTTAAACCCTTCTCTTCTTGGGAATATATTGATTATACAAGTTTTGTCAGAAATAATATTAATAATGTAGCATCCCTTGTTCACACCCCACAATTAGAATATTATTGGGTGAATTGCCTTAATGAATTTGAAGTCAGAAGGAGATTGTGGTCACGCCTAACTATTAAACAAATCATTCTACATTAATTAGATTGAGTGCATGCCCATTCCTGAAATTGACTTGGGAAGAAGGGAAGAAGATGATGTTTACACTTGTACTAAAGATGTGCTAGCTAGAATTGCAAAATGGATAAAATTGAAAACTATTGTGACTTCAAATCTTTCTGGGAAGTTTTCAAAAAGCAAAAAGAGATCACTAATCAAGATATGCATGATCCTGTTGTAGGTCCAGTTGAAGTTAAAGTTGAAGCAGTTCCAGAGCTACTTCAACTTGAAGTTCAAGAGGATACTCCAAAGACAAAGAGGGTGACTCGTTCAAACATGAAGAAGGCATCAACCATTGAGAGCAGGAGTACCATAACAGTTGATCTCAAGGTTGCAGAAGAAAGATCTATGGTAGATAGTGTACTAGAACCTCAGAGCTTGCCAATAAATACTGAGGGCCAAGATAGTAGTCTTGCCTTAGCTAAATTCTCCCCTATTATAGATAAGGACTAGGTCATGCCTAAATGGTTAGAGACTTTAGTAGAAAAGAAGAGGAGCATGGTTCCTCTATCTATGTCGATCGATGATTTAGTCAACAAGTGCTTGGGAAAGATGCCTAAAGTAAAGAAGGTGAGGACTAAAGAAAGGATTAATTTTGATAGGAATTTTGGGCATTGGTCAGTAGAGATAGCTACACCACCAGATGGAAGCTTGTGTGAGTCCCTGACACCTCAAGACTACCAGATAACAAAAGTTGATTTGGGAAAAGGGAACTGTGAGGTTGATATTGAATTCTTTGAAGCCTCCAATAAAAATATTGTGCATAGAGTATGGAAAGATGGACAAGACAAATAGGAAATGAAGAAAACCATCAAAAACATGGCACAGTATATTAATGATATCCTTCATCCTGAAGCAAAGCCAATCAGCGAGATGTTAGCGATCGTCGATGTATCCTCTACAACTAACCAGCAATCACTAGAGAACATACAAAAATGTAAAGTCGTGGCAAAAATAGTAAGAGAATGGGTACAATGTATCATTGATGACACTATAAAACACATAGGTCACCTGGATAAAGCTTCAAAGGAAATATCAACCATTACTAAAAAGGTGGAAACAAGCAATGAAGGCTATGAGATGGAGAGAAACAATTGGGCAAAGGTAGTAATGTGGCTAGAAGATGTCCAATAATTTGGATTGCAAAAATTCTAGGCTAAATTTCATGTGGTAGGCTTAGATGAGAAGGCCCTATATGTGATCAAAGATTGTATTGAATGGAGAAATGAAGCATTGATACAAGGTGTGACCAAGATCAAGGAAAAGCTACAAGAACTTAAGATCATACATCAGGTAATTCAAAATGACCTTAAGTGCTTTGTCAAGCAATTCATAGGTAAGGAAGATGACTCTATTACCCAATCTAAAGAAGTAATCGAGGAGGTTCAAAGAAATTTTCAAGAACTATAGGACAAGAAGGCACCAACTAAGCAAAGCTTTTCTAACATAGCGCATACTAAAGCCATGTTAATCATCAATCTAAAGCACTTGGAAATGCATGAAGAAAAGGTAGCTAAACTGAAGAAAGAAAAGGAGATTTGGAAACAACGGTTTGCCTATATCAGTCTTCCACATCAATCCATCATTTTAGCCTTTTTGACTGCCTATGAAATGTGGAAAGTGGCAAGGAGCATGGCCAATGGAGATGGTGCTACCTGATGGGAAGGAGCAATTACACTTAGTCGCTTAGTTGTTCTTTCTTTTGTCATTTTAGTTGCTTAGTTGTTCTTTCTTTTGTCATTTTGCTTTTCTTGTATTTTGGTTAACAATTATGTTAACCAAGAGAATATTTACTCCTGGTGGGGTAATTTTGGCAGTTGTCCAGCCCCATGCCTATATATATGTAATAACTAGTATGGTATAGGGGTTAGAAATTCTCCAGTAGATCAATAGACAAAACTATTTTTGTTTGTGGTTTAATTACGAGTTTAGAAGTAGTATTTTAGAACTCGACAAACACGAAGAAAACTCTGCAATTTGATTTTGGTTAATGGCTTTGTAAGTAGATACTATTGTCTACCTATTTAAATCAATATTTCTGAAGATACTATTTATGCAAAAAGCTCTTAGTTGTGTTTGTTACTGATTTTGAGACTATCAATTCAGAACTTGGGATGTTGTGAGAAGTTAACTTTATTAAACTTGCCTTTCAGTTATGTGAATAATCTTGATAATTAATTTCGAGTGGTTCTTCAACATAAAATTTTGTATTGTATTGTATTGATGAGATAGAATAAGTTGATTCAACACTTTCAGTGGATTGTATTATAAAAAGGTCTTTCTATTAAGCTTTTAGATCAAAAATTCTTTATCTACAATAAAGGTAGTTGTGCCTGTTGTTATTGAATAAACATTAAGTAGAGAATTCCTTAGCCTTGTGTAGGAATTCATCTATTGGTATACACTTTTTCTCTATTTTGAATGTGAGCCCAAATGAGAAAAACTATTTACTAATGGTTTAGACAAACACATAGGGTCTTCAACAACATCCTATAGATAAGCATTAGTAGTTTGTAATAATTATATCTCCATCCAAAAATTTCCACATGCTACAAATAGATCATCAGTAACATGAAAAAATCTAATCTACGTTCTAGAAAGAAATAGAAACCCTAGATGAAAATTTTGAGTGGAATGTTTGCTTTTTGTGAACCAATTGTGCTTTGACAGAGCAAACTATGCCCAGAAGGCTAGAATGACCCAAGATGCACCCAAGTGCACTCAAATAGTGCTAACTACACCCATGGTACACTTGAGGCCTAGAAGGGTGCAAATGGTAGTTTCTGCGTGCAATTGGGAGACTAGTTATAGACTGTGAGGAAATGAACCCTAAATAATACCCATAAAGTAAAATTTTGAAACCTACCCTACCAAGTGTGCTTAGACAATTCAGACTATGCCCATGGTGCACTTGGGGCCTAGAAGGGGGTAGTTGGTCATTCCTAAGTGTAATTGGTAAGTTGTGAACAACAAATGATGGTTATAGTGACTCCTAGGCCCATAAAATTGCTTCCTCTTGCACCCTGGGACAACAAACTAATAGAATGTATAAATGAGAGAAAATAATCATGTTACTAGGCCCCCTAATTAATCTAGATATGATAAGTGTAGATAGCAATTATACCCTTCCAAGTGAGCTCCTTCCTTGCACCTACAAGCACAAAAACAAGAAACCCAAGTTAGTTAAGTGTGTTCATGTTGGGTTCACCAATTGTAGGACCAGGAAATGGGCTAATATCTAACATACTATGAGAAAATAAAAAACTCAATAAACATACATTGATACCCTCTAGTCTACCATGAAAGCCAAATAAACAAAGAAAGCAACACAAAGTTAAAACCCCCTCTTTCATTTGTAGCTCCCATGTCCTTCTTTCTTCTCCATTTGATGTAGCTCCAATTGCCTATAATGCACACAATTAGAGAGAAAAGGTTGATGATATGATAATGATATGGGAATACTAGAAGAAGTAATTTTAAGCTTGAGATATCAAAGACCAAGAGACTAGAAATGAGAGGAAGAATGCTCAATTTATAATCAACACACAAGATGAGAGCATTGGACTTGTTACCTTGGATATGCAACTTGACAAGAAATTCCTTTGAGAATCCATGACACATATGACACAAGATGCCAAATGTAGGATTGTATGATGCTTGGAAGTCAAACATGGCTAAAAATGGAAGAAGATTATGACGCATCATGTGACACTTCAAACCCACTTAAAGCCAAGAATCTATGACAATGGAAGCTAAATATAGTCATGCATAAAGAATAAGAATATATGGATTATGACATAACTTATCCAAGTGTAAATGCAGAATCCATGATGTGTCATGCCCATGTGTCACGATGATGTCAAGATTGTGCCAATATTATGTGGAATATTTGAATTAAAATCCATATATCCACACAAATGGAAATTAGTAAAATGAAAATTAATGGTGGAAAATATGAATTAGGAAATTGTGAATTTCCATGGTTTGCAAATGATGAATCAGTTAATTAATACAATTAATTAATTAAGGATTTTAATTAGGAAGAATAATTAGCAATGTAAGATGGAAATGATTTGGATGACATAGGATTAAATTATGGGTTATTTATTCCTATAGAGAAAATTAGTAGATGATTGGCCAATTTGATTAGATAAGTGCAATAATATACTTTGATGAATATGTGGATTGACTCAAATGATGATAGATAGACCAAAACCATGGTCAAATGGATTGATTGATTAGAATTGATAACATGCCAAGGACCCATGACATGAATTAAGGACACATGACATTTAACTGATATCATAAATGCTACAGGATCAAGATTGATTGATATGGTTGATCATAATAAAATTGATGGATGTTGTCAATGTTATTAAAATGGTTTGATGATGTCATGATCTAACATTAAGGGACTCGATAATGTCCATGATCAAATGACAAGAATGACAGTTTGACCTAGCATTGAGAGCCATGATAGTACTAAGGTCAGATTGATAAGTTTTTGAGGCACTAAAAGCCACAAAAATGCCTAGGATTGGATAGATGATGATTGATTTAAGGTATCCGATATGTTTTGGGTTGGTTATGGTTGATTCTAGGTTGATTTGGGGTGATTTTGAGTTGATTTGATATGATGTGAAAGAGGATAGAAATGATGAAGAATATTGTTGAGATATAATCAAGTTGGCCAAAAGATCAGAATTAGTAAAATTAGAAGATGGGATGAGTTGGTATGAAGAAGTGATGAAATCATATACATGAACCATTTTTTAGTGTCTACAGTAAGATCCTAAGGGTAGGATACAAAGTTTAGATGTGGTAGTGCCCAAGTCCAACATGCAACCACTGATTAAGGAATCCACAATCACTTTTGATCCTATGGCTAACTCAATCGAGCATCTATCTACCTGTTGTATTGTCACTAGCCCACATTTTTGAGCAAGGGATGGTGAAATTAAAGAATTTGAAACACCAAAATCAAAAAATTATTATGGTAGAAGAACTAAGTAACATACATGTAGTCTCGACTACAATAATCTGGTGCTTAGCTTTACACTTGTTAATAAATGAAAAATCTCTATGGGATGTACCTGCACCCTCCACTATAGGCTCTAATATGCCTACACCTCTACATAGTCCTAAGAACATCCTACTGACATATTGATGCAAGAGCATCTTAGGGTAGTTGTAATCTTATATGTAAGAACATTGAGCTCAAATTTTGGGGATCTATGTTTCGTGTAATTAGGTTTATGTTTGAGGAATACTGGTGGATCTTATCTTATGTGTGCATAACGATTGGTGTAATCATATTGGAGTTAGAGTCATTTTAGTGGTTGCTAGTAATATGTTCCTATTTCCTAGATAAGCTTTGGAGATTATTTCCATGTGCTTCAATCTGTAGGAGTTGGCTTCTCTGATCTTAGATGTGGATTGTTGGATAGTGTGTGGGCCTATGATGAAGGCTGCATAAAGATATTTTCCCTTATGAGTTAGTTATGCATTATAAATTTAGGGTCTTATCCTAAGTACTTATTTAATTTAGTTTGTAAGGTTGACTTGTGGGTTGAGTGTGTATTTAATATAACTTGTTAGGATGACATGTGGCTTGGTTTAGTATATGTAGAGGGTCTTGTGGTGTCTAGAGTCATTCATTCATGAATGAATAGCTAAGAGGAATGAAGTTTAGTAGATCTACTAGCTAAGTGTGGGCTTGGGAAACAAGAAGGCTTCTTGGTGGCTTGCGAGCACAAATTTATATTCTTCTTTGGGGTTTCTACCAAATTTTGGGTTGGGCTAGTTAAAGTAGGGATCTTGTGAGATCTTGTAGAGCTATTATTGTAATTCCTTATGTATTTGGTTATAACCCCCAAGGCCTTGTAGTCGGGCACGTTGGATGTTACCTATTTATTCTATTACAAGAATATGTGTTGCAACTAATCTAGATCTCTAAGTTATTGTTATTCTTTTGTTGTGTGGTTATTTTCTAGGGGTTAGGTCATCTCCTTTGGGGACACACTTGGACTTGCATTGCATCAAGTGGTATAAGAGTTGGTTGATCTTGTGGATTTGTCACTTTGGGTTTTTGAAGATCTTGGAAAATTCCTCTGAGAAGATTGGACCCTAGGGAAATTTCAGATCTCTATGATGTTCTAGAGACCAAGATATTACAAAAAGTTAAAGAAAATTTCAGATTTGAGATGGAATTAATGAAGAATTATATGTTTTTTGATATTATGAGAGCTATAGATAGTGTACCAAGGAATGTGATAAAATAAGATGGTTATGAGGAAGTTGTTGAAGACTTTGAGGTTGTTGGATTTAGTAGTGAAGCCAGAGTTGATCAGATGGAGAGATCTATAGAAGATAGAGCTAGTCAGCTCGATAGATATGAAGCTCAATTGAAGCTAAAGAATAAGATGAATGTTTCTAATTTCTCATGCACTTTGAATCATGAAGACCTGATTCATTGGATTGGTGAATTGGAAGACTACTTTGAGTTAGAGGATATTGGAGATGCACTTAGAGTGAGGTTGGAATAGACTAAGTCAAAAGGGTATGTTGCTTTATGGTAAAAAGAATCACAAAGAGATAGAGAAGATGAAGTGTACATGAATATCAATAGATGGAGATTGACGGTGACAAAATTGAAGGCTAAGTTTATTCCTATTGATAATGAACTAGAATTGTTTAGAAATTGTAGAATTTGAAGCAGAAGGATATGATCATGAAAGAATTCATCATAGAGTTATATAATTTAACTATTAGGTCTAGACATAAAAAAAAATTTAAAGAAAATGTGGCTAGATATATCGATGGTTTGAGATTCAATATCTAGGATGAGATTAGTATGTTGAATATTGATTTAGTTGAGGATTCTTTTTAGTATACTCTAAGGGTAGAATAAAATTTGAAGAGATGACATCAAGGTAAAAATGAAAACTTGATGAAAGATAAACTAAAAGTTGAGGATGAACTAAAGCCTATTGAATAGAAGACAAGAATAGGTAGAGGTGCATTTAAAGGTACTTGCTTCAAATGTGGTGAAAAAGGACATAGATATTTTTAATGTCTGAATGCTTAAAGGAAGGTCACGAATAAAAGAGGTAATGTGGTACATGATAATGTGGATTTGTTAAATGAGCTTGAGATGGAGGGTAACTTGCTAGTTTGACAAGTATTGTTGGGTAATAAGATGTCAAAACTTTATTAGAGAAGAAATTTGTTTAGAACTTAATGTAAGTTTGAAGGTAAATATTGGAATGTGATTGTAGATGGTGATAGTATTGATAACCTAGTTTATGAGGAGATGGTTGAGAAAATTCATTTAAAGAGAATGAGACAACCTTTTTTCTTATAATATTAGTTTATTGCAAGATGAACATGCTTTACAAGTGAGGGAGAAATATCTTGTTAATTTTCAAATCAGGCAATATGTTGATCAAGTGTTGTATGATTTGTGGACATGAATTGTTGTCACATATTTCTTGGTAGAAGTTGGTAGTATAATTTAAGGGTAGTGCATGGTTGTGTCAACAATGTATTTACTATTGAGAAGGGTTGTAGGAAATTCTTCTTGATTCCTTTGAAAAATGCAAAACTTGGTAGAATAGCCAAGTTGAGTTAAAGAATTCGTTAGAGATCAGTGTGGGAAATAGAACTATGGTACACCATAGAAGGATGTGAACAAGCAGATTAAATATTTGTTTATTACAGGAGAAGACTTGTAGAAATGGAATAAAGGCAAGAGTGTATAGGTTGATAACCTAGAGAAAATGTACATGAAGAACTTGTTCAGGGTTTACATATTAAATCCTAAAATATGTTCTTCTAGCTATTAAGAACATATTTTATTTGCACTAGGGGTTTCTAATGTAGGAGAATTGAGCTCAGATTTTGTGGATCTATGTTTTGTGCAGTTAGGGTTATGTTTGAGGCATATTGATGGATCTTCTCCTATGTGTGCATAATGATTCGAGTAGTTGTATTGAAGTTTGATCCATTTTGGTGGTTCCTGGTAATGTATTCCTATTTCCTAGGTAGACTTTGGAGATTGTTTCTATGAGATTTGATTTATGGGAATTGACTTGTGCGATCTTAGATTTTGGATGGCATTTGGGCCTAGGCTAAGGCTACATAAAGATGTTTTTCCTTATGAGTTAATTATGCATTGTAAACTTGGAGGCATGTCCTAAGTACTTATTTAATTTTGTTTGTTAGAACAACTTGTGGCTTGAGTGTTTATTTAATGTGAGATTTTATTCAATATATCTTGCTAGGCCGACCTATGGCTTGGTTTAGTATAAGTAGAGGGTATGGTGGTGTCATTCATGATGGAGTATCTGAAAGGAGAAAAATTAAGCATAGCTAGTACCTAAGTGTGAGCTTGGGAAATAAGACTATTTCTTGGTGGCTTGCAAGCACAAGTTTATATTCTTCTTTAGGGTTTCTATGAGATTGTGGGTCTAAGCTATTTGGGGTAGGGATCTTGTAGGATCTTGTAGAATTGTTGTTGTAATTGCTTATGTATTTGGTCATAACCCTAAAGGCCTTACAACTTGACATGTTGGATGTTACCTATTGATTCTATTGTGATAATATGTGTTGTAATCTTTTTAGGGTGAAAAGGGAGGCACTTTGATAGGGTTGTACATTTCCTAATTTGGGCCACTAACTCATTCAAATATGTATCAAAGGGAAAGAGGGGAATTTCTAAATATCATTCAATTGATGATCCAATGAAGGTTTCTAATACTAAATTAAAATTATAAAGGGGAATGCAATATAAGAAAATGTACTCTTTGGCTCTTATAGGATAATGTGTATGTAAAATTGAACTAGTTGTTTAAATAAAATAAATCTAGATATTGTGTGTCAACAATTAGCCCAATTAAGATATAGATCTACAGTAAAGATATGAAGGAAAATAAAATATAAAAGACTCACATTGAAATGCATAGAGGAAGATGTATATTAACCCCAATAGTCACATATTTATACCCTTTTCTAAATATTCACTCACAGATCTCAATTTAAAATGATGAAAGGAACAAAATCTATAAATCTCCTCACAAAAGAGCATTGAAGGTCGATGAAGTGGAAGGGAACCCTACAACTAGGTTGATGCAATCTAGCAGCTTTCAACTTCTACAAAAATCTCCCAAGAAGTAGGTTTCAAATTTTTAAGCTTTGATTGATATCTTGTTCCTACACATAAAAGCTTGGTTTTGGGATTTTGTTGGGGAAGGGCTTGCCTTGGTCAAGCCCTAAATTTAGGAATCAACCTTGAAGTGTAAATGTAAATATGTAAAGGAACTAAGATAAATGTAAATATTCACCTTGCTTGTTAAAAAACCCATGTCAATAAGGATTTTTTGTGATGTATGTTGTAGATCTTGAATTTGATACGAAAGATACAGGATATCTTCACAATTTCAATGGATCTACCATAATTTCAATGGATATAGGATATACCATATGAAAGATATAGGATATCTCCACAATTTCAATGGATCTACCATAACCACATCATGGAGCCATGGATGTAAATGTGCATCAATAAAGAAGATAATGAATTACACAATATAGATCTCCTCCCTTGATGGCCACCAAAATGCTAGATATTGAAGAAAAGATGCTAACAAAAGATCCTTGAATGCTTGAAGAAACTTTTTTCCTTGAATGCTCAGATGCCTTGAGCTCTAGAATGCCTTGAGTACTTGATGATCTATAAATTCTTGATGTGATTTGATGTGAAAAATGTAGCCTCGAAGCCTCATTTTATACTATTTTTGTGGTGGGAAAATAATTAAAGGATGATTGTTAAACAAAGAGTTAATTGCAAGTCAACTATTAAGTGGAGAGTTAACTATAAGATGACTATTAAGTGGAGAGTTAACTATAGGCTGGTAGGGGAGAGAAATAAATCACTTGGTAAAATTGAGACATTTTGGGTCCTGAAACTCATAATCATCATAGACTAGATTGACCTAGTCATAGACCAAGTCAACCTGAGTCAACCATTTCCTAGAAGATGGAGGAAAAAGGCCTTAGAAAGGAACAATTCAACCTAGGTTGACCTAGTCTCAGAGGATGGAGAGAAAAGGCCTAGAAAGATGTGCAAATGAAGTGGGAAGATATGGTGTAGAATAAGAGAAAAAGAATATTGAATAGGGATCCATCGATGGTTAAGGATGTTAGTAAGGGATGGGTGCTAAAAGGCCTTAAAAAGGAAAGTGCTTCCATTTTAAGATAGTACATTTAGCCCTCACTTTAGCAAGAAAATGAGTTGCCTCAAAATCATGGTAAAGTAGATCAAAATAAAATGATGATGTTATCACAACTTAGGAGATAAAGATATCATAAAGCTAGGAACAATGCATAGATTTGAAGATAAACTAGAAATCATACCAATCCAGAAAGGTTAAAGTATTCTAACCCATACTCAGAATCCATATTTTCCCCTGAGAAACTTGAGTCTTTATCATATCCCAAAATCACAATTTACCAATAAGTTTTGTGTTTCTTATTATGAATCACACATATAGGATTGAATAGTCTATTGGGTTTGTGTTCCCAATACCCAATCCCATGAAAAGAATAAAAGGAGGTAGGATCAAATGGTCTAATGGGTTTGTGTTCCTGATAGTCAATTGCTCAAATTTGTACCTTGTGATGACTTTACATTGCCATGATATAGTACTCATATATTACAAGAATGGTTTTTTGAATGCAGTAAGATAGGTCAAATGGTCTAGCAAGTCTATGTGGCATGTTAGTCAACTAATCCAGGACATGTCAAAATAGGGAGTAACTAGCCCTAGCAAGTTGTGTTATGCTACTGTACTCTACATGATGTGTTTAAAAAATATGGATAAATGAAAAGGATAAGGGGACCAACCATGTATGCCCCTTCCTCCTAAGATGAAAAATAAATTACTTATTTTGACATCTTAAGGAAGTGATGAGGAAGGATAAATCAATTCTAACATCAAGATAGTATCCAAAAGAAAAACCCTATCCAAACCAAAGAGGTCACAACTCCTATGAGCTCATGGAAGGAAAGAAAATAGAGACACCATGAAAGAAGTGAAAAATAAAAAAGTAAATCCTTGAAAAAGGAAAATAAATTATATCGAGGCTTCTAGGTAAGCAATCTATCTACCATGAAAATCTAATTGCAAATGATGTAAGATTGAATAACACTCAACCAAAGGAAATAGCAAATCCATGGGAGAAAATAGATATGATTTCCTTGCCTTCCAAGTAGAAGAACAAGAGAAGAGAAAATAAACAATGTTTAACAATTATGATACTCACAAAGAAAACCATGCATTACAATAAGCCCCCAAGATAGAGGCTAACAATGTTACATGGCATGGAGCAACATAATAGGGATCTAAGTTTTATTTGAATAAATGGGAATTAAAGAGATTTCATCATGATAGGAGATGAGAATAACCTCATTATGATGTAGAGCCTCACCTTAAAAAAAATAGGAGGAAATTGATCACTCAACTAAGTTGCATCAAGGGGCACATACACATTCAGGATTGATTCTAACTTGTCTCAAGTTGTTATTCAATTGCTCCACTTAATATCAATTCATAACTGATGTGCAACATGAACTTCTTTGGCCTCCTGCATCAACTTGATATAAACTAACCACCTCCTCATTTAAATTGAAATACATGAATGACTTAGTCATCTATGAATTAAAAAATGGAACATCAAACAATCTACAAACTTATTATTAATCAACACAAAACTGTGATCAAACCCCTATCACTGTTCTACATTCAAAATTAAAGTTTAGGACCAAAACTGTTGAATATGACATTCTCGATCACTTCACAACTCTGCAAATTTATGATTCGAACCAAACTTTACCATCATCACATATTAGTTATGTGATTTTAGTATATTGGTGAATACATAAAGATATTCACCAAATTCAAAGATTGATTTCTATGTGGCATGAACAGGAATAAATGGAATTGGAAAAAAAGAAAGAGAAAAAATAAAATAAAAAACCTATAATACATAACTTCTCGATGATCCCAGAAATCAAATCGTGGAGATTTCAAAAGACTTCCATAGATTTCCATGACCCTCAAAATAGTAGAAACTTGCATACAATTAAATCAAAAAATCATGTTTTCTAGAACCAATTCCAAAATAAAAATTCAACTTGAACTCAAAATTGGTCAATGTGTTGTTGTTCTAAAATAAAACCATCGATATGTTCTTAGAGTTCAGAAAATTGATTCTAGAAAGAAACAAAGAAAATCATACATTAAAAACCATAGGCTCACAAAAATTAGAAAGACTCAAAACTTTCTATTCCTCTACTGAATCTGATGATTGTTATGAATAAGGTGTCTCAACCTTGGATAATTCCTATTCTTATTATTTGTTTTGTAAATGTATTTTTTTGCAAATAATGTAATTAAGTGTGAGTGTACATGTCTAGTTGGCATGTTGTTGTGTCACTCCACTTGCATGTGTCGGCATCTTGAATTGTGTGTAAGGAGATCATAGTTGAAATGGTTATAACAAATTCCTATGATGTGTAAGAGCTATCCCTAGAAGATTTAATGATGGGTGAAGATGTGAAGACAAGTGCAAATTGATCATTGAGTGGTACATTTGGGTTCCTACTTTTTTAGATAATGGTAAAACCCTAATATGGTTGTTCTTTGGAAGTTTGCACAAAATGGAAAGTGCATGATATAAGCATTTTTAGGGTTGCAAATAGGAGAGAGTGAAAAATGTATTGTTGGTTGCTATTGTTTTGTCTTCAGTGTCCTGAAAGAACTTGCATTGAAAGTGTGTTGTGACCTTTTGTGTTGAAGATAATACATTGTGCAGGTTTTGGAGGGGTGGGGTTGTTTCATCAAAAGGTTTTTCCCCCACTGGCATATCTTTATGTTTATGTATTTTCTTTCTCTGTATATTTTTTGTATTCATGGTTAACTACAATATTATTGTTTACATAATATTTAATCTAAAATTTTAAGGATTGATAGCAATTTGTACAATACTTTCCTTAAGGGATTAGTGTAGGAAGTTGTTTCCGCACCTGAGTTTCCTTACAAGTGGTATCAGAGCTTGATCAACTTTTGATCCTAGTTTTTGGATAGGATTTTTTGAGCTAATCTCAAGTTGATTGGGAGTTTTTTGCAAAGCATTCTAAATCTTATTTACAGATTGAGATGGTTAGATCATCATATAGAAAATTGGAGGTGGAGAAATTTAATGGCAGTAATTTTGAGTTGTGGAAACTCAAGATGCAAGACTTTCTTGAAGATAGTGATCTATGGGAGGTGGCTTCACTTGATGTGAGACCCACAGAAATATCTCAAGTAGATTGGGATCTCAAGGATCAGAAAGCTAAGGGTCTCATTAGATTATGTCTAGTTAATTCAGTTCTCTTTAATGTTTTTTATGAGAAGACCACAAATAGTTTGTGCACACAATCTAGGTCTGTGTATTAGGCTAAATCTTTGGTAAACAAGTTGTTCCTAAGGAAGAAGTTGTATTCTCTAAGAATAGAGGAAGGAGGATCTATTATAGATCATCTAAATGCTTTTAATTTACTGATTGTATAGTTGACATCACCTGGTATCAAGATAGAGGAGGAGGATCGATGTATGACCCTATTATGTTCCTTTCCAGACTCATGGTCATCTTGTGATGGCTCTTGGAAGTACTTTAGTCACTTTCAGAATGGAAGATGTGATGTCTTCACTATTATCTGAGGAGATGAGGAGAAAGTCTTTACATTCTGCTAAGGAATCTCTTGCTATTTGTGGGAGATCTAATGATAGAGGGAAGCAAAATGACAACAAGTCCAGAAAGGGTAGATCCAAATCCTGTGGAAAATCAAAGACCCCTGGAAAGTCCAAGGAAAAATTTTGGAACTATGATAAGACTGGGCACTTCCATAAAGACTGTAAAGAGCTAAAGAAGAAGAAGATGGCCTCAGATTTAGGTTCAGAAAAATCTCAAGAAGATGGTGGTGCTTTCATTGCAGCCTTGGTAGTGCATGCATCTAATGATGTATGGTTGATAGACTCAGGTGCTTCTTTCCACATGACCTCTCATTGAAGCTAGTTCTCAAAGTATGAAGTTTTTGATGGTGGAAAAGTGTACTTGGGTGATGATTTTCACCTAAATATAGTTGGACAAGGACAGGTCGCTATCAAATTCCCTAGTGGATGAGTAAAGGGGATCAATGAGGTAATGCACATCCCTCATTTGGCATGAAACCTATTATCTATAAGTATGTTGAATGTTGTAGGTGTGAAAGTTATTTTTTCTAAAGATGGATGCAAGATGATGAGAGGAGCTATGGTGCTTGCTAAGGGTGCTAGGAGAGGTGCTCCATTTCAGCTTGATGCATGCATTTCTCAGTCCAATAGTTCTTCTATTTCAAAGAAGAGAGTAGCTATCATTTCATCCCCACCATCTGAATGAGTAGTAAAGAAAGACATGGTTATTGGTTCTAATGGTAGTGTAGCATGTGTACCTAAGGGTGCAAACACATAGGAAGGCAAGCTTCCTACAAAAAAGACAATGGTGTGGCGTATGAGATTTGGCCAAACTAGTGAGAAGGGTCTCAAAACCTTAAAAAAAAGAACCTCATTAAGGGGTTAAATAATTGTAATCCCAAGTTTGACTTCTATGAACATTATGTCTATGGTAAATAAAATCATGTTCAATTTTACTCTAGTTCTCACAAATTTTTTGATGTTTTGGATCTTATTCATTCTGATGTATTTGGTCCTATAAAAGTTCCAAGTCTGTATTTTTTGTATCTTTCATAGATGATTACAATAGAAGGACATGGATTTATTTCCTTAAAAGTAAGACATGAGTTCTTAGTCAGTTTAAGGAATTTAAATCTCTTTAGAGAATTAGACTAGTAAGAAGATTAAGTGTGTGAGAACTAACAATGGTGGTGAGTTTTACTCAGCAGAGTTCAAATAGTTCTATAAAGAATGAGGTATCAAGAGGCATAAGACAACTCCCTATACCCCATAGTAAAATGCAGCTACAGAAAGAATGAACAAGACATTGATGGAGAAGGCTAGGAGTATGGTTAGTGGAGTGTTGGTCTCAGATTGGTTTTGACAACTAAGTGTCAACACACTTAACCAATATTCATATAGAATCCGAGTACACTATATATGTTGAGCTACAATATGTGCCAAGCTATAATTTCTACAAGTGCCGAGTGAACCATATGTACCAAGTGATCTTCATGTGCCGAGCAATCTCCAGGTGCTGAGTGAAGATCAAGTGTCGAGCAAAGTATAGGTGTCAAGTCACTATAGATGCTGAGTGAAACAGAGTCACTATAGATGTTGAGTGAGCCAGGTTTTCTATATGAGCTGACCATCAGAGGTAACAAGTGTCAAGTAACACAGATTGGACATAGTTGTTTGTAGTTGCACAAACACCTATGTAAACCATTTTCTGAGCTGACATAGAAGGATCTTGAAGGATATTAAAGATAAGAATGAATCTTTTACATTTCCTATGCAATCAACATGCAACCAATAAGAAAAATGGAGAAGGCATGTAACCAATAAGAAAAGTGCAAGAAATGAGCAAGAATTAAAGATTCAATATGGATTGTAGATTAATACCTAACCCTAAGTCTTTGAAATCCTTAAAAGGAGGATGAAACCCTATTGTATGAGTGGATGAGAGCAGTGTATGGGTAAAATATAGCAAAATTCAGTGGGAAAACTGAAAAGACTTAGAGGAACAAAGTAGCATTGCAGTATTTAGTTGATCATAATAGAGCAAGGGCATTAAACACATATCAAATCTTAGAGGATCAAGATCAGAGAGATCAGATCAAGTGCCTGAATTCATCAATCAAGGATTGTAAGCTATCAAGTTTATTAAACTAATCCTCTCTAGCAATTATATTAGAAGAAAAATCCTATTTTGATAGGTTAGCTTAACAGCTAAGTTGTAGATCCTTTGACAAGGTGATAAAATCCTTTAATAAGGTGACAATTCATGTAAAGTATTTGTAAATCCTTTAACCAGGTCACTATTGACATAGTGTAAAGCCTTTAACAGGGAAAACCATCAGAAGTGGTCAAACATTATTGTTGTAATGATTTTGTGGGCATCATCCCCACCCTAATTTTCCCTTCTCATTTTGAGGGGTTTATGGGTTACCAAATTATGGTGTTATGTGTTGTTGATGCATGTGTTTACTTTATGCTTATTTGATATGTTTACATGCATATAGTTTCCTTTTAGTTAAAAGTTTTAATGGATAAAATGTATTACTTCTGATTCACCCCCCCTCTCAGAAGTATTCTTCCCATTTGATTATTCCAACATGGAGCTACTCTTGAACAAAGTTTTTGGGCTAAAGTTGTGGCCATTGCTTGCTATTTGGCTAACAGACCTCCTACATCAACTCTTGTTGGTAAGACACCCATGGAGGTGTGGTCTGGTAAGAAGCCTTCAATTAGACATCTTCATGTTTTTGGTTGTGAAGTTTATGCACATGTTCCAAAGGAGAAAAGATCTAAGTTGGAAAACAAAGCTGTCAAATATATTTTCATCAGATACAGTGTTGGTGTGAAAGGATACAAGCTTTGGGACCTTGTAACTAGTAAGGTGTTGTATAGTAGAAATGTTATTTTTAGAGAGCTAACATTTTCTCCTACCATGCTACAACTAGAGGAAAAAGAAAAGAAGGAAGATATTGTTCAATTGCCTCCTACCCCTGGGAAGATTGAACAGAAAGATCATGTTAGGTCTAATGATGAGAAGAGATCTAGTAGCTCTAATAGTTCAAAAGAAGAAGAAGAACAACCTCAACCTTAGCCCTTGAGGAGATCCATGAGAGTAAGAAAGAAGCCAGAAAGGTTTGGTTATTCTATGTTAGATTCCAATTGTGCCTTTGCTTTGATTACTAATGCTAATGAGCCTAGATCTATGAAAGAGGCTTTGGATATGGAAGATGCAAGTTCTTAGATTGAGGCCATGGATGATGACATGGCTACATTGGATAAAAACCAAAACTTGGGACATTGTACCTTTTTCTAAAGGATGAAAACTTGTTGGTAGCAAATGGGTGTTCAAGAAGAAATTTTGTGCAAACGGTAGAGCTGAAATGTACAAATCTAGATTGGTTGCACAAGGGTACTCACAGGTAAGGGAATAGATTATGGTGAAATATTCTCTCCTATTGCAAAGTTGACATCCATTAGATTTATGTTATCTCTTGTTGCATCATATGATTTAGAGATAAAACAGATGGATGTCAAGACAATTTTCCTTAATGGTGATTTGGAGGAAGAGATTTATATGTTATAGCATGAGCACTACATTGTTAAAGGTAAAGAATCCTTGGTTTGCAGATTGAATAAGTCTTTGTATGGTTTGAAACACTCTCCTAGGATGTGGTACCTTAAGTTTGGTGCCTTTGTGTTGTCAATTGGATTTGTAAGATTGAAATTAGATCATTGTGTTTATTTCAGAGTTGAAAATGATCACCTTCTTATTGTTGCATTATATTTTGATGATATGTTGCTCACTTTGGTTGAGTCAGAGTAAGTGTGTGAAGTCTGTGTTGGATAGGTTCAACATGGCAGATTGTAGACCATTGTGTGTTCCTATTTCTATGGGAATAAAGTTATCTATAGATGATTGTCCAAAATCTCCTAGTGAGGTGGAGGACATGAGTAGAGTACCTTATGCTAGTGCAGTTGGTAGTATTATGTATGTTATGGTATGTACTAGACCAGACATTGCCCAAGTAGTGGGAGTTCTAAGCTAGTTTATAGCCAATCTTGGATGAGTACATTAGGATGCAGTTAAGCGAGTATTCATATATTTGAGGGGTACATCAAATTGCTCCATTTTTTGTCATGGTAACTCTTTTGGAGCTCTACATTTAGTTTGTATTGGTGGGTTTGTGAATTCAGATTGAGCAAGTGATATTGACAATGGGAGATCCATCAGTCCTTATGTGTTCACTACATTTGGTGGTGTCATCAATTGGATAAGTAAGCAACAAATCATGGTTGCTTTTTCTACAATAGAAGTTGAGTACATGGCTACTACTCATGCTTGTAAGGAATCCATTTGGCTTAGGAGATTGTGTTTTGATATTGGTGTTAATGTAGGAAAGATTACCATTTGGTGTGATAGTCAGAGTGCCATTTGCCTTGCAAGGAATCCAACTTTCCATGCCAGGATGAAGCACATTGATGTGCAGTTTCACTTAGTGAGAGATATGGTGGAAGATGGAAAGGTAAATTTGGAGAAGGTAGATCTATAAAGAATGTTGCAGATGCATTGATGAAACAAGTGGGCATAGAGAAGTTTAGATGGTATTCTGAGTCTATAGGCCTTTTGGCCTATAGTGGTTAGTTCTTGTTATGTTCTTGTTGCTCTTACAAGTTGCTCAACAAATAGGAGAATATTAGGAATAAGGTGTCTCAACCTTGGATAATTCCTATTCATTTTATTTATTTTGTAAATGTATTTTTTGCAAATAATGAAATTAAGTGTGAGTGTACATGTCTAGTTGGCATGTTGATGTGTCACTCTAATTGTATGTGTTGACATCTTGAATTATGTGTAAGGAGAGCATGGCTGAAATGGTTATGACAGAATTTTGTGATGCATAAGATCTATCTCTAGAAGATTTAATGATGGGTGAAGATAGGTGGAAATTGATCATTGGGTACTAAATTTGGGTTCCTACTTATCTAGATAATGGTAAAACCCTAATATAGTTGTTCTTTGGAAGTTGCCCTAAAATGGAAAGTGCATGATATAAGCATTTTTAGGGTTGCAAATAGGAGAGAGTGAAAAGTGTATTGTTGGTTGCTATTGTTTCCTCTTCAATGTCTTGAAAGAAGTTGCATTGCAAGTGTATTGTAACCTTTTGTGTTGAAGATAATACATTGTATAGGTTTTGGAGGGGTGGGGTTGTTTTACCAAAAGGTTTTTCCCCAATAGCATATCTTTGTGTTTATGAATTTTCTTTCTCTATCTATTTTTTGCATTTATGGTTGACTACAATATTATTGTTTACATAATATCAAATCTAAAATTGTAAGGATTTAATAGGAATTTGCACAATACTTTCCTTAGAAAATGAGTGTAGGAAGTTGTTTCTACACCTGAGTGTCCTTACAATGATCCTCAATTACATTCCAAATCTACCTTTTCAATTCATTCTCATTGCTGAGATTTGGGAGATGAAATATTAGCCTACCAAACAAGAAAAGAAAATCATTTTAGAATTATGAGGAATCAATCATCAGAATCTACCACCAACTTCCTATAGTTGTCGATTGTTTAGTTGGCTTAATTATTCAAAACACATACAAAGCTCATAAAAAAAATTGACTCAACTAAAAAGAAAACACCCTTTGTCCTAAGTGGCTATACTTGGAGAGTTCATTGAATCACAACTCCATTTATGCCAATAAATAATAGGACTTTATTACAAGCATTTAAAATTAAAAATATGACATTAACATTCTTTATAACTTCATGTAGCATATGTAACCATTTTAGTTCCTGTAGCATCTATTTGATCTTCCACTACAGTATACTCCCCTATAGAATGAATCTCAAGTCCACTTGAGATGAGATGTTGTAGTGATGAACCATGCTTGCTGGTTTGTTTCTCATCCATCTAAATAGCTTCTATTGTTGGTATTTTCTTAATACCATTTGACTAAATACTGAGTATATTGTCTCCTTTGAGTCTTCTTTATCTTTGTGTTGAGTATCTTCTGTAGTTGAAGTGGTGTTGGTTTGGGTACTTGCTGCAAATCTATTGTTACTAAATCTTCAGGTGCTGGTTGGTTTTCTAAACCTTTGTATGGTGTGATATCACAAACATTAAATGCAAGTGAAACACCAATGTCTAGAGGTAACTGAATCTTGTATGCATTGTGTCCATACTTTTCCAAAATTTGACAAGGACCAACCTGCTTAGGTAATAACTTTGTATGCTTTTTTTGAGGTAATCTTTCTTTCTTTAGATATGCCCACACTAAATCACCAACCTTGAATTGTACTTCCCTTCTTTTTTTATTAGCAAATTCTTTGTATTTTTTATTTGAATTTTATAGCTATATCTTGACTTGATCTCTGACCTCTTTAATAGCTTCAAAAAATTCTTCACCATGTGAACTACTTGAAAAAGTGTTTGGAAGTTCTCTTAGTTTGAGAGGTCCTTTTCGGTGTGTACCATACACAATCTGAAATGGAGATTCTCCTATACATCTATTCACTATATCACTATATAACAATTCAGCTTGAGCAAGTGTAGAATCCTATTTTTGTCTATGTTGTTTTGTAAAACATCTTAACAAATTTCTCAAATATCTATTGACAACTTCTATTTGACCATCAATTTGTGGGTAATATGAAGATGAAAAAGATAAATTTGTGCCAAGTTTCTTCCAAAGGGTCCTCCAAAAATGACCTACAAATATGCCATCTCTATCTAACACAATATTCAATGGTAATACATGGATTCAAACTATCTCTTTGAATAATAAATCTACTATGTGGTTCGCCTCACAATAGCTGTGTGATAATCATGCCCAACGTCTTACTCAGGAATAGTTTATTCAATCTAAGTATTACTACCCCCACAATGAGGTGCATTTAATTTGTCAACCCATGGATGTATACTTAAAAATGTCATCACGATATGTGCATTAGGTTTCTGAAGGAGTCATTATGCTTCTACTGTAGGAAAGTCAAATACAAAGAAAGAACCTACACTAGTGTTGTAGGAAAGTAACACACTTAACTCTTTACTAAAATGAATGTTAGAAATATAATTATACATTGACTTATATTTCAACTCAGACCATCCACTATAACTACTCTTGCAAATGTTACAGGAACACTCACAAAGTATGATGCTGCAGGAAGAAACTTATAACCTCTACCTAAAATACTAGAAATGCTAGAAGTAAATCTACACTACTTTATTCTAATCCACCTCCAAAGTGGATCCCCTTGGTTGTCTTCCGCTAATCTACTAACACATAATGTAAACCAAGAATTACTTCATTATATTCCAAAACTTCTTACATAAGAACAATGCATAGAAATGTAAAACAACTCACTATGAGAGTCAACAACATTTTTCCATAAACTTTTTCTAACCTCCAAAAACTATCAATCCAATCCCTATAAATAGAGGATCGACATTTATTCTAAAATAGGGGGAAAAAAAAAAGTGACTACAAATCTACCAAAGAAGAAGAAGGAAATATAATAACTCACGGCATAAGAAAAAAATTTTGGATAACCAATTCAACACAATAGTAAACACAAAGGGAATATAGCAACACTTTATCCCTACATTCCTGGAATAATAGCTCCTCCTTTGCAACAATCATGTCTCCTAGTACTTTTATGGTTCTTCCACTATGACTGGACTTTAACACTCCTCCTTGAATGTTGTTAAACATATTCCATCTTCTCCCCTAACAAGTTAGTTATGATGTAGAAATATTTGCAAATAAGGATAAACAAATTAAATCCAAATATTAGAACACACATTCTAATGGTTAAATGAAATACTGCATTATATGTATAATATTGAAAAAATATGGCATAACTATCTACCTATGGGTTAACGATTATATCTGGACTAAATTATAAGTTCAACTAAGCATAAGTTCACAAATGTCTTGGCAGTATTAAAACAAAGTATTAAAATTAACATAAAATAGAGGCAATAATTAGCCTCATCACTATGTATGAAGCATCTTTAGTGGACTTACATGGTAAGAAATCTGCTATTTTACTAAATTTGTCTACAACAACAAAAACACTATCATACCATTTTTGAGATCTTGGTAATCCCATAAAAAAATCCATACCTATACTTTCCCATGGTCTTGAAGGAATAGGTAGGGGCTGATACAATCTTGCATTAGTACTTTTCCCTTTTCTTTTCTGAGAAATGGTGCATTCTTCCACAAATTCTCTCACATCTTTCTATAATTTTGGCCAAAAGTAATATCTACGAACCAACACTAAGGTCTTATCTAGTCCAAAATGACTAGATAATGCTCCACTGTGTTTCTCTTAGATGATGTTGTCTCTCATTGAACATTTTGGTATGCAAAGTTATCAAATATGAATCCTATGTTAAAATTGTTATAGGAGATTATATCAGAAATGAATTAATGTTTTATGTTGATAATGTCCTAAAAGAAACTAAGATTAGTTTATTCATTCATGTTTTAGATACTTAGTGATTCAAGAACTACTACATCACGTCGACTGTTTAAAATATTAATTTTTACTAATGATGGTATGAAGTGTTTTCACCTGATAATGAGGATGTTAATTTTGTAACACGATGATTAAGTTATATGCAATTCATATGGTACAATATGCCCTATTGGTGATGTTATGATGTTTAGGTATATGCATGCCTAACGATGATTATACTAAAATTTTAAATTTGAATTAATGAATAAAGTTATGTTATGTGAGGCCTCACCCCAACCCATCGTAGCATAGTGATACATTACTATTATTTTGTTATTCATGACTTGAGATGTCGAGACATTATCTGATGCTTAGAACATACTTTATTATTTCATGTTGTGTGATGTTACTTTCAGATATATTTGAGGATTGTCATTTAATGTTTCATGTATATGTATGTTGATGAAATCAGTAAATGTAGGATTGAGACTTTGATTTAAGATATTTTAAATGGTTAAGAATTATGTAGGATGAAGAAACCTTTATTGATGTATGTTTTAATTTATTTAAATTTATAATACGTATACATTTATGTACATGTGATTTTACGGGACTACTGATGTGTGCAATGAGTGTGTAGATATTTAGTCGAGAAAACCCTATGGAGGAATAGAACTTATCTCTATCTGGTAATTTTGGAAACCTTGTTGTTCGTAATTCATGTATTTGTATGGTGAGATGTATGTATGTATCTTCTTTGTTCAATGAATGTTAATATTCGTAATTATGTTCTTTTAGTGTTGCTTGACACTCGTAAATTGTTTATGTGCTTCAGTGTGTTGTTTAGGGTTAGTTGTTTAACCTTTGGACCCAAGTTGGTTTAGTTAGTGTCAGTTTTCTATTAGGTTCTTAATCAAGGTTAGTCATCCCTTAATATGGATTAGTGTTTAATCTGCAAGTTAGAGTAGTTAGATGGACCTATTTTATTCCTAGATTTTTATTTGGCTCTAAACCTCTTTCCTAAGGCTTAAAACTTGATATTATTATACCCAAAGGGTATGGTTATGGGTTAGGGGTCTTTTCCAACCCCTAAGCCCCTTTTATTGACTTTTGAGGTCACTCAAAAAGTTCCTTTTTGCCTTTGTGCGAAAATTGACCATGGTTATCTTGAGTTACCTCACCTCATCTCCACTTAGTGGTTAACCTTAGGATTGGTTGAGTTAGAAACTTCTAGATTTTTAGGTGAGTGGGGGAAGTTATTGCCCTTTTTGGTGGTTGAGTGTGGATATTATTTAGAGGCCCTTTTTAGAGTAGTTTTGGATTGTTACCCAATCTCTACATTTAGAGAGAAGCTTTTGAAGGTTGAAGGAAGGAAGTGGAAACTCTACTCAAACTTGTTCATTTCCATTACCTCTTTTTGAAGGTTGGAATTCTCATCTCCTTTGTTCAGATTTCATTCTTGTTTCATGCTTATGCTACCTTGCTGTTGTTTCAATGTTTGTATGTTTGTGGGTATGTTGGGAAGCTTTGAAAACCATGTTATTTTTGGTTGATTTCCTTTCATGTTTATGTTGCAATTTTGAGATTTTTCTTGCATGGGTGTTTTGGTATTACTCACCCTTGGAGAGGGCAGAAGTGACCAATTTTGGGAAAGGTATGTTTAGTCAGACTCCATCCAGTGTAGAGTCTCTTCTCAGGATGAGAAGAGGGAGAAAGGGTAGGGTGTTATGGGCCCCTACCTGTCAGCACAAACCTTGTATGATTTTGGTATGTTGAAATGGAAGAACGGAAGCTCTTGGTATATAGCCTCGATTAGGCATCTGTTTGGTGTTGTGCTTGACTTCTCCTGGTTGGAAGAATCCACCTTTTCTTAGTGTTGATTCATTGTGAATCTTATAGTGAAAACCATGTATGAATACGCATGTTTGATTGTCTCTTGGTTATGCTTTTTGTCACCTGATCAGAATTCTGTTCCATCCATGGTTCTAGAGATGTGTTGCAGAAATGTTATAAATCCCTTGATAAGGGTCATGAAGAAAATTCAATTATATTGTTAAAATTTGGGATTGATATCCTATGTAAATTTTGGTATTTCAAACCTTGGTGGATTGGCATCGAAGTCGGGTTTTCTTCCTGATTCTTTCCCGGCTGAGCCCTTGAATTAGGTTTGCCAATAAAATTGGTGATTGAGTAAAATTGCTTGTCTTGTGATAAATTTGTAAATTTTAATTAGATGGATGCATATCAGAAAATAGGATGGAAAATTAGATAAAATGGTAACATTCAATTTTATACAATCTTGAGTTCAATTTTGTTTTTTTTTTTTTTTTTTAAAAGGATATGGTTGATATTTCGATTCAATTTCATGCTTTATTGGAGATAAAATAAATCTTGCAATTTTGTGTTAACAAATTATTGAGCTCTAAGTTATAAAACCCATTTAAAATATATATATATCCCCCTTGATTAATTAAATGAGTTGAAAAAAAAAATTTAAAATCAAACACTTAAAAAAATATATATACTTGAGAAAATTTATGTTTAGAGCAAAATTGCTCTCTGCCTTTTACATGAAGAGACTTTTAATTCCCCCATAATAGAGAATATTCTCAATAAAATCCCTTTTGTAAAACCTTTATTTAAATTTAATCAATATTAAAAGAAAAAGTGCAATAAAAGAAAAAATATCTAGATTATCCTATGACTCTTACATTTACCCACACCTAGAAAACTTTAAATCTTAACTCCTAATTCTCTTCCCTCCTATGCTAGGAGTTGACAAAGCCTCCAAGGTCAGAAAAAGTACCTCTCACATGGCCCTATGTCAAACTTGACATGACAAGTAGGCCAAGCTAGAAGAAAATGGGAATCATTGAACTCTAGCATGTATTTAAGAGCAATGAAAAGCACTTTTTTGAAACTCTTTCTACCTCCACTTGACTTGGGCGCTCGAAAATCTTGGGATATCATGTTGCTACATTTTTCAAGCCTTGGGAAGAGTGTGGAGGAATGGGGAAGCACCCATGTCCTTGGGGTTAGGTTAAATGTTAAAGTGTTAGAAGGTTGGTGGGGTTAGTTAGGAGGTAGGGGGTTAGAATAGTAAGTCAAGTTAGGAATTGTTTAATATTAGTTAAAAGTTAGTGGTTGTGAGGTGTTGGTAAAGGTTAGTTAAGGGTTAGGATATGTTTTTAAGTTTTAATGTTAGTATTAGTATTGGATTATAATTAGTTTTTAGTTAATAGGTGGAAGTGAGTTGTTAAAGTTTAGTGTTAGAATAAGCTAGATGTTAAGTGTTTAAATAGGTGAGTAATAAAGTTAGAGTAGGAATTAATTAACATGTAAGATATTCTTTCAAACAAAGGTGGATTTATTACTATTAGATATATAAAGTGAGTGTTTGATTATAAGTTATGCTCTATAAGTTTCATATTTAAATATAAGTGTTAGTAATTATTTTACGATTAGAAGTTATATGTTAGGATTTAGTTTTAAATTCAATAGGCATTTGAAATTTGATTTTCTTTTTTATGATTGAAAATATTAAAAAGGTTGGTAAAAGGTATTATGAACATTAGTCTATAGAATTAGTATTGAAATTTTAACCGTGATAGTAATGAGAGGTAACCCATGTCCCTTGATGTATGAATATGTGTATATTTAGATTTAAATAATGAATGAACATAAGCTTTATATTATTTTATTACATAATTAATTAGATATGATTTTATTTTTATTAATATTTTGATTTTAAGGTGTCATCAGGACATGTTAATGTGCATGTAATGTTTAAAAGGGGTTGTAAGATGAAATTGACTAGACATCTTGAGTTGGTAAATTGGATTATGTTTGAAGATGGAATGAATATTTTAAATGATTTAATAAAAATTAATTAATGACTTTAACTAGTTTAAAAGTTCATTTAAATAATGGACACAAAGTATTAAGGTAATTAGATGATTTTTTCTGAAATGATGAGACTGTTCCACCTGAGAGATTGAACCAACACACAAATGAATATGAAATAACTTGATAACCTAATAGAACAAATGAAACTTTATGAACTAAAATAACATGATTTATGGAAGGTTCAAATTAAGGTTGACTTAGTCAACAATTAGGGTTTAGTCAACCCAAACTTTGTGTTTGTATAACACCATGATTTGAGTGTCCCAAACCTATACAGTATGGTCGGAATGTCAACTTTGCATCTTACTAAAAAAAATAACTACTTCTCACTCTAACGCTTGGTCAAACCTTTCATAACTTTCAAGGTAACATGTATTACACATAGTGGATTAATTAGCTTAATTTTTTAAAAAAAAAAATGGTGTGTTTTTGCCCAAAATTTTTGGCATGACAAGAGGAAATTGATTACTCAACTTTTTCAATATCTCCTTTATGTATTTTGATTGAGTGATGTAGATACCATTTTTATTCTGTTGAATTTGAAGACCAACAAAGAATTTAATCTCACCAAACATAGACATTTCAAATTCCTTGTTCATTTGTTCTAAGAATTCTTTGCAAAGATCATCATTTCCTATGAACACAGTGTCATCTACAAATATCTTTGCTAAAACAATCTTATCATTTGATCCTTCCTTTATATACAAGCTACTGTTATCATTAGTTCTTTGAAAACCAATCTGAATAAGATAGTTATGCAATCTTTCATACCATGCTCTAGGGGCTTGTTTCAGACCGTACAATGTCTTGTGTAATTTGCAAACCATGTTCTTCTTATTTGGATCAACAAAACCTTCAGGTTGTTCAATGTAAACCTCTTCATCCAGTATACCATTGAGGAATGTTGATTTGACATCCATCTGATAAACTTTGAATCCTTTGTGAGCAGCATATGCTAGTAAGGTTCTGACTCTTTCCAATCTTGCAACAGGAGCAAAAGTTTCTCCATAGTCTATTCCTTCTTCTTGAGCATATCCTTTGCATACTAGTCTAGCTTTGTTTCTTGATACCTTACCATCTTCATCCAACTTGTTTTTGAATACCCACTTAGTTCCAATCACATTTTTGTCTTGAGGTCTAGGTACAAGAGTCCATGTCTTATTTTTTTCTATCTGTTCTATCTCTTCATTCATAGCTTCAATCCAACTATCATTTCTCAATGCATCTTTGATATTTCTAAGTTCAAAATCAGCAAGTAAACAAGTACCTTTCAACTTATTTATTGTCATGGTTCCTTCAAATTTATCTCCAATGATCTGATTTGCTGAATGATGTCTCCTGACATACTTAGCTAATACAGGTTCCTTGCCTTTTGAATGAATTTCATTATTATCCTCTTGCATTTCAACTTCAGGTTCTGTCTATTCTGGCTCGGTAGATATTTGCTCCGTAGATGTTGGCTCGAGTCCTTCAGACTCGGTAGACACTTGCTCGGTACTCACTGAATTTAACTCAATTTTTTGTGGCTCAGTTTGAACTTTCTGTAACTCGGTTACAGATGACTCAGGAGTAGAAAATTCATGATTCTCTGATGTAACTAGTACTGTATCAAGTTCAATGAAGACAAACCTTTTCTAATCTTTTGGTTCCCTTTGCTTTCTTCTTCAATCCTTTCTGCAAACTCATCAACTTTCACATGTGCACTTTCTATGACTTTATGAGTAGACAAGTTCAAACATCTATATGCCTTACTTTTGCATGAGTATCCAAAGAATATACCTTCATCACCTTTCACATCCAATTTTCCTTTTCTAGATTCTTTCAAAATGTAACATTTACTTCCAAATACTTTAAGGTAACTTACATTAGGTTTATAGCCATACCATAACTCATAGGGGGTTTTGAATGAGTCCTTTTTCAGCTGTACTCGGTTCAGGGTATGAACTGTAGTGTGGATAGCTCCCTTCCAGTATTTGATAGCAATGCTCTTTTCAATCATTAAAGTTCTTGCACAATCCATGATGGATATGTTCCTTCTTTCAGCTATTCCATTTTGTTGGGGTGTTCCAGGGGCTGATACCTATCTTTTGATTCCTCTTTCAATGCAAAATTTATTAAACTCATGTGAAATGAATTCTCCACCTCTGTCTGACCTCGAGCATTTTAATCTTTTCACTATTTCCTTTTCTACTCTAGCCAAATACCATTTGAACTTTTCAAATGCTTTTGATTTGTTTCTTAGATACATGAGTATCATCATTCTTGAGTAATCATCAACAAAAAGAATGAAGAACTTTTCTCCAGTATAGCTTTCAATTCCAATGGGTCCACATAAATCAATATGCACAATTTCTAATATATCTTCAGACTGATAGTTTTTACTTTTAAAACTAGTCTTTCCCATTTTACCAATCTGACAATTTTTGCATAGACTAACCTCAAGTTTCTTTATGTTAGGAATGCCTCTTACTTTCTTGAATTTGCTTATCTTTACCAAATTATCAAAATTTACATGACACAACCTTTTATGCCATAACTAATTTTCTTCAACTTGAGCAATGAAACATGAACATTCACCTAGTTCAAGATAGAACAAGTTACCTTTAGTTTGAGTATCTGATCCAATCAGCTTTCCTTTGCCATCCAGCAGTCTTGCTTTACCATTCATGAATTCTACTTTGAATCCATTATTGAGTAGCTGTGCCACACTTAACAAATTATGCTTTAGTCCTTTTACCCAATAGGCATTATCACATATAAGTTTTTTGGTTAGAGAGATTCTCCCTCTTCCTTTTATACAATAAGGTTTATTGTTACCAAATCTTACACTGCCACCATCGTAGTCTTCAAAGTATTCAAACTTAGTTTTGTCGCCACTCATGTGATGAGAACAACCACTATCTATGATCCATGTATCATTTTTTCTCATATGAGAAATGAGTGTCATTTCCTCATCATTATCAGACTCACCTTTCACAGCAATGTAGACAATTTCATCTTCTTCTTCATCATTAGAATCATTAGAATCTTTAGCCATAAAACATGTCTTCTTACCTTTATCCTTGAATGATCTAAAGTCTTTCTTGCCATTGAACTTGCATCCTTTCTTCTTATCTTTATTCTTCTTGTTTGGACACCTAGCAGCAATATGACCAACTTCTTCACATAAAAAATAGATTAGAGGTACTTTACCTTTGTATTTTCCTCTGCCTCTAGAATATTTCCTTGCTAGAAGGGCTTCTATTACTTCAAGATCACTGTCTGAACTTTGGTCTGATTCATCTTCACTTTCTAACTGAGATTCCTTTTTCTTTTTGCCTTTCTCCTTGAGTGAAAGCTTGGCTTCAAATGTTGATTCAATGTTCTTGGAAGCTGGAACATAGTTGTCAAAGTTGTCTAGTTCAAATGCAGTTAATCTTCCAACTATGGCCTCTAGGTTTATCTTATTATTTGCTTCACATCTTCTTTCTTGAATTGTAGAAACTTTGATTGCATAAATGGGAAGTAGAGTTCTGAGAACTTTACTTATAATTGTCTCTTCCTTGATATCTCCTCTAGATGCTTTGATTGCACTGACACATGTTTTGACTCTTTCAACATATTTTGCAGTGTTTTCGTCCTCTCTCATTCTCATTTGATCAAATTGTCCTCTCAGACTTTCTGCTTTGGCTCTTCTAACATTATCATCTCCTCCATAGATCTCTTTTAGATTTTCCCACATTTCAAAAGCAAATTTGTAGTCCTTAATATCATCAAATTCTTCATAACTCAGAGCAGATGCTATATCTATCATCATAATGTTGTGGGTCTTCTTTTCAGCAATATCATTGACAGATAGTGTACCAGCTAGTTCTGCATATTTTTCATCGAGGTATTTTAGTCATGTGTCTCCAAAAGAAGCTAGATGAAGTCTCATCAACCCTTGCCATGCTGAGAAGTTGTTCCTATTAAGTCTTGGAAATTTCTTTTTATAAGACATCCTGATCTTTGGCTTAGATCCTTGAAATCTTATCCTGCAAGCACCAAAAGCTCTGATACCAATTGTTGGAAATAGAGATGGAGTAATTGAGAGGGGAGGGGTGAATCAGTTACCACAAAAATAAATCCACAGATCCTTAGATGTCTTAAAATATAGTTGCTGCTGACATTCGGTAACCACACAAATAAATGCTAAAACTTGATAGATGTTCTGTTAACTTATTAAGCATTTAAAGTGATTAACATGCATGCATAAAGGAAATAACATGAACACAAGAGTCACCAGATTTAATGTGGAAACCCAATATGGGAAAAACCACCAAGTAACTAATCAATAATTTTCACTCTTATGAAGTGAGCCCTGTTAGGAGCCAACACTGTTAAAGGTTACAAAACACACTGTTAGGTGTGACCCTATTAGAGGATTTAATCACCCTGTAAGGAGTGGCCTAATTGGAGTTCTTAAGAACAATTCAACTAAATTGTCACCTTGTTAGAGGATTTACAAAATGGTTGTTAAACCAACTCTGTTAAGAGATTTTGAATTATTGTTACAATGATTAGAAAGCAACAATGAAGTGATCTGAAATATATGAAACTTATATTTGCTGAATACAGATCTCTGTTCTGCTTCATTGTAATGATCCCATCTTTTGGCTTTCACGTTCTCCAAAGTCTAAGTGGAGGATAAGAAGAAATTAAATTAATTTCTTATAAAGTCATTCAATTAAAATTAAAAGGTGGCTCAATAGAGGACGTTCATTCTCTGTTGTAACATTCTAAACGTCATTCCCTTAGGGTTTGGCCTTTGGAATACATCTCTTTGTACTTGATTGCAGCATTTTTTAGAATTAATATAATTTTAATAGTTGGTTCAGCTTTTGGGCATTCCTGGGTGTCCATTACATTCACTACATCCTCACTGATCGAATACAATTTTGCAGCTCCATAAGGATATCTAATCCTTCCACAACATTCGCTCATATATTCAATATTCGCACATTCCATTTACATCCATACATTCGCACTCTTATGCATCCACACTCTTCATATTCATGAATTCACAACTTGACCTTTCATATGTACCTTACAGATTGTCAAGTTGGCTCAATTACAAGTTACAACAACTGAAAAATATTAAATCAGTCGGCTGCAAACATTGCACAAAACAATTAAACTTAATTCTTTAGAACAATAAAATTCTTCACTGCCTGACCCAGCTCAGTGACCACTTCTCTAGAATGGTTTCCCCAGTGTTAACCAAGTGAAGCTCGGTAAACACTGCAAACCTTGCAACTTCCTTCAGAGACTAAGTTAACTCAGTAAATACTAACCTTCCTTCACTTACTGAGTGAGCTCGGTAAAAGCTAACTTTCTCTTCGATGATCGAGTAAACTTGGTAGACATTGACTTTCCCTTTGTTAACCTTGGGAGCTCGGTTAACATTAACTTTCTGCTACAAAATCCTTTGATGCCCCAGTGAGCTCGGTAAGAGCTAACTTACTGTGTAATGTTTAGGAATGCTCGGTAGTCACTATAAGTTGCTTTGCTAACCATCTAAGCTTGGTAGACTCTGTCTGATGGCTGATATGACATTTATGTAACATCAAAGATAATACACAATTAACAATTGTATCCAATAGATAGGTGTGAGACAAGGTGGCTTCTTCCCTATACTAGTACTCAAATTGTTGAATGACACCTTGTCCAATATAGATCTTTCACCATTTTCTTCCTTGTATTTAAGCTTCTCATCAACACTATCTCTTCCTTGTATTTAACATTGTCATTCACTACTAGGCTCCCATTACAACTTTGTCTTCTCTTATAATGTGAGTTTGATGCTTCTTTTTCAACTTTTTCTTCTTCTTTTTTAATTTTGTATCTTTGTTTCTAAAGTTCAAATATTTGGATTTCTATCATTATTTTAAAAGTTAATCTTTGAATTTTTATTGTTGCTTGTAAAGTTAATCTTTGAGTTTCTATTGTCACCTTCAAAAGTAATTTTTGATATTCTATTATCATCTTTGAAATTAATTTTGAGACTTTTTATTTCAGATTTGAGTTGAATTAATTGTTTAGATATTTTGGACTTCTTCTTTAGTGAATCAAAAGCCTCTGAAAATTTTGGCCTAAAAGAATCACTAGATTTCCCTTTAAGATTTATTTGAGGACAGCCCTTAAGAGTAAGGAGAGGTTCATTTGATGAAGGATAACCCTTGAGAGTGATAATAGGCTTAATAAGAGGTTGAGGAAGATGAACCATGTTAACTTGATAAAGTTCTTTCCTTTCCATAGTGTCATGACTTGAAGAGAGAGCATTAAGGAGATTACCATTATCCTCTTTTCCCAAGGAATACTTAAAATAGGGATTATGGATGTCCATTGATGAATTATCTGTACTAGGAGCATCAAATTAGGGAAAGATAACATTGAGCTCGCTATGAGGAGGATTGGTAGAAGAAGAAACATAAGGCTTATTATTTTGAATAGAAAATGTATCAATCATCTTGTCATTTTTTTTAGAGTCAAAATTATGATCAAGAGGTTTATCCAAAATAGTGTCACCATTAATAAATAGAGGTTTATCATCTTTAAAAAGATGAGCCTCAATGAGGCAATATATCAAATCTTCAACATATGCATCTATAAAATCATTGGAAAAAGACAATGACACCATTGAAAGAGAATGCACAAGGAAATCTAAATACCATAAATGAAAACAAAGTAGATTTAGATGCATTAAAATAATATAAATACCTAATGCAAAGGAGGAAATAAAGGAGATCAAAGGATCTTGTTCCAAAATCCACAGGAAGGTGGAAAGATGTTGGGTTCACCAAAAGAAGGTAAACACCCAATGTAAAGAATCCTACAAAAAAAAAGAGGGTAAGCAGACGAGTTCACCAAAATGTTTAAGGATAAAAGGGAGACACTTTAAATAGGGTTGAAGTTCTCCTTGATTCTAGGCCACTAAGCCATTAAAATATGTATGAAAGGGAAAGAGGGGAATTTCCAAATATGATTCCATTTATGATCTAAATTAGTTTAGTGAGAACCTAAAGGGAGAAGGGTGTTAATATTAAATTCAAATTAGAAAGGGGAATGCAATACAAAGAAATTTACTCTTTGGCCCTTATAGGATAATGTGTATGTAAAATTAAACCAATTGTTTAAATAAAGTAGATCTAGATACCATGTGTAGACAATTAGACCAATTAAGATATAGATCTAGAGTAAACATATGAAGGAAAATAAAATATACAAACTCACCTTGAAATGTATAGAGGAAGATGTATTTTAACCCCAAAATTCATGAATCTAAACCCTTTTCTGAATATCCATCCATGAATCTTGGAATAAAATGACGAAAGACAAAAACCTAGAAATTGCATTGCAAAAGGGCACTGAAAGTCTAGGTTGACTTGGAAGGGTGCCTGGGGTTTTGTTGGAGGAGGGATTGCCTTAGTCAAGCCCTAAATTGACGAATCAATGTTAAAATGTAAATATTCACCTTGCTTGTAAAAAAAACCTTGTCAATAAGGATTTTTTGTGATGTATGTTGTAGATCTTGAATTCAATATCAAAGATGTAGGATATCTCTGCAATTGGAATGGATCCATCATAACCACATCATAGATCCATGGATGTAAGTGTGCTTCAATGAAGAAGATAATGAATTCAATAATGTAGATCTCCCACCTTGATGACCAACAAAATTCTAGATCTTGAAGAAGAGATGCTAACAAAAGATCCTTAAATTCTCAAAGAAACTTCCTTGCTCAAATGCTTGGCTGCCTTGAGCTCTAGAATGCCTTAATTACTTGATGATCTATGAATTATTGATGTGAGTTGATGTGAAAATGAAGTCTCCAAGCCTCCATTTATACTAGTATTCTGGTGGGAAAATAGTTAAAGGTTGACGACTTAAGGTTGATTTTTAAATAGAGAGTTAACTATAGGCCGATTGTTAAGTAGAGAGTTCATGGTAGGATGATTGTTAAGTGGAGAGTTAAGTATAGGTCAACTATTAAGTGGACAGCTAACTTCAAGTTGACTATTAAGCAAAGAGTTTATTGTCGGTTGACTGTTAAGTGGAGAGTTAACTAGAGACCAATAGAGGAGAGAAATAAATTAGTTGGTAAAATTATGAAGATGAAGGAAAAGGGGCTCAAAAAGGATTAGGTCAACCTAGGTCGACCTAGTCCTAGAGATGAAGAGAAAAGGCCCAAAGAAGGCCCAAAAAGATGTGTAGATGAAACAAGAAGATATGGTGTAGAGTAGGATAAAAAGAACATTGAATAGGGATCCATCCATGGTCCTAGAAGTCAATAAAGGATGGTGTAGGAGCATGTCTGCAATAGGAAGTCTAGTGTCAATAGGAAGATAGAATGCAATATTATTAATGCAGAATTGTATTGCGACGGGATGTCTACTGATGATAGGAAGATAGCATGCAGAATTGTATTGCAACAGGGAGTCTAGTGGAAATAGTAAGGAAACATGAAATATGAGTAAAATATAGTAGTTTTGCGACAGGAAGTCTGACAGCGATGAAAGCCTAATAGCGATAGGAGGACAACATGTTAAAATGTAGATGTTTATCATAAAATTTAAATAATGACCACTTGTCATTGTAATGATGGAACATGAAGAGTCATATAAGTGAAACAAGAAAAATCATTTTGTAACTGCCCATGAACAATATATAATGGGCTAGATTTTTTGAAAAGAGAGACACTAGAGAATAATTAAAAATGTAGTCTTATCAATTTTCTCTAGCTATAGACGACCATTTCTTTTTTGTAGTTTTGTTTAGTTTTCAGTAAAGTTTTTTATAGTTCAGTTTCAAATTGCTTCTTCTATTTATTGTTGTCATCCTTGTGAAAGAGAAAGTTGTAGTCTTTGTTCTTGAGTTGTGTAACCGATTCAATCATGTATGGAAATATTTCAGAATATGTATTGATCTAAGTTTTTGGTTTTTAAATTTAGAGTTGTTTACATCAGAATTCATACAAGTTGGATTCAATTTTGAAATATGTTGACAAATAATAACATATTTTCTACAGAAAGGTTTCCTCTTCCTATCATTTTAGGATAGAACCATTTTACTGTAGATTTGCAAAAAGAATATATGTTTACTTTAAGTGTTACTCTATTTTGGATTTTTATGATAGAGAAATGAAGCAAAATGTGCAAATTGATTGAAGAGCTCTTAGGAATTTTATTATGATGTAGAGAAAATCCAATGTTGAATCCTTTCAGTATTTAATTTCTTAAGGAGAGTTCTAGTGTTGATCCCTCTGCATCAAAGGACGAGTATTAAAAGGTCTTAAAAAGGAAAGTGCATCTATTTTAAGACAATACATAATTGATCTAAATCTTTGAGTTGTTTTTATTCTTCTATTGAGTGGTTATTTGCTAGGGGGTAGGGCATCTCCTTTACGGATACACCCGAACTTGCACTACATCACTTACAACCAAGTTGGCCACAAGAGAAACATGTCCCCTTGTGTAATTACCCTTTTTTAGGTCATTCATTTTATTTTCCATCTTTTCTCGGATTCTCTCTTTCGCTGCCTGTTAGGGATCCCTTCAACTTCAACTCTACCATGTAGGTGTTGTGGTGTTTGTTGCTGTTTGAATATAGTCCCACTACCGAACCATTATCTGATGCATGTAACTTCTGATTCACCTCACTGCTGATCCTTCCTCTATTATCGGTGATCAAATGTTGACCATAACCTTTTATGCTTGGATGTCGAATCCAAGGATTATCCTGTGTCGTCACCAGCTAAATTGTTGTGCATATGGTCATTAACTTAATCATTATGACTGTATATCTTTATCAAGTCATTCTGTAGGGTATTTTAACTCCGTTCACGTCTAATCTCCTTTAATACTGTGAGAAACATGAAGAGATGTGTCTCTTCTCAAAAGGGTAGATTTAGTTATTAAAAATATTATTAGAAAGCATACTAATATAGTTTAATTATAATATTTCATTTGTATTTGTATTCTTATTATTATCATATTAAGTTAATTTAAATATTAATAAGGATATTTAGAATTATTATTTCATAATAATATTTTATTTATTTATTCTAAATAGTAATAAATCATTTATTGACTTAGTGTACCATATATTGCACATTATTATTATATTCATATATTACCTACTTTTGTATATTGGTTATTATATAAATAATATTTTATTATCAATTATTATATTATTAAATAATATAATTTTATCTTATTATTGGTGTATACATTAATCAATTTATTTCTATTATCAATTCTTAAATATTATCTAAAAATATTATTTATTCTTTTTCAAATAAGTATACATCATAGTATTGGATGTATTACTATTTTATATTACATTTATTATTATATTAATATAACATCATTATTATATCAATATGTTGATATAAAAATTACGTTATATTATGGTAACATATATAATCTTATATCATACTTAATGAATTTATTAAATTTATTTATCATTATATCAATAATTAATAGCAATGCATTTTTAATATTATCAATCAATCATATTATATTGTGTTATTTCCATACAATTATTACATCTAGTATCATTTTCATACAATTATTATATTTGTTTATCAATTATAATCAAAATATTTATTTGTTATTTAATTTATTTAACTCATTAATATTATAATTGTAATATAATATTTTACATTACAATTATGCTATAATCTTATATATTGTTTTATTTTTTATATTGTCAAATATATAATAGATTATAATATATTTTACTTTAATATTATTATTTTTAATTATTATCATTATATAATATGTTATTTGAATATTCACATATCCTTTTAATTTGGGCTCATGACACCCTGCCATAACTATAACTATAACCACATCCTCCCTAGGAAACACTAAATTGTTGGCCACTTCCTCTACCAAAATCTTATTAGACACTCTAATATGGGTGACTCTATTGTGATAGTTTACCTTAAGGATAGTCATGCCCTTTCCCACCTATGGTACTTGAACCCTGGCCACTTTACTAGCTCTATGAGTAGCATTATCTACCAAGTCATTGGCATCCACCTTTTGAAGGTGATGATGGGTAGGAGTATGTCCTATGGACTGTGTCTAAGAAGGAGGTGTAATTGACTTCATAGGTCATGCACTATGCTATTATAACATCTAGCCATATTTCTCTCAACAATTCTCACCTTCTTGATAGAAAATACAAGTGTCATTAGTCGATGCATATGGACATCTCTAATAATAGATTCCCTAAGACCCCTGATGAAGTGTTGGGGAGTACCTCATCATGGCTATAGCTAAATTACTACCTCAGGTCAAAAAACCTCATCTCTTAATGGTCCATTGATATGTTCCCCTTTCTAATCTCTTGTAACTCATCAATTTGTACTTCTCTATACTAAGGGGATAGGAACTTCTCTCTAAACCTCTCCTTAAGGATCTCCCAAGTGAGGTCTTTTATACCAATTTGTATTTTTTGTTCCTTAATGTTCCACCAAATGGATTCATGGTCTCTCAATTGTGTCATTGCATAATGGGCTCTCAATTTTCTTGCATAGGGATACATAGAAAAGCAATGACCCATATTTAGTAACCAAGTTCCATCCTTGAGGCTGCCTCCTCTATCATCAAAGTATGGTGGTTTAGACTGCTAAAGGTCTTGTTGACATAAATTTTTGTACCCCTACTTGAGTTATGACCCTCAAGAAACCTTGTGTAACATGGAAACAACCTCCAAGTGTAGGACTTGCACTTTGAGTTTGAATCTCCAAAGAAGGTCGACTTCATTATAATCAGGATGCATCTAAACTACACTTGGGAGGAAAAGGGAGACGGAATGCTAAAATTAAATTGTTGAAATGAAAGGGGGTGATGTACTAGATTGAAAACTATGGTTAGAACTATGCCTATGAATACACTTAACATCAATGAAATACCCAAATACACTAATCTCAACTCTATGCTACCTTTTGAGAACTTACATGCAGGTTTGAACAGGTTGAAGTGTTGAAAGGAAATAGATTTTCAATATACAAAAACTACTAATAGCTCAAATATAACACACAAATTAGGAAAAATAGAAAATAAACATTTACTACAAGGGACAAAAGCATGCACTAGATAGAAGAATGGCAAGAATGGATAAGAAAATGGAAAATTTCATTAATGGAAGGCAAAAGAGATGCATTTATAGAACATATTATTGCTGCAAAATGCAAATAGAGAAGAACCCAGTAAAGTATTTACAAACTTCCCTTTATAGATTAGGCATAACATAAATGTTTCCATGAAGTTCAAACCCCAACTAGACTAGAGTTAGATTACAGAGATAAATAAATGAGAATCAGAAAGAACTCTAATCATGAAGTGCCCGTAGAAGTGACAAGAAAGAACCTAAATGGATGCACCTAGCTGTAAAAGAGATCCAATCCAAAAAAATTGATTATTCCAAGTATTAAAGAGGCATGGATATACATAGGCATTGTAAAAAAAGACCCAAGAAGTTGCTCAGCATTAAAGAACTGGCATTGAAGATGTGTGTTGGACACAAAAGACCAAACTAGGCTGCTATCAAAAAATGCAAGAAGGGATAACACAAACATTAACCCATCTGTGTACACTTATAGAGTTGACATACATGGAAAATATCATATCTACCCCAAAAGTGGTAGACCTTCGATGTAGATTTTTCCATTTGAAATGGATGGCCTAGATGCTATAAAAATCTCCCAATGAATGATTAAAATACAATCATTGATGAAGGAACCTTTTAATTTGATGGTTGACACATTTCCCAATGCATGGTGGAAGAAACAACAAACACTTTTTCTATTTTTTAGGCCACCCAAAATTACCTCTGCGAAATAGTGCAATGGGAAAACACACAACTTAACAAAAGAAGAGACCAAGCCACTCAAACAAAGAATAGACTAAACCAACAACTGATCCACTCGGCAACAAAAAAGACTGAGCTACTTAGCAAAAGAACACTATAGATAACACAAAATGTCAACTTCCAACTGAAATGTTAACCTACCAAAGCATTGAAGAGGCATGGAGATGCATTGGTGCCATAGAACAAACCCAAAAATTCACTCAACATTAAAGAATTGGCATTGAAGACGTGTGTTGAATTCAAAAGATCAAAGTGTGTTGTTGTCAAAAAATGCAGGAAGGGATAACATCCACATTAACCCACCTGCATGAATCTGTAGAGTTGACATGCATGGAAAAGATCATATCTGCCCAAAAACTAGTAGATTGTCGATGTAGATTTTTTCATTTCAAATAGATGGCCTAGATGCTCTAAAAATATCCCAATGAATGATTAAAACACAATCATTGATGAAGAAACCTTTTAATCTAACGGTCAACACATTTCCCAATGCATGGTCAAAGAAACAGCAAACACATTTGCTATTTCGTAGGCCACCCAAAATGACCTTTGTGAAATAACATAATGGGATAACACGCAACTTAGAAAAAGAAGAGACCAAGTCACTCAGCCAAAGAACACACCAAACCAGTAATCGAGCCACTCGACAACAAAAAAGACCAAGCTACTTGGAAAAATAACACTATAAATAACATGAAAGGTCAACTGTCAATTGACATGTTAACCCATCAAAGCATTAAAGAGGCATGGAGATGCATTGGCACTATAAAACAAGACCCAAGAAGTCACTCGACATTCAAGAACTAGTATCAAAGATGTGTGTTGGATGCAAAAGATCAAAGTGCGCCACTATCAAAAAATGTGGGAAGGGATAACACGCACATTAACCCACCTGTGTACACCTATAGAGTTGACATGTATGGAAAAGGTCATATGTGCCCCAAAAGTGGTAGACCGTCGATGTAGATTTTTCCATTTGAAATGGATGGCCTAGTTGTTGCAAAAATCTCTCAATGAATGATTAAAACACAACCATTGATGAAGGAACCTTTTAATCTAACAATTGGCACATTTCCCAATGCATGGTGGAAGAAGCAACAAACAATTTTTCTGTTTTATAGGCCACCCAAAATGACCTCTACAAAATTGCACGATGGGATAACACACAACCTGGAAAATGAAAGGACCAAGACACTCAACCAAAGAACAAATTGAGCCAATAACCAAGCCACTCAACAAAAAAGCATTATGGATAAAATGAAAGGTCAACCACCTACTGATGTATTAACCCACCAAAGAATCCGTCCCATTGAAGATCTCTTAGATTGATTATCTATGATGGGCTGAATGGGGGGGAAAATAGCCAACATGTCTCTCATAATATCAATATGGATGGCATCATCATCATCATGGTCTCAACCTCTCCTATGGTACCCTATCCCACCAGGAAATGTGCAAGAATGCTCACGCTTTGACTTGTGTGAGGCTACACACTAAGATCCCTCTCCTTGTCCACTACCTTACTAAGAACCTTCAACTTAAGGTCCCAACCAAGATATAAGCTCTTATAGAAAAGGAACCAATGCCTCAACTCCACCCTAATTTTTTCCCTCCCTTTGCTCTTCTTCCTAGCATTCTTCCTGGCTCTTCACTTTAGCAAAAAAAATTGAGTATTCCTTTGACCACCACATCCATGTATAGGAGGTATCCATAAGGAAACAACAAGACACAAGTCAGAATCACATGAAAGTGTGAAAAAATATCAAGTCACAAACCATTAGATATGATATCAATAGATAAGAAATTCAATATTTGCTATCATAGTGGGAGTATAGCACAGAGTTCCCAATGTTGAAACATGGGTTCTGATAATAGATGTAATACCCCACTCAAAGATCTTTGGAACAAGGATAATCATAAGCCAACATATTTATTTTTAATGATATGATAATCAATCATGCAAAGCTCATAATGGAAGACTAACATGAACCAACATACCCAAAGATCTCCAAATGTCACAAACCATTAGATATGATATCAATAGATAAGAAAATCAATATTTTCTATCATAGTGGGAGCATAGCATAGAGTTCCCAATGTTGAAACATGGGCTCTGATAATAGATGTAATACCCCACTCAAAGATCTTTGGAACAAGGATAATCATAAGCCAACATATTTATTTTTAATGATATGATAATCAACCATGCAAATCTCATAATGGAAGACTAACATGAACCAACATACCCAAAGATCTCAAAACATCACTACTAACCAAAATGCTCAAAACCTATCTATATGAACTATACATAAAATATTCATTTCCATATAACTAGAATTTGATAACATTTTTCTATTTAAACCCAAATCCTAAGTTCCCAATTGTTTAATCCAAAGTTAATTTATCATGAAAAACATTAAGAGGATAACAAAAACTGACATCTAAATCCTACGTGTCCCATAGGCAAATTGTTAAGGTCTAGGGAGCAAGAACTCTCAAAAAGGTATCCAAATCACTTATTGGTATTCATCAGACAAGTTAGGAAGTACTTATTATTTAGACTTATAGGTTTTTAGAGAAATTTTGTACAACATTTCTCATAATATCCAAAGGATATTTCTCATCAAAATGAAATTTCATAATATTGTGGGGTGATACTTCATAGTACTGTGAGACGATATGTCTCAATATTGTTGGATGACACTTTACTAGGATCGCCTAATTTTTCTATCCTAAAGTTGTCCATGCTAAAAATAAGAAGTAAAATGTTAACTTAAGAGATAAAAAGGGTTAGAACCTCCACATCAAGGAGTGTTCGAAACACCAAAGTCAAGGAACAAACACTTGAGATCGAGAAAGGAATCTAATAACCCTAACATGCTAATATACATATCAACATAACATCTATCCATCTAATCCACATTATCATAATGAAACATGTACATTAGTAACATCATAGTGAAATAAAATAATGATCCACAAGATGTTATCTCTAAACATGGTAAAAAAATCAGCCATAAGCATAAATCACAAGGGTAATATACTCTGGAATCCTAGAAGAATCCAAGTGAAGCATCAAGATTCGATTTAGAACTGGAAGAAGGTCAATTATATACAACATCCCAAACAATGGTATAGGTAGCTATGCCTCCCAACCACATGGGATTCATAGGCCCACTCTCACTATGTTTATGGAGATGGTGACCTGGCTAGAAACACAAAAATAGGCATCCTTGTCTAACACTCACACCAAGTAGAACAAGGGGACTGAAACAAAGATCATGAGACAATGCATTACAATAGGTCCTAGTCAAACACTAGAATGGGATAATTGTGTAGGGACTCTAGAAGATTGCAAGTTACTTATCATCATAAATCCCAAGCTATGTATGACATGGTAACACACTCCCCTTGGGAGGCCCAATACCTCGTGTGACAACATGCTCCCTCAGGAGGCCTAACACCCAATTTGGTAACACACTCCCTCAAGAGATCCAATACTTATCATTACGTTTTACTACCCTAATTAGTAATTTGGTTATACTTTATTAAACCTCTTCATGTTTCCTTTTTAGCCAATTTTGAGTTAGAGTACACAAGAGAAGCCACTCCATATGCCTCCCCTACATACCCATGCTCATCACGTAATGAGAGTCTGAAGGCAATGCAATTTCCTAACCCAACACCAAATGAATATTATCTCAACCAACCTATATCTAGTACTTTGGGTCTTATGAGATCCTATCATACACGTGTAAATACTCATGTGTGGACACAGTGAACTTCACAAAATCAAGAACTAACAAGGGTTGGATGAGAAAAGACAAGATATATCAAGTGTAAAATTCACTCAACTGCGCATAATGATAGGAGTGTGGATTCGATGTGAATCTAAATAAAGGAAAAGTAAAACCATGGTGGAATTGGAAACCTTACATAGATTCCAAATCCATGTCCAAAACATGTGCCAAGAAATACCCAAAATGAGTTGATATAAAAATAACTCAATATTAAAAGTTGTCAAAAGTCAACAAAATTAAAACCCATTTCTCAAATGGGGGTCAAACTTCAAAAAATCAAATTAAATTCAAGATAAAAGATTTTGTGCAATATCAAATATAATAACACCACAAAACATTCAAATTAAAACATCAAAAACCATGATATGTTCATTCCTGCCCAACTAGGTAGAATTAGCATACCAAAATAGAGGGAAACATCAATTCTCAACTCCAATCAATTAGTAATAAAAAATGGAAGCTAAAATGAAAAAATGAGAGAGCCCTACCTCTCAACCAAATAGGCCAAAATGGGAATTGGAGCCACAAAATAATGGGACTATCAAACATGATGAAATGCTCAACAAAGAAGGATATCCCCACTATGAATTCAATAAGCTTATCCTCATGAAGATCCAATAAGCACAACTCTCACAAAAAACAAAATATTGAAAGCTCACAAGAGGGTTTTGGAGGATTTTATTCAAAATAACCATGAATTAGAAAAGTGAGAAGTGAGTAAAGCTCACTTTTCGGCCAATATATGCACTTTTACAAAGTGACATATAAAAGGGAAATAAAATATAAACAAACCAACTAATCCCCTTTTCCATATAAAATTAGGAAATTCTAGATAAATAGAATTCAAATAAGGAAATTTGCCTAGGGTTAAAATAAATTAATCAAATATAAAATCTCCCTTTAAATAATTAAATCACATTGACTTAACAATTTTTGTGACTACTATGGATTCCTAAATACATAGGCATGCTCACAGGTCTAGTCACACATGCACTAGGAATCCAAATTTTACTAATTAACTAGATGGTTTATTATTTTAACTAAAATAGATATGTCTCCCATATAGGGATGACATTGGCTTAGTATGAATGACCAAAACTACTAAATCCGTGTGTGACTATCAAGGATATAAGTCATGCACAGTTAACAACCTGATCAAGTATAGATGCACAATAAATAATATGGCCAAAGAAGCAGTGTGCAAAATAATGTAACTAACATTTAATTAAATTCATTAAAATAATCTATTAAAATAATTCATTTTTTATCATAATAAGAGTCTACCACAAGAACAGTGTATCTATCCATGTTCAGGGGGGAAATGGCACCTATGACAAACAATGCAAACTAGACTATGCAAGTTAAACACATTCACCCTAAGAAATTCAATACAAGAGAAAGAGGGGCTTCCAAGAAAAAATCTTGTTAATCCCTAAATTTTATTAGTAAGACACCAAAGAGGAGAAGGGATGCTAACACAAAATATAGAAACTTGTCAAGGATGTAAACTAGCAAGTTCTCTTTCATGCAATTTAAATAATAGATATGACAAGTACAAATTTGAAATACATACAAATAGCCCAATAGATATCTTAAAGTAAATGTATACTAAAAGGGAAAATAAGAGATGATGTACTTATCTAGAAACACATAGTGGGAGATGTAATTTGGTTCTAGAACTCGCAAATCTAAACTACTTTTGAACTTCCAACTGCATATCTCAGAATAAAATGACGAAAGCAATAGAACCCAGAAATCTCCACAAAATTTGAGATTGACAGACTAGGTCAACTTGAAAGGGCATTCTATAACTAGGTTGACATAGTCTGTAACTTTGAAACTCATGACTCTAGAAATCTTGTGAACTATAGGTTCAGATCCGTAATCCTTTTCACTCCCACTTGTAAATCTATAATAATTTTGTGTATGGGAGTGGCTATAAAGGGGTTTACCTTAGTCAACCCTCTGCTTTGGTGATTTCCAACTCCATGAATAGTCATTAGGAAAAATGTTGTGTGTGTATGTGTATGTGTATGTGTATGTGTATGTGTATGTGTATGTGTATGTGTATGTGTATGTGTATGTGTATGTGTATGTGTATGTGTATGTGTATGTGTATGTGTATGTGTATGTGTATGTGTATGTGCAATCCTAGACTTGTAGATCAAGAATGCAAAGATGCTAATAATCTAATCTATGAGTGAAATCCTAGCATGAAAGTATGTATGTATGCATGTAAATATATAAAGGTGCAAAGAATCAAATCTGAAGAATGATGTAGAAATCATACCAGGCCCCCAAAGCTAAAGTACTCTAACCATCTTCAAGATCTCTTTGTAACTCCATGTTTTGATATATTCACCTTTAAATGCTTAATTGAAAAATAATGGTCTCACTTGTAATGAAGAATAAGAATCTGGCCTTTATTTTCATCTTGCAATTGCTCTAAGTCAGATTGTGGTGTCTACTTTTGCTTGTTCCTTTCTCTCCAAGTCTTTCTTCACATGTTCTCTTGTCAATGAGGGATTGGATCCCTTTTTATAGTGAATTTTTAGAATGATCAAGGAATTACACTATCATGGCCAAAAGTACAAGTGAGATTTTAATGGGAGTGTTAAAGAACTATAAGCCCTAAATCACGGGAAGCACCAAGACCAAGTGACATTGGTTGACCTAGTCTAAAAGGTTGACCTTCAAGGTCTCCCTATCTAGATTTCAGGCTAGCAATGGTTAAGGATGAAATGTGTGTCCTAGACTATCATTCAGAGATCCAATCTAGGGTTTTGAAGTCCTAGAAAGGGAGGATACTCACATGTTAGGTCTTGATTTAGTGATTATGTGAAGGATGAAGGGAAATCAAGGAGGATTGGTTAGGTTCTACCTTAGCTTTGCCTAAGAGGAAGAAGGGAAAATATGTAAAGTGTGTGCTAAAGGTGAAAATAAGAAATGAAAACACACTAAAAAGGAGATAAAGGGTCTTAAATCCAAGTGTGTCAATTTTGATATGCTACATTTAGAACACACTTTAGCGGGATATGACACTATGTGCATATGCAAGCTAAAGTAAGAAATCATAATCATAACTTGTAAAAAGGATATAGCAAAGTTCACATGCACAAATCCTACATGAAAACATTAGTAACCACATCCTTCAAAACCATGGGTCAGTGATAATCCAGAAATCACCTAGGACTTACTATATTAAGATGCTAAAGCTCACGGATAGTCATGTCCCCCCTTGTTTTGGCTTGCTCATTTGAAAAGGTGAAACAAGGGATCACACTAAATTCACTGAACTATGAATAGGAAGTGATAAAAAGAATCCCTTGAAACACTACCATATTAGCTATGAATGCTTCTAGAGGGTCCTAAGAATGTCGGTAACTAAATAATGACTCTAATTCCTATAACAGGGAGGAAATCAGAGTTACACAGCTCAAAATATCATAGAAAGAGTGAATACATATAAATTAGGGTTTGTAGAACATATTCAAAATATAACATAAAGCAATGTTATATAACTACAAGTTACCTTTTGAAAATCTCATTTGTTATGATAGGACGTACTGGACAGTGTTACGTCGGAGGAGGTAAGCATTAGACCCACTTTTCATTATCTTACACATTTCTTCTTTACATAGTTCTATAATCTAATTGTTTAGGTGATCTATAGGGTCCCTAGTATGAGGTCAACCTAGTCTTAGAGAAGTCAACCTAGTCCTAAAGAAGTCAACCTGGTCCCCTAGGAGGTGTTGAAGACAAAGCCACTATAGCCCACATGGATGGAGGTGTTATGATAGGATGTACTGGACAGTGTTATGTCAGAGGAGGTAAGCATTAGACCCACTTTTCATTATCTTACACATTTCTTCTTTCCATAGTTCTATGATCTAATTGTTTAGGTGATCTATAGGGTCCCTAGTAGGAGGTCAACCTAGTCCCCTAGGAGGTCAGCCTAGTCCTAGAGAAGTCAACCTAATCCTAGAGAAGTCAACCTAGTCCCCTAGGAGGTCGACCTAGTCTAGAGGAAAACTAGGGGGTCATTAGATTGATATGATGCACTAATAGATCTTATGTTCGATGATTCTAGAGGATCCACTAGTCATGTGAAAGCACTATACATCAGATGTAATAATTTACATATGAGAGCATATCAAGGATCTTGGAGCAACAAAGATACAAATACTCAGGGATACAAGGTTACACCGAGTAGCACAAAAGCCACATGTGAGATTCCATAGAGGTATATTTTTAGCATTAATGGAGAGATGGGATAATACCACATGCTTCTTCCACTTACCAATAGGAGAGATAGCAGTCACATTAGAGGATTTCTACCAGATCTTACACCTATCATTCCAAGGACTTATAGTGATACCCTGAGGACAAAGATCACGTAGAGAGATAGAGACAAATTTCAAGTATTTTATGGGTATGTCATATATATATATATATATATATATGTATATATATATATATATATCTATGTATATATATATATAGAGAGAGAGAGAGAAAGACTAGACTAGGTACACCTAAAGAGCATCATCCTTAGATGGGTACCTCTTCTTAGGAAGGTTATGCTATGCATCATGACCATGAATGTCATACCCGATACAAAGGGTACAGTGTTCTCGACTCCTCTAGCACATATAGTCAGGCATATGGAGAGAGGGTTGACAATATATTCATGGGGATAGAGCATGATAACACATCTATACTATGAGATGAGGAAGTTTGTGAGGTATCAAAGAGCAATTCTAACGACATGTACACTCTTACAAGTGTAGACCTTCAAGCATTTCACATGCACGAGGCCATCAAGTTTTTGACAAAGATTTTGATTGAGTCACCAAGAGTGTATACTTACTCACTGAGCCATCCCTAACAATTTGGGGATATACTATACTGAAGGATTAGATTTAACTTGATATAGTCTACTAATGTTACATGGAGACCCTATCACCTCATGATAGCATGAAAGACTTAGTAGTGTAGTTGAGATGGATTCAAAGACAACGGGTGCTAGAGGGCAAGCATGAGTAGATAGTAGTGCCCTACTAGTATAATAGAGTGATGTGATAGTTTGGTCTATAGAAGGATTCACCGCTTCTTTTGCCCCAGTATCCATATGGATCTAGGTATAGGGATATACCTAGGACTAGACAATGATTGACTATAGATGATGTAACTATGATGAATACTGAGGGCCTAGATGACATAAAGGTACCCCCTACACTAGAGGATGCAAAAGTATCCATAGACTACCTACAATATTTTAGTGTGCATGGCATGAGAGCTATATTCCTAGATGACTACCCTATAGGTGATAAAGGTCCATATCAGAGAGTACTACAAGGAGATGATGTAAATGATAATGATGATGACGATGATGAACCTCCATCAAAGGGATATTTGATAGAGGGTGATGAGGATACACCATTAGTGAGTGAGAGACCATAGGAGAACATATCATCTCTTGTAGCAGCCATACCACTATGGTCACAAACACCACATGATGTAGGACTAGATAGGTAGAGCATGGTGAGTCGAGACACCCACTACTAGTTACCCATCTTTGAGATATAGATCTTGTTAGAAATAAAATAGGGAAAGTAAACTCTAACAGTGGGGGTGAATCCATCCTTCAAAAATTTAACCATGTATTCATTTACCACACATCCATCTCACTATTGTGCATGTAAACTAAAATACCAAATTAAGCATATACATCCATAGCATGAAAACAAATAAATGTTCACACATATGACACAAGATATGATTACCCAGAAACCTTCCAATGAGAAGGTAAAATTGGGGTGGAGATAACACCCACAAATCTTCACTACTGCAATTGTAAAGTGTATCCAATGAAGGTTACAATGTTTGATCATGAACCATGATCTAACCCTATAGGAGGTTTACCTTGTTAAAGGTTTATAAGATTGTTAGATCTTACCCTATTAAAGGATTTCAAAACCCTGTCAGAAGTGTGTCTAGTTAAAGGACTTCAACTTACAATAAAGTAAGAACCATGTTAAAGGATTTACAATAGCCTATTAAGACTACCCTGTTAATAGATTTAACTAATTCACCTTTTAGAATGTCTCAACAATGATCCTATGGTTAGCACTATACTACTAGATAATAGATCACCTCTTTCATAATGTGTACTTGATCCTCACTAATTAGATGTATCACTTTTTTCCTCTAACTCCTTTGCTCTATTCTCCTCTAACTAATTCTACAATGTATCTCTCATTCACAACTCCATAGCCACCATGAAGGCATTGAAAACTTCTCTCTTCACTCCTTCCACACCTCTAATGTTTAGGGTTTTTCCTCCTTAAGAATACCTAGGTGACGTAGGGTTAGGTTTGAATCAATGATTGCAATTCATCCATATAGCTACTCAATTCATCCCTTTAACTGATTGGCTACATCTACTACATAGGAATTCACAATTAAGATTCATTCTTATCATCTAGGATCATTAAACAATCCTCAAGTCAACTCTAAAATGGTTTATATAGTAGTTTGTTCCATTACAAACAACTATGTCAAAACTATTTTACTCGGCATCTAAAGTCCCTGATGCTTAGCGTCAACTACAACTTCAATTCTATCACTCAGCATCTGAATGACTTGGCACATACTTACTACTCAACACTTGAGTGACTCAACACTAACTATTTACTCAGCATTTACTAAGTATCTCACTCAACATGCACTATCTCACATGTTATACTCGACATGCATTACTTGTTTTGCATGAACTAAGTTCTAACTTGTAAATGATTTAACTGTATAGACACTCATATATAAAAATCAATCTAAGATCAACAATCTCCCCCTTTGAAATGAGGTGGAAAAACACTTGGTCATGGATAAATAGTCTTAACTTATGAACATAACTCAGATACTCATCATCTTTGTTTGGCATATGTACAAAATTTCAAAATTTCCCCCTGAGTTGATTGTGTTGTTATGAATCTGAACCAATGCTCCTATTGAGTAAATATGCATATGTTGAACTGTGTTATACTCTGTTTCTGTCTTTGACTCCCCTTTGTTTGGTCTCCCCCAAAATTCTATTCATTATTTCCTTGGAGTCATTGTTGCTCTTAGAAACTTATTTCTTCTTCTGATTTCTCCCCAAAACTTATTTCTCCCTATTTTTGACACTTATGTCAAAGGGTTATACACATATAGTATGGTTGTCCAAGAAATTTTTATGGACCTCAAGTATTATCTTCAAAATTGCATCACAGTTATCACATTCTACCTCCAATCATTTGATTTGGATAGTTAACTTGGCAACAAGGTTAACTAAGCCTTCATGTGTAGAAAGATGGAGATCTTTCTTCATCATTGTTGTTGTAAAGGCTAGTTCCTTGTGTAGTATCTCCATGTGTAGGGTCAACATGGACTAGATATCAATTAGTGTGGCCTGAATGTTTGCATCTTGAGCATGCAAAGCTACCAACTGACCTTGGGAGTTTGTCAATTTCCTAAAGTTCTTTTGACTTTGAGCTGGAGAATTGGGTAGAGTAGTACCTATTTTCTTCATATCTCCATCCAGATTGTCAATATGTCATTGCGCTTCTTGTGTGAATAGAGTTGTATTACACAACTTGGTGTAAAGAGAGAAAATATTTTATAATACTTTCTATACACTGTCAATTTTGGTTGCTAATTCAACCTGACTAAGTGCAATCTCACTTGATATCTTTTCATTGACCTTTCTTTGAAATTTCCTTTCAAACCATTCAAGTATTTTTACATTTCAATCTAGGTATGTATCATTAATCCTTTCTACTATTTTTGCCAACTACTCCATGAGAGGCTTGTCTAATTTAGGTGCAAGAAGGCATAATGCATCAAGAAAAATGTCCTTGATATGTTGGAATGCTTGCTTCTGCCTATTCTCCCTTCTGAGTAATTCTTGGTTCTTTTTCCTTGCAAGAGCATCATAAAGTATGCTCATCTGTTCAATAGTGATTGTTGCAAGATCAAAATTTGGTGACATAATCACTTCATCCAAGTGAACAACACCAAGTGATGTAACTTCATCTACCTTGGAAGTGCTAGGACTAAACCTTGATGACTGTAGTGGTGTAGCTTCTCCACTTGGTCTATGAAGAGCTTGACTTGGAGGAGGGGCAGTTCTTGGAAAAGTAACAAGTGCTTGTATTGCTAATTGCTTCTTAGGATTGGTATTCAATATTGACTCTTCAATCCTATCATGTTCTTTCTTTTCAACCTTAGTTGCTTCTTGAGTTTGTGTTGTAGGTATAGGAGTATCTTCTTAACTTGTTTGAACTTATTTCCCTCCTGTGCTTCTATAGAAACTTCTTGTACTGACACATTTTGCACCATTGTGTTGATATTTGTCACCTTTCTTTGGTACACTATAATAGGCATTGTAGATTTTACTACTATAAATTGAGTGGGGGCTTGAGTTATGTCTTGTTTTTCCTCTGGTGTAGATGTCTTTTTTGCCTTCTCAATTTCATCTACACTCACCAATATAGGATAACTGCATAGTTGTGCCTTGGTGGTGGTGTCTAGCAATATCTTCTTCATATCCTCCTTTATTATGGGATTGATGTTCTAAGCTATAGTATCAAAAACATCCTTGATCCTCACTATATCAATGTCTGCATTTATCACATGTTGTGAACTGGCACTTGGCACTAGTATATCTAGCATACTCTATTATGTTTGTTGCTCAACTTCAGTCATTTCATGTGTATTTGTATTCTTTTCAGTGCCTTCACATGTGCATCTTTTTTAGTTTCATCTTTAGTAACCTCAGTTACTTCTTGCTCACCTTTGTCTTCACCTACCTCAATAGGTGTCTACTCAATTGCCTTCAGTGTTGTTAGTCCATATATTCCTTTCCATATCTAACTAGACTTCTGAACAACATTCTCAATGTCATTCTGAAAAATATTGAATGCCCTATATTTGGGAGAAAATATCCCTATGTACTTCTTAATAGCCTTTGTCATTGTCATCTTATCCAATTCTAGCATCACACTTGCTACTGTAGTCTCTACGATTTGCCTTTTTGTATTGAGACTAAACTACTATTTTTGCACAACTCTGTCATATAGACTCTTGGGTATAGAGTTGGCAAGCTCAATTGGAGTCTTCTTGAATATTTTCTTCATGGCATATATAGACTCTTCCACTTGGTTCATCTCAATCTTTCCAAGTTTTTCAAACTCAACATATGTGAATCAAGATAAATCAGCATTATTCTTTATATTCTCACACAAGTTATCAAAAGCAGAAGAAGGACTATGACTTACCACTTTGAATTGCTTGGTGTCATCAAATTTTATCCTTTCCTCATCTAATTTGGCTAGAGCAATGTACTTTCTCCTTTGTTTCTTCTCAAACTCATCTTCTTTGCTAGTTGCCCTAGCTCTCAATTCCTTTGGCTTTTCTACTTCTTGAGCCTTCTTAGCAATAGCTCTTGTGTTGGCCCTGGTAGTAGGAATTGAAGGCTTAGGTTGTGTAGATTTTACAATCTTCTTTGTTTTTCTTATTGTTGAAGCTTTAACTTTCCTCTTCTTCTTCTCTATGGCTATAGGTGCTTCATTGGCTTCTTCTCCCTCAACACCTTCTTCAATTTCTGCTTCCTCTCCTCCTTGGTCTTCTCCTTGACCTTGAGTTATGGTCAATGGTGCTTGGGTAGGTACATCTTCACCTTCTTCATCATCATCATCTTCATTGTCTTCTTCTTCTTCTTCTTTTTTCTCTTCGCCGAATTTTCCTTAAAAAATTTCTTCTTCTTTATTAGAGAGGTTGTCTTCAAGTCCATAGTTATCTTAGACTTGGCTACATCATAATTACCAAAGGTTGTAGCCTTCTTATCTACTTTTGCTACCAAAGTAGTAATTGTTATATATGCCTCATCCACATTTATGATTTATCTCATAACCTAGAGGCTTTAGCCATCTCACCCTTGACTAGCAGCCTAAACATATGTGAATTCAGTATCAACTAGAAATAAAACATCATTGAAATGCTTCTCAACTAGTGACAAAGATATTCTTTGTCTTTATTTAATTCACATCTTAAAGTCTTCAAAGTAGCTAGTCATTATAGACTCAAAATTTTCTCCAATTTTCTTAATGTATTTAGCTATCTACACTGCAATAGATCTATTTGTCTTCCATGAAACTTTACTAAAAGAAGGGAATTTGTTGGGCGCATAAAAAAATAAACAAACAAGTATTGAACTAAACTTGCAATGTGCACTCTTAGTTTTCCTTATGGCTCCCAAGTTTTATGATAAGTGATGTAGCTGTAACTTGAAAAGGTCATAAGAATGATCCTTCTTGGCTATCTTGTAACCTACATCAAAAGCAATGCAAGGTACATTGTTCAATCTACTAGATTGAAAGAATTTATGTGCAATTATCCTTACTACAAAAGCAATTAGCGGATCTATGATGGTGTCAATTGTCATTCCTCTCTTATTCCACACTACCCCTGTGTTTTTCTCAATAACATCTTTTGCATCACTTCTCATGATCTTAGGTCTAGCTAGGGTTGGATACTCTATGACCCTTTGAATAATCCTCTTGGTAATCTTGATAGGTCCATCATCTAACCACATAGAGTTACCAAACGTTGGGAAAATCTAGGGCACATGTTAACCCTTTTCTTTCTACAATCTTATATTCCTCATTTAATATTTCATTTTCACATAATTTTCCATATAGGTCTTTGTCACTTGTGCTACCCACCTTACATGTGTAACATCTTACATCTTCAATCATTAAAACTTATGGTGGTATCATTGATAGTACACCATACAGGTCTTGCTTGTATGCAATGTTAGGAATTTATCTAAAGTTCAATTGTTTGATCTTATTACTAATTAATTGACCATTTAAAACTTCCTTTACCTATCTAAGTGGACTTCTGAACAACATTCTCAATGTCATTCTGCAAAATACTGAATGCCATGTATTTTGGAGAAAAACTCCCTATGTACTTCTTAATGGCCTTTGTCATTGTTGCCTTATCCAATTCTAGCATCACACTTGCTAGTGTGGTCTCTCTTATTTTCCTTTTTGTATTGAGACTAAACTACCATTTTTTGCTCAACTCTGTCATATAGACTCTTGGGTATAGAGTTGGCAAGCTCAATTGGAGTCTTCTTGAATATTGCCATCATGGCATATATAGACTCTTCCACTTGGTTCATCTCAATCTTTCCAAGTTTTTCAAACTCAAAAGATGTGAATCCATATAAGTTAGCATTATTCTTTATATTCTAACACAAGTTGTCCAAATCAAAAGAAGGAGTGTGACTTGTCACTTTGAATTGGCTAATGCATCAAATTTTATCCTTTCCTCATCTAATTTGGCTAGAGCAATGTACTTTCTCCTTTGTTTCTTCTCAGACTCACCTTCTTTGCTAGTTGCCCTAGCTCTCATTTCCTTTGGCTTTTCTACTTCTTGGGCCTTCTTAGTAGTAGCTCTTGTGTTGGCCCTGGTAGTAGGAATTGTAGGCTTAGGTTGTATAGGTTTAACAATCTTCTTTGGTTTGCTTACTGCTAGAGCTTTAGCTTTCCTCTTCTTCTTCTCTATGGCTATAGGTGCTTCATTGGCTTCTTCTCCCTTGGCACCTTCTTCAATTATTGCTTCCTCTCCTCCTTGGTCTTCTCCTTGACCTTGAGTTATGGCCAATGGTGCTTGGGCAGGTACATCTTCACCTTCTTCATCATCATCTTCATTGTCTTCTTCTTCTTCTTCTTCTTCTTTTGCCCTTGCACCAAATTTTTCTTGCAGCTTCTTAATAATTTTTGTCTTCTTCTTTATTAGAGAGGTTGTCTTTAAGTCCATAGTTATCTTAGACTTTGCTACATCATAATTACAAAAGGTTGTGGCCTTCTTATCTACTTCTGCCAGCAAAGCAGTAATTATTATATATGCCTCATCCACATTTATGATTTATCTCATAACCTAGAGGATTTAGCCATCTCACCCTTGAACTAGTAGTCTAAACATATGTGAAGTCAGTATCAACTAGAAAGAAAACATCATTGAAATGCTTCTCAACTAGTGACACCGATATCCTTTGTCTTTGTTTAATTGACTTCTTAAAGTCTTCAAAGTAGCTAGTCATTATAGACTCAAAATTTTCTCCAATTTTCTCAATGTATTCACCTATCTACACTGCAATAGATCTATTTGTCTTCCATGAAACTTTAACAAAAGAAGGGAATGTGTTGTGCACATAGAAAAATAAATAAATAAGTATTGAACTAAACTTGCACTATGCACTCTTGGTTTTCCTTATGGCTCCCAACTTTTATGATGAGTGTCATAACTGTAGTTCGACAAGGTCATAAGAATTATCCTTCTTGGCTATCTTGTAGCCTACATCAAAAGCAATGCAAGGTACATTGTTCAATCTACTAGATTGAAAGAATTTATGGCAACTATCCTTACTACAAAAGCAATTATGGGATCTATGATGGTGTCAATTTTCATTCCTCTCTTATTCCACACTACCCCTGCATTTTTCTCAATAACCTCTTTTGCATCACTTCTCATGATCTTAGGTCTATCTAGGGTTGGATACTCTGTTACCCTCTACACAATCCTCTTGGTGATCTTGATAGGTCCATCACCTAACCACATAGAGTTATCAAACATTGGGGAAATCTAGGGCACAAGTTAATCCTTTTCTTTCTACAATCTTATATCCCTCCTTCAATATTTCATTTTCACATAATTCTCCATATAGGTCTTTGATTTCCACATCACCTATGCTACCCACCTTACATGTGTAACATCTTACATCTTGAATCATTAAAACTTATGGTGGTATCATCGGTAGTGCACCAGACAGTTCTTGCTTGTATGCAATATCACGAATTTATCTAAAGTTTAGTTCTTTGATCTTATTACTAATTAATTGAACATTTAAAACTTCCTTTCCCTCTTTAACCTTAGTAACAAAAGAACTAGATTCCATATTGATTACCTAAGGTTCGCAAAAATGTTAACAGCATAACTTGGCACATAATAAACACCTTTACAAATTTTATTAATGGTGTCAAAAAGTTGTTGAATCTAGTCTACATACACTTGGAATGATCTCTTCAATTTACCTTAAGCTCTTTATGCTCTCTCCAAATTCAAATGATGTCAAATGAATCAAAAATTGATCATATAGCCCTTAAAACTTTACAATTAATGTTCAATGCTTACATAGTTGTAAGCTCAGCTTCAATAGTAATTCCAACTCACTCAGCTTCCATGTAATTTTCTTCATGCTTGGAAACCACTACAAGCTTGGCCAACACTATCACCTATGGTAGCTTGGCATCAACTAGATTTCACTCAGTAGCTTAAGCAAAAAATTTCATGCTGGGCAGCAACATGAAAACTGACAAAACTTAAAGATTTCTTCCAAGTTCTAAACAACACTTTGCATCTTTCTTCATGCATATGTAATCTTTTTAGAACTAAATTCTTTGAACTGATGTATGATAAATCCTTTAAATATCAATCCCACGTATACCTCTTGATTGCTTGATTGGGGATGGTGTGATCACTTGACCCATTGGGTGAAGTGATTCCATCTGAACTTGATGTACTGTAATCTTCCTTCTTCTTCCATGTTTTGTTCATCTACACTTTGAATTCTTTAACATCTACCTTTCCTTTTCCTTTGTTGAACTCACTGCTTGGTGTCCTTATCTTTGTTGGACAATGTTTACATATGTGACCAGTCTTTAAGCAACTAAAACATGTAGTCTAACTTAACCATCTATTGCAATCACTTTTGAAATGTGTTCTTATGCAATTCTCAAAAACATGTCCATACTCTTGATAGTAGTGATAACTATGCCTAGTATTATAATCCCAATTATAAGAGTTGTCACTATGCTTTACCTTTGTCTTCTTTTTTGATGACCACTTTGACTTGGATCTACACTCATATGCTTCATGTCCATACTTATAACAATAATAGTAGTATCCTTCAAATCTTTGTGTGCCCATGGTCTTAATTTTGCATTCATGTGCCTGATGTCCTTACTTGTTGCACCTATGGTAGTGACCCATGAACTTCTACTTAGGATTCTAATTTGCAGTCTTGCTCTTGTTAACATTAGCAATATGTCCTAATTTTCCACAAATATCACAAGTAGGATTGGATTTCTTACCATTTTTTCTCCTTTGTTAACCACTTTTGGATGATTCTCCTTCTTCAGCACTGATGTAACCCAATACAATAGTGTCATTGTTAGATTTAAAAGATCTCATCAATTGCTCAAAGTACTTGATCACTTCACTTGCTTTGTTGAAACTCAATAAATTCCTTTTCTCTTTTCAAATCATTTCTCAATTGTTCATTCTACAGCTTCAATGTTGTGATTTCAATATCATTCCCATTCAATTCATGATTGGCAATCATCATTTGATTCAATGTTTCCAGTTTCATGTAAGAAGTCCTATTCACCTATGATGTCTTCTCTTCCAATCTATTGGTTAATATCTTTTTGTCATCTTCAATCATGACTTTGTCCTCATTAGCTTTCTTTTTCTGCTTGATCACCTCACATAGCAATATTGATTGGACTTCTTGTTCTATCTTTAGATTTCTGACCTCTTCAATTACGGCTCCATTCTTTTCCATCAAATCTATAACTGCTACATGAAATTCACTTATGTTTCCATCTACAAATAATTCAGTAGTATCTTCCTCTTGGTATTGTGTGTTATTCCCTTAAATATCTATCTCTTTCCTTCTCTTGATTAAACGCTTTAGATCATCTCTTGCTTCATGCAGTTGATATAAGGAAAGTTGGACTTCTATCTTCTAATTCTCAATAGTCTTTCCCAACTTCTAGACTTCCATCTTCAAGATCTTTCCTCAAAGATGTAAATCTTTCCTTTCTAGAGAACCAACGCTTTAATACCAATTTTTTGAAATACAATAGGGAAAGTAAACTCTAAGAGTGGGGATGAATCAGTCCTTCAAAACTTTAACCATAAATCCATTCACCACACATCCATCTCACGAGTGTGCATGTAAACTAAAATACCAAATTAAGCATATACATCCATAGCATGAAAACAAATAAATATTCACACATATGACACAATATATGATTACCTAGAAACCCTCCAATGAGAAGGTAACACTAGGGTGGGGTTGACACCCACAAATCTTCACTACTGTAGTTGTAAAGGGTACCTAATGAAGGATACAATGTTTGATCATGAACCATGACCTATCTTGTGAAAGGTCTACCTTGTTAAAGGTTTACAAGATTATTAGATCTTACCCTATTTAAGGATTTCAATGCCCTATTAGAAGTGTGTCTGGTTAAAGAACTTCAACTTACAATGAAGTGGGAACCATGTTAAAGGATTTACAATAGATTGTTAAAACTACTCTATTAACATATTTAACTGATTCACCTATCAAAATGTCTCAACAATAATCCTATGGTTAGCACTCTACTACTAAATAACAAATCACCTCTTTCTTGATGTGTACTTGATCCTCATTGATTAGATGTATCACTTTTTTCCTCTAACTCCTTTCCCCCATTCTTCTCTAACTGATTGTATCCCTCATTCACTACTCCTTAGCCACCATAAATGCTCTATTTGCACATGCAAACTTCTCTCTTTGCTCCCTCCATGCCTCTAATATTTAGGTTTTTCCTCTTTAAGAAGACCTAGGTGACTTAGGATCAAGTATGAATCAATGATTTTAATTCATCCATCTAGTTGCTTAATTCATCCCTTCAACTGATTGGATGCATTTACTGCATAGGGATTCACAATTAATATTTGTCTTTATCATCTAGAATCACAAATCAATCCTTAAGTTGGCTCCAAAATGGTTTACATAGTAGTTTGTGCCATTACAAATAACTATGTCAAAATTGTTTTACTCGACATCTAAAGTAACTAATGCTCAGCATCAATTGCAACTTCAATGTTATCACTTGGCATCAAAATGACTTGGCACATACTGACTACTTGGCACTTGAGTGACTCAGCACTAACAGTTTACTTGGCACTTACTAAATATCTCATTCAACGTGTACTCTCTGACATGTTATGCTTGGCATGCATTACTTGTTCGGCATGAACTAAGTTCTAACTTGTAAATGATTTAAGTGTATATAAACTCATATGTCAAAACCAATCTAAGATCAACTAATCATAGGTTCCAAAAGGGAGATCTAGCTATGAAAAGAGTGATATAGAATAAACACCAAAATAATGAGATCAAATATATGACTGGTGAAATTTGTAATTTGTGCAGCTAGAGGAGTGGAGATCCTTTATGCAAGATATCTTGATGGACATAGCCATAGAGGCAAGGATTCCATCCACTTCATAGATCTAGTACATGAGGAGATGAGATCTTGGATGTCATTCAAACATCTTTAGACATGTAGTAGTAGAGCTATAATTGATGCAAGAGAAGCTAGATCAGTAGGGATGTGAGCTATGAGAGCTATGTAAATACTAGTGTAGATCACATAGTCAATCATAGAGGAGTACCTCTAGGAGTCTTACATATGTATCCATGACTCAAAGGACAAACCTATCATCACATCATAAAGAAGAGAGGTCTGGATCTCATCATCCTATGGATGAGAGTTGATTGTACCTACTTTTATATCAGATACATTTTGTATCTAGTGTCTACTTATGTATACCAAATTAGTTTGATGATAACATATATATGATGAAAATGTTTTTTTATTTATTTCCTTGGTTAATTATTATAATTGATTGTAATGAGAGAAAATAAAACATGTGAAATGAATAAATGATTAGACATAATATTATAGTAAATGCATAATATTAATAGGTCCCTTAGAAGACACACCATTCATATCAGCAATCTTATACACATCATATCCATATACCTCTATGATAGTATAAGGACCTATCCAGTTAGGACTAAACTTCCCCTTTTTTCTTGGTAAGGCATTTACATTTCTTTGATTCATGTGAATAACTAAATGTCCTACTAAAAAAGAGTGTTCAATCACTTTACCATTGTTTTTGTGATAAGTCATGATGTATTCCACAATATTGATTCATTGTTCATCCAACATCTTAAGCTCTTGTAAATTTTGTTCTCAAAAAGTATCTTTGTCGATTATACCTTTGAAATAAACTCTTAAAGGAGTTTATAATTCTAAAGGCATCATCGCATCTACCCCATAAACTAGGCTATAAGGAGATGTCCCTGTTGCAATTTGAACATTTATCCTATAAGCCCACAAAGTATAAACCAACTGAGTGTGCCAATATTTACCATGTTTATTAACTATCTTTTGAAGGATTCGTTCAATAACCTAATTATAAGCCTTAGCTTGTGCATTAGATTAAGGAAAGTAAGACGAAGAAAAATGGTGAGGAATATAATATTTCTCCAAAAAAGGTCTTAACTTCCTTATTTTTAAATTGATCTCCATTATTCAAGATTATAGCTATAGGTATGCAAAATCAAGTGATAATGTTTTGAAGAATGAAGTCACAAATTAAATTTGCAGTGGTAGAGTAGAGAGTTATGGCTTCTATCCACTTAGTAAAGTAATCTATAGTAGTGAGGATATAACTATGTGCTTGAGAAGAAGGGGGAGAGATATTACCAATAAGATTGAAACCCCACACACTAAAAGGCCATGGTAGAACTTGAGAGCACAAAGTGTATGCAAAAGAATGAATAAGATTGTTATGGTGCTGACACTGTAGACACTTTTTGACAAAGTAAAATGAGTCATGTTCCATAGTTTTCTAATAATATCCCATACCAAGGAGTTTGTTAACTAAAGATTCCCACCAAAATGCCCCCTACATGATCTAGCATGAGCTTCTTGTGAAGCTACTAGGATTTCACCTTTATTAACACATCTGACGAGAAGGTCATCATAACATTATTTATAATGAATATCTGCAAGAATGATAGAACGAGATACTAGCTTCTAGATTCTACTTCTAGAATTCCTAGTCACTAACTTAGGGAAAGAACCATCTTTAAGATATTGACAAAATGAGAATACCACTCATCCAAATGTAAACTAAGACAAGTTACATCTAGTGAGGCATCATGTGAAATAATAGATTCAGATAGAGTGTGAACTATGAATTGAAAATCTAATATGCCTTCTTCTAAAGTAATGAAATATGTTGCAGTAGCTATAGAATCAATGTGTTGATTATCTTTTTGAGGAAGATTCTGAATGGAGAAAGAAGAAAATCTTCCTAGTATGTCTAAAGCAAGATTATGATACTTGGTCAATTTATCCATCTTATCTTGATATGTCACATTAATCTATTGTATGACAAGTTGTGAATCACCAAAAATTTTGATATATTTATTATTCAAGGATAAAGTCACTTTCAATCTGATGATAAAGGCTTCATACTCAACAATATTATTAGCACACACAAAGGTAAGTTTGTAAGATAAAGGGATAGGTTTCCTACATAGAGGTATTAATTATTACACCTACTCTAGGCCTAGTTTGATATCTAGATCCATCAAATTACAGTTCCCATGTCTCATATATATCAATAGGCAAGACAAATTCATCAGAGAACATATCAAGTTTTGATGTAAGAACATGAGAGGGAGCCTTAGCCAAATAACCAATCAAGGCTTTCCCTTTAATAGATTTATTTAAATCAAACTCTATTGAAAGCATGAACCATATAGCAAGTCATCCAGATAAATCTATTTTTGAAAAGAGATGATTCAAAGGATCAAACTTCACATAAATGTGAACTTTACCATTAAGGAGATAATGTCTTTTTTTTTATATAAGAAAAATCTAAAGCTAGCCATTTTTTCTCAATCATAGTGTAGTATGTTTCATAATCAAACAAGGTACAACTTATGTAATAGACAAGATGTTCCTTACCATCTTGATCATGTTGAGCCAAGACAACAATCAACGCTTTAGAAGAGGTAGAAGTATAAAGAAAGAATGGTTTGTTGTAATGATTTTGTTGAAGAATAGGAGAATTAGCAAGGTAATCCTTCAATTGTTGAAATAAGAGCTTACAATCTTCATTCTGAGAGAAAGTAGAATCTTTATTAAGCAAGAAAGTGAAGGGAATAGTATGATCCGCTAGGTTTGCCAATAGCATGTATCTTTCCTTATAAGCTATGAAGTTGCAAGATATTATGAGGAGGCATATCGACAATAGCATCAATCTTCTCTCTATCTACCTTGATACCTCTATTAGATATGATAAACCCAAGGATATTTCCACTGTCACCCCCAAAGGCACATTTTTGTGGGTTCAAACACATATTATATTTTCTTATCCTTTCAAAGATCTTTCTAAGAATAGGGACATTTTCGTCACATCTTATAGACTTTGCTAAAATATCATCCATGTAGTCTTCAAGAATCTTATGCATATAATCATGAAAAATCAATGTCATAGCACGTTGATAAATGACATCCTTATTTCTTAATCTGAAAGGAAACATGACCAAATAGAAAGTTCCCCAAGGAGTTATGAAAGTGGTCCATCCATAAAAGATAGCAATGAATGTCTAATAGTTGAATCCACTATCATATTAATGTTCAGTGAAGGAAAATCATCTTTCAAATAAGCTTTATTTAAATCTTAGAAATCAGTACACATCCTTATCTTATTTTCACCCTTAGAGACAACCACAATGTTCAAAATCTAAGGGAAATAATCTATAGGATGTATGAAGCCAACACCTAAAAGTTTTTCTATCTCAACCTTAACCAAGAGAGTGATGCTAGTATTCATTTTACAAAAAAAAATTAACAGGTTTAGTATCTAGTGTCAAGACTATATTGTGAGTAACAATTTTAGGATCAATGCTAGGCATATTAGAATATTTCCAAGAAAAGATATCAAAAAAGTCTAGAAGAATTTTAGTAAGATGTTTTTGTTCAGCTTTATCTAAACATTTTCAAACCTTAATAACCTTTTCAAAGTCATTAGGATTAACAGTCACATCTATCATTTCAGTGAGCATCATATTATTCTTTTGTATCTCTTTAATAGGATGAGGAGGATCAATATATGAATTTTATTCCATTTCCTCTCCAAAACATCCACTAATATCCAAATGATATGGATTTATCTTATTATGATGAAAGAAAGTAAATCTTATATGCGCCTAGAAAATCAGCCAAGGCATCATCAGATGAGAAAATATCTAAAGAAGTGGATAGATCAAATGCAATAAGATGAGGAGTTTTTAGCTTTAAGGAACCAATGCAAATATGATAAACATTCAAAAAGAATGATGGTTGTTTATACGGGTTAAACCCCAAACCATAAGTATGCTCATAAATATCATTAGATAAAGGAACTTGTATTCCTTGTTCATATTTTCCACATCCTTGACAATAAAACCCATGATTAGTGAGAAATAGTATCTAGGACCATAGAGATCTACCATATCAGAGATAATCAAAGGAGCTTCATAGGAAATTATATCCTGACCATCAGTCTTAATAGTTTCAATGGTTTCTTTACATGGAGTAGTGATAAAATTATTACTTAATTCACTACAAAGAGGAGTTGAAACAACTTTGTCTTCCTTAGGTTGTTTGGAGGTCTTCATAAAAGAGAGATCAAAGACCTTACATTCACCAATAAATGTAGGAATTAAAGTCCAAAGTACCCCATTCATCATCGGATAATGAGGAGGAAAGTTCTTTACTCAATTGTTCTTTAACTTCCACTTTTCCTTTTGTTTTTCTTCCATAGGTGTTGGCAACTTAGAATATTTAATATTATAGAAATTATTAGGTATATCATCTTCATGAATAGTTTACATCACATTATTATAGATAAACTTAACTTTACGATGAAGAGTAGAGGGAACAACATGCATATTATGCAACCATGGTCTCTCTAAAAGAAGGTTGTATTTGAGAGGTCCTGATATCACATGGATCAAAGTATATAATACCATAGGACCAACCTTGATAGGAAGGGTTATAACTCCCAAGGTTTTCTTAATGATGTTATCAAAACCATGGATAGGTAGGCTATCTGGCTTTATAGTAGACATTTATAGCTTTCAACATATCCAGACTAAAAACATTCAATCCCGATCCATTATCAATTAAGGTTCTATGAATGATATTCTCATTGATAAGAACCACAACCATAAGAACATCATACTGATATTGAGCTTCCTTAGATGGAAAATCTTTGTTAGTAAACACAATCTAAAGAGGTGTAGGTGTAGTGTGCATACATTATAAGATATAATTTTAATTATCTAGATTAGGCGAAGGTTCAGTAAGAGTAGATAAAGCTTTCTACAAAGCTTCACTATAAGTAGGTGATGTTTGAAGAGGTTCTCATAAAGAGATCTTAGTGGGAGTATCATGAAACTACTCAACTAAGTCATGGTCCTTTCTAAAGGAACTTGCTAAATGAGGTGCTTGAGGAAGCACTGGTTGAGAGGGAGGTAAAGATGTATAAGCTACTAGAATAGTCAGTTGAGGATTATTCTATGTCTAATAAGTGTGAGAAACTGAAGGGTAATCAAGTTTTCCTTTAAGAATTATCAAAGGTTTATTATCCTAAGGAACTCCTTTAAGAATGATAATGGGTTGTTGAGGTGGACATCCTTTAAAGGTGATAACAAGCTGAGAAAATCACATAGGTTCAATAGTATATATAGTACCATTAATATGAAGTCATGATATAATCCTAATGTAAAAGTGATGGGACTCAAAATTGCAAGTGAATTTTGAGTACCATATTAAAAACCTTTGATAAATGGAGTGTGTCTGAATCAATCTCACACTAGAGTAGTCTAGTCAAAAGGATCCTATCATAGCAGGTTTGGCATGTTGATGATAATGTCTCCAAGTTGTTGAAGGTTTAGAGAAAGAAGATGGACAATTATGTGTGCACAGTTTAAGCAAAGAAGCTCTCATCATTGATTCCTTAGATTTCCATAGCCTAGTGTGCACATTTAGCATCTTTATTCAACCATTTTGAACTTGGAATGAAATTTTTTTATCGATATCTACCACACACAATGTTAGCATCACTACAAAAAAAGGAGATCCACATAAAAAATAAATGGAAAATAAGATGGATTATATTATTTTTGTTTGCAACCATGCAATTTTGTGTGTTGCTCACATAGACTCTTGTCAAATGTGAATAAGAAATAATGGAGGAAAAGTTATGCAATGAAAAATTGGTTGCTATTTGATTGAAGGTTAATACATTGTTGGAAATAAGAGGAGTGATTGAGAGGGGAGGGGTGAATCAATAACCATTGAAATAATTCCAAATCCCTTAGACGTCAATACAAAATTCCTTTTAGCTCATAGCTCGATTAGAACTAGATATTCACTGTAACTCAGTTAACTAAACAATCTTAAGATAATGATGTGTATTAATCTTTAGTAACTTAGTTACATAAAGATAAATCAATAAGCAAATAACATGCACACATGAGACCCCAAGATTTAACATAGAAACCCAATTTGGAAAAACCACCAATGCAATTAGTTATAACTTTTCACACTTCTGAAGTGAACCCTATTAGATATCAACCCTATTAAAGGTTATGAAATATATTGTTATGTGTGGTCCTATTAAAGGATTTATATCACCCTATTAGGAGTGGCCTTGTTAGACGTCTTAAGACACTTCAATCTTGAAATTTCACCTAGTTAGAGGAATTATAAAATGATAGTTAAGTCAACTCTATTAAGATATTTCCTCATTGCTACAATTGTTAGAGAGTAACAATAATTGACCTAATTGAGGAAGCAACTAAATCGCAGATTTAGATCACTATTCTAACTTATCCTCTGGATCCTCCCTTATCAAAATATTCTTTGCAAATCCTTGGATACTTTGCTCTAAATTAGATATCCTTCTTTATTCACATCTTATCTTCTTCTCCACTTTCTCATATTTCAATCCGCATCTTGACCTTTCATGTATACAAAATCCACTATCAAGTTGGTTTGAATACCCTTTCAAATAAAGAAATAACATCCACTTAATCAACTTGCATAAACCAACTAATAAATAAAACTAATCTATTGTAGGTTGGCTAAGACTATAAAATGGGTCACTCGTTTACCACTGAGTTCCTTGGTAACTAACCTAACTTGGTTTACACTGAACTCCTTTGATAACTGACCTAACTCAGTTTACCTAGGAATTCCTAAACTTTTGCTCAGCTGATACTAGAGTCTTATGAACTCAGTTCCAACTGGCAGTGCTTGATTAGAGTATAACATTTGTGTAACATCAATGACAATATACAATAAAATAATTGATATCAACATACGAATCATATTTACTAGGAAACTGAAGTAAATCACAATCCGTCATTATGGAATGTAAAAAGACCAATGGCGGAAGGGTCGCTTGCATATAAAATGAGGATGGCTCCAAGGATTTTATCCCACATGCATGGTTCTTGAGGTTTTATGCATGTTTTTATGCAAATTTATAGATAATGGAAGTTGTGTTCGGGTAGGACCCAGTTGGCTAGCTCAATAGATAAGTAAATTTTGACCATGGTGATTGATCATGTAGGAGATGACATGGTGATCCCAGTGACCAAATCAAAAGGTGACACTTGGTGCATAACCTAAGGTAGTTGCAAATTTGGAGGAGTTAACCACGTAGTCAAAGAGGAAGTCACAAAGTTACGAGAAAATAGCGAGATAAGCGATCAAGCCAACCACCATTTGATCAACTTAGATCAATGACTCCAAATGAATTTTTGGACCAATTTAGGAAATAGTTGAATTGCATTCACATATTCCCCAGAAAGAGGACATGTGGCATACTTGATGTAACATCTATTGCAGCATCAACATCCTTTATGGTGTTACACACCATTCAATCAACAAAGATCAAATAGCTCTAGTCATATTTTGGGTCAATTTCAGCTAGAGTAGTCTTTCTCAAATGCCACAAAAAGAAGACATGTTTCATACACAAATTGAGTGAGAAAGAAGACACATAGCATTGATGTAGACCGTGGTGTGTTAATGGGATGTGTAAAGATTGATAACTACCACTATTAGAGCATCAAATATCCACAACTGAAGATTTATTTTGGATTGCATTAGGTGAAGTGTCAAGATGATGGGGTAGGAGCATCCAATCATAGGATGCCACATGGAAAATCTAGTCAACCAGAATTGACCAAGGAGGATGTTTGGAGGGAAGATTGAAGTTGAAATTCCAATTAAATATTAAAATATCTTCTCTCCATTTTGAATGTACATATTGTTTAAAAATAAAAGATTGGTTTATTTTGAAAGTTGAAAGACTATTGAAGGGTAAAATATTTGCACATTTTAATGGCTTGATCATCCAATTTACTTGAAACTTCAAATGTATGCCCTAGGCATCATCTTTAGTTGAAATATCAAGTATCATATATCATTGGAAAGGGGAGAAGGTGAACTTTCCATTTTTGTATGTGCAAGTCTTACCATGAAAAAGTTATTCATATTTGTAAAACAAGGGGCATTCTCAACACAACTTCTTGTCTTTACTTTGGAGCATTAGATTCATTTTTTTAGAAAATGATGAAGTGAGTATCTGCCAAATTTGGTAGGGATGTTACTAGTGGTGTTATTTTGCCTTTAAAACCTTTTGGAAAGAATTTTAGCATAAAATGTTGGCAACAATTTTGATTCCTTTGGGGAGATCAAATTTGATTTTCAGTTGGAAGATGGAAGAGGAGAAATATTTTGCAAGAAATAGGTGGAAGATTTTCAAGTGGACAATTGGTAGTTTGATATCAAATCCAAGAATTCTTCCTCTTATAGTTATTGTCTTCTTTTCTCTTCCTTGAGGGTTGGTTTTGGTCTATTGAGAAAAGTGTTAGCCAAAATGCCCCCGCCAAAAAATCAAAATTAAATAATAATCCATTTAATAGTTACGTAGGGTTTTTTATAAAACAATTCAACATTGGCCATATTCCTTATTTCATATTATGCCTTAAGAATGTCTTAAGTCACAACCATGTGATTTGCACAGTCGCAGGCAATCAAGTGCTAACTAAGATCAAAATGGTGGAAGCACAATTGCTTTGTGTTCGTATCATCGTAGAGTTAGTGGGCTTAACCAAGGCTAGGGTGGTGAATACATGCTTTGCTTTGTCTTTTCTTGATCACAAGATTATATTAACATGCTATGGCTTAGGTTGTGATAGCACAAAAAGGGCAAGCCTTCTACATTTTAAAAATACATTTCACACCGTTAGATCTTTCTAATCTACGGCTAGAGCATGATTGCAATAGGTTAAGAGGAGGCTAAGATTTGAGTTTTGATCAAGTGATTTCCTTGTTTTGCTTGGTTGTGAGGATTAGGAGATGAACCTCAGGTTAAGGTGATGATAATATGGATGTGGTTAGAATCCCAATCTTTACAAAGTTGCAGTGGTTAATGAAGAATGTTAAGAGCGAGTAGCAAAGAAGTGATAACCAATGGTCATGGTTTTGTAACTAGTAACTATTATTGAAGAAAGGTGGTGGCAAATCTGTGATCATGGATGGTCAAACATAAAGTATAAGGTTGAATTGTTGATAGAGTGGTAGAATGGTAAGAGATATTTGGAGCATGTGGCAAGGCTTGATGATTAACTCTAGTTGACCAAATGAGAAAGCTGATTTGGCAAGTTGATGATAGTAGAAGCAACTCCTTGATGATGAACCCAATCTTTCTTATCTCTTGCAACCACTTCATCATTCCCTAGGTCTGATAAATGCAAAGAGACACTCCACTACTGCCTATTGTTCCATCTATTCAGTCATAAGTTAATGACCACCATTCCTGACCCCTCAAAGCTTTTTTTGGTGAGGAAGTGATCTTCTCATTTATGGATCTGTGTTGTGATTAGATCTTTCTAGTTTTGTAGTGATTATTCTCTATAGATTTGATTGTAGTGGTTGAATTTTGTCTTATGATGGAAGTTATCTAAGTTATGCTTGCACTATAAAAGAAAATGTTGTACTCTTTCTTAGGGTCGGATCTTCTTTATTTCTCTGGTATTGCCTTGGCATGCTATTGTAAATTCCCTCATTGCCTCTAAGTTGTATGACATCCTATCTTATTTCCTTCAGCCGTCAATGTACTATGCAAGCTTTGTCTACCTCTCTTTGATATACTATGAATATCTATAATTTGCATTTTTGTATCTTTGTTGGCCCATGAATGATAAGAAGTGAAGCATTTTTTTTCTTGTGTCACTCATGTGGTTGTTTGATCTATATGTGGTTAATAGATTAAAGCAAGTCTGAATCTATATATCTTTGGACTATCATGATAATGGTATTGTGCATGTATGGGTAGAGATTGGTCTGAACATACTATTTTGGTGCATCACCTCTTTAGAATAGATTAGGTAGTAATTTTCATGCATTCTTTCTCCCTTTTCTCTTCAAGAATAGTTTAAGTGCATCCTAATAGTAGAGGAAGCCGACCTTCTCTAGAGACTCAACCTCATAGTTCAAGTCCCATAGCTTGGAGGTTGTTTCCATGGTTCACAAGGTTTTCCTAAGGTAAAAACTTTGGACAAGGTTGCAAGCTTTTGTGACAACACAAAGCTCTAGTTGTGATTCCACCATTCTTCAGTATTTCTCCATGTTTGAATAACATTGTAGTTTCCTTGGAGTAAGTAGTTAATATAGTCATCTTTGGTGTATTATTTTGGGTTATTACATGCACCTAATGTATTTGTTTCAAAGAAATTAATATAGAGATTCATGTTGAAAACTTTCATTCTGAATCTTGTCTCCTTTCTATGGGTTTGTAATTTTCTGTGATGTATGGAAAAAGAACATATAATCTAGTTACAACTTGATTTGAAGTTGTAGGCCATTGTGTATTTTGTTGTTGAGTTAAAGACTTGAGGAAATGCTTAATATGCATTTACAGAATTGCAAGGATCATGGGAGGATTTGATAAGCATGAGATTCATTTTGAATATTGATGTCTAATTTAAAAATTAAATGGATAGATCACAATGATATGGTGTATGTTTTGACTTGTGTGATACCCAATGGATAAGGGACTGATCAGTTAGGATATTGCATTACCTTGTTGTTTCTTAGATGGGTTATGTTGAATATCTTTTTATAATTTGTATCTTTTCCCTTTAATATTGAAGAGTTGAAAAGGTTAACCCTCACTTAGCTTGTGAATGCATTGGTCATGTTATTAGTTGTTTCATGCCTCTGTTATTGTATAAGTATGGAAGATTTTTAGGTTTTCATCTGCTTTATATATATTCAAATTTATGATTTTTGCACTAGTCACATAATAGAATCTAAAATCTACCCACCTAGGTATTGCAGAGCCTGAAGAAGAAGGAGTTTAGCCTTATTGTTGGCCTCGATGTCTGAATAGGTGTGTTGAACATGGGAATTAGCTACACCCTAGACATGCTTGTTCTTATCATTGAGTTATTAAAAATTGTTCAATCAGGAGCCAACAAAATGGTGACTCTGTTGAGGACAAGGTTGTAAAATTTTTTTGAAAAGAAGCAAGGATTTCTGATGCAAAGGCATGAAGGAATTTGTTACAGTAGTAAGTTCATGAAGAATTTTTCATTTCCTTGTTACAGCCATGCCTACTAGTTGTTACCTTGTCCATGACAGTAATAGCTTTGTGAATCTGAAATAAATTGTGTTCCTAAAATAATTCATAAATATCCTATGTGATTCATCCCATTGCAAAGTTGTTGTCAAAATTTAGAGTTAATGTTTGTGATTTCTTTAGCCTTGTCAAGTGTCAAGTATATGAAACTCCATAGTTGTTGTATCAAGCCTTGGATATGCCTATTGTAAATTGTAAATCAGCTTGTTGTGTTATGCAAGTTGGTTAAAATATTTTCTCACTAAGTGTGTGGCGACTCAAAGTTATGTATCTTTGTACTAGTGCATTTTTAAAAATTGAAAGTATAATCAAGAATATAGCAATTGGAGGGCAGATTTGAAGAGTTTGTATACAATTCCTGGCAAGGGTTAAAGGAGTTATATGGTGTGTAGCAAGCGTTTCTAATCTTGAAGAAATCTAAATTTGTTATTTTTCTCAGCATTAAAGATGATACAATCACCATAGGTTTAGGTATTTTGACTTTCATGATATATTTCTTTCTATGAAAGTAAGTTGCACAAAGATGTTCTCCACTAAGTGATTTCTAGCATTAGGAAGGAGAATTGTTTGATGTACTTTCACACGCTTAATTGGGGTAAGTTTCAATGAGTTTTTGAAAGTGTTGAAGTGTGTTTGAAGAGTATAGCAGTAGAAGAATATATAGATCTATTGTATGTTCTAAATCTAAAAGTTGTATTGGTGAGTGAGTTTTAAAGTTGTAAAGAATGTCAAATTTATTTTCATCAAGCATGGGACCCATTAATGGAGTTCTTAGATATATTTCTACTAGAAGATACTTGTCATTATGCCTTGAAGGTATTCATGTTTTCCCAAATATAGTTCCATATGATATTAGGAAGCATTTGTCCAAGTATAGTGGAAACCATCTTGATTCAACTAGTCATCATATCCAATCATTTAGTGACTTGATGGGTGACATTGAACTTTCTCTTGAGGATGTGCATATGAAGTTGTTTGTTCAATGTTTAGAAGGTGATGCTAGAGACTAGTTTTCTTTTTTACCAGCAAGTTCTATTTCATCTTGGGGTGAGTTGCATTTAGCCTTCGTGGAGAAAATTGGAAAAAGAGTAAGCATATCTTATTCTTTTGTTAAGTTTTTGAAAATTTATATTAGGAATGGTGAACTTGTTCCTAAATTCAATATTAGATTTGCAAGAACTTTGAATGAAATTCTTGAGAATTATAGACCAGATGATCAAGTTTGTTTGGTTGTTTACTTTGATGCATTTGATAAGAAAATGACCTACCTATTATGGGATAAAGAACCTAGAACATAATATCTAGCATTTATGACTGCAATGAATATTGAAAATAATATGAAATACATAGTAACTAGAGGTCATTTTTCTAGGAATTTCTTTTAGTATAATGCATTTCAAAATAAGGATGAATGTAATGTTGATATCTCAGTTTCAAATTGATGTATCAACACCCCTATTGTGGTTTTTGAATATGTTGAAAATTCAAATCATAATGTATGTTTAGACAGGGTTGATTCCATTGTTGATGAAAACACGTACATTCATAATGTTACAGTATTAAATGATGTTTCAGATTGTGTTAGGTGTGACTCACATAATGAGATGTTAGTCCATGAAAGAATTGTTGCAAGAAGTTTTACTCATGTTGATCATGTTGATTATGTTGATAATATTTCTAACCATGAAGTTGTATCATATAGTTCATAGTCAAATGAAGTGAGTGTTGAAAGAGGTTATTCAATTGAGAGTGATGGAAACAATAGTGTTGATTTATCTTCATGTGAACCAAATGCAACATGGAAAGAAGAGAGCAATAATAAAAGTGAATGTTCATTTATAAATGAAGGTATGAGTTCTTTTTCCAAATCTGAAAATGAAAATCCATTTCAAATTTTGCATTTCATAAATCAGTTTGATAGTGAAGATATTAAGAGTGATTTTTCCTTAAGGTATGAAGATAAAGAAATGATAAGTCAATGTGTTGCTTATGAAATTAAATATAAAAATTGGAATGAAGGGTTTTTTAATGGTTTTTCATTTGATGGTGAAGTTGTAGCATATAGTGGTGAGTTTGAAAATGAATCATGGTCTTTGCATACAACTTATCCTAAATAAGATATTGAAGAGAATGTGAATGTGGATACTATATACTTAATAGATGAAATGGAAAATCAATCTTCATGTAGTTCTATTTTTTCTTCATATGTTGAAAGTTCTTGTGAAGATAGAATGGGTACTGGTTTCAAAGTATTTAACAATGCTTTAAATGATAAAGATTTTGGTAATGATCAGCCCATTACTTGTCATAATGTCTATAAAAGAATGCTACATGGAGTTATAAACCCACTTTTTGAAGAACACATTGAGGTTTTAGATTTGACTAATCTTGATTTAAATGATGATACATTGTCTATTGTGAGAAATCAGATTGCCACTCTTCTAGATGTGATAGTGATTATGGTGATGATGTTACATTTTGTGAGTTTGATAATGAAATATTTGATAAAGTTATTGTTGAAGATCAGTTGATACTTTGTAATAGGTTTAATGACATTTTCTCTCATGAAAAAACTAATCAGTTGTTTGATTGTGGAGGTACTTTGGAAAACCTTGAAGTTTTTAGACTTTGACATGGATGATATTTGTGAATACAAATTTGATTTCTCATTTGAATATCAATCGATTGTATAAGGTGAGTTTCAAGTATATGGTATGTGTGAACTCCTTCATGAAGTTGACTATGAGTCCTTCCTTTTTCAGTTTGGCAGCATGTGTGGGCTTCATGATGAAAGATATTTTCAGTCTAATTTTGATTCTTATGAGCATGCTAGTATGTACTTTCATAGTGAGCATTATGTTGAAGTTGATTCTATTTTTATCATGCACTATGAAGGTGAAGATGTAGAGTTTATTTCACCTAAGGAAGTGATCAAAGACGTGTGTATAGTTGGTGAATTTAATATGGATGATGTTTTCAGCATACCTCAAGAAGGAAGAAATGAAAGTCAAGTGTATCATAGAGGTAAGAATTTTTTTTGAAGTTTTGGTGGCCTAGGGCCATTATTTGTAGAGTTGAGTTAGTTTTCTTGCTTTCAATAATTTTTTTCAAGAGAGTTTGTTGTGATGTTTTCTTCCTTTATAGATCTGAATTCTTGCCATGCCCTCAAGGTACATGCATCCCTAAATAGAGCCACCGGTGGGACTCAAAATTGCAAATGAATTTTGAGTACCATATTTAAAACCTTTGATAAATGGAGTATGTCTGAATCAATATCCCACTAGAGTAGTGCAGTCAAAAGGATCCTATGATAGCAGGTTTGGCATGCTGATGATAATGTCTCCAAGTTGTTGAAGGTTTAGACAAGTAGACGGATAGATATGTGTGTGATTTAAGAAAAGAAGCTCCCATCATTATTTCATTTGATTTTCCTAGCTTGGTATACACATTTAGTATATTTATTCGACCATTTTTTACTTGGAATGAAATTTTTTTACCGCTATCTACAATGGACAATGTTAGCATCACTAGAAACAAAGGAGATCCAAATAAAAAATCAATAGAAAACCAGATGGATTGTTTTATTTATGTTTGCAGCCATGCAATTTTGTGTATTGCTCAAATAGAATCTCACTGAATGTGAGTAAGGAATAATGGAGAAAATTTTCTACAATGAAAATTTGGTTTTTATCTAATTGAAGATGAATACATATGAATCATATTTGCCAGGAAAGTGAAGTAAATTTGAAGTTGTCATCATGGAATGTGAAAAGACGAATTGCATAGGGGTCACTTGCATATAAAATGAGAATGGCTCCAAGCATTTTATCCCACATGCATGGTACTTGAGGTTTTTCGCATGTTTTTATACATGAGCACTTCATATCCAAGTGTATTAAGCACAAATTTATATATAATGGAAGTCATGTTCATGTGGGACTCAGCTGACCAGCTCAACAAACAAGTAAGTAAATTTTGACCATGGTGGCTGATGATGTAGGAGATGACACGGTGATCCCAACAACCAAATCAAAAGGTGATACTTGGCATGCAGCCTGAGGTAGTCATGAGTTCAAAGGAGTTAACCATGTAGTCAAAGAGGAAGTTACAAAGTTATGCATGATGGTTAAGAATAGGATTGAGGTAGTTTAAGAAAATTGTGAGATAGAGCATCAAGCTGACCACCATTCAATCAACTTAGATTAACAACTCCAAATAAATTTTGAGTCAATTTTGGCAACAATCAACTTGTATTCGCATATTCCCTAGAAAGAGGACATGTGGCATACTTGATGTAATATCTATTGCGGCACTAACATCCTTTACAATGTTACACACCATTTGATCAACAAAGATTGAATTACCCTAGTCATATTTTGGGCCGATTTTGACTAGAGTAGTCTTGCTTTCTCAAATGTCATGGAAAGAAGACATGTACCATACACGAAATGGATAATAAAGAAGACACATGGCATTGATGTAGACCATGATGTGATAATAGGACATGTAAAGATCGATATCTCAAGATTTATTTTGGGCTGCATTAGGTGAAGTGTCAAGATGACGGGGATAGGAGCACCCAATCGTAGGCCGCCACATCACAAATCCAATCAACTAGGTTTGACCAAGGAGGATGTTTGGATGGAAAATTGAAGTTAAAATTCCAATTAAATATTAAAATATCTTCTCTCCATTTTGGACATGCATATTGTTTAAAAATAAAAGATGAGTTTGTTTTGAAAGTTGAAACATTATTGAAGGAAAAAATGTTTGCACATTTTAATGGCCTAATCATCCAGTTTACATGAAACTTCAAATGCATGCCTTGGGCATCATCTTTAGTTGAAATATCAAGTATCATATACTATTGGAAAGGGGAGAAGACTAACTTTCTATTTTTGTAGACCAAACATGTGTAGGTCTTACCATGCAAAAATTATTTAGAGATTTGTAAAACAAGGGGCATTCTAAACAGAACTTCTTGTTTTTATTTGGAGTATCAGATTCAATTTTTGAGCAAATGATGAATTGAGTATCCACCAAATTTGGTAGGGATATTACTAGAGGTGTTATTTTTCCTTTAATACCTTTTGGTAGGCATTTTGGCACAAAATTTTAGTAGCAGTTTTGATTCCTTTGGGGAGATTAGATTTGATTTTATGTTGAAGATGGAAGAGGAGAAATGTTTTGCAAGGAACAAGTGGAATATTTTTAAGTGGACAACTAGCAATTTTAGATCGGATCTAGGAATTCTTCCTTTTCTACTTATTCTTGTATTTCTCTTTCTTGATGGTTGGTTCTAGTCTATTGAGTAGAGCTCTACCTATGATTCCACCACTCTTGAGGATTTCTCCATGTTTGAACAACATTGTAGTTTCCTTGGAGAAAGTAGTTAATACAATCATCTTTGGTGTATTATTCTAGGATATTGCATGCACCTAATGTATTTGTTTCAAAAAAATTACTATAGAGATTCTTGTTGAAAAGTTTCATTCTAAATCTTGTCTCCTTTCTATGGGTTTGTAATTTTCTGTGATGTGTGTTAAAGAACATATAGTCCAATTACAACTTGATTTGAAGTTGTATGCCATTGTGTGTTTTTCTATTAGCACATGGATCTCAAGAAAGTGCATTGACTGTGTTGTAAGGATCATGGGAGGATTTGATAAGTATGAGATTCATTTTGAATATTGATGTCTAATTTACAAATTAAATGGATAGATCAAAATGATATGGTGAACGTTCTAACTTTTGTGATCCCCAATTGATAAGAGGTTGATCAACTAGGAGATTGCATGTCCTTGTTGTTGAATAGATGGGTTATGTTGAACATCTTTTTATAATCAATATCTTTTCCCTTTCATGTTGAAGAGTTGAAAAGGTTAACCCTCACTTAGCTTGTGAATGTATTGGTCATGTTATTAGTTATTTCATGCCTCTGTTATTGCATAAGTATAGAAGAATTTGGGGTTTTCATATGCTTTATATAGATTCAGATTAATGGTTTTTACACTAGTCACATAATAAAATCTAAGGTCTACCTACCTAGGTCTTCTAGAGCCTGAAGAAGAAGGAGTTCAGCCTTATAGTTGGCCCTGATGACTGAATAGTTGTGTTGAACATGGGAATTAGCTACACCCTAGACATATTTGTTCTTATCGTTGGGTTGTTAAAAAACTATTAAATTAGGAGCCAACAAAAGGTTTGTTGCAAAAGATGTAGAGGAAGTTGTAGGAGGAATGGATTCAATGAATATCTTATTCTTGTCATCCAACTATTCACTACTAGACACCTTTGCAAGTTCTCTAGTAAACACATCATCAAATTACTCATAGAAGAAATCATACATCTTGAAGTAAAACAAGATTACTTAAGACTAACATGTAAAGCAATCCTAATAATGCAATTTTTTGTTTTTTTTTTTTTGTTTTATAAATTCAATGCATAAAAGAAAGATCTAACTACCAAAAAGAGATTGTTCACATCAGGTTCACCAAAATGTTCAGGAAGAAAATGAGACCAACAATAAGCAATGCAAACTAGACTAGGCATTTTAAACATGTTCACCCTGAGAAATTTAATACAAGAGAAAGAGGGGCTTCCATGCATAACTCTTGATAAGCCCTAAATTTGATTAGGAAGAACCTAAAGAGGAGAAGGGACACTAATATAAAATCTAGAAACTCATCAAGGAAGTACATTGACAAGTTCTCTTTCATGCAATTTAAACAATACATATGATAAGTATAAATCTAAAATACACACAAATAGCCCAATAGAGATATGAAGTAAATGTATGCTAAAAGGGAAAATAAGAGATGATGTACTTATCTAGAAACACATAGTGGAATATATAATTTGGTTCTAGAACTTGTAGATCTTAACTCCTTCTAAACTTCCGACTGTGGATCTTGGAATAAAATGACAAAAGGAACATAACCCAAAAATCTCCCCAAAATTTGAGACCAAAGGACTAGGTCAACTTGGAACAATGTCTTATAACCAAGTTGACGTAGTCTGTAACTCCAAAACTGATGACTCTAGAAAGCTTGTGAACTGTAGGTTCTAGATCTATAATCCTTTTCACTCCCGCCTGCAAATTTGTGACTACTTTGTATGTGTAGATGGATATAAAGGGGTTTTCCTTAGTCAAACCTCTACTTTGGTGATCTATACCTCCACAAATAGCCATTAGGGGAAAAAAAAATTGTGTATGTGTATGTGTGTATATGTATAATCCTAGACTTGTGGATCTAGAATGCAAAGATGCTAAGAATCTACTACATGAGTGAAATCCAAGCATGAAAGTATTAGGTATGCATGTAATGTATGAAAGTGCAAAGAATCAAATCTAAGAATGATGTAGAAATCAACCAAGCCCCCAAGGCTAAAGTACTCTAACCATTTTTGAGATCGCTTTGCAACTCTATGTTTTGATATATTCACCTTTGAATACTTGATTGAACGATAATGGTCTCACTTGCAATGAAGAATAAGAAATAGCCTTTGTTTCCACCTTGCAATTTCTTAAATTTAGATTAGGGTATCCACGCTTACTTGTTCCTTGCTCCCCAAGTCTTTCTTGTCATGTTCTCTTGTGAAAATGAGAAATTGGATTGCTTTTTATAGTGAATTTTCAAAATAATCACAAATTTACACCTTCAAGGATGACACAAGAAGAGAGATTTTGATGGGAGTGTTAATCAACTACAAGCCTTAAATTATGGGAAGCAACATGACTAGGTTGACCTTCAGGGTATCCCTGTCCAAATTTCAAGCTAGCCGAGGTTAGGGATGAAATGTGTGTCCTAGATTGTCATTTAGAGATCCAATCTAGAGTTTTGAAGTCCTAGAAAGGGAGGATACTCATAGATTAGGTATTGATTCAGTGATTGTGTGAAGGATAAGGGGAAATCAAGGAGGGTTGGTTAGGTCCTACCTTAGTTTTCTTCTAGAGAAACAAGGGAAAATATGTGAAGTGTTTGCTAAAGGTGAAAATATGAAATGCAAATAGACTAAAGAGGGGCTAAAAGGTCTTAAATCCAAGTGCATCAAATTTAAGATGGTACAATCCATACCTCAAAATTGTCAACAATCTAACAATTCTATCATGTAACTGTAAAAAAAGTTTATATTTGAATACAAAACAACTAGATATCATCATAAAGCATCACATCGCATCAATAGCATCATAATGTCGATGTGATCAAACTGAACAATATGGCATCTAACATTTATCAGCTATGATATTGACAATCAAAATAATGTCAAATAATCAAATTATCTCAAGTGCACATATACATGAATATCTTAAAATATCTCTCAAACCAAAATAATCCATGGTGCATAATGTAATCACAGTAGGCACTATAGATCTAGATGAGATTAATGAATATAGACAAATAATAAAGAGGTAGGAGAAGTTAAATGAAGTGAACAAGAAGCAGCAAAGGCCAAGAACAAGAACACTAGTAGTCACCAAAGATATTATTGTAGAATTAGCCTCTAATGCAATATATGATCTAGATGTGGATCTAATCAGTCAAGTAATTACCTTAGGTGACAATATCAAAGAGGAAATAGGCAATGTAGAAGATTTAGTTGATAAAATTTTGGAAACTAGAAGAATGGAGAAATTGGTAAATCTTGTAGAACTCAAGAAGGTCACTCTACAAGAAGTGAAGGAAAATATGGTAGTGAGACTCAAGGACACAATATTAGTCCTACAAAAGGTTTCTAATCCAATTTTTCTAAAACTAGACTTAGAGTAGACCTAACAACAAGCTCAACATTAGCTCCAATATTTAAAGAGTACATACAATGCAATAACTGATCTTGCAATTGACTATCTATCCAAGACACTAGGGATACTCCATCTTATTCATTAGATCAGGGAAGAAAAAGAGAAAAGAATCATACAATTAATGGAAGTGGAATGCATATTGTCATCATTGACATGCATCATTAAAATACACATTATTGATGTAGAAGTACTAATCTCTAGAGCCTTGGTCAATCAACTTGACAAAATTGAAGAGCCCTTGGCAGATTTAAGGAATGAAACAATTACACTCATAAATATCATTGCATCATGGGAATCTTGTCTTGCCAACACACAAAGTCAATACAAGGATGCATTTTACAACTTGTAACACACTTTTTCATTGATGTAAAAAAGTGGGAGATGAAGTAAATAAAAAAGAAACAAAAGGAGAGAATGTGAGGAACAAAAGGGAGAGATGAAAGAAAACAAAGGGAGATGAAGTAAAGATGAGAAAATGAAGAGATTTTAAGATAAATGAAAAGGGTGAGAATGTAGATAATGACATAAAAGGATAAGTGGTGACTCAAGCCAATGGGGAGTAAATTTGGAATTGACGATGAAGCACTAACATGTAAGCACATGGAACACAGGAGGAGGATAACATGGATAACACAGAGGTTAAGTACTACAAAGGAAAAGGAAAAGGTTCAAACAAAAGGAATAAGTTAGAACAGCTTAGGGGGAGATCTGACAAGAAGAGAAAAGTTCATACACCAAAGAAAAGTCTTATACAAGAACAGATGGATCAATAATGACATAATGAAAATTTGATGAATGCAAAACAAGTATGTCTCACAAAATGATGGCATAGAAAAGGTTTTTCCATCAATATCAAAGGGGGAGATTATTGACCCAGTAAATCTTAATAAATTAATGATAATCATGTTTTCATTGATTGGAAACATTTCAAGGGAAGGAGATGTTACAAGATAACATGGTCACTAGCAGAAGAGTAAACTGGTATGCGCATATATGCTAAGCCACCACAGAAAAGATAGACATAAAGGATATTTGATCACCAATAATTCATGAGGTGAGTTTCCATAGATGTTACACAATAATGAGAAAAAATGTGACATAAGCAAGAGAAAAGTAGGATAAACAAGCAAGGACTAAGGTTATTCATAGTCTCACAAAGGACTGAAAGGGCTACCATTCTAGACCCTAGGAAAAGGAGTCACAATTCTTCTATAAATAGTTTGGACATGGAATATAAAATTTGAAATTGAAATTGAGTGGGATTCTCATCATGGGTACTTCCTAACACCAAGGAGTGGATTAAGGCCCTTAGATTACATTTTTTAAAAGAGAGAGAAGAGGAAGGAGAAAAAGAGAGATTGTTGCTAACTCAGTCAAAGACACAAAGAGATTACTAGAAGAGCAATAGCAAAGAGTTGTTTGAAGTGCTAAATAGAAAGGAAATTATTTGTAGAGGGGTTGATACAATAATAGATTGTTCCAAACAACCAAGGTCAAAGTGAGACTAAAGTGCTCACAAAGAAAATAGGGAGATCAGTGCATTTTTTGAGGATACAAAGAAAAAATTTACAAGGCAAGACAATGTTATATTTAGATCATATACATTAGATTAACCTCTTACCATTGCATCTAGTTGTACCTCTTAATAGGGAAAGCTTCATTAGTAAGATTTTTTAAATCCTCTAACAAGGTATCTCTCATAAAGAGATTTGTATATCCTCTAACTAGGAATCTTTCACGGGCTGTTGTAACCCTAACAGGTTATATACACTCTTAATAGGATGTGTTTCTAGAAGAAATAAATGTAGCTCTTAACTAGGCAACCCTTTACATGCATTATAAGGGCTAGTCAGTATATTATCCCCACTATTGTTTTCATCTTCTACTCAAGGGTTTCCACATATAAATATCTATGTTACTTGATGAATGCTTCTATATGTAAGTTTGCATGCTTCTATTTCACTATATTTATCATTGCATTGGTGATTAAATGGTTGTTATTTAGTTTGATCATAATGATTGAGAAGATAATCAGTTCAAGTGTAGGTATTGATTCCTCCCCCCCCCCCCCCCCGCTCTCTCTCTCTCTCTCTCTCTCTCTCTCTCTCTCTCTCTCTCTCTCTCTCTCTCTCTCTCTCTCTCTCTCTCTCTCAATAATGATTGGGACCAACAAATTAAAGAAATTAGTAATGTAGGGTTGACATCCTTAATGTTTACCCTCACTTAGTAGATTGTGATAACAAGTTTTGTTTAAGTATAACACATTTTATTATTGAGGTTGACTTGATAAAGTAAAGGTTATATAAGAAGATCTTTTTCCTATCCAAAGATACACATGATTATGCTATGGTATGATTACATTATGTGATATTTTTAAATGTTGATATGTTTATAATTTGATGGTCAGAGCAGATAAAAGATTATGTGGGCATGAATAGATGTAAAGAACACACAAGGACTAATTAGATATTGAAGATATCAATATAATCTATTTTGGTACAATATCCATATATATTGTATAGATTGATTATTATTGTATGAATGATGAGATCTTTCTATAATACAACTCTTAATATGGTTGAGGCCTCTAAAAAGATCAAATCCTCTAACAAGGATAGATGTACTAAATATATAGAATAGACTTCTAGCAGGGTCAAAACTCTTTATAGGTTATTTTTTACTAGTGCATCATTTTGAGGGTACCATCCCCATTGGGGTTTGTTCTTGGATATGGATTCCCTTGTTAACAAATTATGGTGTTATGAGTTTCTTTGTGATATGCTACTTATTAATTAGTTTATTTGTTTATGCAAGTTTATGGTTAATTGTTGAAATCAAAAGTTTGGCAAAAAGTGTTGGAATATCGATTCATGTCCCCTCTCAGTATTCCCTATTTGTAACAAATAGTGTCAGAGCATAGTTACTCAAATGAAGTCTAACAACTTGAGGGAGATCGCAATGGATTCAATAGATTTGCAAAGAAACTATGGAGCTGCACTTGAAGAATTTAGTCAAGCTAATGATGAAAGGAAAATATTGAAAATCAAGATTAAGGATGCACAATATTATACCAAGAAGTTAAAAGATCATATTGATACTTCAAGAGAAAAGCAGAAAGAGTTAGTTAAGAAAATCAAGGATTCAAATTTTGTTACCAAATTAAAGAAGGAAAATGAAGCACTTCAGTAAGAAATTGAAGTCATGTCACTCAAACTAATCAAGGTATTAGATGAAAAAAAAACTAGAGAAAAAAAGCTTGAAGAAAATTTAAAAGGAAAGATTACTAAATGCAATGAGTGAAACCCTCACCGAGGTAAAATCATAACTTTATGAATCAAAACTTAGGTATAAGGAACTTGAGAAGTACAACAACATTGTGAAAGGTTAACTTGTTCAAACTAAACTACATCTTGATAAATTATACTCAAGTACAGATAAACTTGATGAGCAACTAATTGCACAAAAACCTAAAGGAGAGAAGACATGTATTGGATTTATTGAAGGTGAATGTTCTAAAGAGTCTAATATAGTAATTGAGCATGAGATAGTAATTGAGCATGAACCTAGACAAGAATAGAATCAGAAAATAGATTAGATTAAGAAACCTAAATAACATAGAAAATCATTCAAAGGTATATGTTATGCATACAACAAGTATGGACATGTAAAGAAAGATTGCAAAGGTAACATGGATACAAAAGCCTTTACTAGATATTGTTTCAATTGCTTTGTTTATGGACATAAATCACATGAATTCAAGAAGCCTAGTTAGAGGTTTAATGTGAGAGAAAATGAAAGATCTAACATGACAACAAGAATACCTATGAGAGTAATAATTTTATCAATAATGGTGTCACATGCTACAAATGCAACAATTTTGGATACATATTTAGATATTGCATATTATAAGTAAACTAGTTTGGACCAAGGTATGGAAACTCAGTTATTACATGTCATATTTGCAACAATTTAGGACATATAGTTAGATTATATAGATTTAATGGAGTTATGAACATAATTAGAACACCTAATGTCAAAAGGAATAATTATGTGGAAGAAGGAACACTACTAGGAGAAAGTATGAGAGCATTCATAAGTCATTTGTGGGAGAAGGAAGTATGACAAACACAAACGTATCGAAAGAAAAGGAACATGCATGCATAGAGAAAATAGTGGATATAGTACTTAGCATTGAACCTTGTACTTCAACATGAATAGCTATTATAGCTAGGGAGCGCATTTCACCATAAAACCATTAGACCCCTTAGTCGATGAGTTAAGATATGCGAACTTAACTAAAGGTATGTAAGGCATCCATGTTCTTATATCTCAGTCCACAAATGATTATTCCAAGACATAGAAGGTCAATGTAAGTTTTTGCATATTTTTTGACTATATTAGCTTTATGTACTATAACATAATGCATTTATGATAAAGTGCTTTACATGGGATTTAGAGGAAAATTTGAGTTATTTATCACCATTTAAGCTATTTGAGACTACAAATAGCCTTGAGTGAAGAAGAAAAGTGATTTGAGAGCATTTGTGAAAATTTTGATGAATGCCCTCATAGAATCTAAACAAGGTATTTAATTTTTTTTAAGTTCTTATTTGAAATTATCTTTGAAGCTAGATAATCATGGATAAACCTTGGTTATGAAACCTTAGGGAAATACCTTAGGTATCAATTCAAAAAGCACCCCTTTATTTTAGTGGAGGATGTCCCTACTAGAGCATTTTCACAAACCCCAGAAGGCATTTTACATGTTGAGGACATCTAGGCCTATATTCATTGCAAGCTTTTAGGGTAGACTTAGAAATGATCTACAATTTGGACAAGACCCTATAACCAAAGTTTTCTCACCTTAAAAACCTAAACATTTTATAATTTGTAGATTATGAAGAGTTGGAGGAACCTGAGTGAATCAGAATTGTGCATATTAGGATACATGTTCTGATGTTTTGGTTGGGAGAAAAAACAAAAATGATCACAAAGGAATTGATTCATTTAGTAATTGTCTAGATAGTATTATAATTGTACCTGTAGCCACTAAAATGGTCAAGAAAGAGGTACAAGCTGATACTAGTTCAAAGTGGGACAAGAGAGTGATGCCACTCTCTGACATAAGGAAAATTGATGTAGGATCATAACTAAGATCCTAGGTTACAAAATACACTACAGAGAAATGAATGAGTCTATTTCAACCAAATTTATTCAAACAACCTATAAGATGGTGATTAAAAGAAAGCACTTTAATGTATGTGAGATCGTGAGGCAACAATTATTTGAGAACTTGAGGAGAAAAAAACATGATAAGAATCAACCTTTTAGGTTTGGGTCATTAATTTTGCACATCTTCTTTTACATTATGTGTAAGTTTCCAAACATGCACCCACATGCTTGGACTAATAAGAAATTTACTATGGACCTAATCATTGATAACTGCAACATGAAATATAGAGGTGACATTACTATAAAAAAAAAATTGAATGTTTAAAGGATTCCAAAACGAAGCGAAGAAAAAGTATAGAAAACATAGATCTATGTAGAGAAATATGCAAATATAGTATACTATATGATATAAAAAGATGTAAGTTGCATGGAAGCAGTGGAACCTAGAGAGATATTCATCCATCCCATGGGTTATGAAGTTGAGAAAGAGGTACTTGAAGGATATGGAGATGTGATGCTTGTATTACCCAGAGACAGAGTGTAAAAGATGGGACACTTTAAAAGAGAAATCAAGTTAAATACAAGAATCGTTGTATAAGGGTACAAGGAAGATAAAGGTTGGAAGGTTGGTTGAGAAGATTGCTACACAATAAAGAATTACAAAGGAAGAGGGGGATGAGATTAAATGGACTAGAAAATTTCCCTCTAGGACCAAGCTAGAAGGAACAAGTAGTGAGCCTACAAAAGAAGTGGTTACATAAGTAATTGATACACAAGATGTTACAGATGTTGAGATCATAACAACTGAGGCTACACCTAAACCTTGCAGTGCACCTAGCATATCTAAAATGACTCCTCTACCAACAAAGTCAGAACCACCTATGATAAGTGAGCTTAAGAGAACTACAAGGTAGAAAGAAAATGCCCAAGGTCGTAGCCCTAAGAAACCCAAGGTCGTAGAGAAGAAGAAGAAGCTAAAGAAAGGAAAGAAAATAGAGAAACTTGAAGAAATAAAAGCAAGAAAAATAGATAAAGTTAAAGCAACACAAGAAGAGCCTATTTATATTGTCACACATGAGGAACTATAGATTGATATAGAGGTTGAAAGAAAGAAATGGAAACCTAATCTGAAATCTATCACAACCATAATAGAGCATGATGAAAAGTTGGATCAAACTTAGAAATAATATTGGAGATATAATGGAGATGATCAAGGTATGATTGAGCTCTATCATTAATTTTTTTAAAATTTTAAGAGAAATTTAGTAGAGATCAAGGGAAGTATCCCTAGTCATTTATTTGACAAGTTAGATGAGAGAAGGTGAAGAGCATTAGAGGAGGATAATAAATTAGAGAAAATACATTGTGTGAGCTTTGCACACTTATAACTTACAAGGAAATGCATGATGTTTTGGAAAGAACAAGACAAAATATGAGAACTAAGATGAGGTTAGTGAAGATTATGGCTAGCATGTATAATGAGGAAGGAGAAGAAATAGAAAGACACTTATACAAGTTCCAAATAAACCAAGTTTTAAGAAGTCACATGCTACCCAACCTATGAGAAGATCAGTGGGTATTACAATCAAAGAACCTATAGTCAAAGCTACTAACAAGATGAATGATATTAACCAGTTCTGTAGCACAATAATACAATAGACTTATTTGTGAGTGGAATTCCAATTACATTAAGGTTACACCAAAGGAAAAAGATCAAGAGAAGGATACTCTTGAAGATAACCTAACACATATAACAAACAATGGAGAGATCATGACTGAAGTAGTAGATGTGGCATGTTGGATTAATGGTGTTGATGATGAGGATTAGAACCAAGAAGAGGATAAGGGGCAGAAGGCTATGGATTTTTTATACAAAGATGAAATCTATGAAAAGTGAAGATCCATCTTCATTTCCCATACTAGATGATAATAATAAAGTGGAAATTCAATCCACTTCACCAGTTCAGAGGGTGTATATACAGGAGAGAATTACTATTAAGAAGGAAAAGTCAATTTCCACACATTCTACACCTAACACCTTATTTCAAGCATTTTTAGCAAGTAACCTAGGCCAGTATATCTCAAATATACACTTATTCAAATATCCTTGTTTGCATATGTTAAGGTCAAAGAGAAGTCAAAGACGAAATCTAAAAAAATTATAATTTTTTTAGAGAAAGCTTTAGATAGATTGTAGAAGACTTTAACAAATCTCATACCACTTCAAGGAAACAATATTATAGAGAACCTAAGCAAGATAATATAACAAGTTGAGTCACATTACACTTTATTGTCAGAAACAACTAAAGTAAGAGGGGAGAGGCAGTTTGAGACAGACTAGTTCCACAAGTTATGTGCAAACGTAGTAAATGATATTCAAGTCATATGAAAATGCATAAAGGACACCAAAGGATGTATTCAACATGGGAAAAAGTTCTACATTTCCTACACTAGGTCAAAAAAGTATGTTGAGGATGTTACAAATGTATAAAGGAGGATGGGAAAAAGATAGAACTACCAAGTTTGAATAGAAAGATTTAAGTGCCACTAATATGGACAAGGCGGTTAGTAAGACTTATGATGCTATTAGTATACTGCATAAAGAGAGAGAGAGAGAGAGAGAGAGAGAGAGAGAGAGAGAGAGAGAGAGAGAGAGAGAGAGAGAGAGAGAGAGAGAGAGAGAGAGAGAGAGAGAGAGAGAGAGAGAGAGAGAGAGAGAGAGTATTGGGAAGGTTTACCTTATTGCAAATTTTATTAACCCCCAAACTTGATATGTTACAAAAAGAACTTGAAGTTTTGGAGTCTTCAAGGAAGAGTTATGAGTCTTTTAGTCCACTAGAGCTCAATGAAGTAGAGATAGAAGCTTATATAATAATCCAAGTGGTAGAGTCAATGAAGAAAGCATGGGATATAGAGTATGAGACTCTAAGAAGAAATTTTGCAAATGTCATTAGATATTTAAATTAAGGAGGTTGGCTCTAATATTTTGACTTGTGCATAGATCACTCACCATTGCCATTGATGTCAAAGGGGAATAAATAATTTGTGAAAAATATGTACTAAGGAAAGTAAGGAATATAGTTAGATATGTATAGAGAAGATAAAGTTTTTGTATGATAGTTTTTGGAGAGTTAGATTTTATGACATGACCAAATTTTCACCAAATGTCGCCATCAATGCAAAGGGGGAGATTGTTGACAAGTTGGATAATGTGATTGGATAAACATTGTCATTTATGGAAATGATGTTATTAGATAAGGTCTCTTATGTAAAGGATAAAGTTTTGGTTTAATATGAAGAATAAATTATCTAAATACAATAGGGAAAAACTATCAGCACTAATATAGTTGTAGTCAATGAACTTCATTGGAAGAAAATATATGGCTGAAAGTTTGGTATATGGTAGAACAATGATTATACATTATATGTTCTGACTTCTCTTACCCCTGTCACTTACGCCCAATAGTTTGCTTTCTCATGAGGTCCTGAGGTACAAGGAAACCAAAATTAGAGAATGGTAGTGCACTAGCATGATACATTTATGTTCACTTATATTATAATATTAACTAGAGTGAGTTTGGTTGGAATAATATGAAGCCAGTCTGTTATCGTAGAATGATAATATATGCTAAAGAACATATAATTAGACTAAGGAATTGAATTGTCTTGAAAATTCAAGAACTTAGTAATGTAGGGATGACATCCTAGATGTATTCCATCACTTAGAAGATTGTGACAAAAAGTTTTGGTTAAGTATAACATGTTTTGTTATTCAGGCCGACTTGATAGAGTAAATGAAAAGGATATGTAAAAAGACCTAATATCTATGCAAAGATACACATGAGTATGTTATATATGATTATGTTATGGTAGCTTTTTTTATGATGATATGTGTATGATTTGATGTTCAAAGAAGATCAAAGATTGTTTGGGCATGATCAAATGCAAGGAACACACAAGGACTAATAGAAGCTATGAGTTTAGTCAGTTTTGTTACAATATGTTGAAAAGAGATTGTTTGAAGTATAGAACCTATCATGGAAAATTAATTATTTTTTCCATGATGTCAAACCTTCTACTTGTTGGTGAGACAATTGATTTTTTGTCTGAATGCTATCATTTGGTTGATTGATGAAGATGGTTTGAAAAGAGAAGATAACAAGAGCACCTAGAGAAAGGTTGACTTATTTGGTGTATAAAAGGAGAACTAAGACTAACTAAGACATTGATAATATAATGTATTATTTATGTGACACCCCGCTCGGGAACTCAAGAGAAATAAACCTATTATGTTACAATGTTTAATGAACTATCTTTTTTAAAGTTTAAACAACATCAAAGTAATAATACAAAAGCAATATACACATTCACATCAAGTACACATAAGCAATTACAAATACAGTTTCAATTCCTCAAGGGTTCCTTTACGTTGAGTCACATTTAAGAAGTTTAAATTAATTAGTTTAAGTTTCAAGTACAATGTCTCCTGAAGATAAAGAAATAAAAAATACATAATCACATAAGAAAATGCATAAGTATAACTACATCCAATAAATAACATCCACTACACATGTCACATGGTATGTGAGAATAGATACAATACATCAGAATACACGATAATATATATACATTAGCTAAAAAGAAGTCTCTGAGATTAGAAATATGAATGATAAAGGTACATCTCTTGCAATGAACATCCAACAACTGGCAATCTGAGGGGGACCCAAATGGTAAGAAGACATTGAGTAGATAAATCTTTCAATAAAACTCTGTAATGGGTTTACAAACCCTACCTCAAAACAACAGCTAAAATCTAAGACAATTTGTAAACACATGCAAATCCAAGCCCTATAAAACATTCAACAATTTGTTTGATCCGATTCTAAAATTTGCTCCCCAAAACCTATGTGTGTAATAATGATCTGAAAACCCTCTAATATAGAACTCTAATTAGGGTTTCTATCTCCACTAGTTCTAAAATTGCAATTATTTTATTTAATTATCCCTTTCATGCACACTTAATTCACCTTTTAATTAAAAGATTTATTTATTGTTATTTTATTTATTTCTCCACATTAAATTTTAAGTAATTTTATAAAAAGGCATTAATTCATTAGTTAATTAATAAAGATAACTTAAGTGCATTATTTAAATGCCACTAAATTTTAAATCTTTATTTATTGAATAATAGTGCTACACAATATTTAATTTTTAATTTCTAAATCATTTTTTATGTAGTTTTCCTAAAATTGGACTTTTAAATTAAAGCTTTTAATTTAACTACAAATCCATTTAATTCCAAAAAACTACAAATCCATTTAATTCCAAAAATGCAAGATCATCCTACTTTAATATTTTTTTCCACTTTTAAATTAAATAATAGCTAAAAATTTAGTAACAACAATCAATCCAAGAATCATAAATTACTAGTCTATCAAGAAAATCACCAAGTCAAATTTGAAGAAGTGCATAAGGAAAACCAACCAAAGTAGGAATTAAACCACATACACACAAAAGACTCGTGGGTTTTAAAAAGGGTAGACAGTTTGTTATGAGTCCTCCTTGTAGGACAAATATTTAGGATATGTCTAGGATTGGACATGATCATTATCTTCTCATTCTCACCATTTGAGTATTTGTAATAGGGCACACTCATCCTGGCAATTCAGGGAAGTCAATGCTGCATCCTACATAAAAAATGAGTATGTACATGTATATAAATATATCTAAGCTAAACAAGAAATGGCAAGGAGTGGTACGTCATGTAGATCCTGACTAGCAAGTGACTACGACTCCCTCCCTTAACCACATCAAACACGTCAGAAAGAAATATAAAACAGACATGTGCACCATACACATGCAAGTATGGGGTAAGTATCATAATAATCACAAGTCAAACATCAACTACTTAGGTATAATAATGCATCATTATGAATATGAAATAGTCATCATTAAAAAAGTTCATCTCACATTGCTATGAAAGAAATCTTATTTATTAACTATGAATCATTAAAGCATCATTGATGCACTAGTAACCACAATCATTAAACAACATGTGAAATATAGTCAACCAAGTAATCATCACTGATATATCACTACTCTAAGTCATAAAATTATATCATAATACTGTAAATCTAGTATCTCTAAAACTAATCAATGCATAAATTTGGCCGAAAAGAGTTTGGCAATCAGAACATAGAATCAAACTACAGGTGGGCATTACATCTACCCCCCCTAAAATTAGGCTTACTCCTGGAAGCCCAATACAAAGGCACATGAATCAAAATTAAAAAAACTCAATATGCAGGTCTTCTCAGACCATTCCCTATTGTAAACTCAAAGGTTGTAGGCCTCTGACTTGAGAACTAAGGTGTATGTTCAGAGAAATTGGTCACTTTATGACCATGTTGTCCACAAGAGTAGTATCTCCACTAAAACCTCCTTAAGCTCCAGGCGCACACAATTGATGAAAACTACCAACACTAGCATTTTGACTGTGCCCCTAAGAAGCTCGATCTGACCTATTGCACATACTATGCTACCAATTGCAATAGTTCCCTAACTGTGAAGCACCACTATTACCATGGAAGAACTTTCTTCCCTGTTGCTCCTAATTACCCTTAGAGAAGTTAGGAGGATTATTAGAACTCTTAGCTTCCTGAGACTGAATGACCCTAGATGGTATTGAATAAGATGATCGTCTAGCTTGAACACCTAGTAGGCCATCTTGACCCAAATTCACACTCATCTCAACCAAACTAGCTCGCAATATTGCATCCTTAAGGGTTTTAGGTTGGAAAACCTTAACACCCCCAATGATGTTATCATTAAGTCCTCTAATGAAATGTCCGACCATCAATGGTGAGCTATCATTGACTCCTACATAAGACATAAGCTTGAAGAACTTAAGTTCATACTCCACCATAGTCTTGGTACGCTATCTCAAGTCATGAAATTCATCTATCCTTTGTTGTTGTCATTGCTCTAATAGAAATTTTTCACGGAAGTGTTCGAGGAACAACTCCCACATGATAGTCTACATATTTAATCCAATTTTCTTCTCTTCTATATTCCACCAAACCACTGCAAAGGCCTCTAAGTGGGTGATGGCATATCTTGCTTTGACGTCGGAGTCAAAGTCTTGCATGGAAAAGTACCTAACTAGAATGATCAACCATCTCTTAGCATCATATCTAGTACCTTTCCCATTGAAAGGTTTGACTTTGACCCATAGTAGGTCCTTCATCTAGCTAGACTGGCTAAATTGCCTTCTGCTCTCTAAGTTCCTCCCTCTAGGACTCTTAGACCTATCCCTTTCTCCATACTCTTAATGATGACCTCCTGCAAGGGTAGGCGTGCTAGGATCTCCTTGACCAAGTCTCTAGTGACCAAGCCTTGTGTCTTAGCATGTTGCTTAATACTATCATCCCCTCTAGCCTCTTCCTAAATAGGGTCCCCTAACTGGACCAAGGAAGGGCTACAATGACTAGCTCTCCCACGACTTCTACCACATCCTAGGCTACAACCTCTAGCAACAGATCTAGAACCAGAAGTCATCTCTCCTATAATACCCAAACACAAGAATGACATCTCAGAATCCATCATAAAACATAAGGTCATAATTCACCAACATAAAGCAAGAACCTACAAAGTGTTATAAGTTTTCTAGTTCCATGTTCAAAATTTGTATCGTTTCAAAGTTTGTTGTTCAATAGCTTGGTTTCAAGTTTGATGTCAATATAATTTTTTCGTTTAAGTATGTTGCAAGTTTACTAATTGCTCAAGTGATGGTGCACATAATGCCCAGAGTTCCCAATGTTGAAACTTGGCTCTGATACCAGATGTAACGCCCCACTTAAAAACCTAAGAGAAATAAACCTATTATGTTACAATGTTTAATGAATTTTTTTTTTAAGTTTAAACAACATCAAAGTAACCATGTGGAAACAATATACACATTCACATCGAGTACACATAAGCAATTATAAATACAGTTTCAATTCCTCAAGGGTTCCTTTATGTTGAGTCACATTTAAGAAGTTTAAATTAATTAGTTTAAGTTTCAAGTACAATGTCTCCTGAACATAAAGAAATAACAAATACATAATCACATAAGAAAATGCATAAGTATAACTAATACAATGAAAGTACATCCAATAAATAACATCTACTACACATGTCATAGGGTATGTGAGAATAGATACAATACATCAAAATAGATGATAATATATATACATCAATTGAAAAGAAGTCTTTGAGATAAGAAATATGAATGATAAAGGTACATCTCTTGTAATGAACATCCAATAGCTGGCAATGTGAGGGGGACCCAAATGGTAAGAAGAAACTAAGTAGACAGATCTTTCAATAAAACGCTACAATGGGTTTACAAACCCTACCTCAAAATAACAGCTAAAATCTAAGACTATCTGTAAATGCATGCAAATCCAAACCCTGTAAAACTTTCAACAATTCTTTTGATCCAATTCTGAAATTTGCTCCCCAAAACCTATGTATGTAATAATGACCCGAAAACCCTCTAATATAGAACTCTAATTAGGGTTTCTATCTCCACTAATTCTAAAATTGAAATTATTTTATTTAAGTATCCCTTTCATGCACACTTAATTCACTTTTTAATTAAAATATTCATTTATTATTATTTTATTTATTTTTCCACATTACATTTTAAGTAATTTTATAAAAAGGTATTTATTCATTATTTAATTAATAAAGATAACTTAAGTGCATTATTTAAATGTCACTAAATTTTAAATCTTTATTAATTAAATAATAGTGCTACACAATATTTAATTTCTAATTTCTAAATCTTTTTTAATGTAGTTTTCCTAAAATAGGACTTTTAAATTAAAGCTTTTAATTTAACTACAAATCTATTTAATTCCAAAAATTCAAGATCATCCTATTTTAACATTTTTTTCCACTTTTAAATTAAATAACATCTAAAAATTCAATATCAATGATCAATCCAAGAATCATAAATTACTAGTCTATCAAGCAAATCACCAAGTCAAACTTCAAGAAATGCATAAGGAAAACCAACCAAAGCAGGAATTAAACCACATATGCACAAAGGACTCGCAGGTTTTAAAAAGGGTAGACAGTTTTTCACGAGTCCTCCTTACATGACAAGTATTTAGGCTATGTCTAGGATTGGACTTGATCATTATCTTCACATTCTCACCATTTGAGTATTTATAATAGGGTACGCTCATCCCAGCAATTGAGGAAAGTCAATGCTTGGTAGCTGCATCCTACATAAAAGATGAGCATGTACATGTATATAAATATATCTAAACTAAATAGGCAATGGCAGAGAGTGGTACATTGTGTAGATCTCAGCTAGAAAGTGACTAGGACTCCCTCCCTTAACCAAAACAAACACGTCAGAAAGAAATATAAAACAGACACACGCACCATACACATGCAAGTATGGGGTAAGTATCATAATAATCACAAGTCAAACATCAACTACTTAGTTATAACAATGCATCATTAGGAATATGAAATAGTCATCATTAAAAAACATCATCTCACGTCGGTATGAAAGAAATCTCATTTATTAACTATGAATCATTAAAGGATCATTAATGCACTAGTAACCATAGTCATTAAACAACACATGAAATATAGTCAACCAAGTAATCATCATTGATATATCACTAATCCAAGTCATAAAATAATATCATAATACTATAAATCCAGTATCTCTTAAACTAATCAATGCATAAAATTAGCCTAAAAGAGTTTGGCAATCAGAACATAAAAGCAAACTACAGGTGGGAATTACAATTTATCTACTTAAATTTTGTAATGAAAGATTATTCAAGTAAAGACTAGAAGAAGATCAAGTAACAAAATGTCTCTACCAAGCTTGGTTGAGCAAACAGTGCAAGCTAAGCAAAAAATAGTAGAAGTTGAGTGAAAATCAATTGGTGTCAAGCAAAGAAGAGAAACAATGGAAGCTGAGTAAAAATTAGTATATGTCAAGTAAAGTTTAGTTGATGCTAAGCATTAGTAAACTATATTATATGCCGAGTAAATTTTAGTTGATGTTAAGCATTAGTAAACTTTAGTATGTGTCGAGTGAACTAGTGTTGGTTGAGTGACAAAATACCATAGATGTCAAGGGACAACAAAATGTGTTAAATTGAAGATTTGATGAATCTAAGTCAGCTAATTTGATTTATTGAATTATGTGAAGCATGTAGAAGATAACTATGATGAGCTGGTGGCACAGAGTTCAAGATAAACTATTTTGAGATGAATTCAACGAAGATTGTAGAGGAAGTTTCTAGAAAGGACTAAAATAGAAAACTGGGTAGATTCATTGAATCTTACCTAACCCTAAAATGGATAATTGTGGTTAAGAAGAAAAGATCTAAATTCTCTATTTTTAGAGATAGCGGGAAAAAAGAAAGGGTTTTTATGTGCAAGAAGCTAAGGAAGACAAGAAGTCTAGGGTGTTGCTTCATCTAGTGGCCAAATAGAAGAGACTGTAGTTGGTATACAAAGCAAGAAGGATTAAGAGGTTGAATGCTTGAAGGGTGAACAAGCTATCAGAGTTGAAGAGTATGAATGCTAATAAGAATCAAGGACTAAACTAGAGATATTTAATCTACAAGTGAGTTATAAGTTTTTATCAAATCAAGTCATGTTGTTACTTTCTAACAACTCCACCAGTGTGGATAAATCCTTTGGATTAAGGTTGACCTAACAGTCATTTGTAAATCTTTTAACCGCTTGACATTCTAATGGAGTGTTCTAAAGTCCTCTAACAAGGCTCACTCCTAATAGGGTGATTGAAATCCTTTAACCAGGTCACATTTAATAGTTTGTATTATAACCTTTAATAGGGTTGGTCTTTCATAGGGCATCACTTCAGAAGAGTGAAATTGGGTAGCATGTTACTAATTGTTTTTCTAAAATTAGATTTTCACGTAAAATCCTTGTGTCAAATTATGTGAATAAGTTTGTAGCATTTCATGTTTACATTTCTGCAAAGTTATTTTAACTTAGGACAATAACCTACTAAGTTAAGATATTGTGTGATCTAATGGATGCATGCATGTTATAGTTTTATGGATATGAATCTGTTAAGCACTGAAAAGTTTTATTTGTACATTTGGACCTTGGATAATTAATTCACCCCCCTCTTAGTTATTCTAAATAATTTCAACAATTGGTATTAGAGCATTGGGTCTTGTGAGGAATAGTTTGAAGGTATTAAAAGCTAAAGATCAAGATGTATAGAAAGGAGGTGCCCAAACTGAACAAAGAAAATTTTCCTGCATTGTAAAGCTTGATGAAGATACATCTAAGAGGTCTTGGAGACTATGTACAATCTACTATCACTATTGAGCATGTTGATCCTGTTGGAGCCCTTACTGTTGATGACCTAAAAAAGAAGAAAGAACACAATCAGACAATGTTAAAGCTTGCCTCTGTCCTAAGCTACTCAGGGTTTGATGACATCAAAGGATATGATACTTCAAAGAAGATGTGGGATGCTCTACAAAAAAATTATGGAGGAGATAAGAGTGTTTTGAGAGCCAAAGCTGAAAGTTTAAGAGGAAAGTTTGATGACATGAGAATGCAAAAAGGTGAGACCATAGTCCAGTATTGCACAAGAATCAAAGATGTTGTGAATGCTATTAGAGGAGAAAATGGAGTTATTTAAGATGAGACTGTGATCAACAAAGTACTAAGAACCCTACTGCCTATCTATGCTATTAGAGTCTCTGTAATACAAGAACTAAAGTGTTTTCATGGTAGTAATATGGCCCTTGAAGGACTGATGGGTAGACTCACTACCTTTGAACTTTCTAATTTTGATAATTTCAAAACTAAAAATGTTGAATCTGATTTTAAAGCTAAACTATTACTGAAAGAACCTAAAGAGAAAAAGAAAAAGGTTAAGCATGTTTCTAGTGACAATGATACAAATGAAGATGATGTAGAAGAGCTTGAAGGATTATTGGCAAGGAGATTTCATAGAGGAAAAGGGAAATATAAAGGTAAACTACCTATCATGTGTTTCAATTGTAATGAGGTTGGTCATATTGTTGCTAGATGTCCAGAGAAGGAGAACAATAGAAGTGGAGACAAACACATAAGGAAAAGAGATGAGAACAACAAAGATTATAAAGACAAAGGAAAGAAGTCTTGCTAAATTACTGAAGAGGAAACAAAAGACGAATCTAATGACCATGATGATGAAGTTGTGTATGTTTCTATAAAGGATGATTCTGATGAGGATGAGGCAACTGCACTAATATCCTATCTGAACAAGAGTGGCAGATGGATCATTGATAGTGGTTGTTCACATCACATGACTGGAGATAAAAGTAAGTTCATTACTCTTGATTACTACAATGGAAATAGTGTTAGATTTGGTAATGATGCACCCTATTCAATAAAAGGTAAAGGATCAATCAAACTAATAGAAAAGATCATGTGTGACAATTCTTACTATATAGAATGACTTAATTATAACTTGTTAAGTGTGTCACAGCTGAATAGTTTAGGTTGCAAATTTTAATTTGGGAACAAGAAAGAAAAGATCTATGACACTAATGGAAAATGGAGATCAGACTAGAGGTAATCAATTTTATCTTGGCATGAATGATGTCACTTGTCTTGTTGTAGAATTTGATGATGTGTGGTTACAACACAAGAAGTTATGTCATGTTAACTTTGATAACTTAGTCAGTATCAGTAACATGAAAAGAGTCAAAGGTTTAGCAAAACTGAAGAAACCTTATAATGCGATTTGCAAACAATGTTAGTTAGGCAAGATGACAAAATCTAGTTTTAAAAGTAAGACTCACTCCTCTAAAGAAATTTTGGAATTAGTTCATATTGATTTGTGTTGACCAATTGATGTATAGAGCTACAAAGGTGTCATGTACATTATCCTATTTATTGATAATTATTCTAGGATGATGACGATTATGTTTCTGAAACAAAAATCTAATGCTTTTCAAATGTTTAAGTGTTAACTGGAAAGAGTTGAAAAGGAGATTGGCAAAAGCTTGAAATGTCTAAGATCTGACAAAGGTGGAGAATTTACATCAAATGAGTTTGAGATATTCTATAATGATAGATGAATCAAAAGAAAAACTTCTACACCTAGGACCCCTCCACAAAATGGGATTGTTGAAAGGAGGAACAAATTTGTAATGGACTATACTAGAACACTGATGATGGAGAAGAATGTTGCTTTGAAATACTAGAGAGAATCTATAGGTACAACTATTTATACTTTTAACTGAGTATAAGTCAAGAAAGGTACGCATTCCATACCTTTTGAACTATGGTATGGATACTCACCCAATGTAAAATATTTTAAGGTATTTGTAAGAAAATGTTACATTCTTAAGGATTTTAGGAATGGTAAACTTGATGCTAAAAGTGAAGAAGGTATATTCCTCGGCTATTCCACAAGAAGTAAAGCTTATAAGTGTTTAAATATTAACACTAACAAAATTGTAGAAAGTGCAAATGTGAAGTTTGATGAATATACAGAGGTACATGAAGATGAACCTAAGAAGGAACCTGAGGAGTAAAAATCCTTTGTGTACTTTTATGAAGATATGCCTATGGATGAAGGTGTTGTGAACCAAGTTGTAAATCAATAGCAAGTTTCAGTGATTTTTGAGTGACATACAATGGATGCCAAGTTGTATTCAAGAACTGAGTTGCATTTAAGAACTGAGTTGTAGATAGAAGTTGAGGTACATTCTAATTCTAAGATTAGCATATATTAAAGGAATGTTGATTTACCTGATAGAGAAGTACATAGTGATTTTGAAGTTGATAGACTCATTGAAGAAAGAAGAGTAGAACCAAGATTGTCAAAGTATGTCAGAATGCATCACCCTCTTGAATAAATCATTAGAGATAAAGAAGCACCAATGACAAGGAATAGGTTGAGAAGTGATACATGTTTGTTGAGCATGCATGAGCCTAAGTTAGTTAAAAATGCATTAGAGAATGAAGACTGGAGTAAAGCCATGAAAGAATATATTGATCAGATTGAGAAGAACAAACATGAACTCTAGTACCCAGACCAGAGAACAAGAATGTGATTGGAACCAAGTGGGTGTATAGAAACAAAGTGGATGAGAATGGTGAAGTCACAAGGAATAAGAAAAAGATTAGTTTGCAAGGGGTGTGCACAAGAAGAAGGAATTGACTATGGAGAGACATTTGCCCCAATTGCAAGATTAGAAGGAGTAAGAATTTTGGTTGCTTACTTTGCATACAAAGGTTTCAAAGTTTATCAAATGGATGTGAAGTCAACATTTTTGAATCGTATACTAGAAGAAAAGGTTTACATAGATCAACCTGAAGGATGTGTTGATCCAAACAACAAGAACGTGGTATGTAGATTACACAAAGCTTTATATGGTTTAAAGAAAGCCCCAAGAGAATGGTATGAAAGGCTTCACAATTATCTTATGAAGATTGGTTTTGAGAGGACTGATGATAACAACAATATGTATTTGAAGAAAAAATGAGGTAAAGGTATTTTACTAGCTGAAATTTTTGTTGATGATATCATATTTGGAGGACAAAATGCATTATGTAAGACATTTGCAAATGAAATGAAAAAAAGAATTTGAGATGTCTATGTTTGGAGAGATAAAGTTCTTTGTTGCTTTGTAAGTATATCAAATGAAATATGGTATTTACATCACTTAGCCTTACTATGTAAAGGAAATATTGAAAAATTTTGGTATGGAGGATTCAAAACCAGTTAGGACTCCTATGGTCACTAGACATAAACTTTCAAAAGCTGATAATTCTACTAAAGTAAATCAAACATTGTACAGGTCTATGATTGGCAAATTGCAATATGTACTACATAGAAAACTTGATATTGCATTAGTTGTTGGGATTGTTGCAAGGTTTTCTACAAATCCTAAGGTAAATCATTTGATGGTTGTTAAGAGAATAATGAGATATTTGAAAGGAATAGAAGATTGTGGTCTATACTACAAGATGAATGATAAGTTTGAGTTGAGAGCCTATACAGATGCTGATTGGGCTGGAAATATTGATGATAGTGAAAGAGAACAAGTGGTGGAGAATTTTTCTTAGGAAAGAGATTGGTCACCTAGACCAATAAGAAACAAAATTGTATACCTCAATCTATTGTTGAAGTTGAATATGTGGTTATTGTAGTTGTAGGACTAGAAAATGGATTAATATCTAACATACTATGAGCAATCACAAAACTCAATAAATATATGTTAATACCATTCTAATATACCATAAAAGCCAACTAAAATAGTGAAAGCAACATATGTAAAACTCTTTGTTTTAGTTATAGCTCCCATGTCCTTTCTTCTCCATGTGATGTATCTCCAATTGGCTATAGTACACACAATTGAAAGAAAAACCCTATTGATGAGATGATGCTATTGAGAATACTAGAAGAGTGATTTCAAACCTAATGGATGCTAAGAGATGATAGATGTTGAAGAAAAAAGTGTTGAGGACTCTTAGGGATCAAAAATGAGAGCAATGTGGCTCAATTTATAGCCAACGTACAAGAGGAGAGGATTGAATGAGAGGGTGGACGCTTGTCAACACAAATGTGCAACTTGGCAGGATATTCCTTAGAATATCCATGATGCATATGACAAAAGATGCCAAATATGAGATTCTATGACATAAGAAAGTCAACATGGCTAAAAGTGGAAGAGAATCTATGACATGCATATGACACCTCAAAGCCACTTGTAGGATTCTATGACATGTGGAAGTCAACATGGCTAAAAGTGGAGGAGAATCTATGACACGCACATGACACCTCAAAGTCACTTATAGCCAAGAATCTATGATGATGGAGGCTTATTATAGATATGTGTAAGGAATAAAATATATGGATTATGACATATTTTAGCCAAGTGTAAGGATAGAATCTATGACACATCATGCCCATGTGGAAAGATTATGTGGAATATTTGAATTAAAAATCCATATATCCACACAAATAAATATTAGTAAAATGAAAATTAGAGGTAGAAAATAAAACTTAGGAAATTGAGAATTTCCATTGTTCGAGTAGATGAATCAATTAATTAATAAATTATCAATTAATTGAGAATTTTGGTTAGGAAGAATAATTAGTAATGTGTGATGAAAATGATTGGACTTGCATAAGATTAGGTTATGGGTTATCTAGTCCTATAGGATAAATTAGTAAATGATTGGCCAGTTTGATTTGATAAAATGTGACAACATCCTTTGATGAAATGTGATGATTATGAAAATTGACTAAGATGATGATGAGTAGATCAAAGCCATAATCAAATTGAATGATTGATTAGGACTGATAGTATGCCAAGGACACATGACATGGATTAAGAATATGTAACATTTAATAAACATTGTAAATGTTATAGGATCATAAAATGATTGATAAGGTTAATCATAATAACATTGACAGACATTGTTAATGTTATTAAATTGGTTTGATGATGTCACAATTTGACACTAAGGGACTCAACAATGTCAATGATCGGATGATAAGAATGACAATTTGACCTAGCACTGAGTGACATGATAGTACTAATGGTCAGATTTGACAAGTTTGATAGGTTTCCAAGGAACTAAGAGACAAGACAATGCCTAGGGTTTGACATATGATGATTGATTTAAGATATTTGACATGTTTTGGATTGATTATGGTTGATTTGGGATGGTTTTGGGTTGATTAGGGATGATTTTGGGTTGATTTGGAATGATTTTGGGTTGATTTGGGATGATTCTGAGTTGATTAGAAAGGATTTTGATCATGTTGAAATGGTTTTGGGCTGAGTGGATGAGATTATGAAATGATCTACAATTGATGTGAAAATGGATGTGAATGATGGAGGATATTATTGAAATATAATCAGATGATAATCAAGTTGGCAAAAGATCAGAATTAGTTAAATGAGAAAATGGGATGAGTTAGTGTGAAAAAGTGATGAAACCATAGACACGAACCATTTTTTAGCATCTACATTTTGCACCTCTTTAATACAATGTGATTTAGAGTGTTGTGTCAAAGAACATTGATGAAAGAGCCATAAAACCATTCCCTAGCAACGGTGGTATATATGGGTTCCCCCTTGAGAAATTGACCTAAATATGCATATGATAGGTCAATTTGCCAACAATGAGAAGACAAAGCCATAGCAATTGACAGATCACAAATCAAAGCTCAAATGTGAAAGTTGTAATGCCCTGCCCGGAGATCCTTGGAACAAGGATTCAATTCAAGCCAAGCTATTTTTTTTTTTTTTTACAAGTATGAATACAAATTATAACATCATATAGGAATCATACAGATCATGATGGAAGACTTAATCACCATCTCAACAACCAATAGATCTCTCGATGCCACTACTAGAATTGACACAACACTACAAGACCGAAAACCTAAAAATGACAACCACCACTAAGAATCTCAAAACTGCCCAACCAAGGTAATTTAAGGAAACCCAAAGGGTACTAGAAACTCTAAAAATTGAACCCCAAAAATCAATGCAAACACCTCCTATTATCTGCATGAGAACTTATCTCTGCCACAATTTTGCGCGAAGAAATGCCTCATGATGCGTGAAGAAGTACCTTTCTATGCAAAGATGTGCACAATGGTGTGAAAAAATGTTTGACAATACAACCAAAACACCTCCAGACTAGTGTAGGGTTTTGCATAATAAAGTGCCACTCCACGTGAAGAAACCCACTACATCATGTGAGGACTTACAATCTCACACGAGAAAGTACAATTTTGCACAAGGTCTCAAGTCAGCACACCATACAATGAAAATAGAAAAATGGAGAAGGAAACTAAGAAAACCAAGAAAAAAGTTCCTCCACACCAAGGAGTACCAAATCCACATTTTGAGGCAAGAACACTTGAACAAAACTAAAAGATGGAAAGTTGGAAATAACATCTAACTGTCTAGTCAAATAGCAAAGGAAAGGAATAGAAGGGAAGCGTCGCAAAGTACAAAAGCAACATCACAGTAAACAAAAATAACATCACAATGAGAAATACAAACAAACTAAATATGTGGTTCCTCCCAACTGTCAATAGCATCATAAGACTATCGTGGGCCCTAGCCATCCCCCGCGCATAACATCCCAAACTACTGACCAGATTGTTGGTGTTGCCTTATGAGGACATCACTACTAAAACATGCTACAACATAAGATTAAGGAAATATAACATGCTAAAAATAAAGCATTAGATAATCCAATAAAACAACCATGTCATCTATCATATGTTAACATCATATGAATAGGAAATCTAACTTGCTAAACCAATAAGCAATAGATATGCTAATAAAGTAATTCACATCATCTAGTCATATGCTAAACATCATAATATGAGAATGCGTCAAATAAAATAACATCATCTAAACATGATATGCAAGCATTCCAATGAAAGCATAAATCACAAGAAAGCATACTCTAAAAATTGAAGTATCAAGTGAAAATAACCAGCAACGGTCGCAATGGAACAATAGACCATCTCTATACACTAGTCCCTAGTAGTGGTGTAGGTAGCTATGCCCCCCAACCACTTGGAACTTGTAGGTCCACACCTGCCATGCTGATGGAGATAATGATTTAACAAAAAATACACAAAAATCACAAAATCCAAGGCTAAAACTCACACCAGGTCATATGATGACCAAATCCAAGAACCTAAGACAATACAAGCAGTACAAGTCCTAGTCAAACACTCAATAGGCTACTAAGTAGGGGTTGACATCATGGAGAGTCGCTTGGCATCGACAAGCCCAAGCTCAAATCATGTGTGAAAACTCTTGCAAGGTACTTCCCTCTCAAGGTACTCCCTTGGAACCATCACACAAAATTTTATTATCTTAAAGTTTTATTACCACTCACACATTTTATTTAGTTATCACTTAATTAAAACTTCCTCTGCCAATCCTATGGCATCATGACACTAGGCTACAAGATAAAAGCCCCCTCCATATGCTACCCTACCCTTTTCATGCTCATCCTACGACAATTTCTAATGGGCATGCATATTCCCAACCCAACCCCAATGATTATAACTTTTGGAAGTACCATGAAAGATCAGGCCTCGCAAATCACCCAAAAAATGTACGCACATGTACTCGTGTGTGGCACACCACCATCACAAAGATCATAACACAAGGACTAGATAAGAACACAAGCAAAATATCACTCAATTGAAAACAACTCAGGAGGATGGATTCTCCATGAATCCCCAAAAAATAATAAAATAATACATAATGAAATCACTCAATCGGCCTCAATCCAAGAGTATGGATTCTACATAAATCCCAATGATGTAATAAGACCAAACATCATGAACTCACTCAATCGGCCTCAATCTGGGAGTATGGATTCTACATGAATCCTAGTGTCCACGAAACAAAAACAAAGGTCCAAAAGAAACCATAACAATAGGTATAAAATCACTCAGCCAAACATGACATCAGGAGTATGGATGTGACACACATCCCAATGCAAACATAAAAGTGCAACAATGGTCTGACTAACATCCTACAGATAATCCAAGTCCACGACCAACATCATGCCAAGAAAACTTGAGAAAATAGGGCGGCATGCAAAATGAGGTAAAAATTCCAAAAATTGGAAAATTTTCAAAATTAAAACCCGTTTGGTCTTTGGGTACAAAAACCCCAAAAATCTAGAAATAATTGAGTTTGGACACCATATGCAAAAATGGACAACATAACGGTGCAAAACCCCAAACCCTCAACCTAAAAAATAGGGAAATGCTCATACCTACCCAATCGAGTAGAGCTAGTATACAAATAAAAACCCCACAGAAGTAGCAAGAAATTGTGGCAATCCAAGGTCTCCCTGAACTGGATCCAACAAGCTCAACCTTGCAACGATCCCACACCTATAGCTCCCACAATGAACAAAACTAGTAAATTCTCATGAAGAGGATTTTTGGGCTTTACTCTCAAACTTTCTAATTCAAAAGTGAGAAGTTAGGAATTAAATTCTTTTTTGGATACTTATTCAGTTTTCAATTGAATAATTGATTAGGGAAATAACCAGCCGGCTTAGTTAAACCCAAAATTGACCCAAATGAAAATAGGCTATTCCTAGTAATAGAAATTCATCAATAGAAAAGCTGCCAGAAATTAAAATAAATCAATTAAAATCCCAAAAACCCAAAAACACAGAAATCTCCTTAACAACTTTTGTGACAATGCAAACCTCTAAATGCATAAACACACTTACTGGTCTAATCACATAATGCAAATGAGTTCAGATTTAATAATCACTAAAAGGATTAATTAAAAAATTAAAATAAGGATACATCGACCATACAGGGATGACATTGGTAAAATATGAATGGTTGAATCACTAACTATGTGTGCCACTGCTAGGGATATAAATCTTGCACACTAAACAACACAATCAAGTGCAATTACATATAATAACATAGCCGAAGTAATAAATACATTAAATCACCTAATTTGACCATTTATTTAATTATATCAAAATAATCTATTTACATCACTCACATTCTCATAAAGCATAACAATGTAGGAATGAAGTAAATACCCATAACATTAAATGCATCACATAACATAATCAGAGATATGTCCAAATATCAGATAACTAGATATCATCATAAAAAAAACTGTCATCTCAAAATGGCATCATCTTGCAATATGATCAACTGAGTAGCATAGTAGTCTAACATCTATGATACTGAAATCAAGGTATAACATTTGACCCTCAGGTCATCTCAAATGTAAAACATAACATGAGTAACAATTATCTCTCAGATCAAAATATAACAAGGTAAATATCCGCAACACAAAACTAATGAATCCAACATGGAAAATCCATTTCTAATTATTTAACCATTTAATAATGGTTGTTTAAACAACATGGAAAGACACTTAAAACACATAAGCGAACACAATCATAAACATGACTAACCACTACTACCAAAGATTACTTTAGTGGCAAATATTCACCTTTTGGCGATCTCGTCTCATGGGTCAATCATCATTTGGTGAATAGCACATGCAACATAGGCCAACCACGTCACTAGATATTTATCAGATTTGGGTTCAACGCCCGTCGTAGGTGCCCATTAGTTATCACATGATTGGTCAAAAATATCGGTCCAATCACCAATGTAATATACATTTTGGATACATTTATTTTAAACATTTTGCCAGCCTTTGATTGTTTGTTTCTTATTGGCCCACGTTATTTTGCCATTACTACAACCAAATAATTTTACCTTAGGTTGGGCATCGCCTACCATTTTCTCAACATGTGTCAACCACCGGCCTCGTTTAGCCAATTCTTTGCTATTGTGGGCTTGCATAGGAAGGTGTGCTTCGCCTACGTTGACATTCTTACTTGTTAATCCTACATAATTTTCCAACCTAGATTAGACTATAAGATATTATTATTCTAGACAATTCGCTCTTTTCTAGTCTGGAGACTGGCATTTCTTATTGCCGCCAAAGTTTCAGACTGCTGAGTGCATTGCCCATTAACTCGTGGACCCTAGTTTTCATAAAAGGCAAGTAATTTTTAATATATTTTTTATGTCGATAGTGGTGATGGAACTCTAAAATTTGACAAAATTTAGAGTCCCAAATCCTATGTCAAATAAGTTTTTTGTATGAATGATGAAAATAATACAATATGGGGGATGATGTGTTGAAGATTCGTTACTAGTTTGTAACATATATACAATAATTATTTGTACAGGAGCTTTAAGATTTTGGATTGAGTGCAGCAATGTTGATTTTGAGGGTGCTACTCTGGTAGTGTGGGAAGATGAATCTGTTTCAGCTTCTCTTGATTGTGCTGCATTTTGGGTCAATGAATTACCTTATGCTATGTCTTTGAGTGGTTACTGGAATTTCTTTCTGGTTCCAAATCCTAAAGAAGCCCACTGGTTGCTATCGAAGATCTTTCATTTTTCCTAATGAGTGGAGAGATTGCTGTGTGTTTCTACACTTTGAGGCGGTTGATTCAGCATTCTATGCTTGGATAAAAGGTGTGCTTAAGCGTTACAGTCAGGATAGTCAGTTTCCTGCAGAATTTGAGATCACTGGAATTTGCTATGAAGTCGATTCCTCCAAAGAAGATATATTAGTAGTTCAAGTGATAAGGTGGAGTGTTGAATTTTATTTGGAAGACCAAGATCATTGGTGGCTATCTGGTATTCACCATGATGTTCTTCTCCTGCCGAAGCCACAATTTTTTATATCAGATTACCATTCTAATACACGTCCTACTTCATAGCCAATTTGGGCATATTCCATGTTGGACTGTCTAATAAGCATGATGGAAGGAGATAAAAACTGTAAAGGAAACTTGGCAACAAAGAATATAACCGTTTCCACATAACCCATAATAGATCTAAAATAAAATACGAAATTAAAATCCACATGCAAGAGAATAGACAACATACCCACAAAATTGTGGCACAAGATATACCCTGGGAAACCCTCATTAAGGAAAAAACCCAGCCTCCAAAAGCATCCATCATCATGTATTATTCAGCAAAAATACCATTTCCATACAACCATGGAAGTCTTCATGGCCATAGCCACAACCGAGCAAACTATGTGAACAAGCATGAATCCACACATCCCATGCCATGCTTTCAACCTTCACAAATGCTCCCTTGGCTAACCTGTCAAGCCTTGTCCCACTCGACTATTGCCTTTCTCTTCTCCTTGTCAGTCTTACTCTCTTTTTTCTCTACAACAACTACCCTTGTGGCTACTTATATAGTAGCAAGTCCCACAAAACCACCAAGTGGTATTACATAAACCATGTGCTAAAACCATGTGCTACCTAACCCACTGACCCCACATTTAATATTGGGCTTATAATTCTTTTCCCCAATATTAAATAATTACATAAAATATTATCACAATGTTACAATACAACTCATCAAGAATATTCCATGGGAATCTTTACATGTTGCATGTCCATCTAGGTACAACAAAATAAAATATAATAATATTATGCAATGTGTGCAACACCCATTATCTCAACAATCTCCCACTTGTTGTATACATTGCATAGGGTCAATCCGTAGCCACATAAATTAACAAGGGAACAATCCCTCCTAGCACATCCACCATCATGGATCAAAATACACCGAGTGCTCCATCCTGGTACCCGCAACAAAATCAAAGTATCCAGCATCTCAAACATGAATGATCTCACCTCCTATTATACCACTCCCACTGGACATACATAGAAGCCATCCAAAGAGAAAGCCACCCAACCTGTCGCATTAGAAGATCATAAAATCCTATACCAACTAAAATTTCAAGCACAAAAAACCTGATCCAAAGGTAATCACATGTATCCGTAGTTGTCAAAATATCCATAGCTGAAATAGCACCCACAGCAAGTGCCAAACCCATCCAACTATCCATACCTCAAAGGTATAACAAGTGAATCTCATATCACCAACATATCTAATCTGCAACCTGCAATCACAAGCCTCAAGAGAAATACCTACCACATATATACCAAGAAGCTCCCATTGCAAAGGATAATGTCAAATCTATAACCAATCCACTCACAACATATCAAAGAAGTGAATCCATGTAGTATCAAGGACATCCATAATACATAATCCAATATCCTGCAAGAATAACTCTCATAACAAGTCTCCAATAGTCTCAAATTCTCCACAACCAACAAAAGAAAGAGATAAAGAAATAACCATGTCATCTCTCACATGAAAAACATGAGCACAAACCAGTGATCACAATCTCCAACCAATCTCAAATCCAATGTAGGAAAAACTGAACATCCAAGAAGATAACCAAGACCAGAGAAACCATGCAAATCATAACCTGTATCATGTCCTTCTACACACACCTCTAGATGTAAACTGTGCAAGTATGATCTCCTCCATAAAACCCCAACAAGAAGCCTCAACAACACCCAAACCATACCATATAGCTAATCATGGATGTAAACCTCTCACAAGAAGATCAAACTCAATAAACCATTCCTAAACCAAGGAATAACCATTCCTAATCCAAGGAATATGCCCAATATAAAACCATCTCCCAAACTCAACCAGCATAACAACATATGCACATGGAGATAACCAATGCTAAAACCATCTCTCAAATGAACCCTCTAGAACTAACTCATGTACCATAGCTCAAGATCCATATCCATGAAAGACAAGCATAAATATAATGCAACTGAGAGAAACAATGGGCTATACCTCTCAAGTAGCAAACCGCCGAGTAGACCAAGAGTGGGGAATGAGAATGCTCATCAAGATACCCAAGTCTCCAGCCAAGACTCATCTAAGAACAATCTCCTCTCAAGTCCATATCAGGTGACTGCCCCTCGAACTTTCTGCTGAAACCATCAACCATCCCAACAAATACTTCTCTAATCCAAGAGAAATCAACGTCACCACCGTCTCTAAGTATCCATGAGCACATGCCAACTCCAAATGCAACATAGCAATAACATGAAGTATCCAGCTTATGATCAGTGTACTCAATACCAAGAAACTAAACCAAGATCAATGTCAAAGTTCCAACCATGGCCTTAGGAACATAAACATGACAACATGATCTTACCATCTCAACTAAAGAGATAACATGCTCCATATGAACACACTATAACATGTCACAACTCTAAACGCGTATCAAGAGTATACCATGACATAATAATGAAACCATCCTCACACCAAGGATAACATGTCAAATAAAAGCATAAACCTCACCTTTGCCAAGAACCATGTGAGTCCTCAAGATGCAACCATCTCCACACACCATGAAGAAAACCATCTCCACATACCATGAAGAACCATCTCCACACACCATGAAGATAACCAAGAACTCCATGAGTCCTCAAGATCTAACCATCTTCATACACCATGAAGATAACAAGTGCACCATTCAAATGTCAAAGATGCTTCTACAGCAACAGGATCTAAGACAAACCTCTGACATCTGCAAACACTCAATAAATATATCAATGCCAACAACTCCCACTCAACCGTGGTACCAAGTCACCTATGACATCATAAAATCCATCCTCTCCAAACCAAGAAGATATAAACCAAACCAAGAACTAATCCTGCATTGTCACCCCATCACTGTCACAAGCTCCCACTAAAATGTGTATCCAAGCTATCCATGACATCATGATGAAAACCCATCCTCTAACCATGAGAATCAACCAAGGCATCAAACTATCAAAGAACTCAAAGTGCACATCATGAGCTCCTCAAAAGAAATTAAATAACCATGATCCTCAACCAAGAAGATATACCACCATAACTAAATCAGAAATCCAAGCTAATGAACATCAAGGATGTACCTGTATAACCACTCATGTCATGCCAAAATCCATGAGACCATGATCACATCCATGAACCGAGCATCTGGCTCTCAAAGTGTCCAACCTGTCAGCATAAAATAGTCAACCACAATCCTCCACCATGACTGTCCCTGGTAACAACATCTCATCCCTTCTACATGAAGATAAAATCATGTGACTTAGGGCATAGACAACCCAAAACCAAGCCACTAATCTGAATATGCATCAATAATGAAAGATCAATGGGCAAAGACAACCCATAACCAAGCTATAAATGCAACCTGTAAGTATAGACCGCTTACAACACTGCACAACTTGTAGACCCAACAAGTCATCATGCATATCCAAACCAAATACTGATAACCATATCATCATGAGACCAATCTGAATATAAACTGAGTATACAATGACATCAACTCTTAAATCTCCAATGCCATAAACTCACAATGTTACCATAGTCAAAAATATACTTATAAATTGTTTAGATAAATATATCAACAAATAAATCATGCCAAACTTGTACCAAATCTGAACCAATGTGTAGAGCTCTCCAAGAGCTTTTCGTTGACTACTCGAAGTCCAAAATCCGACTTCGTATGCCCAAGTTATGCTCTAATCCGTGCTCAAAATAAAGAACATCTGTCTTTAGGGCTCTTAAAACTTGACAAAATCTCAAAATCACAGAACCAAACCTACACCATGTTGTAGTGCTCTGAATTAGCTTTCTAATGCCTATAAGAACTCTAAAATCTGATATTCTAAGAGAAAGTTATGGCCGTTTTACTAAGACAGTCTTTTTACCATTTTCAGTACGATTTTTCATTTTTTATTTTTTCAGTGACGAAAATTTCGACGGGATTAAATTTGACAGCCATCACGGGCTGAAACTAAAAAACTCTTTCATTTCTTCTAAACATGGCCAAACTAGGGCATATTATATATCAATTTTTATGGAGATGTTGACCCGGATCCAATGGTGAGGTCTATTTTTACCTAGGAGGTCATTTCTGCATGCTACCCCCCAAAACCCTCATTTTAAATGAAGCATCCGAAAAAATATTTTTGTCCAACAATTTCACATGCCCAAATCTTTTAACATCCCATCATAACAGCAAATCCAAAGTCCTCAGATCTGCAATGAATCGTTCATATATCTTGCCCTTTTCTTTTATCCTCTCATGCATTCCCATGGATTCAATGTAGGGTTACAATAATAAAACCATAGCTCTGATACCACTTGTAAGGGAAACTTGGCAACAAAGAATATAACCGTTTCCACATAACCCATAATAGATCTAAAATAAAATACGAAATTAAAATCCACATGCAAGAGAATAGACAACATACCCACAAAATTGTGACACAAGATACACCCTGGGAAACCCTCATTGAGGGAAAAACCTAGCCTCCAAAAGCATCCATCATCATGTATTATTCAGCAAAAATACCATTTCCATACAACCATGGAAGTCTTCATGGCCATAGCCACAACCGAGCAAACTATGTGAACAAGCATGAATCCACACATCCCATGCCATGCTTTCAACCTTCACAAATGCTCCCTTGGCTAACCTGTCAAGCCTTGTCCCACTCGACTCTTGCCTTTCTCTTCTCCTTGTCACTCTTACTCTCTTTTTTCTCTACAACAACTACCCTTGTGGCTGCTTATATAGTAGCAAGTCCCACAAAACCACCAAGTGGTATTACATAAACCATGTGCTAAAACCATGTGCTACCTAACCCACTGACCCCACATTTAATATTGAGCTTATAATTCTTTTCCCCAATATTAAATAATTACATAAAATATTATCACAATGTTACAATACAACTCATCAAGAATATTCCATGGGAATCTTTACATGTTGCATGTCCATCTAGGTACAACAAAATAAAATATAATAATATTATGCAATGTGTGCAACACCCATTATCTCAACAAAAACCATTCATGCATTATATCATGGTCACTAGGAAATGAACTGAGATATAGACCAAATCATTCAGCTTCAGCAGGTTGGCTGCATGAAAGAGACCTCACAACGGCATTACATTATGAGCATGGTGGATATTTCATAACATGGATGCTATTCTTGACAATCATCAAGCCATTTGAAAACTTTTAAATCATTCACGGTATAAAATGATGATAGCTGTGAGACTCGAAGTGGGAGAAACATGTCCTATGCAACACAATATTTGTGGAGGGTGAAGGAAAAGGTTTCATAATAACTAGATACGGTGCTAGGAAGAACGTTGCTAGAATGTTGAGACATGAATGTTTTAGACGGATAAGGGCATTAGCATGCGTTGAAACTACCATACGCAGGTCCATTCCGGATGAAGATCTGAGGGGTGACATATCAGAGGAGAAATTGCACGCCTCCATACAATGGTTTTATTCGCAGCTCTCACCCAACATCCCACACAAGCAAAAGGATGATGGAAACACAAGGACACAATGATAGAACGGACAACTATGGAAATTCATCATACAGTTTCAGGCATCAAGTGCTATCGAATTTGAAGACTCCATTCATGTCGTCGAGGGTTCTCATAAATTCATGAAAAGGGAAAATTATAGGTTGAATATATCGATGAGAGTAACCTTAGAAAAGAAGTTAAATAAAGTTATTAAGAAAACAATTAATTTGCAATTGAAAGTTATTTACTGAAGACGTGTGATTAATTAAAGTGGTGTAGTATGACTTTTCATTTGAAAAGTTACATCCAAAAACATATAGAGGATATAAATAAGGCTAGAAGTTGGAGAGTAAGATTCAATATATCCGAACATTCATATTGAGAAGAGGCATTTTATATTTATATTTTATTGTAAGGAGGAATAAGGGTTCAATATGATTTTATAATAAAATTCCATTATTTTATTATTATTAAATTATTTTATTTTAATAATAAAATAAAAATGTTCTTTGTTTATTATTAATGGCATAAAGATTTAAACCACAGACGAATCGTCCTTCATAATTATATTTTAGAGTTCTGTATATGATTTTGATATCAGATAAGTAGACATGGTCAATTAGCATTTTAGATTTGATCATCATAGGTGTAGTGAAATATTTAATTGTTTTCGCATCTGTGTCCAATTTGTCTCCTTGCAGGGTTAAAGTTCAATCTGGACTAATTTAAGATTGCATTATAATTGGCCTGTCACATTTGGATTATTAAAATTATTGTCAGTACAAGTGCATTGAACATTATGAAGTTGTATGTAAAAGTTCACCGAAGTTGACTCTATCGCCCAGATGAGCAAAGGCATTGGTCTTTTTATTGAAGTCAGAAAATCTATATATTCCTCCTGTAAGCATCAAATTTGTTATTATTCAATTGTTCAAAACATTTAACCATTATCCAACATTTCAGTTTCATTCTAATCGAGTTCAAGGACCTTGCTAGTCGAGGAACTCGCAAAGTTTAAATTCACTATAGAAAACCCTTGAATTGAGTAGTCAGTGTTCAAGGTGAAGGTTTACCCGCTTGGGTGTAGCGGAGCCTGAAGTGCAGGGGAATCTAAGCGATTTTCGTTCGTTGGCCAAAATTTGATTGAGAGATCCTACCAGAGAAGTGGCAGGCTCTTGAATTTCCAATCTACGATTTTAGGAACCAACAAGTGGTATTACCGTACTAGTACAATGGTACTAGTTATTTTTTAGTTTTACTATCCAGTGTCCACTGGTGACTAGACATCTCACATGCTAAGATAGCCTATAGGTTTGCAAATTATATTGGGTAGTACCATAGACTGTAGTACTGTAGCAACAATACCATTTTTTGGAGAATGAATCATATTATTGTTATTAAATGTAGTCTAAGTAGTCTATGGTCACTGTTCATAGTCTTTGAGTCATCACTATTTGAGTCTTTTGTTCAACAACTAAGTTGATTTATTTTTTGCAACCTTTATTGGTTTGCAATGTCAAACAAGAGGGGTAATAGGGGTTCTGGTAGGATCCCTAAAATCCAAGAGAGGCCACCATTACCAAAATGCAAAAGCATAGTGGCATATTTTGGTGGTGGAAATGTTGGCAACCTACAAGATTCACAAGTTAGATCTCCAATGCTTATTGAAAAAAGAGATTCATCACAAGTTGGAGACTCAAACCATATTGAAGTTCAAGTTGGTGAACCTGATATCTTAGTCAAGGATGAACTTGAATATGATTTGGAGGCACTTCCCCTGATTAGGGAGTTAGAAATTGATATTATAGAGTTGGAGTTGGTCCTAGACCAGTTGGGTGAGAAAACCAAAAGTGATTCCATAAATCATGTTCATGCATAAATGGGGAAAAGAAAATTGAAATCAAAGAAAGATCGATCTCGTTGGGATTTGTCCAAAAGGAATTTTTAGTTAGAATGGGTGGAAAAGTAATGGTTCATTGAACCAGTTGCCAATCCAATTGATGGTGAGCCTCTTGTAGAATATAGATGTAAGATTTGCACAAAGATAACAAAGAAGGAGAAGAGGTTGCAGCTTGAACTTGATACTATAGAAAAGCATGTCGGTAAAGTTTACAAAAAGAAAACTATAGATGGAGTTGAAATATTTGTGCTAACTTGAAAAACAAAGGACAAACTATTTGTATATCAGGAATACCAAAATATACGAGTTACACTAGCAATTACAAGAGAAGCGTTATGCAATAAAAGGTTCTATCGAAGATTTCATTGGGAAAGCAATGGAAGAGCAAAATATGAGAAAAGTAGTACAATTAAGTGTGGTATCTTATATTTTGAGTAGAGGATGTCCTATGATAGACTAACCTTCAATTACTACCTTATTGCACTTTTTTGAACTTCAAAACTATCTGAACAATCACTAGTTAGTAAACAGTAGGTGGGAATGGGCTAGATGTCTTGCATGGGTTGAAAAAGAAGATATGAAGGAAAAAATAAAACAATCAAATTTCATTGCACTATCTCTAGATGAAGTTACAATAATTGATAATACTTCCTAGGTGTGCATGCATGTTTATACTGTAAGCAATCTTTGTCGTCAATCCTTTCTACTATCTATTGCTAAATTGAATTTTAGTGTGACAACGAAAAATTTATATGATTTATTAAGGAGTACTCTAATTGAATGTAGATGTTTAGATAAAATGGAGATTGCCAAAAAGTTGGTGTGTGTTGGAGTGGATGGAGCTTCATTTATGCAAGGTCATGAAGGCAGTCTTTGCAAAAAGATCAAGAATGATTTGGCACCCTACGCTATTCTCATTCATTGCATGGCCCATCGAATGAATCTAGCTTTTGGAATTGTCAGAAATTTTGGTTGTGTAAGTAAAGTGGAATCTCTAATCAAAGAGATTTATCAATATTTTTGTCAAAGTCCAAAACAAGTCCAAGAATTTCAACACTTTGCTCAAGGACTTAATAATAGGAGGAAGCTTCTTAAAGACAATGATACCAGATGGATCTCTTTGGATGGACCAATGCATTGAGTAATCTTTGAATATCTGTCATTGCTTAGACTAATCCACTCTGTGTGAGATAGATTCCCTTGACTATATTCAAGTCTAACTAATGTTAAGATACTCTTAACTTTAGCAGCTATTCTCCCCATACTATAAGACGAGAAATATTATAAAAAAAGTTCAACAAAGAGCTATGTACATTGCAAAATATAATAGGCTACATAAAATGACATGTAATAGCTTGGATACTCTATATTGATTACTACCATTAGATGAATCAAAGTTTGCAAAGTGGATAGAAATCACAGATTTGAACAATCCTGGGAACTTTTTACATATTGGTGCAAACGATGAGGTTTATGCTAGGGTATGTAGAGTTGACATACCAATGTAGTACTATACCCGTGTCAACCTCAACTCCAACCCCAA